>CM050911.1:19046801-20246801 GCA_027742785.1 Vigna reflexopilosa
AACTAAAGATAAAAGATAAATATAAAATAAAGATAATATATTTGACATATATATATATATATATATCTATATATATATATATATAAGTATTTAATATAATTTATTTTAATATATTTAGTTGACATATATGGTTAGAACTATATGTGTGTTTGTTCATCGTGGTGAAAGTTCATCACAGGGTGAAAAGAGAAGATCTACGACATCAATTTGTAGAGGACCAAGAGAATAAACTAATATTAAGTTCATCACACGGTGAAAAGAGAAGATTTACGACATCAATTTGTAGAGGACCAAGAGAAGAAACTAATATTGACGTTGTTGATGAGCATGAGGAGTATATTGATTAGGAGTATGTTGATCCCCAATATGTTAAGCACGAGCACGTTGAACAGCAGGATGTTGCTTAACAACAACATGAAGAAGGTGGATTTCCACGAGGTCCATAGGACACCTTGTTGCTTACCCACTACATAGAGCATGTTGCATTTTGCTTATGGTAAGGACGGGTTAGTACACAACCTAAATTTTAATTTGTACTTAGTTGGTTATATTTTTTATATATATATTTTGTTCTTGTTGTTATGTACGATCGAGGGGAGATCAAGGTGATCTCCCATGACAAAAAAATTAAAAAATTTGGATTATATCATGAGTTTATTGAGACTTTTATCATGATGTTTGGGTTGAGTTCCTTAGTGAACTTATGTTATGAGTACGCCGATCATGGATTAATCATAGCGCTTGCAAGTGTCGTCTAGCTACGACGAAAGCGATCCTTGGGCTTCACGGTTCGTACCTCCAAGGAAGGGTTGGAGTATTTTGGATGGGAGTTCATATCTTGATGGATTGACGTATGATGCAGTCATCTGGTGCCCGTACCAGTCACACATGGCTATTCTCCCATTCACGGAAATTTGTATGTTTTCCGGGTGGATCCTACACGGTGACATCCTTCATCGACATCTGTATGAACGCATATTAAGGCAATTCAATTATGAGCAGATCATACCACGACCGTCAGAGAGTCTTTCAATGTCAGACATTTCGACCATTGATTTGAGTAGAACATTGAATTAATTATTTATTTATATAAACATTTGAATTAATTTTATTTATTTTGAATGAAATTATTTTAATTATTTTAAATGTTCTGTTTTAATTATTTTATATTTTTTGTTTTAATTATTTAAAATATTATGTTATAATTATTTTAAATATTTTGTTAATAAAAAATTTAGAATAGACATGGCTCGTACTCGAGGAGGTTCATCTTCACATCGCGGAGAGAGTTCCTCACAGGGTGAGAGGTGGAGACCTACTACTTCTCTTCGTAGAAGACGTGGAGCAGTTGAGTCTGATGTTCATGTTGAGGATGCAGTTGAGGATCATGCATTTGTGGAGCATGATATTGAGCAGGAGGAGGATCATGAGGATGTTGTTGAAGGTGGATTTCCTGGAAGTCCATTAAACACTTCAGTATTGACACATTACATTCATCATGTTGCTTATGCGATGACAAGGTCGGGTAAGTGCAAACCTTTAATTTTAATGATTATTGTTTAGTTGAAATAATTTGATATTAAATATTATTGTTTAGGAACGGGAGGAGATCAAGTTGATCTCCCATGGGAAGAAGTTAAACAGATTAGGGTCATGCCACGAGGGCATTAGAGACATCGTTAATGGTTCTGGTCTGATGTCTCTGGTGGGCATCTCCTATGACTATGTCGATAGGGGTCTACTGCTGGCATTTGTAGAGAGATTTCATTTCGAGACCCGCAGTTTCCATCTCCCTGTGGGTGAGATGACCGTGACTTTAGATGATGTGTCATCGTTATTGCACCTCCTAGTGTTAGGTCAGTTATGTCATCTGGAGGATGTAGATTTTGAAGAAAGTAGACACGTCATTGTGGAGCTTTTAGGCGTGGTTGACCGGTAGTTTTATCGGATCTTATAGTTACCACAACAAATCCTAGATTATATGCAATCCCTCTTACCCATTTAATTAAGTTTTCACGAGAGAAAAATATTTCATTTTTTGTGAAATGACGGAAATTCTGATAGCCTACTAGAATTTATTTCAAAATTCATCCCATAACAATATTCATCCATTTAGACTATAATCACCTATAATAAAAAAAATTAATACAAAAAATATAAAATTTATAATTATATTTTAAAATTATAAACTAATACAATACGCTATACAATTATAAATTTATTAACAATGTAATAAACTTTAAAAAAAACACCAAATTAAATAAACTTAAAAGTATATAACATTATTAAAAAATTTCATAAACATAAAATATCACGTATAAATTATATCTAAAAGATTATAAAAATTAAATATTTAAAATGCGTTTTTTATATTAACAAAAATTAATAATTATAAAAATGTAGTTAACTAGTTTTATTAAATTTTTGTATAAAACAAACCTACTTAAATAATATTAATAAAATAACATTCAAAAATATGAAACATTCGTAACAATTATTTTTTACCAATTACATATTATCTGATTATATTATAAATTCACAAAAATTATACATAAACTTAAATATAATTATAAAATAATAAGTAATATAACTAAAAATTTTATCAATAAATGTCTGATGCATCTATTCTTCCATCTTCAATAAACAAATCCTAGTAATGAACAACTAATTCAATATTGATATTCGAAATTTTCATCATGGGATCTCTACTTCGATTCATATTAAGTATATTTTTTAAAAATCAGTATTATTAATTTTAATAAATCGTAGAAATTAATTTATATTCATTTTAAAATATATAATTACATTATAAACTGATATAAAATCATATATAATTTTAAAATTAATTAAAAATTAATAAAATAATTAAATAAAAATATTATTAAACTTTTATATAAATTAATAAACATTTGTGGGATTTTCACATCCGAATGATCATCGGAAATCCACATCCGATCATTTCATTTTAAGTTTCTTTATTCAAAATTAGTTTTATTCATTTTAATATAATCATAAAATTATTTTTTATTAATTACAAATTATAAAATATATTATAAAATAATACATAAAATTAAAAAAAATTAAACTAATATAAGAAGTATTAAAAAAAAATTAAACTAATATAAAAAGTATCTAATGTAAACATGCAGAATAAATATATTAAAATTGTGTATCGAATATTCACATCCGAAGGTTCGTAAATTGAATATCCACACCCGAGAGGTTGCACATCGGACATCCACATCCGAAGATTTGTAAATCGGATATTCACATTCGATCCGCACATCGACTCTCAGTTTCGGTTTTTCATTTCATGCAAACATATTAACGAAAATAAAATACCTCTCCTCCATCAATATCAATCCAACCAAGAAGATGCAAACATATTTAAAAAAAATACTAACAATCCATCATCAATATCAATCCAACCAACAAGATGCAAAGAGATTTAAAAACAAATACTAACCTCCTTCTTCAACAAGAAGACAGACAATAAGCTAATCCGAAGAACCCCAATACAGTACCACAAGTGAAGCACTCCAACTTACACTCAACAATCCTTCTCAAATATATATAAACAATACTCACTCACAAATATAACTTGCAAAGTACAAAACCTCAAGAAGAAAAATATTATCAAAGAATTGCATTTCAAAGGTGCAGGGGTGTAAGGTTTCTTTATAAAGATGAAACGGGGTGCAGGAATGAAAGGGTGCAGGGGTGGTGTAGGGGTGCAGGGTCAAGGGTTGCATGGTCAGGGGTTGCAGAGGTCAGCAATACATGCTTAGTGATTGGAAGAAAATGGAAGTGGAGTCAATGGTGGGCACAAAAATTCTCACTAATCAAAATGATAAACTTTTAAACCATTTATTAATTAGGAGTATTTTCGGAAATTGGAGGTGTAGGATGAAATGCTTGGAGGTGTAGGATGAAACACTCATTTTCTATTAATGAGCTTTAAAAAAGTCCAACTCAGTCTATAAAAAAATCTCACTTCTTATTTTTCTTTGTAAATGTAGCTTTTCAATTTTTATTTCTTTAATCTACTCTTTTATAATCTTAAATTGGAACTAATTTTCAAATTATTCTAATACCCGTGTCAATAAAAATCTTGTTAATATATATGTAATAACTATATATAAAATAAATGAAAATTCTAAATATCATATTAATTAATATGAATATTAAACAGAAACACTAAATAGTAATTCCAAATAATATTAAAGTAAATTCTAAATAATATTAAAAGGCAATTAAATTTCCACATTTCAAAACCTAAACTTAAACAGACAAATACAACAAGAATCATCTTAAACTCAAAATACAAATAAAAAAATTATTATTTAACATAAAATAATTAATGTCCCATCACTAGTATAAAAACAACGTATAACGTTGAATATTTTTGGTCTTTCACGTCGAATTCGAGAACGACCACATATCAGGAGACATTAAATTGATGTCGAATTTAAAAAATTCGACGTTAAAGTCGAAATTTGTCAATATACGACGTTAATCTATTTTTTTTATTTTTTTTAATTAATTGTGATCTTTTTTACAGCTTTACGAGACCTGAAAAGCAGAAAAAACAACAATTTTCAGTTTTTGTTATTTTATAAAGCATGAACTATGAAGAGTAATATAGGATCAATCAAAGAACAATAACAAACAACAAAGAAGTTCAATCAAACAACAAACAAGTTCAATCAAACAATAACAATGAACAAGTTCAACCAAACAACAACAACAAACAAGTTAAAAAAAAATAACAAACAAGTTATCAACAAATAAGTTCTTCAAAACAAAAATGAAAACGAAAACTAACCTGAGCTCATCGGAATAAAGTGTTACCACCAGTGAGAGAGAAAGCAGAATGCGCCTATGAAGGACAAGAATACGAAAATAATCGGTGAAAACAAACGAAAATCATACATAAAGTAGTTAATTAACATGCATTTGTATCAAATGAAAGAAAGATTACATGTGATGGTCGTCAAACTTCATTCGAAAAAAGTTTGAGCAGAGAAAATGGTCTCGCGCTAAGATAAAGTAAATGAATTTTCAATCTCCCGCTCAATTTTTTTTAAAATTCACTAACCTTTTAACGTCTAACGCTGGTGTATTCAACGTTTTATATTCTTTTACATCGAATTAGTATTCTAAACAACGTTTAATAATTGCATTTATTTACAAAAATACCACCGGTCATTTTTAACGTTGACTATTGAGTGGTTCGACGTTAAACGTGTGACGTTATACGTTGTTTTTGCACCAGTGCATGTTGTTTTATAACAATAGAATTAGAATGAGAGTTTTGAGTGGAGAAATTAAAAAAATTAATCTCTTGAAGCATCTTTTTGAAGAGGGGAATGAGCATTCATGGATTGTGCTTATTTTATTTTGTGCATTTCCACAGTAGGATCTTTAGTTCTAGTGCAATGGGAACACATCCACACCATGGAGATAGAACTTGTAGTGCAATGTTCCATGAGAGGACGTCTTCTACACCCATTTGGATGGTGCCACACCTTTATCACCATATCTCTTGTGTAATTTTCTTACAAACATATCTCTCACACCTATGTGATGCAACTGAAACTATTTCTAAAAGAAAACAGGCGCATAAAAGTTAATAGAAATTTGACTAAAAAGTCCTTGATCTCCTCATATTAAACTTTAAATATACAAGATATCTATATTGATTCATATACTGATGATTATTTATATTTGTGAAAACACATATAGATGATTAAATAAAAAAAAGAAGAAGATAACTTACACTCATACTCATGATAAAATGTATCTAACTATCATGTTTTATCACATAAAAATTGACTGAACTAATTCCCTTTGGTATATTATGAATTTTATTTTTTATTATTTTATTTATTTTTTATCAAAAAAGAAAAAAGTGTAAAAACGTTGTCACTTTATTAAGATTTGATGATACCTAACAATTTGTCAACTTATCTATCATTGAATATTTATAGCACAACTCTATTTTTGGAGTCTACTTTTATATGAACTAATCATACATACTTGTGACTAATTTTATGTAACATTCTCATTAAAATTTTAATCCATGAAACCAATAGTGCAAATTATCTAATTTCGATGTTTGCCATGTAGAAATGAGTAAATAACAATAAAAAATTAGGGGCAAAAAAAAAAAATAGGAAAAAAAAAATTCCGTTGCCGGGACTTGAACCCGGGTCTCTCGGGTGAGAGCCGAGTATCCTAACCAACTAGACTACAACGGAGCTACGTATTTGTTGAAGTTACCTTAAAATTTATTAAAAACGATAAAGTTCGACATTGCCTCAAATTATTTTCTGCTATTGACTCCATAATAGTTGAAGTTAAAACTAATTTTACCTGTCATTAATATATTTTGTCTATATTGGCAGAAACTTGGTTTTTGATGAGTGATGTCGTCTTCATTTGATCATGTTGTCGGAAATTGTTTGAATTTGTTTATTATTGTGACTATGGTGGGCCCAATCTGTTATCCTTTTTCTATTTTGTTTGAGACAAAGCATAAATCTTTCATAAGTGGGAACTTTTGGTCATTGCCTTTCATCTGATTTAAAGTTGTAGGGTTTTATTGTTTTTCTGCTCATAAAGTCACCATATCTTAATCCACACCAACTCACAGGATCAATGTGGCTTTATCACACACTTGGATGTGTCGGAGAGAATATTCACTTATAGAGGAATATGTCATACATCATATGTTTATTTACTATCAATTTAATTATAAAATGTATTTACAGCGCGAAAAAATATTATATATTTTCATCGTCAATTTCTGTTCAACTTAAAATAGTTAGTTTTAAATAATTTCTAATTATAATTGATGAGATACATTTTTTTTTGCTATAGTTTATGTCATATAATTGAATTTATTTATTTGCGAGCAAATAATTTATTTAGTCTCTGTGTTTTCTTTCTACAGTGTCATTTTGAGGATGTGAATAGGGACACATATATATGTGGGAGATAAATTTTTAACAAGAAATTTATCAAAAGTATATGAATTAGTGTTATCTGTTTGAATAGCCTTAATAGTATGACCTAGATGGTTTTCAAATAAGGTTTTAAAACTGATGAACATATCAAGAGCTCTAGATTTAACATGCTACATGTAAACCCACGTATACCTGGAAAACACATCAACAAAAGAAATGTAATAACGATCTCCATTAACAGAACAAATATGATAATATGAAAATCAATTCAAGAGGAGTATTATAGCATGTGTTTGAAGTAGGAAAAGGTAACTGGCGTAACTTTGATAACGCACAGTAATTACAAAATGAAGAACTAGATTCAGGTTTATATGAAATATTGCATGTATATATGTAAGAGACGTTTAACTACTGGTAAATGGCAAGCCTATCATGCCATAAATCCAAAACAGGAGATGTAGAAGAGACCGAAGGAGAAGCAATCTTGGAAGCATGGTGAAGATATGGATAAAGTAACCTGAGAGTTGTTGACATGAATTGAAGGTTGATATTCATGATCAAACCTATGCCAACCTGGAGTTATTTTGAATTAACAAAACGATTTCCTCTTCCAGAAGCAGCTTGTCGTGAATGTCTTCCACGATCAGAGTTGTTGCTGCGATTGTATTGATTCCAAGAAGACGTAGAAGAATTGAGTTGAATGGTAGATTCAACGTGAATATGCTTTTCCAAAACGGTATCCAAGGAGAAGACTGAGAATGCAGAAGAAGATATAACCCAATATATATAAGCTACGTTAACATCAACTATAACTGATTCTATTACAGAACAGCATAACGAATATGTCTAACAGTTTGCTATTTAGACATTTTCTTGCAGTGGATATTAACTTAATAATTTATTATTTTTTATATATAAAATTACTGTATACAATTTTTAGATTAAATATTTTATTAAAATTAAAATATATCCCTTTAATGTTTACGTTTACTTTTCTTATATTTTTTTCATAAGATCATTACTAATACAATCACATCCCCTATATATTATTAATAAGTTTGTTAATCACATGAGAGAGATAAAATAAGTATTATTAAGAAGAAAATCTTTTTACTAATATAATATTGATGATTCAATTTGTATGTTTTTGTTTGCTAAAATTACATCATAATTTGTTCACATGTCCTAATATGCAGGGCTTGCAAAACGAGAACTCAACGAAGATAGCTAAACAAAATAAAGTTGAGAAAGTTTTGATAGATAGTTGTGCGAGAATGGTCTGATATTTGAGTCGAATTCTACGTTGTTTTTGCATTGAATATCGAAAAAAAGAGGTATGTTAGAAACAATAGTTGTATTAAATGGAAGATAAGAAAATAGATGACTAAGTTGTTATGACAGTATGTAAGGAGTGAAGATGGTGATGATTTGGGTTGAGTAGGTGTCTGCAAGTAGGGCAAGAAGAGTGAGAGAGGAGCCACTTGTCAATGCAAAGAACATGGAAAAAGTGGTTGCAGTTTGGGAGGAACCTTATAGGGTCTCCATCACAGAACTCAGCCAAGCAAATGACACAGGTAGAAGGTGAAGATGGAGAGGGAGAGTTTGTGAAGGTTGAGGTTGGTAAAGCCACCATTTCCTTCCTCTTCAGACCAGAATTCAGCCTGCGAGAAGCCATCCATTGGCGAGGTTGCGTCAGGACACGAGAAGCACATTGGAATACACATTGCAGCATCGTGTTCAGGCCAAGAGCACATACCAAGGCACATAGAATTGCTGCCACAAGGACCATCCAATCAAACCCACCATCTTGGTCATCACATGGTGTGCTTCTCATGGGGCCAAAGGAGGAAGGCGTAGGAGACTCAGAGTTAGATTCAGCCATGGTGATGAAGTGATGAGGAAATCTGACTGTAATAAAGAAAGTGAGAAACAAGGAGTGATCGACACATAAGCAAAAAATAACCTAATTGGTGTTTCTTTTTACAAAGTGGATTTATATCTAATTTAACTTCATAGAATTATATCTATTGGTTAGTTTTCAAGTGATTATTGAAGTTTCACATCAAGTATAATATGAAAAACAAAGTAACAAAAAAGCACTATAAAAAAAAGGGTTGTTTTCTGAATTATTATTACAATTATTGAGTATAGAGACTTGGTTAGTTGTCTGTCGTTCAAAAATTTGTAATTTTTATGTAAAAACATTTATGGGAAAAGTTTGTAGTTTTATCAACAAAAAATTGTACGAGAAATCAAATTTGTAGTTTTTTTCAAAAAAATTATATATTGAGTAATAATATTATCGATGGATATAGATCTTGTTGAGATGTTGAATCACATTAAATTTTTTTATATTTTTATTTAAATTTATGTTATTATTTGGATGTGCTTCCTTTTAAAAAGTTATTTTTCTATTGTGTAATTCTCAAAATATTTATATATTATAATTTTTATCTTTATTTTTAATTGATATAAAATTTATAACTTACTTTTAAAAAAAAGTTAGTATTAATTGTGTGATTTCCAATTTTGTGTGTTGAGTTTTTGGAGAGAGGTTGGTTTTGATCATTATTTTTTACAATAACTTCGTTGATATATGTGTGATCGAGTCTCACTTTACCAAAAGTCATGTTGGTGATGGATTCACCTAAAGTACGAGTGAGTTGTCAGTTATAACAATAATATAAAAGTTGCTTACAACGAGTCTAATGTACAAGACAAGGGAAAGATTGTCACCGTTAATAAATTTGTGCAAATTACTAGTAGTGTGAGTAATTCAAGCCTATCTGCTTACAGTGTGTCAAATGTTTGTTTCACAGCATGTGAGTCTTTTGATGAAGTGAGATAGGTTGGTTCTCAAATGGGTATTCACAAAAGTTCAATATAGAGTAATATAAAGAGAACAACAATAGAAAAGGTAATGATACTTTGACACCCAATTTTGACAAATTTTTGACACTAAATATGTGTCGTTCCCTTATTGGTCCATGTGGTAAATGTTTAAAAAAATTGAAAATGAGGTGGAATTAAAGGGTTGCAGGGGTTTGAAGTTTTTTTTTGTTTTCTTCCTTCTCACACTTCTTTGCACCCAACTAAACCAAACTCCCTTTCTCTTTCTTCTCTCTCCTTCTTCCGATGTTCAAGGGATCGCGTCGGCGACAATTCCCTCCCCTGTTTCCCCCTCCACCTTTTAATTCGACTCTCTCGCTTTCACTTTTCTGATTTCCTTTTTGCAAATGCTTCTCATCGCTTGCTAGGGATTCCCAATTCTCAAATCTGCTTCCCCTAAAGCACCTTGTACTTTGTCTTTCTGCGATTAATCAACTTAGTAGTAAAACTCAATGGCATTGTTTTTTAATTGAACAAACTTTTTTTAACACATTTATTGGACTTATTGGATATAGAAGTGATGTTTAGCCATTGATGATCACAAGTACATGGATGTACATGGCCAAAGAAGAATTCTTATTAAAACTCAATGTGCAGAAACAGATCTAGGAGCAAAGCCCAAATAAGTGGGGAGTTCAGTCAAACTTTCTGCACACGGGGGTCAACTGTGAAAATGACCTTGTTTTTTAATTGAACAAACTTTTTTTAACACTTATTCGACTTAATGGATATAGAAGTGATGTTCAGCCATTGACGATGACAAGTATATGGATATACATGGCCAAGGAATAATTCTTGTTAAAACTCAATGCGCAGAAACAGACTTGGGAGCAAAGGCCAAATAAGTGAGGAGTTTAGGCAAACTTTCTGCACACAGGGGTCAACTGTGAAAATGACCTTGTTTTTTAATGGAACCAACTTTTTTTAAGAGTTATTGGACTTATTGGATATAGAAGTGATGTTCAGCCATTGATGATCACAAGTATATGGATGTACATGACTAAGGAAGAATTCTTGTTAAAACTCAATGTTTCAGGTATAAAGTGATGTCGAGGTTAAAAACTAGATGGATGTAGCTTCAAGTAATCCAGGTGATACGGCAGACCAGACGATTACCTGTTTGTTGAGGTCTGAACGTGTTGGCAAAGACCGACCGACCCTCTCCTCTCCGTGTCCCAATTGTAGTCTTTGTTCTCCCTCTACGTTCTCCAATCCGGGTGGGCGGGTACCTGTCAAAGGCACTCTGACGCTCAAGTCAATTAAGTGATTGAACGGTTATATAAGGGGATACAAGTAATGCATAATATGCAGCGTGTGTAATCTGTCCAGAAATCATACCTGGGACCCTTATTTATACTAGGTGTAATGGGCTTTTACCTTTGGCGGCCTGATGACGGCCTAATAGCGCCTTAACCTCCATTAGGGGCTTTAATCAGTTATCACCGCTTATAATCTAACCATGTGGTCGGCCGGCCTGGATGGTTGGCCTAAGTAGTCATTTTTGGACGGTCGACCTGGTTGTGTGCAGGAAATCGTACGGTACACTAGGTACCGTACGGTACATCAGCCCCCCAAGCCCGAGCATGATGTTAATGATGCGAAGGGTTTTTGAAGATGTCCTTCCTAAAAAGGATGGGTTCTCTGGCTTACTTTTGTCTCTACGTCGTATCTACTTGTTAGCGAGTGGAGGAAAGACAAAAAGAGTCATGCCTTCGTTTGCCGTGCCAGATAAACTATTGATCCTTTAAGTAACAAGTCGAGGCCGAGCTAGGGCCGAACGATAGAGGTTCTTTGGAGGCTGAGAAGTTAAGGCCGAATGGCCGAGAAGTTGAGGCCGAGAAGGCCGAGTGTTGAGGCCAGGCTATGGATGAGAGCTTGAGGCCACGGGAGGCCGAGAGTTGAGCCTAGGCTATGGCCGAGAGCTTGAGGCCATCGGAGGCCGAGAGCTGAGGTCGAATGACCGAGAAGTTGAGGCTGAGAAGGCCAAGATGTTGAGGCCTTTGGAGGCCGAGAAGAGACTGAGAAGGCCGAGAAGTTGAGGCCCTTGAAGGCCGAGAAGCTTGAGGGCGAGGAGGCCAATAATGTTGAGGCCAAGGAGGCTGAGATGCGGTCGAGGAGGTTGAGAAGTTGAGGCCGAGGAGGCTGAGAAGTTGAGGTGGAGGAGGTCGAGAAGCTGAGGCCTTTGGAGGCCGAGAAGTTAAGGTCGGGGAGGCCAAGAAACCGAGGCCTTTGGAGGCCGAGAAGCTGAGGACTTTGGAGGCCGAGAAGTGGAGGCCTTTGGAGGCCTAGAAGTTGAGGCCTTTGGAGGCCAAGAAGTTGAGGTTGTTGGAGGCCGAGAAGAGGTCATTAGAGGCCAAGACGTTGAGGCCTTTGCAGGCCGAAAAGAGGCCGTTGGAGGCCAAGAAGCTGAGGCCTTTGGAGGCCGAGAAGTTGAAAACTGGGAGGCCAAGAAGTCGAGGCCTTTGGAGGCCAAGAAGTCGAGGCCTTTGGAGGCCGAGAAGTGGAGGCCTTTGGAGGCAAAGAAGTTGAGGTCGTTGGAGGCCGAGAAGAGGCCGTTGGAGGCCAATAAGCTAAGGCCTTTGGAGGCCGAGAAGTTAAGGCCAAGGAGGCCAAGATGCTGAGGCCTTTGGAGGCTGAAAAGAGGTCGTTGGAAGCCAAAAAGCTGAGGCCGGGGAGGCCAGAAAGTTGAGGCCGTTAAGGCCAAGAAGCTGAGGCCAGGTTATGGCTGAAAGCTTGAGGCCACGGGGGGCCGAGAGCTGAGGCCTTTGGAGGCCATGAAGTTGAGGTCAGGGAGGCCAAGAAGCTGAGGCCTTTGGAGGCCGAGAAGAGGCCGTTGGAGGCCAAGAAGCTGAGGCCTTTGGAGGCCGAGAAGTTAAGGTCGGGGCGACAAGAAACCGAGGCCTTTGGAGGACGAGAAGCTGAGGACTTTGGAGGCCGAGAAGTGGAGGCCTTTGGAGGCCAAGAAGTTGAGGTCGTTGGAGGCCGAAAAGAGGTCATTGGAGGCCAAGACGTTGAGGCCTTTGGAGGCCTAAAAGAGGTCGTTGGAGGCAAAGAAGCTGAGGCTTTTGGAGGTCGAGAAGTTGAGACCGAGGAGGCCAAGAAGTGGAGGCCTTTGGAGGCCGAGAAGTGGAGGCCTTTGGAGGCGAAGAAGTTGAGGCCGTTGGAGGGCGAGAACAAGCTGTTGGAGGCCAAGAAGCTGAGGCCTTTGGAGGCCGCGAAGTTGAGGCCGAGGAAGCCAAGATGCTGAGGCCTTTGGAGGCCGAGAAGAGGTCATTGGAGGTAAAAAAGCTAAGGTCGGGGAGGCCAGAAAGGTGAGGTCGTTGAGGCCAAGAAGCTGAGGCCAGGTTATGGCCGAAAGCTTGAGGCCACGGGGGGCCGAGAGTTGAGGCCTTTGGAGGCCAAGAAGTTGAGGCCAGGGAGGCCAAGAAGCTGAGGCCTTTGGAGGCTGAGAAGAGGTTGTTGGAGGCAAAAAAGTTGAGGCCGGAGTGGCCAAAAAGGTAAGGTCGTTGAGGCCAAGAAGCTGAGGCCAGGTTATGGCCGAAAGCTTGAGGCCACGGGGGGCCGAGAGTTGAGGTCTTTGGAGGCCAGGAAGTTGAGGTCGGGGAGGCCAAGAAGTTAAGGCCTTTGGAGGCCGAGAAGAGGCCGTTGGAGGCCAAGAAACTGAGGCCTTTGGAGGCCGAGAAGTTAAGGTCGGGGCGGCAAGAAACCGAGGCCTTTGGAGGACGAGAAGCTGAGGACTTTGGAGGCCGAGAAGTGGAGGCCTTTGGAGGCCAAGAAGTTGAGGTCGTTGGAGGTCGAGAAGAGGTCATTGGAAGCCAAGACGTTAAGGCCTAAAAGAGGTCGTTGGAGGCCAAGAAGCTGAGGCTTTTGGAGGTCGAGAAGTTGAGACCGAGGAGGCCAAGAAGTGGAGGCCTTTGGAGGCCGAGAAGTGGAGGCCTTTGGAGGCGAAGAAGTTGAGGCCGTTAGAGGGCGAGAACAAGCTGTTGGAGGCCAAGAAGTTGAGGCCTTTGGAGGCCGAGAAGTTGAGGCCGAGGAAGCCAAGATGCTGAGGCCTTTGGAGGCCGAGAAGAGGTCGTTGGAGGTAAAAAAGCTAAGGTCGGGGAGGCCAGAAAGGTGAGGTCGTTGAGGCCAAGAAGCTGAGGCCAGGTTATGGCCGAAAGCTTGAGGCCACGGGGGGCCGAGAGTTGAGGCCTTTGGAGGCCAAGAAGTTGAGGCCGGGGAGGCCAAGAAGCTGAGGCCTTTGGAGGCTGAGAAGAGGTCTTTGGAGGCAAAAAAGTTGAGGCCGGAGTGGCCAAAAAGGTAAGGTCGTTGAGGCCAAGAAGTTGAGGCCAGGTTATGGCCGAAAGCTTGAGGCCACGGGGGGCCGAGAGTTGAGGTCTTTGGAGGCCAGGAAGTTGAGGTCGGGGAGGCCAAGAAGTTAAGGCCTTTGGAGGCCGAGAAGAGGCCGTTGGAGGGCAAGAAGTTGAGGCCTTTGGAGGCCGAGAAGTTGACGTCGGGGAGGCCAAGAAACCGAGGCCTTTGGAGGCCGAGAAGCTGAGGACTTTGGAGGCCGAGAAGTGGAGGCCTTTGAAGGCCAAGAAGTTGAGGCCTTTGGAGGCAAAGAAGTTGAGGCCGTTGGAGGCCGAGAAGAGGTCATTGGAGGCCAAGACGTTGAGGCCTTTGGAGGCTGAAAAGAGGCCGTTGGAGGCCAAAAAGCTGAGGACTTTGGAGGCCGAGAAGTTGAGACCGGGGAGGCCAAGAAGCCGAGGCCCCTTGAGGCCGAGAAGTAGAGGCCTTTGGAGGCCAAGAAGTGGAGGCCTTTGGAGGCCAAGAAGTTGAGGTCGTTGGAGGCCGAAAAAAGGTCGTTGGAGTCCAAGAAGCTGACGCATTTGGAGGCTGAGAAGTGGAGGCCTTTGGAGGCCGAGAAGTGGAGGCCTTTGGAGGCCAAGAAGCTGAGGCCTTTGGAGGCCGAGATGTTGAGGCCGAGGAGGCCAAGATGCTGAGGCCTTTAGAGGCCGAGAAGAGGTTGTTGGAGGCCAAAAAGCTGAGGTCGGGGAGGCCAGAAAGTTGAGGCCATTGAGGCCAAGAAGCTGAGGCCAGGTTATGGCCGAAAGCTTGAGGCCACAGGGGGCCGAGAGCTGAGGCCGTTGGAGGCCAAGAAGTTGAGGCCGCGGAGGCCAAGATGCTGAGGCCTTTGGAGGCCAAGCGGCTGAGGCCTTTAGAGGACGAGAAGTTGAGGTCGGGGAGGCCAAGTAGCCGAGGCCTTTGGAGGCCGAGAAGTTGAGGCTTTTGGAGGCCGAGAATTGGAGGCCTTTGGAGGCTGAGAAGTGGAGGCCTTTGGAGGCCAAGAAGTTGAGGCCAAGGAGGCCAAGATGCTGAGGCCTTTGGAGGTCGAGAAGAGGTCGTTGGAGGCCAAAAGCTGACGCCGGGGAGGCTAGAAAGTTGAGTCTGAGGAAGCCAAGATGAGGCCTAGGAGGTTGAGAAGTTGAGGTTGGGCTATGATTCAGAGCTTGAGGCCACGGGAGGGCGAGAGCTGAGGCCGAATGGCTGAGAAGTTGAGGCCGAGAAGACCGAGTGCTTAGGCCATTCTATGGTCGAGAGCTTGAGGCCATGGGAGGCCGAGAGTTGAGGCCAGGCTATGGCTGAGAGCTTGAGGCCACGGGAGGCCATGAGCTGAGGCCGAATGGCCGAGAAGTTGAGGCTGAGAAGGCCAAGATGTTGAGGCCTTTGGAGGATGAGAAGAGGCCATTGGAGGCCAAGAAGCTGAGGTCGAGGAGGCCAAGACGAGGCCAAGGAGGCCGAGAAGTTGAGGCCCTTGAAGATCGAGAAGCTTGAGGCCGAGGAGGCCAAGAAACTAAGGCTAGGCTATGGCCGAAAGCTTTAGGCTATAGGAGGCCGAGAGCTGAGGCCGAATGGCCGAGAAGTTGAGGCTCTTGAAGGCCGATAAGCTTGAAGCCATGGAGGGCGAGAAGCTTGAGGCCATGGAGGCCGAGAGCTGAGGCCATGGAGGCCGAGAGCTGAGGCCGAGGAGGCCAAATTGTTAAGGTCGAGGTGGCTAAGATGTTGAGGCCGAGGAGGCCAAGATGAGGCCAACGAATTTGAGGCCACGAGAGGCCGAGCTGAGGAGCAGGGCATAGCCGTTCATCACCCTGTCAAGCTGACAGGAGTGAAACTCCATTCATCACCTTGGCTATCTTTAATGTGTTGGGGGCGGCAGGGCATGACCGTCCATCGCCCGACTAAGTTGACAGGACATTTTTCCATTCATCAACTTGACAATCTTCAACGTGTTGGGGGCGGCAGGGCATAGTTGTTCACCGCCCGACCCAGTTGACAGGAGCCCGACCAAGTTGACAGGACATTTTTCCATTCATCAACTTGGTGATCTTCAACATGTTGGGGGCGGCAGGGCATAGTCGTTCACCGCTCGGCCCAGTTGACAAGAGTGAAACTCCGTTATCAACTTGGGTTTCTTCAACATGTTGGGGGCAGCAGGGCATAGCCGTTCACCGCCCGACCAAGTTGACAGGACATTTTTCCATTCATCAACTTGGCGATCTTCAATGTGTTGGGGGCTGCAGGGCATAGCCGTTCACCTCCTGGTCAAGTTGACAGGAGTGAAATTTCGTTCATCAACATGGGTTTCTCTAGCGTGCTGGGGGCGGTAGGGCATAGTCGTTCACCGCCCGGCCAAGCTGACAGGAGTGAAACTCCGTTCATCAACTTGGGTTTCTTCAACATGTTGGGGGCGGCAGGGCATAGCCGTTCACCGCCCGGTCAACTTGATAGGACATTTTTCCATTCATCAACTTGGCAGTCTTCAATGTGTTGGGGGCGGCAGAGCATAGTCGTTCACCGCCTGACCCAGTTGACAGGAGTGAAACTCCGTTCATGAACTTGGCGATCTTGATGCTATGATCGAACGGTTGACGAGGCCGCATGGCCGAGCTCTCGATGCCAAATTTAGCTAAGTACTGGTGATGTCAGGTTTGAGGGAGTACCTGAAAGGTTAAGATATGACAGGATGGTTGTCGAGACCGAATGGTTGAACGTTGAGGCCGAATGGCCGAACGGCTGATAAGGCCAGATAGACGAGGCCGAGTGGCAGGTAAGTGAGGCCGAGTGGCAGGTAAGCGAGTGGAAGGTAAGCGGGCTCTCTACTCTTCATGTCCCAATTTTAGTGTTCGTTCTCCCTCCTCGTTCTCTGATATACGTTGAAAAACGGTTATTTTCATACTTAATTTTGATACTAAAACACACCCTTTATGACTTAGAATGAGCTTAAAATCGAGTAAAAACACTTAGTTGAGTCACAAGTTGTTTTTAGGGATATTATGCTTGTTTTGCATTGTTTTTCAGGGTTTTGATGAGAATTGGAGATGAATTGAAAGAAAGGTTGAAGATCAAACGGTTGCAGTGTAGAAAAGTCAACTAGAATGCAGAAAATGCAACTAGTCAACCAAAAAAGTCAACCAGTTGACCAGAACGCAGTTGACCAGTGCCCAGCGGTGAAATTGACCGCCGGACGGTGGCGCGATTAGAGGCAAACCACCCAGCGGTTAGTTTTACCGCTGGGCGGTTGTCTGTTTTTCCCGTTTTTATTTGGGCTCGGTTCTGTTATCTTTTAGGCCTATATATAGCCTCAATGCGATTCAAAACTCTTTCTTTTGGGCAGAGAGAAACGACCACAACAGCTCTACACACCTTGGAGGAGATTTCTTGGATGCTTAGGCTCAACTTTATCAAACCTAGGGTTTGCTTTTCCATTCTTCCATTATATTTCATCTAGTTTCACCATGATTATGGTGAACTAAACCCTTTGTTGTTGGGGAACAATGTAATCTTTTGAAACTCTCATATATCCAAATTCTTATTTACTTTATATGCTTGCATACGCTTGATTTATCAATTGTTGGGTTCTTTACCTGTATTTAATGCTTTTACCATTTAACTCATTCGGTCGATATTGTTTGTCTTTATTGATACGGGGACGTACAATAATGTCATGAACTGAGAAGAGTTCCTTGATTATGCTAATACCGCCTAGGGATAGGGGTAGGACAATCAATTGTATTTTTCTTCCGTTTATAATGCATTATTAATTACTAGGGGAGGCTAGGGTTAACAAGCCGGTAATTAGTAATAGGCTCTTTTCACCAAGGGATTGGGTTAAGGGTAGACCAAGAAAGTTTGCATGGCAATATGATAAATAAGCAAAGTAAATAGGGAGAGTAAATATATGAGGGTGGATAAGATGAAATTGTAAACCCCAACAACTCCATTCATCCATATTTTCTTTAAGCCAATTGAATCACTGCATTTGCATGTTTACTTTTGTTTTGCATTTAATCATTCAAATTAATTTCTTTTCTCAAGTCTCAAGCGATTAGTTTACACAAAAGATTAGGCCTTAAGAGTCCTTTGGGAAGAACGATATTGGGTTTACCAATTATATTACTTGGTACGATCTGGTACACTTGCTAGGGTGTTAACAAATTTTTGGCGCCGTTGTCGAGGACTCGTGGTTTAACTTTTTCTAGTAGTGTAAACTGATTAAATTTGACTTGATTTTTATGTTTATTTTATTTTTGTTCTAATAAATGTTTTCTAGGGTTTTGTACCTTATGTTTGCAGAATGCAGTTTTGACAAGAATTTGACTATATGGGCACTCAATTCTACCAAAATGATTTCAACCACTGGTGGGAACCTCACTCATACATGGATCAAAGCCAATCTGGGCAAGCTGATGAGCAACAAATTACTCCACTTAAGAAAAATACAAATTCTAATGAACTTCTTCATAGGATCATGAATTTGGAAGTATACCATGTCAAAAGCATAGAGGAGAGTGTAAAGAATGACGAATTTTTTTCACAGGGCATGTATACAAGATTTTCTTCTCATAGAAGCATGGAAGAGATGCAACAATATCAGTGGCAGCAACAAATCTCTTTACCAATAGAAACGTTGGAGTATGATCAACAACTATGTCATCAGATAGCTGATGTGACAGAACAAGTCAAAAGCCTTAATGAAAAGTTTGACAAATTTTTGGAGAAGTACGATTCTAAGAGCTATGAAGTTACCTTCAGAAATTTGGAGACACAAATTGATGAGGTTGTTGATGAGGACAAGATAGAGAGAGAGGTGAAAAAGATATAAGAGATAGAAACAGAAAAGGTTGTTGTTGAGGAGAAGATAGATGAAGAAAAGATAGAAGAAGAGGTTGTAAAATTGAAAGAGAGGGAGTATGAAAAACTCTTGCCCTATCCAAAGACATATTCTAGGAGGGAAAAAGAAAAGCAGTTGGAGCGATGTATGGAAATTTTTAAGAAGTTGGAAATAATCATACCATTTTCTGAAGCACTTTAGCAAATGCCATCATATGCGAAATTTTTGAAAGAACTTCTCATGAAGAAAAGGAAGTATATTGAGAAGGAAACTATTGAGGTGCAAGGAAATTGC
The DNA here is from genome assembly GCA_027742785.1 of Vigna reflexopilosa. NCBI lineage: Eukaryota > Viridiplantae > Streptophyta > Magnoliopsida > Fabales > Fabaceae > Vigna > Vigna reflexopilosa. The sequence continues at coordinate 19,066,104 of CM050911.1, forward strand.
AGTGCAGTCATACAGAGAACATTACCTCCTAAATTACAAGATCCAGGGAGCTTTACCATTCAAGTGGTTGAAAGAAAAATGAAAAATAGAAAATATGGAAAAATAAAGAAGAAAATAAAAGGAGAAAAAAAAAGAAAGTTGAGGGAGAAGAAGAGTGAGAAGAAGGGGAAGAGAGAAAAGAAGAAAAGATCACATGAAAAACCCCTTCCTCATTCGAAAAAATATCATAGGAAGGAAAAGAAAGTCAAGTGCTTTATGGAGATCTTCAAGAAATTGGAGATCAAAGCTCCTATGATTGAAACATGGAAACATGTGCTTGGTGTTCTAAACTTTATGAAGAAATTCAGCAGGAAGAAGAAAAAGAAAATAATATCAAGCAAGGGGAGTATCAAAACCTACTAATGGGTGTTTGAACTCTGTCGGGTCAAGCTAGTGACATAAAAAGAGCGCTTACTGGGAGGCACCCCAGTGATCCAAGAACAATATTTTTGTACTTTAAATTTTTAAATCTTGGTGATGTAATTATGAACAATTTTTCAATTTCTGTGTATCAGGTACCTTCTACTGAGGGAAGCTAAAAATTTTATGTATTTACTGAAGGATACAGGTAAGCACACCTACTGAAGGGTGTCAGAAAGGTTTGCAGTTACTGACAAGTGCTAGAAAGGTTTGGGTCAGGCTCGTGACGTTAAACAAGCGCTACTTGGGAGGCAACCCAGTTGATTGATTTATTATTGTTTCATGTTTTAATACTGTTCTAGTTGCATTTAGGGCTTAATTGTTGCATAAGTGAGTAAAGTGAATGGGAATTGTATTTAGGGTTTAATTGTTGCATTTTATAAAATCCATTCTCTATCACTTTTGCATCATTCTATAATCCAAGTTTGGGGTTTTTGAGAGAGCACTGGATTTTGGTTTCATTCATCATCAGTTATAAGAATTTTGCATACATTCAAGGTCTCTCCACCCCAAGGACAAGTTGTTATTGCCGAGATTATCATAGGCATGTACGACACACCTCCTGCTCATAGGTGGACGATGGATGAGTTCAACAACAAAGTGGCTTGGCCAGAGCAGGCACAAGAGAGCAAATTTGGAGTAGCTGAAGCTCCAGGCATGGATGAGGATGATAATGAAGATGATGATGATTTTGAGGATGCTCAAGCTGGTGATGAGTACGACTCAGATGAGGATATGGATTGATATGACATCTACTGACGGATGCCTGCACTTAGACAGGGATTTTTCTTTTTCTTTTGTACTTTGGATTTGTAGAATAGGTTGAATTTTTTTTTTGTGTCTATGCTTGGCTTATACACTGATTCTGATGAATGGTTTGACTGAATGAAATGTGTGATGAGTCTATTTAATGATGATTATATGTGGATGATGATTGACTTGTATTGCATGATTGATATCCAGTTGGAAAATTCACTAGCTATGTGAACAAATGTGTGATGATTTATGATTGTGATTGTGATGCTAAGCAGGGTGTATGAATTGATGACGTGTGAGGAAGCATGTTATGTGAGGTATTGAGCTTCAGAGTATTCATTGTTATATGTATTTATTCACAGGAAAGCATGAATGTTATTGCCTGAGTCTTGATAATTGAGTGAATTGCATGTGTATGTCATATGATCAAGGCCATTTTTGGAAGCCCTTACTTAGCCAAATTTTTACCTAAAGTGATTAAAATTTTATACCCTTTTTGAACATTGGCCCTAAACAGGATGAAAATCCTTGTGTTGAATTTATTTACTTTGAATTGGGTTGATAATTGTAAGTACATTCAAGGTTCAAGTTTGGGGTTGTGGGGGAAAATTTGAATGGCAAAAATAAAGGCATTGAGCTCAAATATTGAAAAAGAAAAATGTATGAGAAAAAAAAATTCATGAAAGATGAGCTCAGTGTAAAAATAAAAGAAAAAGGGAAGAAGTTGGGAAAAAGTGAGATTGGTTAAGAAAGAGAGTTGAACTTGAACCTTGAATGCTAAATGAGCTCTCTTGATTCAAAGATTTTGTGATCCAAAAAAACCAATTTTTCTTGATAGCCCAGCCTCATTACAAGCCTTGGAAAGTCCTTGTGATGACATTTGCATGTGAAGATGTTGATTATATTAGATGAAGGGCAATTTTGTTTCATGTGATATGTGAATAAATAGAGAATGGAGTGACCTCTTAAACACTTGAGTGATTGAGTGAAACAAGTGCTTGGTAAGAATTGTTAAATTCCATGATTACATTTATGCTTAGTTGATTGATCATTCATGAATACAACATCTGTTGGGAAATATGTGATCATGTGAACTGAAGTGAATTGAAAGCATGCATGCATCTTGATTTGATTCCACTGAAAATCTGAATTGAATAGTTCTTGTCATAAGCAAAGTGAACTTTGGGATTATTGAACTATTTGATGAAAAAGTGGAAAGCCAAGTTTTGTTTTGTTTTGCTTGAGGACAAGCAAATTTCTAAGTTTGGGGTTGTGATAACGGTTGAAAAAGCGTTATTTTCATAATTAATTTTGATACTAAAACACACCCTTTATGACTTAGAATGAGCTTAAAATCGAGTAAAAACACTTAGTTGAGTCACATGAGAGTCAAAAGTTGTTTTTAGGGATATTATGCTTGTTTTGCATTGTTTTGCAGGGTTTTGATGAGAATTGGAGATGAATTGAAAGAAAGGTTGAAGATCAAACAGTTGCAGTGCAGAAAAGTCAACCAGAATCCATAAAAGTCAACTAGTCAACCAGAAAAGTCAACAAGTTGACCAGAACGCAGTTAACCAGCGCCCAGCGGTGAAATTGACCGCCGGGCGGTGGCGCGATTAGAGGCAAACCGCCCAGCGGTTAGTTTTACCGCTGGGCGGTTGTCTGTTTTTCCCGTTTTTATTTGGGCTCGATTCTGTTATCTTTTAGGCCTATATATAGCCTCAGTGCGATTCAAAACTCATTCTTTTGGGCAGAGAGAAACGTCCACAACAATCCTACACACCTTGGAGGAGATTTCTTGGATGCTTAGGCTCCACTTTATTAAACCTAGGGTTTGTTTTTCCATTCTTCCATTATATTTCATCTAGTTTCACTATGATTATGGTGAACTAAACCCTTTGTTGTTGGGGCACAATGAAATATTTTGAAACTCTCATATATCCAAATTCTTATTTACATAATATGCTTGCATATGCTTGATTTATCAATTGTTGGGTTCTTTACCTATATTTAATGCTTTTACCGTTTAACTCATTCGGTAGAAGTTTTTTGTCTTTATTGATACGAGGACGTACAGTAATGTCATGAACTGGGAAGAATTCCTTGATTATGCTAATACCGCCTAGGGATAGGGGTAGGACGATCAATTGTATTTTGCTTCCGTTTATAATGCATTATTAATTACTAGGGGAGGCTAGGGATAGCAAGCCGGTAATTAGTAATAGGGTCTTTTCACCAAGGGATTGGGTTAAGGGTAAACCAAGAAAGTTTGCATGACAATATGATAAATAAGCAAAGTAAATAGGGAGAGTAAATATATGAGGGTGGATAAGATGAAATTGTAAACCCCAACAACTCCATTCATCCATATTTTCTTTAAGCCAATTGAATCACTGCATTTGCATGTTTACTTTTGTTTTGCATTTAATCATTCAAATTAATTTCTTTTCTCAAGTCTCAAGCGATTAGTTTACACAAAAGATTAGGCCTTAAGAGTCCTTTGGGAAGAACGATATTGGGTTTACCAATTATATTACTTGGTACGATCTGGTATACTTGCCAGGGTGTTAACATTCTCCAAGCCCGGTGGGCGGGTACCTGTCAAAGGCACTCCAACACTCAAGTCAGTTAAGTGACCAAACAATTATATTAGGGGATAGAAGTAATGCATAATATGCAGCGTGTGCAATCTGTCCAGAAATCATACCTGGGACCCTTATTTATACTAGATGTAATGAGCTTTTACCTTTCGTGGGCCTGATGACGGCCCAATATCGCCTTAACCTCCATTAGGGGCTTTAATCAGTTATCACCGCTTATAATCTAACCGTGTGGTCGGCTGGCCTAGATGGTCGGCCGGCCTGGATGGTCGGCCTAGGTAGTCATTTTTGGACGGTCGGACTGGTTGTGTGCAGGAAACCGTACGGTACACTGGGTACCATACGGTACACTCAATGTGCAGAAATATACCTAGTAGCAAAGTCCAAATAAGTGGGGAGTTTAGGCAAACTTTCTGCACATGGGGGTCAACTGTGAAAATGACCTTGTTTTTTAATTGAACCAACATTTTTTAAGACTTGTTGGACTTATTGGATATAGAAGTGATGTTCATCCATTAATGATCACAAGTATATGGATGTACATGGCCAATGAAGAATTCTTGTTAAAACTCAATGTGTAGAAACAAACGTGGGGTAAAGGCCAAATAAGTTGGAAGTTTAGGTAAATTTTCTGCACACGGGGGTCAACTATGAAAATGACCTTTTTTTAATTGAACCAACTTTTTTTCAAACTTATTGGATTTATTAAAAATTTTAATTAATAACATTTATTATAAAATAAAAATATTAATTGTTTAAATTAAAGAGTAGAATTCGTTTTACATACAAATATATTAAATATTATCTTTATCATTTCAACAACATTAATAATGAATATAAACCTTAAATATAAATTTATTATTGTCAAAATCCACTGTGTTAAGCTTCAAAATATTATAATTTATTAAACTATGAAAGTGTATGCCTGAATTTATGAATTAAACTTATGAAAAAATTAAATTCCTTTAATAAGTCCAATAAGTCTTAAAAAAAGTTGGTTCCATTAAAAAACAAGGTCATTTTCACAGTTGACCCCGTGTGCAGAAAGTTTGCCTAAACTCCCCACTTATTTGACCTTTGCTCCCAGGTCTGTTTCTGCACATTGAGTTTTAACAAAAATTCTTCCTTGGCCATGTATATCCATATACTTGTGATCATCAATGGATGAACATCACTTCTATATCAAATAAGTCGAATAAGTGTTAAAAAAAGTTTGTTCAATTAAAAAACAACGCCATTGAGTTTTACTACTTAGTTGATTAATTGCAGAAAGACAAGGTGCAAGGTGCTTTAGGGGAAGCAGATTTGAAAATTGGGACACCCTAGCAAGCAACGAGAAGCATTTGCAAAAAGGGAATCAGAAAAGTGAAAGTGAGAGACTCAAATTGAAAGGTGGAGGGGGAAACAGGGGAGGGAATTACCGCCGACGCGATCCCCTGAACACCAGAAGAAGGAGAGAGAGAGAGAAAGAGAGAGGGAGTTTGGTTTAGTTGGGTACGAAGAAGAAGTGTGAGAAGGAAGAAAACAAAAAAAAAAAACTTGAAACCCCTACAGCCCTTTAATTCCACCTCATTTTCAATTGTTTTTAAACATTTACCACATGGACCAATTTACTCTGATTACATAACTCTTTGATGCATTATCTTTAACTTGAACCGATTAAAATACGTTTTCGTTGGGTTTTGGTACAGTTATTCTCGTGTCCTTGGGCGGCGTTCTTTGGCGGCGATTTCTTGCGTTTTGCACTCTCCAATTCCCTCTCTACTACATTTTTAAAAGCATCCAATAAAAAAAATATACAATACATTCTCTTCAAATAAAATATAAAATTGTAAACTCGAATCACCATCAGTCAGAAACAACTTCAGAACAAAAAAAAACTATAAAGACGTCTGACCTAAAGGGTCCGACGTCTCATTAACGTCACCTGTATAGACGTCGGACAAAAATCAGACGTTAAAAGCCCAATATAACCGATGTTAAACAGCGTTTTTCCACTAGTGACAATAATATTAGCAAAATTATTGTTCAGGGTGTTTTAAAAACTAAACAAATTACCAACACACAAAAAAACTTACTAAATTCTATTTATTATTAACCTTGAAAATATTAAATTTATGAATTTTAGTTTTTATATATTACTTAACTTTATTATTTTTAATAAATATGAAACTTAAAATCACACTTTAACTTTTACCTAATAGCTAAAAGAAAATGATAGCATAAGTTGATACGGTCTTGGCATATATGGACACATAATATGCTTACTTGATAATCCACTCCTCTCTTTCCTTTTCTATATGCGTTTCAAAGGAATAAAAAAGCAACTCATCTTCATTTTGATTCTTCTTCAATCTTATCAAATGATTTTAGTTTTAAGATACTTGTGCCACTCTTTAACTTAAAAAAGTTTAAGTGATTTGAGTACCTAAACTTCCTCAGAATACCACATCTTTCAACAATTAATATATATATATATATATATATATATATATATATATACTCACATATCTATAAGATGAGTGAAAAATATTATCATAATTATATCGGTACATAGTTATATGATTACTCAATTTTTTACTCACTTTTAAATTTTTATATATTATAAATTCTAAAACTTTTACTGATTTAAGTGTAAAAGGGTCTTTTATAAAAAGATCTTTCTTGGTTTATCTTCTGAATTTAAAATTTTTCCACTAACAAAAAGTATCTCCTTAAATTTTGAGAACCTTATAATCGACCAACCTCAATTAAATTAAGTAAAAGCATATTAAAGTTATAATTTAGTTTTATTGTTAAGTATGATGTTATAAATTTGAATTATAAAATTATAGAATAATTAATTAAACAAGAAGATTGAGGAGTTTGGGTCTGAGAATTATTGAAGAAGGAAGTGTTGTGATGTGATGGAAGTGCGAATGATTGAATCTACTAACGCTAACAGTTATTTTCTTCACTTTTTTTTGTTTCAGTAAATGCGCGGCGTTAGGTTGCCGCTACTCATTCATCTCAAATGTGTCTTTTCAGGAGAAAGATGCTTTTGGCTTTGTGGCTTATCTTTAGTATCATTTCTTTATATAATATTAACAAAACAATTACAATATCACATTCTTTCTCAATATATTTCTTATGTTTGGTTTTTCTTTATGCTGTGTTCGTTTTGATGGAATGCACTGTTACTATTGATCAACGAAGATGGATTTAACATTATATACTTGTTCGTTTCGAATGATTTGCAAGCGAGGAAAACAACTGATTTGCGGGATAAGAGAATTTTCTAATCCTCCCTCATATGCGAAGATTTGTACTGATTTACTTCCATTGCCAATTTCACCCTTATATAAAAATGTTGGAATGTGATATTCACAATGGATAAATTAATAATAATAAGAATAATAATAATTATAATAATAATAACAATAATAATTATTATTATTATAATTATTATAATAATAATTATTATTATTATTATTTTTATTATTATTATTATTTCAATTTACTAAATTACCATATTTTTTATAATTTAAAAATTATTTTTTTCTCCTTATAAACATTTTTACAAAATTTACTAAATTACCATTTTTTTACATTTTAAAAATTAATTTCTTTTTTCTTATAAACATTTTTACAATTAAATATAATATTAACAAATATCATTTTATATTACTTTAATAATTAGGGGCATTTTGGTAATCTTTAATTTTTATCAATTAAACAAATTTTTTTATTCTGTCACATCAATCAAATCCTACACTAATTCTTACAAACTTTACTTCCAAATCCACTCTCAATTACCCACAAATTCACTCAAAAAAACAACAAAAAAATTACCCTCAAATCCACTCAAATCCATTCAAATCATCTCTCCCAAATCATCTCCCCCAAATCACTTCAAAAGAACAAAGCATTAGTCTTTTATTGCATTAATTAAAGTGATTTGGAATTAATGATTCCTGGAGGAACTTCAAGAAAACATCCACAATTATCTGTAAATAAAGTAGTTTTGATGACAATAACAATCGTCTGTGGGGAAATAATACACGCCCTTTCTTGTGTAGTTTTTTCTTATGACAATAAAAATTGTCCCAACGTAATAGACACCCTTTCTTTTTTAGTTTTTTTTTTCTTGAAAAAATAGTATTATTTATTATTACTACATGTGCTTAAAAATATTAATAAATTCATTTTAAATTACAAAAATATTATTTAATATTATAATTTATGTACATATTAAATGATATTAATATTAGAAGTATCACTCTCTCAACTCATATATATATATATATATATATATATATATATATATATATAAAGTTTGTTAACGTCGTGCGTCTGTTTTTCAGTTGGTACATTTTAGTAATGTGTACTGAATTTTAGTGAACAAAAATACCCTTATATATTATGGATTCTAAGTTTTAAGGTCAAGGGTATTTTAATAATTTTCATTCTCAAAACTAAAAAGAAAAAAAAGAAACTTCCAAACTTGTACTCACCTCTCTCATTCCTCTCAACGCTTTCTCTTTCATCTCTCTCACTTCAACCTTTTATATGTCATCTCTACTTTAGCCCCATTGAAAAAATTACAAACACTAGCAGTTAAACAATTTTTTTACAAAATAATGATTTTATAATAAATTTTCATTTTATAATTTTTGTCTTATCTAATTTTCACAAGTATAATGACATATAAAGAATTGGTAATTCGTCTGGAAAAAATTAGAAACACTCGCTGTTAAACAATTTCTTACAAAAAATGATTTTATAATGAGTTTTCATTTTATAATTTTTGTCTTATCTAATTTTATCTATTTTTCACAAGCATAATGACATCAAAGGAATTGGTAATTGGCATAGAAAAAATCAGAAACACTCGTTGTTAAACAATTTCTTACAAAAAATGATTTTATAATGAGTTTTCATTTTATAATTTTTGTCTTATCTAATTTTCACAAGCATAATGACATAAGAAGGAATTGGTAATTGGCCTGGAGGTTTTTTAAGAGATGATGATTCAACATCTGCAGATGATGAAATTAGAGAGGTTAGTGAAGATGATGAAATTGAAGAGATCTTGAATGAACCTTTGCCTAAAGGCGAATATGCCAATGACTTAACTCTTTACAAAGGTAAATTGTTTAACGACGAGTATTTCTAATTTTTTTTCAGTTGGATCTACCATAGGATGATAGATAAAATGTTGAAGTGATAGATGAAAGAAAAAGGGTTGAGAGGAATGAGGAAGGTGAGTAAAGGTTTGAGGTTTCTTGTTTTTTTTTTTAGTTTTGAGAATGAAAATTATTCAAATACCCTTGACTTTAAAACTTAGAATCCATAATATATGAGCATATTTTTGTCTATTAAAACCCGGTACACATTGCTAAAATGTATCAACTGAAAAACAGGCATACACGCATTAACAAACCCATATATATATATATATATATATATATATATATATATATATATATATATATGAGTTGAGAGTCGATCATCCACTTAAAATAAACTTTTAGTCTTCACTCTCCAATGCTTTCTTCTTTAATTTAAGCTAATTTGTTTGTTAATCGATTGAAAATATATGATAATGTCAGATTCGATTTTCTAGTGTTGAATATAATGAAAAAATATATTTAGGATTAATCTCCCTTGTGTTAAATACACACATAGGGTTCTCTATTTATAATAGAAGAAATATGGGCTAAGCCCAAAATACAAATAAGAAATAATAACAAACTAACTAAAAGATAAAAGATAAAGATAAAAGATAAATATAAAATAAAGATAATATATCTAACACTCCCCCTGAAGCTGGTGCATACAAATCGTATGTACTAAGCTTGTTACAAATATAATAAATTCTCGATCCCTGTAAAGACTTAGTGAAAATATCTGCTAATTGATCACTTGAATTGACGAATTCAGTCTTGATATCTCCAAATACAATCTTCTCTCGAATGAAATGACAATCAATTTCAATGTGTTTGGTCCTCTCAAGAAAGACAAGATTAAAACTAATATGAAGAGCATCTTGATTGTCACATATAAGCGTCATTTGCGTGACATCTCCAAATTGTAACTCTCTAAGCAATTGCTTAAGCCAAACACGTTCAAAAGTGGCTGAAGTCATAACTCTATATTATGCTTCTGCACTAGATCTTGCCACAACACTCTGTTTCTTGCTTTTCCAAGAGATCAAGTTACCACCAATGGAGACACACTATCCAGATGTAGATCTTCTATCAGAAGGAGATCATGCCCAATCAGCATCAGAATAGCAAACCACTCTTGTATGGTTACTAGAACCATATAACAACCCTTTTTCCAGGAGATCATTTAATGTACTTTAATATACGAATAAATGCATTCCAATGATCTTCACATGGGGAATTAAGGAATTGGCTTACCACACTAACTGCAAAGGAAATATCAGGACGAGTAACTATAAGATAATTCAATTTTCCAACTAGTCTTCTATATTTCTCAGGATCTGACATAGGCTCCCCCTGTTTTGGTATAAGTTTAGTATTAGGATCCATGGGTGTGTCCACAGGTTTTGAATTCATCAACCCAGTTTCCTCCAAAATATCTAGTGTATATTTCCTTTGAGATATAACAATACCATCATTGGATTGTGCCACCTTAATACCCAAGAAATATCTAAGTTTGCCAAGATCTTTGGTCTGAAAATGGTTGCAAAGATGTTTCATCTGAAAGATGCCATGACTATAACTGCCTGTAAGAACAATGTCATCCACATATATTATCAAGTAGACAGATCCAACACTTGAGTGACGGTAAAAGACTGAATGATATGCCTCACACCGAGTCATACCAAATTGTTGAACAACATCACTAAATTTTCCAAACCAGGCACTAAGAGATTGTTTTACGCCATATAAGGATATGCGAAGACGACATACCAACCCAGAAGACTCCCCCTAAGCAACAAATCCTGGAGGTTGCTCCATATAAATCTCTTCTTGCAAATCTCCGTTAAAGAATGCATTTTTGACATCTAATCGATAAAGAGGCCATTGTTGAAGAGCCGTCATGGCTATAAATAAACGAATAAATGCCATCTTTGCCATTGGAGAAAAAGTATCACCATAATCCAAACCAAAAATTTGATTGTAACCTTTGGCCACAAGACGAGCTTTGAGGCGATCAATAGTTTCATCAAGACCAACTTTGATAGCAAAAACCCACCTGCAACCAACAACAGATTTCCCAGACGGTAATGGGACAAGCTCCCAAGTTCCACTATGCTGAAGAGCACTTAGTTCATTTAACATGGCCTGACGCCAACCAGGATGGTATAAGGCATCAGTAATAGATTTTGGGATTGTCACAAAAGAAATAGAAGAAAGGCAGGTATAAAAGAGTTGAAGACAGTCTATGATAACTTAAAGAAAGATAATGTGGAGAGGGATTACGGGTAGAACATATACCTTTTCGAAGGGCAATTGGAAGGGTAGACTCAGTTTTGATCAATGATCAGATGATTTTGATCGTCTCGGCCATGCGATCACCATGTCATCAACAACGCCTTCATTGGAGATCGTACACACTCTAAGCGTTTCTAATAAGAGTGACGTCGCTCTGTGTACTTCGACGTCAACGTTACGTCAAACTCTTCCTACTCGATATCAACTTGACGTCAATTCCCCCTTACAATTGACGCCAAATTTTGTTTTAAATATAAATATTTATTCAAATATTAGACATCACACTATTTACTATTTGACGTGTCTATAAACAACAAGTAACGTCGATCTACATAAATCGATGTCAACGTTATGTCATACCTCGTTCTATTTGGCGTCAACTTTACGTCCACTCCCCATACATAAGACGTCAAATCTTCCCTTAAATGTAACTATTTAATCAGATATTAGACGTCGAACTCTGTAGAATATGACATGGATATAAACGAGTAATGTCGGCCTATGGTATTCGACGTCAAACTTACGTCTCCCGCTATGACGTCGAACTCGGATGCATCGTTAAAAGCCAAAAATATTCGACGTTATACGTTGTTTATGTACTAGTTTCTTAGTCATCTTTTGAGGTCTTATCTTGTGTAGAGTAAGTGACGATCTCCTTGGCACTTATCTTGGATCATTTCAAGTGGCGTGTCTTCAACTCCTAAGTTTTCCTATCCTTTCTCTCTTCCATTTTAATCTTTTTCAATTCCATTGCTTAATTGTCTTAGGATTATTTCTTTCTAAGCATAGAAAAGAAGAATATATAAGCTTATTTACAACCAAACAAAGAGAAAGAAACTAAAAACTAGAATAGGCAAAATACAAGCCTAAGAAAACCTATGTTATTTCTTTTTATGCTTCTTTTCACTCTTAAAACTCTTCATTGTTACCCCATCTATGATCATATCAGCAATAGAGGCTTATTCAAAGAACTTTTCCTTAATCAACCAATGATATTTACTTTATGTGAGAAGAAAAAATGGAGACAAACACTTGCAGTGAAACTTTTGATTTTATTAATTTGGTCACCTCGTTAAAACATCCCATGCGAAAACCCCCTTAGGGAAAAATGTTGGTGGTAGGAAAATGTACGTCATGCAATATTTACATTTACACTAGCTGAAATAAAATCTAAGGTGTGTGGCATTCCAAGTGCTGGGTATGGACTTCCCGTCCAAGTATTCCAAGTGGTACACCTCATTGCGTAAACTCTCGACCACTCTAAATGGTCTTTCCCAACTCGGAGCTAGCTTACTATATCCTGACATCTTTCAGGTATCGTTAGTCTTTCTCCACACTGAGTCCCGCTTGGTGAAGCTTCATTGTTTGACCTTGCAGTTATACTTACGTGCTACCATTCCCCCGTTCAGCGTATTGTCGAGCTGAGTTCTTAACTGGCTAGCATTGATGTCCATATCTAGAATTTTTCTTCTTAGCTAAGGTTATCCTACTTCCACTAGGAGCATAACATTAGTTTCATAAGATAAGTTGAAGGAATTTTCTCTTGTTGATATGTGCGGTGTGCATCGATATGTCCAAAATACTTGTGGTATCTCATCCACCAATGTTATCTGCCCTAGCACTTTCTTCAACTCGATAACTATGATTTTATTAATGGCTTATGCTTTTCCGTTCATCTGTGGATGCTCTACGATGCTTATAACGTGCTTTATGCCCAACTCATTGTAGAACTCCCTCAATTTCCTATCTATGAATTGTTGACCATTATCTGTATAATCGTCTAAGGTAGTCTGAATCAGTAAATTATGTTCTTTCAGACAAATGATTGTAGTTGTCGAGTAGTTTAGTAAGCTAAGGCTTTTGCTTCCACCCATTTAGTGAAGTAGTCTACTGTCATCAAGATGAATTTCTTCTGAGCTCGACCGACTGGAAATGGGTTGACAATATCCATTCCTTATTACGTAAACGACCATGGTGAGACAATGTTGTGTAGTTCTAAAGAGGGTGCCTTAACGTCATTGTTGTGTTCCTAACATATACTGCATTTTTCAAAGAACATCTTGCAGTTGGCTTCGATTGTTAGCCAAAAGTATCCCGCTCGTAGAACTCGTGCTTTCATTGTGCGTCAACCGATATGCATGCCGCAGGCACCATTGTGTAACTCATCCATCAAATATTGAGCTTCTTCTTTAGACATGAATTTGAGGAGGGGCGTTGAGAACCCCCTCTTATAAAAGTCATTACCTATCATAACAAACAGAGAAATTCATCTAACATATATTAGTTTAATTGATAGGCTATCTTCTGATTTCTTAATGAGGGCTCAAACTTTCACCTTCTCGTCATCTTGATTTGTTTGAAGGTGTCCATGCACTCCCCAACCATGGGCTTTGTCAACACTCGCCTTATCATAGTTTTCAACAATCCTTTTTCTTTTCCTTTTGTTATTTTGGATAGTATATTTGTTCGGGCATTGTCTACTCGAGGAATGTGTTTTATGATGACATCTTCAAAGTCCTTCATTATCTATGCCCACAATGATAGTACTAGAGAAACAAGTCACTATTAACTTGGTAGTTTCCTTGAACTTGACCAATCACCAACTATAAATCAATTTTGCATTTCAGCTTTTGTGTTCCCATATCTTTGGCCAAGATTAGCTCGACCACTATAGCTTCATATTCCGCTTGATTGTTCGACACCTTAAACTTAAAAATCAAGGAGTGCTCCAAACATACATTACTCTATCCTTCCAACACTATGTATGATAATTCTCCCTTCTTGTCCAATGACCCATCTACATACAATGTCCAATGTTGATCAATGACATGGGCTCCTGCAAATAGACTGCAATTGAATTATTATTAATATTATTATAATTATTGTTATTATTATAATTATTTATATTTTATCATTTTTATTATATTATATTGTTTTATTATAAAAATATAACAAAATCTAATTATATAAAAATAAAATATTTGTATATACTTCATTTCGTTGCAAATATTGACATTCATGCAAAGAAAGTTTTAAAACAAAAGTTATCTCATTTGATGAACTTTTTTACTTTGTGTATTCTTTTGAGAAAATGAGTTTAGGAAAGAGAGACCAAGTTTAGGAAAGAGTGACTTAATGAATTTATACAAATTTGAATAAATTTGAAAGATTTTTCTTAGAATTTGAAGATAAATTTGAAAATAATTTTTGAATGATTTGACTTATTTAATAGGTTAATTTTTTTTAAAAAAATAAATAAATAAATAATTACAAAATTGCCCTTATATGTATGATTAATATATATAATAATTAATAATTATAATAAATAATAATAATAATAATAATAATAATAATAATAATTAATAATATAGATAAAATTAATAATTACAATAATAGTATGAACATCTTTTTTAAAATTAAATTTTAATTAATCTAAAAGTTATCTTATATCAATTTTAACAATAAGGACAGTTAAACCGATTCCAGAATCCCATAGACGCATTCAGTTAATGACAATGGAGTCGATTCTGGGATTCCATACACACATTCGCAATGAGTAAAAATGGAACCGATTCTAGAATCCCATACACACATTCACAATAAGGTGAAATCGATTCTGAAATTATTGGAATTGATTTTCCTAAAATTTGAACTTTCTTCCTAAATCTTCGTTCACCGTCTTTCCATAGTTGGAAACAAGGGCAGCAGTGATGTAAATCATAGTCATATTCACATGGAATTTCAAATATTGAAGTATCGCACGGTGCTCCTCAAGATATTTTCGTCAACAACTTCATGTAAATTTTGTAGACTCTTGTTAGTATTTGTATTTTTAATTAATGGTACAAACTAATATTTGTATTTTCACTATTAAATATATATATATATATATATATTATATATATATTACAAACATATAATATTCATATTTCTAATTTGATATTTTAAGCTTTCATCAATTAAACTTTATTTAACTAATAATTAAAAAAATAAATTAAAATCAATAAAAATGAACGTACTGGACACAACAGAACCCACCATAAAGTCTCCGATCCGAGATTCTGGTTTCATACTAACTTTCCTTGTTTCTTTGTGTTTCTGTCGTTTTCATTCTTTCATCTTAGGCGACTTCCTGACAAGGGAAACTGGGAGCACGCGTTTGCGCAGATAACTCCAGTGACGTCCCTATCCGCTCAATATTTTTCTCGACAAGAGTTGAATAGTCCAAATCTCAATATAGAAAAATAAATTATGATCACCATGCAAATCCATTTTAATTTCTAAACCATTTTTGCAACAGGAAATACCCTCTATCCTTCAATTCTTATTCTCACACTGCAAAACTTGTCAAAATGTTAGTCTACCCAAAGAATTGTAAAATCACAAGGACTCCGAGTCAACCCCATGTGGCCACACAATGCTTGATTTTGACTTTTCTAAAGGTAACATGACTTCATTCTCAGTAAAACCATTGTTTTCTTAAAGAATCAAATAAATGTTAAACGCGTAAATTAACTTTAACTTGTGGCACGAACTGAAATAGTATGTGCTGAGGAACAAAAGTCATTGTAACAACACTCTGACGCAGTGTTGTGTGAGCAAGTGAGAAGTGCAGTTTCCAGGATCTATCCCCAATTGTTCCCACCTAGGACAGAAGAAAATTCAAAACCACATCATTTCTATTTTTCACAGCTACAATCTCCCTAAAAACTTCAAATTAATTGCCTCCTCCTAGCTATTTTATGCATTTTCCTCAATATTTTATTAATTGAATAACTTTCTGCCCACACAGCACTTATGTGGAAACCACATCACATATGAAACCAAGACCCAACCCAAATAGAAAGTCATAGACGAATAATTCAGTTCGTACCTTATCTTTATAAAGTCTGGAAAACCCTCTCTTTGAGGCACAGTAGAAGAAAATGGGTGCTCAAAAAGGGGTTGTTTGGATGGCGAGGGTTGTAGCGGTGGTTGCAATCGCGGTTGTGGCGAACATAGAGGCCCAACCGGAGGCCAAATTCGTGTGCAACAGCGGGAACAACTCAAGGTGTGGCGCCCTCATAGGGTACTCTCACACGAACGGCACCACCCTTGGCGACATCCAAACCCTCTTCACCGTGAAGAAACTTGTGGACATCCTAGGAGCCAACAACCTCCCGAGCAACACCACAAAGAGCCACGTGGTGGGGCCCAACGAGGTTGTGAAGGTGCCGTTCCCGTGCAGGTGCAGCAACGGGACTGGACTCTCGGACGGGGTTCCACTTTATAAGATAAAAAAGGGGGACACGCTGTACGACATAGCGACGACGACGTTTGGGGGTTTGGTGAAGTATCCGCAGATCACGGCGGCGAATAAGTTACCGGACGAGAATAACATCACCGCCGGGGACACGCTTTATATTCCGCTGCCGTGTAGCTGCGATGCGGTGGATGGGAACAGAGTGGTGCACTATGCGCACCTGGTGTTGACGGGGAGCACGGTGGAGGGAATTGCTGAGCAATTTGGCACCACTCAGCAGACCCTCCTCACTCTGAATGGCATTTCCGACCCCAAAACGCTTCAGGCCGGTCAGATTCTTGATGTTCCTCTTCGAGGTAACCTACCACTTTCATCTCTTTTCTCTTTCGATTCCATCATATGCAAACTGTGATTGCGCTCTTTGCAAACGCATTCCCAATCGCAATCTATGATAATTAGGGATACATCAATTGAAAATGAAAGATTTGTTGAACCAATCCAAATATACATCTTTGGTACTACTCACCAACCATGATTTTACTTTTTTATTTTTTAAAAGTTACTTCCTTTTCTTTTCTTTTTTTTACTTTAAAAATATATGATTTTAATTTCTTAAATTTATTATTTAAAAACTAAAAGTACTTTTTTCAAAATATTATTTTAGTTAGTAATATTTAAAAATATGCCATATTAGTCTCTTGGATTTGTTATTTAGGAACTGGAAGTATTTTTCAAGAATATCCTTTTAATTAGTATGTCTGATATTAATATCAAATTGAATCCTTTTTCTAAATTCTCTTCTGACTATCTATTAATAAAAAACACATTTTTATAAGCATTTAATGAGAAGAAAAAAAATTATCAATTTATTCTAAAATGTGGAGAAATATAGAAGAGAGTAATAAGGACTAAAATATATATAGATATATATATATATATATATATATATATATATATATATATATATATATATTTTTTTTTTTGTCAAATTTAAGTTATTACTCGATTTTTGTTTTCAAAAATCATAGCCAAGTCTATCCAACTTTTTCAACTAAAAACATTAGTTTAGTACCTATTCTACTTTTAAAATTAATCCTGTGAACTTAATTTTTATAAAACTACTTTTCATTTCGTTTCTCTAAAATTAAAGGTATAAATTTATTTTAGTTTTGAAAGAGCTAAATATATTTAACTATTCTTTTCTTATATTTTTATTTTTTCAAACATCACTATTACTTTTTTTATGCAAACAACTATTTGTTAGAAAACTATTATGCAGAGATCCACTTCCTAGGTTTCGATTTAAAGTGATTAGAGCAAATGAATTATTATGTAAATTAGATATAGGAGGAATGAAATTGTTTTTCTTTCGTGTCTGGATAGTGGTGATCTATTAGGATTGATCCAATATGTAAAATTTATCGGTACAGAAATTTAAATTCAAATCTCATTACACGTTATCTCTATTTTACACAAAGAAAACATGTCTACGCTACCTCCTGGTCCTGATTGATGTGTTGTCGTGTACCTTGTCCCTGATTCATCAAGTCAACAGAAGTCCCTAATGTAATTTATTGAAAAGAGTCTTTTTGATTGATCAGTTTCTTTCATGATCCAAAAACCGGCCTGTGAGATTTGTAAATAGATTTAACAAATTAAAAAAAAAAAAATTTATAGTTTTTATTTAATGTTAAAATGTGGATTTTAAATTTAACTATTTGAATTCATTTTATATATTATAAATTAACTTTAAAATAGATTAACTTCATCATTAGTTTGAGACTTTTAGCAGTATCTACCATTTATTTCCATCAAATAAATGTTAGGGTGATTGAATTTGTTGGTTGTGGCAGCTTGTTCCTCGAGTGTGAAAAATGATTCCTTGGACTATCCATTGCTTGTTGCAAATTCTTCTTACGCCTATACTGCCCACGAATGCGTCAAATGCAGCTGTGAGTCCAGCAACAACTACATGTGAGTACCCCCATTTGGTGTTCACTTATTATGTTAATACTTTTATGTACTTTTGATTTGTTTTCCTTGTTTGTTGGTGTTAGATACGTGTGATGTCATTTGTTATGTTGAATATGTATTTAGATTACAATGCGAGCAATCCAAACTCAAACCTACCAACTGGTCCATCTGCCCTTCTGCGCAATGCTCAACCAACGTCTTCATTGGCAACATCACTTCCTCTACTGATCCCTGCAACCGCACAGTCTGTGCCTATACTGGTTATACATTCAACAATATCTCAGCAGAACTTGTAACGCAGAACACTTGTGCAGGTTAGACCCAATAATCACTTCAATTTCTGTTTGTCTCAATCCTGAGAAAATTGCTTCATATATGCATACATGATACATATGTATATGGTAAATGTGACTTTACTTACTCACAGCTAATGACATGCTTGATTGTTTCTGATTGTGTTCAAATAGTGCCAACGAGTCCTTCAGGAGGATCTAGTGGTTCTGGTTCTGGTTCAGGAGCTCCCAGGAGCACTTTGCAAGGCTTGCTTTGGAGTAATCTTTTCATTCTTATTCACTTTGTTCTCTTTCTTTTCTATGTTTTGTAGTAAAATGAAACACCCTACACTTCTGTTGCCATTTTATTTTTATTTGATTAAACCACCATGTAATTTTGTGAGCTAAGATAGATTGTTTTGTGTAGCGAGTGTTGCCACAGCCCAACCTTTTATGTTTTTTCTTTACAATGTTTGTGGCTTAAATAAATTTGTTGGGAATAATAAGAGTGATATCTGAACTATTTTGTTGTAATTAAAATAGTTCACATGTCTTTTGTTGTATGTCTTTTCTTGCAATCTTTGTAACTTGAATTCACACTTATCCGATAATACTATGTAATATCAGTACGAAACCTAAAAGATAAATTATACGTGAGCTAAATTTTCCATCAATCGCACGGTTTTGCTGCTCCTTACTACCAGATTTGCCCTGTTATGTATCAGAAAATGGTCTGGCTGCAAACTTTTTGTGCAGTCTGGATCTGTTTAAAAAGCAAATTATCATATTCTGCTAAAAGGATGGCATGATATGATACAATACAATCATTTAACCACAAAGCTCAATTTTTTTCTAAGTAAAAAAACATAAAATAGAAATCCCTGTTCTGCTAAAAGAAAAGCTAAATTGTCAACATATTAATGGCATCCACGTAAGTCCATTATCACATGTTGATTACATTCGATTGCACACTTATGACTTCAGGGTTTTGATCGAAGCTAACCATGATGTAGTTGAGACTTGCCTAATAGTAGTATTAAGTTGCTCTTTTCGTTTGTAATCATTTTCTTCCACCATTATTACTACCAAGTTGTCTCGGTGAAAAGTCCAATGGAAGGAGCAAAATAAGCCGAATCCGCCTTTGTTGTTCTTTCTTCCACCATCTCCATTTCCAACAGCCACAACACAAGCACCTTGCTCAATTGCCTGTTGTTTTCACACCAGACAGAGTTATGTTAAAATACTCATAAGAATAGTTTTGAAACAGTAACAGCATTTCCAGTTTAGATGTATTAATATGGGTTTTATATTGTAGAAGATATTCCTGTTGTTTTATTCCAGCAATTTTAATTCTTCAATTGCAAACACTCTTGTAACATATATTGATTGAGAGATTTCTTCCCACACACCTAAATTAGTCCTGTAAAAGACAAAACAAAAATAACAATAAATAATATTAAAATGTATAAGTTGCCACTTTAGTCTAATCACGCTAAACTCTTTGTTAGTATAAAGTATTGAACTGGATTTAAACATTCATAAAAAGGAATACTTGAATAATAATATTCTGTATGTAAAGTTTTTATTTATTATAAACTTCAAAATATTAATATAAAAAATTTAATATATCTTATATGTAAAGTTTTATTCGTTATAAACTTAAAAATGTAAATATAAAAAACTACGTGTGCAATAGAAGAAAACTACTAGTTAACAATAAAAGGGAATATGGAAGTTAATTAATGAATATATGAAAAGAATGTGATGAAATATTACGAAATAAAAGTTAGAAAGTAGTGTCCAAAGATTAAATTTCAAAAACGATAGTTTGAATAAGAAAGTGGAACGGTTATTGGGTCTAGCCTTCGTTTTTCTTTTTCGTATACTGTAAAGAACGGTTATTGCATTTTAATTTGGTCATTATGTCTAATTTTTTATACTTACATATTTATGTTTGCAATGAATAACAAGTCATATATACGAGGTATTATAATTAAAATATTTTGATGAGTTCTTAAACTCGATTTTTAATTTTAATGTTAAACTAAATGTTAAACTTTGTTAGTACCAACTAATAACCCCACGAGACAAAAAATAAAAAGGTGATTTTCATAATTGATATACACTTTAGCATAAATTTCATATTTCTAAAAGAAATTTATATTTCATTTCAAATATTGGTAGAATAATTTTACAAGAGAATAGCTAGGAACTATTTCGTCACAATTACATTTTTTTTTAGTGAATATTGTAAGAACCTAGAAAATAAAATATTAGAGTAAATAAATGTATTAAAATAATGAGACCGGATATTTTATATTAAAATAGTCTTATAATATAAATATAAGTTTCTAAAACTCGCTTCATTATCTTAATTTCCTCTATCTCTCTAAAATACTATCCTCTTTACTTTCTCTCACTTCTCTCTAAAAGTTCTTGACCTTAAGTCATCTGTTCGACGATTAGGAAGTGTCTAGGCGATCGTGGCGTCGAGGGCTACCTCTTCAACCGATCAATTTGTTGAATCAAGCAAGTAAGTGGTAAACCCCTTTTTCTTAGCCTCTAGGGTTTTGATTATGAAAAATAGTTTTGTTTTGTATGAATCAAGTGTTCCTCTTCTTAGACTCTTAGTTTGTTGGTGATTCTAAGGTTGTTCTTCAATCATCAATCAGTAAATTGTAGGTTTTCTAGAAGTTCCTTGTACCGCAAGTGATCAACGGAGCGTTAGAGGAGTTTGAGTTGTGTATCGTCGGTGCAAGGTAAGGGAAGCTAGAATCTCTACTTAAATTGTGTTTATGTTGAAAAGAAGTGGGATTTATATGTACTGTGATTTTTATATGTGGGAATGTATATGTGTGTAAGAATGAAAATGTTAGGAAACTAAGAATTTGACTGTATTTTTATGATGATGAGTTAATTGACGTTTTGTGTATGAATAAATGATTGAAACACGTTGGATTTGTTAGTATGTGTTGTTGAATTGGGTTTTGGTGTTGTAAAGCTTGTATGTTGATGGAATTAGGGAAAATAAATGATTAGTGATTATAAATCTTTTTGTTTAAAAAGGAGGTTTTGGACAGGGAAATTGTGAGAGAAGTATTGGGAATTGGTGAGAGGTATTTGGAGTTGGTTATAAGTTGATTTGCGAGTTGTTCTAACAATTAGAATAGAAGAAATAATAAGTGTTAGTGTGTGGTGGTAATAAGGTAGAGTTTTACTTAGTTTAGAACTCAATTTGAGGAAGTGAACTAGTGAAAACATGAGTTGGAGGTTCTCTACTTGTATAGTCAGTTTGGGGAATCTTGGTAAGTCATTTGGGACTTGTTTGAGTCCTTAAGTTGCTTGGAATTGTGCCACAAATGGTAGAATTCAATTTGGGTCTATAAGTTGAGTTTTTGTGAGTATTTGAGTGAGATCTTGAATTTAATTATTTAGATTGAGGTTAGAAGTGTTTAGACAGCATTGGTTATGTATAAATAGGTGTATAACAATCTAAGAGGGTTAGAAGTTGGGAAAAAAGGTTAGAATTGGTAAACTTGGTGTGAGTTGCGTAATTTTGTAGATTTTGGTGTTGTAGATTATGTAGACTCGCTGAGCGAAACAATTCGCTCAACGAGTGGTGGTAGAGGTGGGTTTGTTGTTTGAGGATTTTAGCTGAGCAAATGGTGTGCGCTGAGCGAATTGTTAAGGTCTGGGAGCACTGTTAGTTTTATTCGCTTAGCGAATGGTATGCGCTGAGCGAATTGTTCAGATTTTAGTTTGCTCTTTATTTTTCTTGTTATAGTTTGATTTAATTGAAGTTTTGAGATTCATTGTTCAATATGTATGAATGTGTATTATGGTATGCAATGGGGTATGGAAACAAGGTTATGAATGTGATGATGATGTTAAAACAATGTATGAGATGTGGATTTTATGTATTATGTGAGAAAGGAATCCTAAGGAGGGATACCCTAAGTTGATTATGTGGTGTTATGTATTGAAGTAGGGGCTCCTGGATTGAGGAATGAACCTGACACTTTCAATAACCCCATTTCATGTAGAGATGGGTGATTATGTCGTGGAAAGTAGCAGGAGGTCCTAGTCTATGGTCACTGGTTAAGGCCATAGATGTTTGACGGATTAAGCTTGGTGTATGGCATTATTGGTGGTGGTTGAGAATGTGATTATTGTTATTATTTCTGAACTAGGTTGCTCCACCATACACGGCTGTAGGTTCCCCATGAGTTCGACATCAATACATATGTTTGGACAGTAAAAAGGGTTTCAAGTGGATTGGACAAAGGGTTGTGTTGTTTGATTTATGATATGCTTGTATATTGTTATCGTTTTAAATTGATATGTAAAATCTTTTGATACTCTAGCTTACCCTTGCTTTTCTGTGGTCTGTCTTTGTATGATGTTTCTCTTTTAAGATGATCACCTTAATGGTGTGAGCTTAGGGACACAGTCTCTTGAGTTGGCTCATCAGGAGATTGGAAATGAAGCTTGTTGTGTAGGGTGTACTTTTGTTCTTTAGGTGAAAGATTTTATTCTTCATCAAAATTTGTAGTTTTGTTCTCTCCTTATAATATAATGTTCACTTTAGTAGTTTTATATTACTAAATTTGGGATGTTACAACTATAATAAACAATGAGATAAAGTATTATACGGGAGTCATCAAAATGAATGAAGTTTAACAAACTTGTATGGATTGTAATAATTTACATTGACTTAAAATTAATAAAATAATGATAGAAAATACTACGTAACCTTTCATGAAATTGTATTTCAGTTGCAATGAACTACATAGTTGGGAAAACACTTAAATTACTAGTATTACAATAATTATTAACTAAAACATTATTTATGGAATACAATGCATTCCCTCTGACTTCTTTCTTATTGTTCAACTGTGAAGGAAACAGACCCTTTCGCTTCTTTCTCACTCTCCACAACAACAACGTTATCTGACACATTGGTCACAGAAAATGCTACAAACTTAGGCTCATCTTGAGCATAAAATGAAAATTGAAAATGGCTAATTCTCTTAGGAAACACCAAAACCGATGAAAAATCAGCCACCCACTTTGTGCCATTTCCACTGAGAGTTAACTTCCCAACCGTTGATCTCAAGCCCATCCCATTAACAAGGTTGTGATCAACCAGCACTTGATCAATGCTACTGAATTCCCCATCTAGACTTACAATAGGAACCTTCCTTTTGGGGTCACCATTGAACATGTTATTCACTATATTTAGACCCAAAACTTGACCTTTAACAGACTTCAATACAATATTAGCGTTCCCTAGAAACAACCCATTTGTGACATGAACTTGAACTGGATCTTCCATAACTATTCCAGTGTAATCCATATAACAATTGTCAATTCTTGTCAGAGAATTACCAGGCAATTTCACTAATATTCCTATGCCACCAAAACCTGTTGCCTTGTTATAGCAATGCACCCCAGTTAAAATGTTAGCTTGACCCCTTAGAACAACACCAATGGCTGCTGAGAAAACTACAACATCTGTGATTGCATTATCATTGCTACCAAGATCAATGGCTACCCCTGAGAAGTGCTTCTCATCTTTGTCTCCTCCGACGGTTGAGTGTTGTCCAAGAAAGCAATCTGTGATGAAGGTCTCGTGTCCTCGGTGGACCAGAATTCCTTCTGTGGTGAAGTGAAGGAAGAAGCAATTGTTGATCCGGATTCTAGCAGAATCAACTATCAATATCCCTCCTCCTCTGTAGCTTGAATCAAAGAGAATGTCCCTGAAAGTTATGTCTTCATAGTAAATTCCACCATTGCCTTGTTTCTCGGTCTTTGATGACCATAACTCAACTAGATGTCCATCACCAGGAAATTTATCAGATGCTCTCAACGTTCCATCTCTTACCTAATCAATAATACTCTTTGTGAATGCTAAATGAAAAGTGCATTTAAAAATATAATTTGACCAAATGCTTCAACATTGTAAAAATATGAAAAGAAAATAATTTCTTCCATGAAAAAAAAAAACACCACAGAAGAGAATAGATGGATAGATACTAACCAAAATATTGCCAACACCTGAAGGGAATGTGATGGGTTTGCTGATTTTGTAGTTTCCACCTTCCAAATCAATGACAACCCCTCCAAGGTCATTCACCCCTGCAACCATCTCATAACCCTTCTGCAAACCAAAAGCATCTTCCACTGCTTTCAAAATGGCATCACCACTCTCTTCATTTCCACTTGGATCCGCACCATACTCACTCACGTACAACACTCTCCCTCTCTAACACAAACAACACCAAACAATGTCATTAACTGCTTGTCACAGACGGTTAAAACAAGTTGAAACAAAAATAAAAAAACACTTTTTTTTTCTGCAATGCATTGAGTCTTAGTTACCCTCTTTGTTTCTGATGAAGCGGGTGGTGATGCCAAAGGAGTTGCAGCTAAATCTTGAATCTTTCGATCAAGTTTGGCCCTGAATTCTGACAGCTTTTTCTCCTTGCTGAAAGTGAAACATCTGGTGTCTGCTACTTGTAGCACCAGAAATAAGAAGACAAAACACACCGCTAAGAATCTCATTGATCTTGAAACACTCAAACACACTGTTAAAATAAGCAAAAGGAATGAGTTTTTGCTCTGGTTATGGTAGAGAAGTGAGAGACTAGTTGGTGGGAAGAATGGACATTTTGTTAGTTTGAAGTATGCTGATTTATAATAACATGTGTCGGGTCATTGAATAGGTGGGGTCAGGTCCGTCGTATAAATGCCTTAAAAGTGAGAGCAGTTATAAATAGAATTTCTGCAACCAATAATTAAATAAACTTCTTTCTTTTATTGTTAATTGATATGATCAATAAATAAACTTCTTTTATTGTTAATTGATATGTATATAATATGAGAAATAGTTTTTACAAAGTGTATATAGAAAGCATAGGTAATTGTACAGTTAATATAGAAATATGTATATATTAATTACAATTTTATATACATAGGAATATTTAATGTACAATATTATATATCTTATGATTCAGTGTCATTAATGTATATAATTTAAATATTAATGTATATTAAATATATAATGATATACTATTTGTATGTTAATAGTAAGAATAATGTATATATATATATATATATATATATATACATTGGTTATACAATTAATTGCATATTCAAAATGCATACGTATAATTAATATTATTAATGTATGATTTTTCATTAAAAATTATTAGTTGTATGTTTAATAAATGTAACATTCCACTTTAGTAGTATAAAATTACTAAATTAAGAACTACAAAGAGGATAACTTACAAAAGAACTGAGATTTTAAGATAAGAAAAATCTACACCTGAACAACAAAAGAAGTTATTTATACCAATGTTTCACCCTAAACCCTTACGTTGAGATAACTGAAAAGATGTTTTCCCTAAGCTCACACCCATAAGGTGATCATCACAAAAGAAAAAACACACAGACAAAACAAAACAAATGTATCCGAATCAAATTAAGATGCAATTAAAGTGTAGTATATACTAGGAAGTGACTTTTAGGTCATCTCTGAACCAACACTTGATTCAGACAATAGGTCAAACATGTAGTGGGGGAGAAAGTTTGTAAGAGGTGTCAATTTGACCCCTTTTACATGATTTAGCCTTGACCCCATGGGTTGGGTTTAGAAAAATCAACAGGGTCAAAAAGTTTTTTATAAAAAAAGCCTACAGGGCCAAAGTATCTACAAAAACCCCATGGGTCAGAGCCAATCCATAGGCTTTTTTTAGAAAAAAAATATTTATTTTAAATACAAAGAAGTAGTAAATCACATATTTATTTTGAAATGTTTCTCATATTTTCAATCCAACTTTCATTTTATCTTTGTTAGCAATAACTTATAACCATAATTGATTCAAGTGTAATTATATTTTTTTTTTGCAATAAATTAACTTTCTATTTCATAACTATTCTATATTAATTAGTTTACTAATAATGCTTTTATACAATTATTCCTTAATTTTCAAATTATGTTTTGATGGTTTTTTTAATCTTAAATTTGGTTTGTAAATTTGACTGTTAAGAGAGATCAACATAAAATAGGTTTGAAAGTTAAAAAATTTAATTTAATTTGTAAAATTTTGATGTACTAAAAAATTTATTTATAGATAGTAATCTATTTTGTCACTAGTTTAAATCAATATAATTTGATTAAGATTTGTGATCAAAATTACATTTTTAAGTTAAAATTTTGACTTAATGACTTTTTAACTATTTTAATTTCCCAAATTTAATAAAATTAATATTTATTATTTATAAAGTGATATAATTATTTTAGATTTTTTTTATGAAACATATAATTTAGTCATTTACATCAATTTATATTTCTTTTTATGTCTTTTCATATATTTTATATTATATTCATTTGTCTTTTTTATTATTTTCTTATTAAGAGACATTAATGTAATTTATTTATTATTATAATTATTATAATTTTTATTTATTTTATATGTTAATAATTAAATACAATAATAATTTTAATTTTAGTGTTATAAATTATAACATTATATTTATTTAAAAATATTGTATCTATTATTTAATTAATTTTTATTACCATCGACTCAATTATGGTAAATAATTCAACATTAAAATGATCTCGGTTGGATAAAGATAGGTCTCATTTTAAAATATTAATTTAATCTAAAAGGTTAGAAAAAAAAATATTAATTGATTTTATAACCGCTAGGATTACATCTAGATCTTGTATATATACGATATTTATAACAATTTTGCCTAACAAGGATTTTTCACTAAAAAGTTAGTTTTATTACGTGAAATTAATTTTAAACTTTATAAAATTTGTAGTTTAATTTTTTAATGTATATATATCTATACAAAACATTCAACAAAAGAATTTTATATGACAAAGTATAAAAATAAAAATTTTACGCCGATATTAAAAATTCTTCCAAACAGTGGATTTGAATTTAAAATCTATCCATAATTAATATTTCAAATATTTATATAGATATCAGAATTCGATCATTGAAAAATCGAATTTTGAACTCTGTTACTTTTATAATTTCTTTTTTGAAATTTTTTTCTCCTTTTCTTTTAAATAAAAATAAAAATAATAATTTTCTTTTTTAAGTTTTCAAAATAATAAAATTATATATTTAAAATATACTTATAATTAAAAAATTATTTTAAATAACTTTTTATAAAATTAATATTTATATATTTGTATTTAATTAAAAAGGATATTAGAAAAATATCATACAAAATTTGGAAACGATTAAACTTGTAAAGTAAATAAAAGAAATAATTAAAATACATTAAAAGTAAATTAATTTAGTTTGCGGGCTAGACTCATCCTAAACCCTACCCCAACCTACTTTATGTGAGACTTTGGGGTTGGGGTTTTTAAAAAGCCTCTTATTAAGTGGGTTAGAAGATTGAGGCTTGATTTTAGAAGAGGTCACGGTCAACCCATGGGTCAGGGGCTCAAATGACACCTCTATTTGTATGAATAGATTACGAATAAAGACACGAATTAAAACACTAAGGACATGTTGATTATTAGTTCGACTACAATGCTTCCAATCACTGATTACCAATAATTATACACTTATTTTATCCTAATCCAACACGGATTAACCTACTAAGCGAAGATTAAAATAGTTCCATAGTGCACATAATTAATCAGTTTTACCCTACTACAAGCATTTGTGACTATAATCTACTAAGCGAAGATTAAACACAAATTAGACAACTAAGTGTGTACCTAACTGCAAGCACAAACAAATTATACGATGCAAGGCAAAAATTAGCACAATCACAATGACAACACAAATATCTCATGGAAACATTGCAGTTTCACCAATCACCAACCCAACACAATTAAGCTAGCATTTAAAAGCAATGTAAACAACAAATTGAATTGGAAAACATTGGACTCAAGAATAGAACAACAACAACAAACTAAACAACAATAGGGCAATAAAACGTAATAGAAAACAAAAACTAAATCAACATCAGCAATTGAAAACAAAACTGCAAAATCCAAAACGAAAATGCAATGCGAAATTCAAAGAACCAATAGAACACAGAACAGAAAACAAACTCAACCCATAACAAGGAACTCAACCCAGAAATGTAATTCAATGTAGAAAACGCAATCAGAATTTGATATGGAATACAAATTTGAAATTGGAAAACAAAATGAAAAAAGGAAAACGAAATGACAAGCATCAACACAACTAGAAAACATAACAGAAAACGAAAGTGGAGGACAAACCCTAGTGCATAAAAGAAATCCACTATGAATTGAAAAGAAAATGAGTTCAATACGTAAACGAAAATGAAACCTCATGGGAGCTCTGCTAGAAGCTGAAAAAACGTAAAAGCAATGGAATAGTAGAATATGAGACAATAAGGGAGTGAGGGGCTACTGGGCACTAAAACCTAGGCTGCCAAATCAGCCCTCACTTTTGGGCATCTCCTAAATTGACCAAAAAGTGGCCCAATATAAAAAAGTTTGTCCAAAAGTTACAAAAACGAATTTACAATTAAAATAAATCTAAAATGCATATGTGGGGAGTGGTTGTTGAAGTTTTTTCCCTCTTGAAGTCTCAAAATGTAATTCCAAAAATTTCCCTGTGATTCATAATAGAAATAATTAACCTCAGATAATTCAAATTAATTAAAATAAGAATTACTGATCAAATTAAGCCCAAATATCCCGAGGAAATGTTGTACATTTAAGCGCAATTCCCTAATTAAATCTAGTACAAGAAGCTAAGTAAATAGGAGAAAATATCGATTCATCAACATGTTACGATAAAATTCAAAATACAATTTTAATAACACCAAAAGTAGAACATTCTCCTTAATTACACCACTGTCTCAGACTTAGCCAAACCCTTTACAATATAGTATAAATGTCAAGCCATTGAAGGTTTTGCACTTGTGTGGTGGAACAACTGACGCACTCAAAGCTGTCACACAAGATTAGTCCTTAAAAACACCCTTTGTCACCATGAAGAGAGGCCCCTAGGCCAGAACCTCCTACTCCTCTCACGACATGACTCATCACTCTCTAATTGAGCATGTATGATCATTAGAGTGTCAGGATAACCCCATATCTGCTTCTTACAGTTTATACTATTTATACACATGAATCCCCTATAAAGATATTACTCCTTGGAATTCTCTTTTCCAACCTTGAAAACCATTTGAAATCATGCATATGTCCATACACTTTCACATTGAATACCAACATATAACATCACTGATCATACATTAAAGAAATAGAAACACTCATACAAGTCATCAGAAATCACAAAATAACCATTTTCTTCATAGCAACATGATACTCCCACTTAGGCAAGGAAAACAACTTTGAAACCCTCACCAACAGCTCCGGAAAGTTCCAATAACCCTAAAACGACCTAAAGAACGTCCAAAACTGATACCCGAAACCTTGAATTTGGTATTTCCAAAACTTGAAAAAGAAACTAAAACTGGTGTGGTAGTACTCAGCGCCAGAAAGTTGGCGCTCAACACCTGGTTTGGGCGCTTAGTGCTATTAGCACAAACTTACCCTTTTAAATTGTTTTCCCCACTTTCCCCACAACTTATAAAGACTCTCAAGACCTTCTAGACCTTAAGAAACCTATAAAAAAAACTGTTGTAACTAAAATTTGCCACCCTAAACCCAAATTAAGCTCTTTAATCTACCAAAACCCATTTCTTCATCTTTTAACATTCAATCTACTGCACAAGCTGCATAAACCAGTTTTAAATGACTTGATAACAAACCTTAAACTCTCCAATTCAACCTATAATCACTCCCTTAGAAATTCACTACAAAAACCCCTCATTTGGACCAAAACCATGCAAAAATACACCCTCACAACCCTCTATTTCATAATACACCATAATTTTACTAGTTTAAAGTCTCAACAAGTCCTAAATGACCTCAAAATAGTCCTCATACTTCTACTTTTCTCAAATCACCATTCCCTCCAAAACTCACCTATAAAAACCCCCAATTTCACTCTAAAACAGTAGGAAAATGAACTCAAGTGCTCTTTCTCAATCTAACTTCATAATATAACTATTTTAAAACTTAAACAAATTCTGCTAGACCCTATGACCTTTACTAAACTTCAGATTTCACTTTAAACTCATTATTTCAAAATTTGACATACCAATACCCATTAATTTAAACCACCAAGTAGTACCTCAACCATTTCTCTTCATTAATATCATCTCCAATACAGTTTTGCATTTACTACCATACCAATTTCAATATACATGCACTCACACAACGTACATACATACATTTAAACACACGCACACATCATAAAGCACAACAGTCACTTATTCACCCAATTTATCACATATCCAAGTTATCATGAACGACATTAAACACATCAATAACAGATTTCAAACTTCCTACTACATATATGAAAAATGAAATTAGCTTCTTACCTCTTAGAAACTCCAGCTAACTCTAGAGAACTTTACTCTGCTCCCTCAGTTCAAAGAGATCAAACCACACCTACAGACCTCGAAAACATGATCAGGGTATACCATTAGAACAATTGATCAGTAGAGAACCTAAGAGAACGCTTAGACCATACATGCGATAAAGAGAAACTTCACATGCATTGAAGAACATGAAACTTAGAGAAAATTGTATTAAACTGACTTACTCTATTTGAGAAACTGATTGGGCACACTTGAAGATCTCACCGCAAGGATCACATAGGTGGTCTCCGATCTTCAAACAGATGAACATGGTTCAAGAACCCTTAATGGACTCTAGAAAAGTGATTTCTAGAGAAATTGCGTGTTTTAAAATAATGAAACTCGTTTATAACAATTTCTTTTATATTAAAACTTTTTAATATTAAAATAATAGAATCTAATTATTTTTAACTCACTACCACCTCTTAAAATTTTATTTTCTAGATATAAAAATATAATTAAAAGTTTGATGAAAAATTAATTTTAAATATCATTTTTAAATTATATAGAGTCATAGTTACATTTTTTTTCAAAACTTTCATTATTTTTTATATTCACTATTTCATTTAATAAATTAGTATGTGTTGTTTATATGATAATACTATGTTGGAATTTTTATATGGGTATATGTTATGTGTTTTATAAGTGTATTAATGTATGTCAGAAGTATATTCGTAATTTTGTTAAACTCGCATGAAATTTTTAATATAATTTGTTATATTTCTTTGTTATACTATAATTTTCATTTATGTGTACTTAATAATAAACTTAATTTGTTCTATTGTTTATAAATATAACTTAGAAAGGAAAATTTGGAATAAATAACTTTGAATATTTAAAATGGTTGGAAAAATAACTGAGAGGGTAAGTTGTTACTTGTTTAATTTTCAAAAGTGAAATGTCAAATATCCAATATGTTTGTATAAACAAATTATGATATTTTTATTTTTAAGTTTATATATTGATAAACAACTCATTGGTTCACTAGTAAGGAATTGACCTTAGCTTATGTTCATTATAAATTATAATGAAATTAAATTTTACCTTTAAGCAAAATGATGATTTTTTTGTTTAAATACTTGATTGTTTTTATTAAATTGTCTTGTAATAACATCGGACGTGTGGACAACTCTTTACAATCCAATCAAATTTTTAATTCAAATGCTTTGACTCATATCCATGGAAATTTTCCTTTGTGTTCAGGAAACAAGTATGTATCATCAAATTCTTCAAATTAATTTCTACATGACTTCTTTAATAATTAACTTAATAGGTTCACATATTTTATGTTTGTAGGTTCATAAAGATCATTTAAGTGTGAGGAACCAACATCTTATAGATTTATCACTTGGTTCTTTAAGGTGTGTAAAGGAATGACACACCTTTTTTTTTGAATGATACAAATTTTGAAGTACCTGAAAACATTAGAAGGGGGGTTAAATAGTGTTAATAGAAAGATTCTTTTTGCAACCCTTCTAATATAGCACGTTGTCAAGTTTTGGGTTTTTCTGATAAACGCTTGGTTGCTCGACCTGATAAATGATTATAAAAGATAGTTGCTTTTGATGTGAAATTAAGAACGAATATTGCAGAGTTTGTAAGAACCTCCTTTGTTGAAGAATAATCGTTTAGTGCGAAAGGTTCTTGTATTTAGAAATAAAGGTGCAATTGTAGGTTTTACAAGAGAAGCGTTTTAGACAACAGAAGAAATAATTGCATAGATATTTTTATACTGGTTCACTCCAATTGAGCTACGTCCAATTTCCTCCATAGAGAGTTCCATTATAACCTTCAAACGTCCAATTTTTATACTGGTTCACTCTTGGTCTCACTACAAAAAAAAATTGTTGTTATTTACGATCAAATTTTGTATGTAACTTCAAAAATCTGTATATAAAATAGTGTTACATACGAATTACATACGAACAAAAATCCACATATAAAATGGTCGTTACATACAGATTTATTTGTATGTAATTACATACGAATTTATTCGTATGTAATATTTGTATGTAATTACATACGAATTTATCTGTATGTAATATCCGTATATAATTACATACGGACAAATCCGTATGTAAATTTGTATGTAATTACATGCGGATTTATCCGTATTTAATTACAAACGGATTTATTCATATGTAATTACATACCGATAAATCCGTATATAACACTAGTACAAAAACGCTGTTTAACGTCACTCCTTGAACGTCGGTTAAGAGTAAGCATGACGTATATTGATGACCGGTGGCATTTTCGTAAATAAGTTGGCCATATAGACGTCAGTTAGAAGGTACCTCGACGTCTATAATATTTTAGACGTCGGGGCCCCTCCTAACTGACGTCTATATGTCTGACAAGTTGGTGAAAAATCATTTCTTTCAGTCATATAGACATCAGTTAGGAGGGGCCCTGACGTTTATATGGTGGAAATTAACGGCTATTCACCTACTTATCAGACATATAGACGTTAGTTGGGAGAGCCCCGACGTCTAAAATATTATAGATGTCTATTATTTGGGCAACCGATGTCTAAACCCTAAACCCAGAAATTTAAAAAATCACTTTTTGACTTCATTTAGACGTCTCATCCCGCCACTCCGACTTCTAAAGCCCTTTAGACGTCTGTTATAGGGGGAACCGACGTCTAAACCCTAAACCCAGAAATTTAAAAAGTCACTTTTTGACTCCATTTAGACATCTATTATGGCGGGAACCGACTTCTAAAACCCTTTAGACGTCTGTTATAGGGGAACCGACTTCTAAAAGTCGACATTAAAACACCGTGATCGCGATACAACCGTTATGCGCACTCATTGTTCATCATCTTCGTCGCGTTTTCTCTCTACGGGTTACGCTTTTCAGGTTCGTTTTCTTACTTTTTCACCGTTTTAAATTAGTTTTACTCCGATTACATAACTCTTTGATGCATTATCTTTCATTTGAACCGATTAAAATGCGTTTTCGTTGGGTTTTGGTGCAGTTATTCTCGTGTCCTTGGGCGACGTTCTTTGGCGGCGATTTCTCGCGTTTTGCACTCTCCAATTCCCTCTACTACGTTTTTAAAACCATCCAATAAAAAAAATATACAATACATTCTCTTCAACTAAAATATAAAGTTGTAAACTCGAATCACCGTCAGTCAGAAGCAACCTCAGAGACGTCTGACCTGTATGGATCGGACGTCTATATAGACGTTGACCTATATAGGTCTGACGTCTATAAAGACGTCTGACCTAAAGGGTCTGACGTCTCATCAACGTCACCCGTATAAACGTCGGACATAAATCAGACGTTAAAAGTCCAATTTTACCGACGTTAAACAACCTTTTTCCACTAGTGTAACTTGTTTTGTATATTTGATTAAATTGATTTTCTTTTTGTAGTTGTATGATTAATATAAAATCTTCTTATAAAATTTTAAATAGTTACTACAAGAATGCAAATTTAAAGAATGTATAATATATAATTATTCTTTAAAAAAACAAATTAAAACATCAAAACTTTATTGAATGACTTTATAAATACAGCTTAAAGAAATAAATACAACTCGTATATGATAAACTCCTAAATAAATACACTTGTTACAAGAAATAACAAACCTTTTACAATATATTACCTATTCAACAACTACAAATTTAATATATACTTATAATAAACAAACTTAAGAATCTCAATTAGCATTATTTGAATTCAGTCAACTCCAATGTTATATATACAGGTATGTTTACCATAGACAGACCTCATTATCATCATTTTGTAATCAGGATAAGATTCTTCATTGCTGAATACTAAATAATACTAAAGAAGAACA
The DNA here is from genome assembly GCA_027742785.1 of Vigna reflexopilosa. Lineage (NCBI taxonomy): Eukaryota > Viridiplantae > Streptophyta > Magnoliopsida > Fabales > Fabaceae > Vigna > Vigna reflexopilosa. The sequence goes on from CM050911.1 coordinate 19,101,170, forward strand.
TTTGTCAAAGTAGATGATTCTTCATTGTTGAATACTAAAGAAGAACATTTGTCAAAGTCTCGTGTTGAGCGGGTGTATGAATAATAAGTTTCACTCAAGTTATTTAACTCATCCTATTGAATCATTAAATGTTCAAGTCATAACAAAATAAAAATGATACAAGAAAAATCAAATTAATCCATAAATAACATATAGTCAAATACTACAAAAGGAACAATAAATATGAATTAATCCAGAAAAAAAAAGTAGCACCAAGAAACACCTAACCTCTACTCTTAATTAGCATTAATGAAAAGATAAGAAGACATACATGAATCCATCTTACAGGATAAAATGATCTTTCGAAGTTTGCAATTAAGAATTTTAATATAGATAAGTGAGATAAATAATATATATAAAAACTATAAATAAATTTATTATTTGTAGAATTTATTATATATAGATTTACAATTTGAAAAAAAAATTAATTGGATTAAAATATTTTAAAATTATTATAAAAAATATGTTTTAATCTTAAATTAAATTATAAATACTTAGTCACTATATTTTATAAAAATAGTATAAAATACCTTTCCAATAAATGATAGTGAAGTATTTTCTATATAATAAACAAACATGCAGTGAGTAAGTGAAAGAGAAAAAACAAGTAAAAGGATACATAGAAAAGTGGTTGAGAAATCAAAGCAATTAATTAGCATTAATAGGTGTGAGATAGCAAGATTGATTAGTGATTCATGAATTGGAATGCACATAGGTACGCACCATTTGTCTCCTTCACTTAACCGCCCAAACGTTCTGTGACTTTCAGCTATGTATGATATGTTCTTCATATGTGCTAATAATATACTAACAGGATTCTGTCACATGAATGAATATCATTTCACTCTAAAGATATTATCTAAAAGATAAATCTTCATATATTTTTAACATATGTATTGTTTGTCATGAACCAGCCTTACCGAAAGCTTAAGCAGATAACAGATAATTACTGATTTTATATATAACACTCTTTTAACCTCCCATTATGAATGTTCTTTTATCTCAATAATAAAGGTGACCACTCTCACCAACGAGTTCATTTAGAAACAGTCAGTGGTTGTTTGAGTTTTTTTTCATAGAGATGGGAAAGGTAGTCAACGGAATGAATGACACAATTATTAGAAAAGATCAATTACAACAACTGGTCTTTGTAGATGAATGTTTTTTTTGGATCCCAATATATATGGATATAATGGAGGACGGGTACAATGAACCCGCAGATGATGAGCATCAAACAGTGACTGCTGCACTAAAGAAGATACAGGTGAAAGACAGATCAACATTGTACTTTCTGTATAATGCAGTGGATGAATCGAGATTCAAGAAAATAGCTAATGCAAAGTCAGCAAAAGAAGCATGGGAAATTTTGAAGGTGGCATACAAAGGAGATACACGCGTGGAGCAGGTCCGAGTACAAGCTCTTAGAAGAGAGTTTGAACATATAGAGATAGATAAAAAGGAGGGAGTTGCCAAGTTTATAGCTCGAGTGTAGAAGATGGCCAACCAACTCGGAATGAATGGAGGAGAGGTGCCTCCTAACCGGGTTGTGGAAAATATCTTGAGAAATATGACGAATAATTTTAAAAATATCGTGGTCACTATTGAAGAGACAAAGGATTTGTCAACTCTCATTAAGGAGGAGTTAGCTAGATCATTAAAAGCCCACGAATTAAGGAAGAAGAAAAAAAGGGAACCCAATGATCAAGCACTACAAGCACAGTTTCACTCGAATGAAACTCGGAATACTCAAAGCCGAGGTCCTAGAGGCAGAGGACGAGGAAGCCAAGGACGAGGTGGACGTGATCGAGGTAATGAAGAGCAAACTGATTAGCAAAATTGGCATGACCGAGGACAAGGGAAAGGCCAAAGTGATCGATCAGAAGTTGAGTGTTTTAAGTGTGGAAAACATGGCCATTATGCAAACGAATGTAGATCAAGAAAGTGCTACAATTGTGGTAAGTCTGGTCACATTGCTAAATTTTGTCGAGCCGAGAAGAAAAGTGAGAGAAACCTTCTTATGAAAGAAGAAGATGAAGAATAAATGGAGATTTTGTTGACGTCAAAGATCTCAGAGTCAAAGGTGGAAAATTCGGATGTTGGACAATGCTTGAAATCAAAGGCTAGGAGATTTCTACCAACTCAGTATGGTATTTAGATATTGAAGCAAGTAATCACACGTGTGGAAACAAGAACTTTTTTATAAACACACCAAGGTGGAGGCTGGATTTGTTTCTTTCGGAGATGACTCCAAGGTGGTCGTGAAAGGGCGTGCAACAATTAGGCATATGCAAAAGGATGGACGAGTTGGAGAGATTAGGGAATTTTACTATGTTCCCGAGTTAAAGAGCAATATTTTAAGCACAAGTCAGATAATTGAAAAAGGTAATTCAGTTTTTATGAAAGACTAGGTACTGTATTTAAAGGACAAGCATGGTCGTCTAGCAGCCAAGGTAAAAGTAAAGAAAAATCGGTTGTATGAATTGCAGCTGAAGATCTTGCAGAAAAGGTGTTTTAAGCAAGATATGATTAGCAAGAGCTCAGATAACTCCACTAATGAGGTACATGTAACATGTTTGTTAACAAGTGCAGAAGATATAAAATTTGAAGAAGTCGTGCTTGATAAAAGATGGAAGAAAGCTATGGATGAGGAGATAAGCTCAATTGAAAAAATAAGATGTGGGAGCTAACAGATTTACCCACAAGTGTTCGGCCAATTAGTGTAAAGTGGGTATACAAAAAGAAAATTAATGCAGATGGCGAGGTGGAGGCTATAAAGCTCGACTTGTGGTGAAAGGTTACTGTTAAGACGTCAACAAGTGTTCCGAATCGTATCAAGTAATATAAAATGGTAAGACCAAGTATTGTTTCCCAAGAGACTCACAACACTAAACAATCATGTAATTGCTTAACTAATTAAGACTTTAAAAACAATATTTTGGGGGTTTTGGAATGCAAAGTGCAGAAAAATAAACATGAATGAAATTTGATCAATTGAGGCTAAACACTAGAATGAATGGATGATGTTGACAATATGGGATGAATATGTTGTTATAGCTTGTATATTTTGCAGCGAAGTCAAAGTTGCTTTTAAAAGTTGAATTTTTGATCATCATCAAAAAGGGGGAGATTGTTACCAATGAGGAGCATTGGTAAATCTTAAAGAAATTAGTTTTGATGATGCTACAAGAAGTTTCACCTGAAGAAATGTTTAAAAGCACTTTTGTAGAATATAAGTGTAATAGGAAAGTCTTTAAATTTTGTAAAAACCTGTATTTTTACTGAAATAATCAATTATGAGAAGCAATAATCGATTATCATGAGTCTTTCAGGAATAATCGATTATCATCTCATATAATCAATTATCACTTTTTGAAAAACCTGTAACGGACTTGAATAATCGATTATCACTTACAATAATCGATTATTCGTGGCAGTTGGGACTTGACCTTTGATATTCAGAGTAGATGGCTATATGTAGGGATTCTGAGAAATTCAACAAAACGTTTTTTTTAACTGAGGCTTTGCAGAATACTGTTTGTCAGAGGAAGTTCTCAGAAGCTTGTTCAAAGTTCCCTTGCTTGGTCTCGTGAACAGGAGAGGCTCGCGTTTCGTGTGTCGATAGTCGGAGCAAGCTCTCTTCGAGTTAGCAAGGTGCTCTGCCTGATCTCGTGAATAGGAGAAGCTCGCGAATCGTTGGTCGATTGCCGGAGCGGTTCTCTTCAAGTTGGTAGGGTGTTCTTTTTCCGGTTCGTTCGTCGAAGGAAGGTTTATTTTATCAGTTGTTATTCATTATATTTGTAATCTGTGAAACAAATTTTTAGTGGAACTGTTAATCACGTTTATAGTGATTAACGACTGGACGTAGATTCTGTTGAATCGAACCAGTATAAAAATTACTCGTGCGATTTTCTCTTCCCTACACTTTATAATTTTATTTGCACATCAATTGTTCGATAAATTTTCTCTTAGAAATTTTTTTTCTAAAAACTGACCATTTTAATTTAAAAAGTGACCGAACACACTTTCCGTTACTTTAATTTTTATTCCGCTGCGTTTTACTCTTCAAACCATACCATTCCTGGTACCGACACCTAGGACGTCCAAGTCCTTAAATAGATCAGAAAAATAACAAAAAATAGGTCCAAGTCCAACACACTGGGGCTCAGTGCCCCAACTTAGGGCAGTCGGGCGATGGTGTGAGAGGATGACGCTGAGGGCCCCGAAAAAGGGCAAGCAGGCACTCTACGGCATAGGAGACTGACGCTCAGTGCCCCAGGAAGGGCGCCCAGGTGGTGCAGTGCAACTTTTGACGCTGAGGGCCCCTAAAATGGGCGTTTAGCTTGACTGGCTGGCGCTCAGGGCCCCTAAAAGGGGCGCTCAACTTGGGTGGATTTTTTTGCACTGCGTTATTTTCTCTTTTTCTACAGCTCTGCTTGCTCCTTGGGTTCCGACTCCTTTATACTTTTACTCATCTTCCAAATCATACCAATAACCTACAAAATTAAGGGAATTTAGTAATAAAATCGTAAAGTATAAAATCAACTCTCTTATTCACAAAACTAAAGCAAAAACATGAGTACAAATAAGTTTCTAAGTCAAAAAGGGTGCATTTAGTATCAGAATTGAAAAACAGATAATGGTAATTTCAACAGTTATCAAAACCCCAAACTTGAAACTTTGTTTGTCCTCAAGCAAAATGTTTTGGCTTACATAAAATTGATATACTACGACATAGCACATCAAAAAACATATTTCTCTAAGACAAGTAAATCACTCATGTATGCTCATCATAGAAAGATCAGTCAAGAAATAATGATGTCTTAGCCAATTAAGCTTCAATTATGGTGCTCACACAATCAAAGAACATACAACATATGCAAAAACCTTATAAGTGATCAACAACAAGGCAGAATGTCCAACTGTAATGCATGGAACCATTCCTCTCCAAAGAAAGTGTTTCACTCAAACTCAAAGGTGTATAGTAAGGTGTTGGTGTCTCTTTCACTCTACTATCACAATGTCACATAAATCAACTTTGCCTTTCATTTAAACACATCAAAACACATTCACAAGCAAGTTATCATCACAAGGTATTTTCAAGGCTTGTAATGTGGCTAGGCTAAGAAGAAAATTGGTGTTTCTAGACAACAAAATTCCTTGAGTTAAGAGATTAAAAATTTCCAATCACATTAACCATAATCTCCCTTTCTCCATTATATTTGAGAAACCATTCCCATCTTAATCTCAACTTCTCATTCATTGAGCTTTTCTTTTCTTTTTATTTTGCTCAATATTTAGCTCAATGCTTTTTCTTTTTTCTTTCTTTTTATTTCCACAATTTTTTTCAAAATTTTCCAACAACCCAAAACTTGAACCTTTCTCCATACCATACAAATATACTCAACTCAACTTAAGGCAAGGATTCAAAAAGGATTTTTCAAATTTAGGCTCAAGGTTCAAAGGGTAGACAAACATTGTTCTTTTTGGGTTAACATATTGGCATTGGCTTAAGGGAAAAGAACAGATAGCCTTGATCATTTGAAACATGCAAGCAAGTAGTTCAACAACAAAACTTAGGCAAAATCAACCATGATTCCAAAGTAATAACATTCAATTAACAATACTCTGGAGCCCAACCTCTCACAGGTTAACTCAAGTTCCACAATTTAATATACATCCTGCCAAGCATATCAATTAGAATTGACATCATGCATCTGTTTTAAATAACTATGAGCAACCACTCCTGTGCTTAATAGCTAATTCAATCATTAACTCAACCATGCATTTCAAAACCATAGAGCAACACAAGACAATATTACTCATCACAAAATAGTTCATCACATAATATCAACTATTGTTGAGCTATTATTTCAACCAAGTACATAGCTTACTATAACAAAAACAAAAAATAAACAAAGTTCATACATGCATAAAAACAAATAGAAAAACAAAACATAAAAAGTCCTAATATAGCAGCATAGCATCTATCAGTAGATGTTGTCAGTAACATCCATTAGTAGATGTCTAGTAGCATCACATCCATCAATAGATGCTAATCTTTCTCATCTTCATCAACATCCATCAGCAGATGCTTAACCGCATAGCATCCATTAGTAGATGATTACTCACAGAACATAGCATCCCTCAGTAGATGCTATCATTCATCATCCTCATCATAGCAACATCCATCACTAGATGTTATCATCTAAGTCTTCATCATAGCAGCATCCATCAGTAGATGTTGTCATCTGAATCCTTCTAGCATCCCTTAGTAGATGTTGTCCAGCATCCATCAGTAGATGTTGTCCTTACTACAAAACAAAATCAAATCCACACCACATAACTGAATCAATAATAAAAAAAAATCAAAAATTAGTTTGCCTCCCAGTAAGCGCTTGTTTAATGTCATTAGCTTGACAACATTACACTTAATTCAAATATTTGATGTTGGTGTTCCTCTTGCTTTCATCACACCAACATATCTTCAGCAGCTTCCTGTTCACCATCTTTACTCTCCTTGAATAAGGATCCTCAATCTCAATGCTTCATTCTCTTTAATATCTTTAATCACCCACAACCTGTTCTTGTATCTCACTAGTTTGTCAAGTTTGAATTCCTCATCTTCATGCACAGAGTCTTGGTGAACTAGCTTCTCTTCATTATTTGCCTTCTTCATTATTTGTCTTCTTCGTCTACTATTTCCAGACCTAAATTTTTTTTGATGATCTTGTGCTCCTTGTACGAATTTTATCCTGCACACACTAAAGAACACTGCACTAGACCACTCAATTAGCACAAAAAATGAAATTAAACAAAGATCAAAAACAGTAAAAATAAAATTATATATATATATATATATATATATATATAGAAAGTTGAAGTCTAACTGGTTCAGAATCACACAAATAGAATAGTTAAACCATGAATCCATGGCAATGGCGCCAAAAACTTCTTAAGATGTTGGCAAGTGTACCGAATCGTATCAAGTAATATAAAATGGTAAGACCAAGTATCGTTTCCCAAGAAACTCACGACACTAAACAGTCATGTAATTGCTTAACTAATTAAGACTTTAAAAACAATATTTTGGGGGTTTTTGAATGCAAAGTGCAAAAAAATAAGCATGAATGAAATTTGATCAATTGAGGCTAAACACTAGAATGAATGGATGATGTTGATAATATGGGATGAATATGTTGTTGGGGTTTAGATTTCACCTAATTACTCTCATGCATATAAGAATTCATCTTCTTCATTAATGTTAATGTCACTTTCTAAATTACTTAAAACTCGATCCTTCACTGAAGAAAGCCTATCCTTAATTACTAGACCACAATCCCTTGCATCCCTAATAATTAATTATGCATTATGAATAAAAGCTTAAGACAACCAAAACTCATATCCCCATCCCTAAGCAATACTGCTTTTGGGAGAAATTCTCCAAATCCTGAATTGTGAGATATCTCTCGATACTCATGCAAATCATACATCATGCCATGAATGAGTTTAACATAGCAAACATTGAACGAAGAAGAAAAACCCTAAAAATTAATGAAAGAAGCATATATAATTAAGATCAAATTCAAATACATAAGAGTTTAGAGGTTACATCTTCCCCAATAACAAATGAGATTAGTCCTCCATCATCATGAAGAAACTAGGTGTACAATGGAATGGAATGAAGATAAAATCCTAGAAAGAGAAGAGGAGAGCTCTCACATCCCTAAATCTGCCCCCCAAGGGGTGAAAAACGTGTTTCTATACTCAAGCAATCAAGAGATACAAAATCTAGGACGTCCAAGTCCTTAAATAGATCAGAAAAATAATAGAAAATAGGTCAAAGCCCAACACGCTGACACTCAGCGCCCCAACTTAGGGCAACTGGCGGTGGTGCGAGAGGATGACGCTGAGGGCCCCAAAAAAGGGCTAGCAGGCATGGTGCGGTGCAACTTCTGGCGCTCAGGGCCCCTAAAAGGGGCGCTCAGCTTGGGCAGATTGTTCTGCACTGCATTTTTTTTCTCTTTTTCTACAACTCTGCTTGCTCCTTGGGTTCCGATTCCTTCATACTTTTACTCCTCTTCCAAATCATACCAATAACCTACAAAATTAAGAGAATTTAGTGATAAAATCGTAAAGTATAACCTCAACTCTCCTATTCACAAAACTAAAGCAAAAACATGAGTTCAAACAAGTTTCTAAGTCAAAAAGGGTGCATTTAGTATCAGAACTGAATCACAGATAACAGTAATTTCAACCGTTATCAGTTACAAACAGTAGAAGGGGATTGACTATGATGAAGTGTTCGTTCCAATGACAAGCATGAAAAAAATCTGGCTACTATTTTCACTACCAGCTCAACAAGGATGGAAGATTCAGCAGATAAACGTGAAATCTGCATTTCTGAATAGTTTTCTTGAAGAGGAGGTCTATGTAGAGAAATCCCTCGGTTACATGAGAAGAGGTGAAGAAAAGAAGGTGTTGAAGCTGAAGAAGGCGTTGTATGGTCTGAAGCAAGCTCCTCGAGCCTAGAATGAAAGAATTGATACATATTTCAAGAAGAATGGTTATGAGCAATATCCGTATGAACATGCTATATACCTAAAGAAGCACAAAACAAGTATGTTGATTGTTGCTCTATATGTAGATGATTTGATTTTCATGGGAAGTAAAGCCAAGCTAATTGAAGAATTAAAGAAGTGATGAAGAGGGAGTTCGAAATGACCGATCTAGGCATGATGAAATATTTTTTGGATCTGGAGTTAAATCAAAGCTCAACAGGGATTTTTTGTGTCCCAAAAGAGATATGCTGAAGATATATTTAAAAGGGCAAAGATGATGAAGTGCAATCCAATTTCCACTCCAATGGAACCTAGCACTAAGTTATCAGAAAATGGATAAGGGGATTGTGTTGATGCAAGTAGATATCGAAGCTTGATTGGGAGTCTCAGGTACTTAACAACCATAAGGCCAGACCTTATGCTCAACGTAGGAGTCACAAGTCGTTTTATGAAGGAGCCAAGGTATTCTCATTGGAAAGCATTGAAGCGGATACTAAGGTATGTAAAGGGAACTATGTCTTTTGGGTTATGGTATACTAAGTTGGATAACTACTGGCTTAATGAGTATTTAGACATCGACTGGTGTGGAGATGTGGATGATCGAAAGAGCACAACTGGCTATGTCTTCTTTATGGGAGATACAACATTTACTTGGCTCTCAAAGAAACAACCTATTGTTGTACTACCAACGTGTGAGGTTGAATATGTGGCAACATCTTGGAGTGTCCGGCATGCAATCTGGCTGAGAAACCTGTTGAAGAATTTGGAGATAATGCAAGAAGAAAAGGTGTTGATCCAAGTAGATAATAGATTGGCAATTGAGCTGGGAAAAAACCTAGTCAACCATGAGAGAAGCAATCATATTGATATTCGTTTCCATTTTATTCAGGAAAAGGTGAAGGAAGGAAGTGTAGAACTTGAACATGTAGAGAGCAAGAAGCAGATAGTTGATATATTCACAAAGACATCATTACCTACAACGTCATTTCAGGAATTAAGAAAGTTGATCAAGATGAAGGAAAACAAATTAAATTTATGGGAGAATTTTGTTAAATAAACTTAATTTTAAAAAATGAGTTAAAAGTGTATTTTTTTTTTTAGTTTTAGAGGACGGAAATATTTCTTCATTGTTTAATTTTTATATTTTTATAAGTAACCATTTTTATTCTGTTTTGTACGATTATTTTAATGATCTTATTCAATTAATGAAAGATAACGCAGTATACTTGAAAAAAAAATATTTGTCGTGTTTGAGATTAGTTTAACAATACAGAGAATGACTATGAATGGACAACAATAGACACTTTTAAACTAAATGTTCTACCGTCTTTACCATGTACTAAATTTCTATTCTCTTTATATTCAAGACAAAAATCATTTTTTTTCAATGGTTTCTAGTTCAAATTCTTAGTACTAATAAGGTAAGAGGAATAATAGTGACTATTAAAATATGATAAGTATGTATCATAAAATTTAAATCTCTGGTTTTCCTTTAAAAATAATGAATGAAACAACAAAAAATTTAGTCCTTGCACTCTTCTCTCTTTTAATGGAAGTAATTGAATTCAAGTCCCATTCTCGTGGTTTTCATACAGATTTTTTACATTTCTGTGTGTCAACTACTATGAATTAAGTGCTCTTAATCTACTCCCTAAACACGAGCATGGTGAATATGAAGTGGTGCCTTCAAAAATATCCATTGTACACACAAGTACAACTCCATTGCCTTAGCATTCTACTCCACATTGTTTGAGAACTGGACCAGTTTGTTTAGGCAAGAAAGGATCAATTCTAACCCAAATCAAAGAGAAAATTGATGCCAAAAGAATTGACCAAAGGACAACAATAGTAGGAGTCCTGTTTTGCCTTCCCATGAGACCTTTGAGGAAAGGATATAAATGGACAATAACCCAGAAAGCAAAGAATACCTTCCCAAACAAAGGACCCCATGAACCATAACCATTGTTAATGGCATCAGAGACTCCAGCCACAACTCCCACCATGTTCAAGATTATAAGAGTGGTTGGTGGGATCAGAAGTGTTGTCCACTTGAACAGGTACAACTCTCCAAATTCAGTATCATCTGCTGCTTTGGCTGTCACTGTGAAATTGGTGTCCACTCCTCCAAGAACCTTAAGGAGACCTTGGAATACAGCAAAAAGGTGAGCAGATACACCTCCAATCACCCAAAATTGTTCATTGCGCCACCAGTCTTCAAGGCTCACACCACTCCACCTCAGCTCTAGCACACCAGTTAAAATGATGGAGATGAACAGAGCCATGAACCATACGCTAGCAAGGTTCGTCAACTGCATAGAGTAGCACTTTTCAGCAAGGCATGAAAATAATTGAAACACTTTGACAAATTATTGCATTATTTAATACCATTATCAATATATGGAGCGTTATTAGTTTTTTTGAAGAACTAGATTTCAAGCCTAATTCAAACTTTATATTTATATACTGCTGTAAACTTGTTTTATCTTTTCTCAATGTGGAATCTCTAAAATAGATTGAATTTAAAATCTCTATTATATGCCGTGTTAAGATTGATAACAATTCAGAATCATGTGATAACTTCTGCAGCACTAGGGATGAAAGTGATCACAATAAAGCAAAGAAAACTAGTTATCCATGTAAAATGATGAAAAAAAAGGATGTAACAGTTGTGTACTTACAGTTGGGATGATGAATTTTCCAGTGAGAAGACAAACCGCTGGAATTGTGCAGTATGCAAGTAGAGGAATGGAAGTGAATGGATAAACAATGGTATTAGTATAAGCCAACCTCTCCAGCCATTTCAGTTTTCCTCCATAGCCATACCACAATGGACAATGGCGACTAAGGAAAATTTCAACAGAACCAAGGGCCCATCTCAGAACTTGGTGTAACCTATCTGATAGATTTATTGGGGCAGATCCTTTGAAAGCGTCTCTTTTTGGCATGCAGTATACTGATTTCCATCCTCTACAATGCATCTTAAACCCTGTTAATATATCTTCTGTGACTGAGCCATATATCCATCCAATCTGCATGGAAACAAATTTGTCAAAAAGACTAACAGAACTCTCTGCATGGATGCTAAATCAGAATCAAATGAAGCATCAAGAAAAACCAAAACTTCCTTCATCTTAAAAGATTAGTCTCATTGTAATTAATGAGATCGATTACCTCTTTTCCCCATTCAGTCTTCTCTTCATAGCCACAACTTATAACATGAATAGCTTCCTTAATTAGCGATTGACTATTGGTGCCTTCAGGAAGTCCACCATTTTCCATCAAAGTGGACTCAATGAAAACTGGTGACTGCCCAAATCTCTTCTCAAACTTTTTTTGGTACATTAGGGATGATTTCTCTAGCTCGTCATACCCTTCACGCCCTTCTTCAATCTCTTCAAGATCAAGATCAAACATGGACTCAGACCCTTTCCTAACGTAGTTCCTCCCCATCATTTTCTTCTTCTTGGTGTATAATCTACTAAAGAGACCCCCTCTTCCACCAGATTTCTTCTTTAACTTAGATTTCCTCGAACAACCACAACAACAACAACACCATGAAGGCCAGCAGTCACAAGTCATCTTTGGCCTTTTCTCAGATACTGGTGGATCATATCCATATAGTGCCTGCCTATTGAACACGCATCCAGTTCCAACATAAACAGGACCCTGAATCCCGTCAAGGGCTTTCATATTTATCTAACATGTAAGAAACATAGAAAACTCACATTCATTGCAATGCTGTTTGCAGATACTAAGTTACATAGTTTAGATGAACGCCACTTACATCAAAGAATACAATATTGCGATTAGCATATCTATCATGCCGATCAATACCATCGAATCTTTGTGGAAATTGGACATAACAGAGCTTCTTTCCTATCTGGGGGTCCATTAAAAAGCACATGGCCTCTCTTATAGCCTTGCTATTGTTTATATAATGGTCACAATCCAGATTCAGCATGAAAGGTGCATTTGAAAGCACAGCTGAAACTCGAACCTTTAAAGTATAGACAACAAAGAAAGAGTCACATTCTTGACATAATTTCTACTCTTCTTGTCATACATGGAATTATTTTGTACCTACCAAAGCATTCATAGCACCAGCTTTCTTGTGGTGGTTATAGCCAGGACGCTTTTCACGTGAAATATACACCAGCCGTGGCAGTTCCTTGCCTTCTACGTCCAGTGCACCACCACTTCCTAAATACACCTGCAATGTTGAGTTCATGAACCACATCACAAGAGAACCAGCTTTTCCAATCATTAACTTTTCGTGTTACCCTCTAAGGAAAGAAAATTGGTAAATCATAAGCGTTATTATATTTTCCCTTTCTCTATTTTCTCGAAGAATTAACCAAGAGGGACAAAAATTATAGATATTCAAGTGTTCCTATATTATGGTTTATTTGTTCCTTCATGATTAGACAATGAAGAATGCACACAAACTAGCTAGAGGATTTGAATCATAGTCAAACCTGAATCATTCCTGGATGATCACGAGTACTGTTCCCAGGCCAAGGGGTTCCATCCTGCATCACCCACCCGTCCTCAGGCTTCTTCTGAGCTTTTGCCACTAAGGAGTTAATTTTTACTTTAAATTCTTCATATTCTCTCTGCAGTGGAGGGAAAAAAACACAAGAACAGTTATAAATGAAGCAAAAAAAATGATAAAGGATTTCCATTATATATCAAGTAGAGATTACCAACATCATGTTAGGTCTTCCGAAGGGATTCACAAAGAGATTGAACAGCAACACATACGAGTCCTTTTCATTAAATATTGTTTAAAATTTTCATTTTCACTCCATATAACACATCATAATAGTTTGATCATGTAATAATTTTTAGAAACACGCAACCTTTTTGTCCTATCTTTATGGCTTACCTTCATGGCCCTTCGTTCCTTCACAAAGGTAGGCTGCACCTTATCTTTCAAGTAATCAATCTTCTGAGAAAAATAGAACTCAGGTGCCCTTGGCTCTATGCTATACTTCTTGCAAAAAGGAACCCATCTTCGTGCAAACTCAGAAGTTTCTGAAAGTGCATCGAAAAGGAGCATAGACGCACCATCATCAGATACATAGCAGCACACCTTGTCGACCGGGTAATCGACAGCCAGGATTGAAAGAACAGTGTTTGCTGTTATAATGGGAGGCTCTTTCAAAGGGTCCACAGTACTCACATAGACATCAACTGGAGCTAGAAGGTTTGGCTCCCCTTCACGCTCAAACCTCATGGACAAGCGATCCAAGTAAGTTTCACGAGTTATGGGGAACCATTTGGGGAACTGGTCAAGTATCCATGACAGTGCAAACCATACTTCACACATCACAGAGGCAAGCCACAGTGGATATGCATCATATGCTGGAGTTAAGACTCGGAAACGGAGGAAGAAAACGAGGATAAAGAGCCTCATGATTATGACTATGCGATATGGGTTGATTAGACTTGAAGATATTGGAACCTTACGCCACAATGGTTGCCTAGCTTCAGCCAAACTGCAAGGTGCAAAAATGAAAGTTGCATGCATCATGTTTCAAGGTAATAATTGTTCTACCACGTACATTTGAAGCCATAACTTACACTTTGTATAGCATAGTAGATTCATCAACTCATAAGAAACTAAATTTATCACACTGCATAATGTGACACGTAACTTTTTTTTATATTGCTTACAAAATTGAACTGTATATGGTAAGTTCCTGAATCTTTCACATATTTTAAATGGATACCAAACTAGATTAATCTCATGTACACACAGAAGAATGAGATATTTTCTACTTATACTGAAAAGTGCACTTACAGGTAATCATCTTCTCCCTGGTCATCTTTGGCTTCCTCTTTGTTAAGAAGACCTCTCTTTTCTTGCCTGGCTTTCCATTGCTCTAATCTTTCTTCCCATTCTCCATTACTAAAGAATTCCTTCTCCCCTTCAAATTCCTTACCAGCCACTGCAGAACAGTAGATCAACTCAGACAAGCTTTCATAAATTAAAGATTATGTCCAAAAAATCACGTACATCGAACATAATTAGCAATTGATCACAACAGTTTTGACTTACCACTTCCTGCTGAAGATAAAGCTTGACCTTTCGGATGCCACTGTTCCTTGTGGTCTTTATTTTCCTATAGAAATTACAGACAACCACTCAGATCTCTGATTACTTCTATTCAATTAGAATAGCCACAACAACACTCATTCATTTTAATAAATCCTAATCTGTGAAATTACATGAAAAGGGAAGGATCAATGTCTGCATTGCACGTATCATTGGAAGTTTGATTAAAAATAAGAGCAAAAGATTAGAATTATTGTACAGATAGCATATAAAGTGGGAGTTTGTGATGTATTATTGAACGTGATTGTAATGCATCACTGTGCTAGTTTTGTGTTTGTATTATAAATTTAACGTGATTTCTACTTTTGTTATTAAAAATCATGTGAGATATTTGAAAGATCATGCAAGAAGTAAGATTTTGCCATCATATTATTCAAAATTTACCCAATGATTGGCACCATGTCTCTCATCTGGATCATCATGAAAATCATCTGCATCAGAATGCTCCTCATCATCACCAGCTACTCTAGGACAACCTGCAGGGAAGCCAATGCCATATTATCGTCATATCAGTTAGCCTACATTAGTTTTACCAAAAAACAAAAAATGAAGTTCTTACAATAACAACAACAATAAAGTAAAAAACCAGCGATCATAAGCTAAGTTAACCTTTGTGGCGCTTATAGCGGGTGTTGCACTGAGGGCAGCACTGGTTCCCTTCACTCCTCTCAAACTCATAGCAGGGTTGACAAACGGGAAACCTACACACATGGCAAGCCACAAAAAGCTTCCCATTTTCCCCATGTCCAATCTGATCACTACAAACTCGACACACTTTTGATGCAGATTGACGAGTAGGAGGTCGATGCTGTCGTATCAGAACAAACATAGTAAACATAATGAGAAATAAGTGACTTTCTAAGGTTCATAATAACAAAACAAGTTATTTACACCAAAGGGAGGAGTTCAATACCTGGCCTGAGTCACTTGGGAAATGGGAATGAGAAGCAGCCATGGAGTTCAATGCCATGGTGAATCTCTTGGAGAAGTGGGATTTATAACTGAAGCAGTTGATGTGAATAATAATATTCATATGGAAGAGCAGTGTGTGTATCTACCAAACTGTGCGTTGGAGAGTGGTTGGTTTGAGTCTAAGAGACGTAAGGGAGCGATTGGTGAGAATGTATTTTGGTTTTGCTTGCTTGGACTCAAAGGAGGCTTCTTTTCTGTTCTGCTTCTAAATACATCAACATGAAACATATTGAAACAATGATCATGCACATGCACACAACTACGCAAGTTTACATTTGTTAGTTGATAACAGCAAAAACAGAAAATGCACTTTGTAGGGGGAGGTGAAAAAGTGCAATGTCCACATGGAAGAACAGAGAGAGCAAGTCTTAGAAAACAATCAGTAACTCGTGACTAAGTCTAGTGTTCCATGTTATACTTTATTGGCCTTTTTTTCTTTGCTTTGGTCCTACTTCAACTGTTCACATACTTGTGTTTTGGTTAGAAATAAGCCAAACCCTCTCCTATCACAGAGAAAACTCATTTTCTTTATATATCTTCGAGGATGCAGATTTGTCTCTGTTGTGTCTCATGGTGGACATACATAATACAAATTTCTATATTAAAGTGCAAATGAAAACTTTTAATGTAATTGCGTTTTAGGTATCTTGAATTTGAAACATTTTGATTATAAAAATACTCACTACATAGCTGATTAAGATCATTTATAGGTTGTATTATTTAATTTTAACATATCCGAGATTGAAAGCATCATAAATGTTTTAGTTAGATTTTTTAAATCATGTTAAACATTATTATTATGAAATTTTAACATCTCAATACTACAATTCAATCATCATACGACATTTATAAATTAGGAGAGAAGAAATAACAAATAGGTGTGGGATCAACTTAGACTATGTGTTTTGGTAATTTTTGAGGAAATATATAAGAAAGATTCAATATCAATGAGTCAGAAGTCAATCTATATAAGAAATTACAAAACCATCTCTAATTTAAAATTTTAGAATAATAAATTTGAGTTTTTTTTCTTTTATATGTTGTTTAACTTTCTTATTTTTATGAGATTCAAATTTGCATTTAGATTTTTATCAAATTCTCCATTAAGTAAGAGTTCTTCCTATGTTGGTACTTTCTCCATCAAACAAAATCATTTTTGATCTAGTACTGATATTTATCTTAAAGACATGTTTTTCTAAAATGCTTTTTAAGAAAACTTGGAATAAAAGGAATCAATAAATTTAGGATTCTCCATCTATATTAGATCATACTTGTCCAAGTCAATCACCAAGATAAATAATTAGTGTTGTGATATCACTATTAGTTATTTCAAGGGAAAATATATTAGGAAGATTAAAAAACAAAGAGTCACAAGTTGATCAATATAAAACATTACAATTACCCCTTTAACCAAAAATCTTAAGGTAATCCAAAGCCTAAACTTATCCATTATAATTGGTCAATATATTAGTTGGATTATTTGATCATGGAATCTTCAACAAAGACAATTCTCTAATACTTATGAGGTCTCAATATAATACTTCAAGTAATATGGTTGCATATAAAATGAAGGCTTAGATTTTAGAAAGACATATAACATTCTAGCCATCACTAAATGAGTGAGATAAACAATATATAAGGAGAAAGAGTTATAAACTCATTCTTAAGGGTTTAAGTTGAGATTGTGTCATAGTATCTCATATGGTTTGTTCATGACTCATTATTGTTGAATTCCTAGTGTATCCCCCATTAAAAACCTGACGATATCCATTTCTCCAATGCCAATGAGAGAAGGCTCCACTATATAAAACAAATGGGTTATATTATCAGGTGCTTCTAGGTATGACAAAAATATTTGTGTTCGTGAGTATCTACAAATAAAATTTGTGGTGAATAATTGGTACTTGTAGGTATTTATTACCCACGTGTAGTGGATATTTTTAATGTTGTCAAAATTGGTTAGAACAGCCGGGCCAATCCGACCCACCATGGGTTTGGGTCGGATTGGGTTTGAAAAAAATGAAATTTTTTTATATGGACAAATTTTCAACCTGGCTTACTTAGAACCCAGCTCATCCGGGTTGAACCCGTGGTGAGCCGGATTGGCTCACTAACCTACCTAGTTTAATTTAATTATTTATTATTTTGTGTTTCAATATTATTAGTTAACATTTTTTTATTATATTGTAAATGGGAATGAATAAAAAGATGTTTCAAGAGAGCAAAATATTATAAATTTATGCATTCAAGACTTTAATCTTATAAATGGATAAATGACACAAAAATTATCAATATTATAAACTTATTTATTCGCTTTTTGGGTTTGCTTTTGGATAACATTTGAGTTTTATGTTAATTTTTTTATTTTAAATTGTCTTTGAAGTTTAACATTATTTTAGAGTGAAATTATTCAAATTTGAATTACAAAAAAAATTGTAATTTTTTTATTTAAAAAATAATAATTAAATGAGCCAAAGAGTCAACTCGTGGTGGTCGGGCCAGATTCAAATTTTTTCGACTCACTAATGAATGAGTCGGGTTAGGTTGGCTCACTAAGTGACCAACCTATGATGGGTCGGGCCGGGTTAGGTCGGGTAACCTGTTTTGACAACACTAAGTATTTTAATACTCGCTTATAAACGGATAAGGTGTGGGTATCATAATACTCGTACTCATAAATATCCATTACCCAGAAAAAAATTTAATTTATATTTTATTATGTTAAATTTAATTAAAATTAAGAATAATTTATATTTTATTAGGTTAAATTTAATTAAAATTAAATTTTAATTTACATTATATTTTATATTTTTTTGAAATTTTATTTAGATTTTATTTTAAAAATTTATAAAATATAATTTTTTAAATATTTGTAGGTATCCACGAGTATTCGCGGGTTTTAAAATATCCGTAGGTATATTTTGAACGGATATCCGAAAAATAACAAGATAGGTAACATATAAATTTCTTTTATTGTGGATCGGATAACAAGTAGACGTTATCTATATCCGATTCGACTGATTGTCATCTCTTGATACTTCTAATAAACTTATATGTTAGTATGAGTTCTTAAAATCTGGCACCACATTTATCTTATAAAAGTTAGGGACATTTATTCTTCAACTTTGTATTACACTAGTGCTCTTTTGATAAATATTTAGAGAAAATTACTTCAACATGTTTAATATATTTTAGGTTTAATGTCTCGATATATCTTTTTTTTCGTCCAGAATCTCAAATTGATCATCTTCTTTTTCGGTGTCTCAATTTGTTCCTTATTTTGTGAAAATTGAGCCTAATGGCGTTAATGTATGGTTGACATGGAACGCTGATCTTCGTTTTTAAATGACGTGCTCATATTATTTACTAATAAGAATATCTGATGTGGAATTTAATTTTTTTATTAAACATTGAATTGAGCCAGGTTATCACCCTTGACACATCATCATCTTCTACCTCCAAAAACCCTAGCCTTTCCCCTACCATCCATCGTCGAACCACTAGTCGCAAAGCCGCAAATCGCCATGGGGATCCTTCATCACCTCCACCACAAATCAACATCGTCGGACTGCAACACTCATCTTCTCCACCATCAATAACTAAAATAGTTCATCTCTATTGTAGGGATTTTTCCACAAAGATTTCAAGCCAGAACCCAAATTGCAAGCCCTAATTGCAAGGAACATCAAACCACTACGAGATAGCTATGAATCGCGCCATCTCAAAGATCGTCCAAAATCACCATGCCACACCGCCTCTGCCAGACCCTAAGTCGTCGCGACCATTATCTCCATTTGAAAGCATCAAGCCGCCTTGTCATCGTCGCCTAACCCTAATCTGCGCCACAAGTCGCCGCATTTTCGGCCACGACGTAGAAGCACTTCAGTGCCACCACCAACCTCGTGAGCGTCACACGCAACCCTCAACGCTTCACCATCATCAACCACATCAGAAACTTGCAGAAGAACCCAGAAATCGCAAACTCCATTGATGCATGAAGCTTCAACCTCCATTCCAGAAGACAATCTTCGTCTTCTTCAACGCATCGCCGCGGCACAGCTCCATCACCTTCGCCAATCCCGAACCTACAAACCACAAAATCAAAACGAGCTCATCCTAAACCCCAATTGCGATAACATGCCTCCATGGCCGTGAGCCTCCATGGCCAACATGCCGCAACAACAACCATGCTGCCACCCAAACACCATTGAAGCCTCCATGGTAATCCTGCAAATAAAAAAAAAAAACCACAAAGCCAGCACAGTGCCATCTTCGCGCCTTCAAATCGCAAAATGAGAGACCATTCGCATCCACTGTTGGCTGCCGTGAATGAAGGGGCGAAACCCTGATTCGAAAAAAATCTTCCCCAATCTGCAAAATAAGCAGTGGCATAATGGAGATGAACTACACGAGGGTTTCTCTGCCTCGTGATTTTTGTGTGTGTAACAAATATTGTGGCAGTGTGTAGGAGATGACGGCAACGCGATGATGGTTGCCAATTTCTTTTGGAAAAAAATAAATAAAAAAGACATGTCAGAATATAATGAATTCCACGTCATTTAAAAATGAAGACCAACGTGTCATGTCAACCATACATTAACGTTGTTAGACCCAATTTAACGGTAGGGGTCTAATTGTTGTAATTTTCACAAAATAAGGACCCAATTGAGACACCGAAAAAGAAGAGGGTCAATTTGAGATTCTAGACAGAAAAAAAGGACTTACCGAGACATTAAACCTATATTTTACTGTTATTTTCTTATGGGACTTACATCTCATTCCTTAAAAGATTAATTTTAAAATAAGCTAAAATGAAGTTGTCAATGGAAGTGAATGTGTATTAAAGAGTCCTTATCGATAACATGGTTATCTAAACTTGTCAAGGTTATTAATATTTAACACTTTTTTAGAATCTCTATAAGCTCTATAGCAGTTATCTAACATCTTTTGAGGACTCGTCTATTCATTTATAATATACATCTAGGTTTAAACCATCGGTTGGTCCTCATATTTGTTGAGGAATCTCAAGTGTGTCCTCTTGTTGAAAACGGTCTCAATTGGATCCTAAATTTTGTAAAAACATAACAATTAAGCCCTTTCCGTTAAATGGTAAGAAATGAGGTCAAATATTGATGACGCGGTGCACAATAAGCATATTGAGAAGAACCATTCTATTATGTAGAAATAAGATTTAAATTATAATCTGAATTTAGTAAAGGAGAACGAAAGAAAAAAGAAAAAGCAAAAGGTAAGAGGAACAAACAGCCAACTCACCAACATAAGAACCCTGCTACTATAGGAAAACCAAATTTTTGGATCAATTCCTCACAACTTAGCCAACCTTTCAAGGCTTTTCATTCTGAATTTAACATCCAATCGAACTATATCCTCATATATATTAACATTGCCATGGTTGGAACAACTTTTCTTTTCACACAACCATTTCAAAAATCTAATCCCAGAAGCAATAGGCAAGTGTCTCAATCTGGTCTATTAGATCTGTCACATAATAAGTTCTCAGGTAAGATTCCACACAGTTTGAGAAATTTTGTTAGACTAAATTCATTGTTTCTCAACAATAATCTTCTCTCGGGAACTATACCACCTACATTGGGATATGTAGTAATCTATAAGGCTTGTTTTTTCTTCATACACCACACGAAATCAATATTCTTTCAATAATTATGTTTTTTCTTTTGTTTTAATGTTGAATTTGTTTTTATGGTTTGATTCTCAAGGATTTGATTTTAGAGTTTTTTAAGCAAATTTTGGGGCTTCCGAAATTTCATATTTGTAATTTCAAAATTTTAGGGTTTGAATTTGTTTTAATGCTGAATTTTTAATCCTTTCGAAATTTAAAATTTGCAATTTCAAAATCTGAAATTTGTACAGTAACGAGTTTTTTAACTTCTTTTTTTCCTAACCACATAATTTTGTACATAGGAAAATTTACAGTTGTGTAGCATATACTGAATGATGATTTGATTTAATTTTACAATACAAAAAAAGAGAATAAGAACAACACCATCAAATTACAATCTCCTTTCACTTCTCCCAGTACAACAAAACATAAATGCCCACTTCATTGGCATCTTCATCAGAAACTTCAACGTGAAGAAAGAACATGTTGAAAGCAGAAACGTTGTTACGAATAATCTTGTTGATGGTCCATTCAAAATCCCCTCTACTGTTGATCGAAGGGTGAGGGTAATACTTGATGCTCAACTCGTTCACCGCCACCATTACTCTAGTCACCTCGTCTTCCATCTCTGACTCAACTTGCTTCAACTCATTTCACGTTATAAATTAAATACTAATTTCATATTATAATTTAAATTTTATTTTCACGTAATAAAATGGTTCACTTCAATACGCTTATTGTGCACCATGTCATCAATATTTGACGTCGTTTCTTACCCTTTAATGGAAAGAGTTTAATTGTTATAATTTTAAAAAATTTAGGATTCAATTGAGATTGTTTTTAATAAGAGAACTCACTTGAGATTCCTCAACAAATATGAGAATAAATCGAGGATTTAAACCTATACATTTAATATGACTAATTATTATTACTTAACTTATATATTGACTTATATATTTTGTCAAACAGCTTGATTTGACTTTTGTGTAACACCTATTGAGGTTAGATTATATTAGACAAATCAAATGATTTTGTTTGTTATGATCAAAATCTAAGTATAAAATGACAATACTTAAGATATTAAAATTTTCATAACAATTAAATTTGTTCCTTTTTCTTCACACATTATTGGTGCAAAATTATATGAAAGGAAAATATAAATGTCTTTAAGAATAAATATTTTAACTATAAGTTTGTTGTGTCATCCCAATAATATACGACACATATATATAATCTAGACGTCACTCATTATAATAAAGGAAAGCAGTTAGAGAAGTATTTGAAATATTAGGATTACAATCATCCTTGAAAATAGTTGAAAATTTGAAAACTATTGTATTAGAGTTTCTTCCTAGAATTTACAGAGAATTTAAAACTTTAAAATGCACTAAAGTTCTTCAAAATAATATGAGTCCATGGAAATAAAAGCTAGCAAATCTAAGTTGCAGCACTGTCATCCCCATCAAGAGCTGTTTCCAAAGTATCCTCCTCGCCATCTACTCCCACCCAAGTGGATGATCATCGCAAAAGGAAACACATACAACATGGCACAAACACAAGCAAGCAAGGGTGAACTAATTATATAAAAAGCATGCATCATGTTAAGCATAGAATCTACAAGAGTTATTCTCAAATCAAAACAGATTAAGACAGGTATCCTAACATGTTGAACACTAGACTTGACTCGTCCGGACTTTAGAATGAGAGTCGAGCTATGGCGGGTCATGCACCCGTGGTGGCTTATGAAACTTGGGTTCCCCACCCTACCACATTCACGAGGTTAGTCCGTTCCGTGCCTTGGAGCAAACTTGAAGCCTCCGAGACTAAGACTTCTTGCTACTCCGCATCACATGGTCCAATCCTCTCTATGTGAGAAGAAAGATCATTGGAGCGTCAGGAAAACCCTCAAGACTGAGCTCCTACTTTCATTTTAAACACTAAGAATCTCACCTTGAGATATAGGATTTAAATCATAATTCACACAACATAACAAGAGTATTCCAACACATATTCACCAAGAGCTTCACCGAACAAATATTAGTACTACTTCTACCACTCTTCCAGAATTAAAAATAACACATCACATAAGTATTTAACTAGAAAACCTTAACTAATCAATGTGTCAATTCTAAAACTATACACTGAATTTTTAATGAAATAACCGTAGACTTAAACTTACTCAAATGATGTGTATTCTAAATATCACAACAATAGTAACACTTAATTCTATGTTAACTTACAATAAAAGAAAATTCGCATCAGATTTAATAAATATCTCCCTTTATCTCACTGATTAAGCAATACGCAAGGATGATGATATATAAAAAAAGACAATGTTATCATATCAACATTAAATACATACCATTTGACAAACTTTATATAATATATTATTATATAATATAAAAGAACCTAAAGAAAAATCAACAAGCACCGAATATAATATATAATATAGTATAATATACTATTTACCAATCTTACTCAACACTTAAAACCAAAAATCCTGCAACATACGTAATCAACACTTTTGTTTCCTTAATTTCCAAACACAATTACCTATACTAATATTACATAATATAGCTTATATAATATTAAAAACACAATTACTTTATACTAATATTACAATATATAACTTATATAGTATTTAAAATACCTCTTTTTATAATATGAGAATATAATATAATATAAGCTATAGAAAAAAACATAAATACTGCGCTAGAATAAGCTTCTTGCATCAGCTCCCAGATAATATATTTTACATGACTTAAACCACTTAAACAACCAAATATAGATAAAGCAACGTAAGGATTGTTGAACCAATCCCAATACCGAATGAACATCATAAAAGAATTCAGATAATTTCATATTCTCTGTTTAATTGCTGATGTGCTTTGGTATTATATATATACTACATATATATTGATGTTTATTAAAAAAAATTAAACTGTTACAGTAGTCTAATACATTGAAATTTATATCCTTACTTGTAATTGCATAAACCTTTCACTAAGCACCGGTTTTTACAATAATCCATAATGATTCAAATTATATATTACATTATATATTTGCCTAATCATTTGCAATAAACTTTACACGCCACACACATACATATAAACTCCATGATCAGACTTAAAGTACCACACATTTCTAGCTATAAAATTTCAAACTATCAGAAAAATTCATCAGCAATCAAGTTCATCAAAACACGCCACAAGAAATCAATCACAGGTTCATCATTTACACAGTCCAGTTCATACTCAACAGATACATAACAGTTCAAATCTACGCACTAGTTCAGAATTCAACATGCATATATTTTATAAAATTAAATTCAAACAAAATAATTAGCTCCCCTTACCTGACTTTCTCAAACAAGCTAATTGAAGACGCCTTAACAGGAACTCACTTAGCGTTGACTTACCGAACCTACAAATCACCCAATTGGTGATAGAACATAGCTCTTAGAGCTTGAATAGACAAAGAATGGAAGGAAAAACATACAAGGCACATGAACCCAACAAAGTTGCATGCCCTAGCTTCTAGAACAGTGAAAGAGAAGGGGAAAAGGAACTTACCGGTCGGAACAGGAAATTGTTCGGTTCAAAATGAAGCCCTTGCCACCGTGATCGCTTAGGCACCTTCAAATTAAAATTTAAACGGTTCAGTGTTTGGATCTTTTAGAGAGAAGGCAGAGCAATTATTTAGGAAAAATGATTTCTGTTTAGAAAAAAGAAAGGAAAAAGCAAAAATGAAGAATCTGGCTTTTGGAAAAGGAGCCTTGCTAAGGTTAAGTTCCCTTAGTCTAAACATGACTGCCTCCAACTAGGGCCCAATAGTCCTTTTTATTTTATTCAGACTCTTACATTTGTCACACGTTATAGTTAATTATCACATTCAAAATATTATTCATTTTAGAATTTAATTTTTTTAAAAGGTGCATCAAATAATAAAATGAGATATAAGTATTTAAAAACAAAATGATGACAAAGTTTTAAATTCCAAAATAACAATATCTCAAAAATATAATAATTAATTCTAATGATTTCATAATGAGTTTAGAATTGAAACAAGTAAATAAAAGTGTAAATATATTTCTGTGTATGATAGAAAGACAGAGAGAGATGTGAACATTATATATTTTTATAAACTTTTTTTAATTAATTATGGAAACAAAAATGTCGTGTTTACAAAGAAAAACAACACCATCAATCTACATAAGTTCTCTTCGATCCTCCGAACCGGTCACGCACGAAAACATCACGAGTGTAAAGTATTGTATCCTTAATCTATACGTCCAATGATTTATCTTATTTTATTTTGAAAGCACTAAACAATTTTCTTTCTAAAAGTTAAGACAATATTAGAACTTCTATTCTATTGAAGTACAAACACTTTGGTATTGTAACACTTACGTTTATGTTGATTAGTCTAGTATTTAGAGAAAAACACTTTTTATATCTATCCTCTTATATTAAAAAGACTTAAAGAAAAAGATAACAATTTATCATCTTAAAATGTTAATTATTAAATTACCTTATAAAAGAATAATAATATAGTATTTTTATTTCCCATCAGATGAGAAAAAGTTTTTGTTTCCGTGATTATTTTTGCAACTCTGAAAGTAAAAAGTAACATATTCATTGACAATAGAAAAAAAATGAGCATTGAAATTTTGCATACTTTAGTGTCTCATATATCAAATTGTATGAATAGACAATTTTAGTATCTTCCAAACGTCAGAAGTCAAATATCACCTAAATTAATTTTAATTGTTGCAGAAATAAAAATGGTACAATTCATCTTATAGAAAAGTTAATTGACACAATTTAAATTTAAAAGATTAAAATCACATATGCTTAAATTGTTGTGATAAAAAAAAAAAAGTAACGACAAGGAAACAAATAAGATTAAAGATGCAGAGTGAAGTTTGTGAGTGAACGTTAGCAACGAACCGACGCGAAGATAGAAAGAAGAAAGAAAGGCAGTGGAATCAGCAGGGTTCTGATCCGATCCGAGTGAATCAGAAATCCATCCGTCTCATTCTGCAGAAATTCCCAATCTTCTTTGTTTCTGCATCGATCAGCAATGTCCTCCTTCCTCCACCAGAGAACTTTGCAGAACCCTTTCTCCAACCCATTTCCCGTTTCAGCTTCATCTTCAGCCAATTCCAAGAGACCCTTCTCCTCCATTCTGGGCCCCACCACCCTCCTTGCCCTGCTCGCTCTCGTGGTCGTAGTCGGCGTCTTCTGCCCCTGGCTCGACATGCCCCAAGCTCTCTCCTTTACTTTAACTTCAACCTCAGCTTCCAAATGGGACCACTACACACTGGAACAAGCTCTCTCCTTCGTGGCCAAAAATGGCTCCGTCATCGTCTGCATTGTCAGCCAACCCTACTTGCCCTTCCTCAACAACTGGTTGATTAGTATCGCCATGCAGGATCGCCAGGATATGGTCCTTGTCATTGCTGAGGACTACGCCTCGCTCCACCGGGTCAATGGTCTTTGGCCTGGTCACGCTGTTCTCATCCCTCCCGTGCTTGATGCTGAAGTTGCCCATAAGTTTGGCTCTCAGGTTTCTTTCTCACTGCATTTAACTGGATTCCTTTATACAGTAATAACAATAAGAAATGTTAGGAGTTTCACTCTGAATACAATAACTACATGGTGTGTTACTTAAGGTTTGAGACCTTTCCATCCAATGGACTATTCTTTTGGTTTGGAGTCCCCTACTGCTCTTGTGCTTTAGTTTTAACTACTGGAGCTTTCATTAGAGCGGAGTTGTATAAAAGGCCGCTTATATGTTAGATCAAGGTGCAAATCTAGAACGGGTAGGTGAGTCTATTGAAGAGTTTGGGTTCATGAGAGTGACTTAGGCTTAAAGTTCACTTTAATAAGACAGAATTAAAATCTATTATAGTGAAATTTGTTGAGTCTATTATGTTATCTGCAATTGGGTGCTCTCTATTCTCACGATGAAGATATCCAGTCCTCATGATCGACTTGTCCGGTGTTCGATGTGAGGGGTTGTTGGAGATCTCACATAAGACGTGATCAAATTATAATGTATAAGTACAGTGCTAACCTCATTGGTTCCCAACACATTGGGTGAGAGATGATATGGTGAAAGTCACCATGAACATCTGATTTTTAAAGGGGCAACCCTTCATTACTAATAGGAAGTGTATGTTTGGGTATATATCCTAGTTAAAAGTGTTTACCTTGGAAGCACTTGTTTAGAAGTTGTTCGTATAATCAAAGAGTAAGTAAGTGGATGTGTGGATTAACTTTTCAATAAACATTTACAAGATAAGAAAATAAAAAAGGTAAAATGAATTAACTTTTTTCATAACTTAAAATTAGTTTATACACAAGTTAAAATAAGTTTAGTGTTTCCAAGTGAAAGAGCTCTATATAGTAATTTATGCATGAGTTAATTTAAACTTATGGGAGAAGCTTAATTCATTTTGTCTTCTTATTTTATTTATCTCTAAGTTTAAGAAGTTTGTTTAAACAGGGATAAAATAGGGCTAAACTAGTTTCATATAAGTTGTAAGTTGTTTTCATAAGTTATCTTCAAGAGCTTATTGACATTACCCAAAAATAGTTTATCAAAGTGCATCATTTACTTTTATAAGCTTTTCTAAATTTCAAATAAGTTGTAAATAAGTTCTTCCAAGCACAACTTCTACGCAATGTGCTTAAACAATGATATGAAGTTGATATTATTTATTACTTTTTTGTGGCACTTAGATTTTTTGATCTCTGCTCGGTTTTTTTCGCTATATAGGGTTTCTTCAACTTTACAGCCAGGAGGCCAAGACATCTGCTGAAGATTTTGGAGCTTGGATATAGTGTGATGTACAATGATGTTGATATGGTTTGGTTGGCTGATCCATTTCCTTATCTTGTAGGGAACCATGATGTGTACTTTACTGATGATATGACTACAGTGAGTGTTCTCTTATAAGTTCATTTCCTTCTGCCATGATTTCAATTATTTTATAGTAATAAGAAAGAGTTACATCAATGTTGGAAACTACTTGTCTAGGTTAAAGCAAGCAATGTATATAAATTCATATTGGAAGTCATTTTTGTGAAAAATTGGTGCTGGGGTTTTTATAGTTTCACTATGTTTGATTTGATGACACATGATGCTTGACTTACCTTTTACAAGATTGTCAGATATTGGATTAATGCAATAAGTGAAGGTTGATCCAAGATTGACAGACATAAGGGTTAATACATGGTTTTTGAAGTGATGGTTGATATTATTATTTATTACTAGATATTTCATCGGGAATACTCTTCAAAAACCAAATTGATTTTGCTTATTATTCATACATAGTTAGTAATTCCATATTGTACCGCCAAAATTTTTAATTTTAACACAAGACTTGGGTTGATCATGTTATACCTTCCTTCACTTCATCGTCATTGCCGTATGAATAGTGTATAGATAGAGTGATAATGTTTGTTATGATTGATAATTGGAATAAACATTGTTATCTGTTGTCTGTTTTTGGTTTAAACCCCATTTTTAGTGAATGTATGAATCAATTTTGCAGAGAAAACATCATAATATACATGATAGTACTTGAAATGAATATCCAGAAATTCAATGATATAAATATCTTCCTTGTCTCACCCGTTGAGGATTTTCTTGTCTCTGAATGACTGAAGAAGATAATCATAAATGTAATCAAATAATGTCAAAGGAGATTCCATTGTAATCCATTTGGGTTTGTAGTAAATTGTCTATTATTCTTTTATCATTTTCCCTGTCTGAATATGTTTTCAATTTTAGTGTGAAAATCCATTTTGTTTTTGTATTATTGACTTTATCTTTTATTTCTTTCTGAGATCAGATCAAACCATTAAACCATTCTCACGATTTACCACCACCAGGAAAAAAAGGCCGTCCTTACATTTGTAGCTGCATGATTTTCCTCCGCCCTACCAATGAAGCAAAGCTAGTTTTGAAAAAGTGGATTGAGGAACTTCAGATTCAACCGTGGACTAAAACTGTGAAATCTAATGACCAGCCTGCTTTTAACTGGGCTTTGATGAAGATTGCTAAAGAGGTTTGTTGTATTTTCTTACTTCCTTCTAGTCTATATAGCTTATGTAGACCCAAATTATACTGATATATGGTAGGAACTTGTTTGGATAGTCAATCAGGATTCAGGATCTTTTGTTTCTAATAATGGTGCATAGGCTTAAGGCCAATCACTAATAAGTAAAGTTTGTTTTTAAATTCTGATAAATTAGCAAAGTGCATGCTATTATAAACTTAAGTGGAAAGTCTATCCTTGTGACTTGACAGTTTAATTGGTGTCAACTATCTAGTTTGTACCTTATTGCTTATCCAGGTGCTACTTCTATTTTCTATTCATGACCATGTTTTGAAATTCCCTAGATCTAAAACTTCAATAAGTATGGCCCAATTAGGCTTTGGTCTCCTTCCAATATGGGGTTCGGTGGAGGCTTAGAAGTACCTAACCACCTTATCCTCATAAAAATGCTGTTTTTTTTTTTCGTTTGTTGGATTATTTGTGTGGCATATTACTATAAAAATAATAAAGAAATAAATGCACTGGTTGATTATACTGTAATTTACTATAAAAATTCTGTTTTCCTTTTGGTTATTGATTGTTCTCTGTGGTTTATTAGGCATTACAGAGTAAATCATATCTTAAACGTGACTTTGACTTTTAAGGCTTATGTTTCAGTGTTTTTTATCTGTCATTTTGGTCTCCAAATGTTCTCCTTCAAAGGTTCTTTGTTCTTTGTTCTAAAGCTTGATCTCTAGTCTGATATAACCATTTTAAATCATGGATTTATTTGCCACCTAGAAGTAGATGGTGGGATTATTTTAGTTTTTAGAACATCTAAAATATGTACATCGTATATATTGTTTTTTTCACGATTAGTTTTTCCATTTCAGGTTGATATGTACCTGCTGCCACAGGCAGCATTCCCCACCGGCGGATTATATTTCAAGAACAAGACATGGGTGAAGGAAACTAAAGGCAAGCATGTTATCATTCACAATAACTATATCGTTGGGTTTGAGAAGAAAATAAAGCGGTTTCGTGACTATGGCTTGTGGTTGGTAGATGATCATGCACTCGAGTCCCCTCTAGGAACATTATGATCCTTGGTAGATGACAAAACTTTCTTTAGCTTTGGTCCAAGCACTTCGATTCAGAAAAATCCTTGTTCTTCCAATTTGTTCATCCTGCTTGCATAAGTGGGTGTTTACTCCAGATTACAACCGTTGCTGTCAACAATGCAACACTGACTAAATGATGGGTTGGGAGAAAATGGTCTCCTGCTTTTAATTTTGTGGAGAAAAAACGGAGCTTGTAAAATATAGAAGGAAGAGAAGGGTAGACTTTTATTTGGTTCTTTATAGTTGTACCTGATGTATAATGTTTACTAAGAATATTCTTCCATTGTAAGAATTATTAATTTGGCATATACAATATAATATGAAAGGTAAATACTGGATTCAGTATAACAAACATGATAGTCAAAACTGTGATCTTCAAGACCGGAAAGAGAAATATGAATTCTATAAATTTTATTAAATTTATATTCACACGTATAAAATCATTGTCACTTAAAATTCGTCTTTGAAAGAAAAAGAAATTGGGCTTTGAAAGAAAATGAAATTGGCTTTAAAGAGAAAAATTGGCTTTGAAGGAAAAAAAAAGGGTCATTGTTCTTTGCACTCCAACAATTACTAATTGCATCTAAACAATAATAAGAAAATTTTGTTCTAGAAATCTCATTTTAATTTATAATAATCCAAATCTTTATTATTTTAACTCAATTTAAATGTATTTATCACAAGTCTAAATCTATATTTTTGGATTTTAAATCCAATTCAATTAATTGGATTTTGATTGAGTTATATTTTTAGTTTGAAAATCCAAAATCAATTTGTTTATAAGTCGGGCTAAGGCGGTTGAGGATTATGGCAAATTGACACGAGTTGGCTTTGATAAAAGGTTAGTTAAGTCAACTTTGGTTGAAGATCAATTTAAGTTGGTCTCAATTGAAGATCGAATCAAGTCGATTCTGGTTTAAGATTATAACTAGTTGGTCTCGATCGAATGTCGATCCAAGACAACCTCAATCAACAGTTGGTCTGCAACGGTCTCAACCAAAATTCGGTCCGTACTGTCAACTAAAATCTAAAATCGAGTCGAGTTAACCTAATTCGAAGAATCAAATAAGTTAACCTAACTCATATTATGAACCTAATAATTAAATGTATTAGATGTATCTCACTAAATTAAATTTTATTGACAAAGTAAATTAATCTAATTTTAACTAAATGGATTATGTTTATATTATAAATAATTCATTTTATTGGATCTAAATTTAATTAGAGTGGGTATGAAATCCATGTTTAAGTAGGAGTGTTTCACTTGTAAAAGAGAGTCAATTTTTCTACATTTTTACAATTGGATTTTGAAAGAAGAGAAAAATTAGAGAAAAATTTTCACTTGGTCGGTCACTAGCTATAAATAGCAAATGGTAATTTGAATATCTTGTACTTATATCTGAAATCTAAAGCTATTCAAATTGTATAAAAAAACCTGAAAAAGTTAATGTTTATTAGCAACAAAAGAAATTGCGTTTGCCGGGAGTCGAACCCGGGTCTATTGCTTGGAAGGCAATTATCCTAACCGTTGGACTACAAACGCCTTGATGGTAGCTTGAACTTTAAAATTATAAAAATTAAAACCTTTATAACTTGGATTAAAAAATTATGACGTAATTATATGAATAAAGTATTAGTGAAATACTAAATTAATTTTAGTGTTATAAAATAAAATTTAATCAAATTAATTTGTTCATTTAAACACTAACACTAATGACAGATAACATGAAGTTACCCTATCAAATTACGGTATATCAACGTAAACACTATTTATATATCTCTTAATGAATTTGAAAATATTTAATTGGTAGCTAATATTTAAATCATCAAATAAATATTTTGTAAACCAATGAAAAGATATGTTATTAATTTAGTTTTCAAATGAAAGGACATGCTGGTACGGTGTTCAAATTGAATAAATTTTAAAAAACTAATTAAATAAATGAAAATAAAATATCTTTTAGACTTTTTTTTTTCTTTAACCGAGCTGTTTGATTTAAATTTAAATTTGAAAATAAAGAAATGAGATGTGACTTTTGAAAGTTACTTTATAATTTCAATGTTTAATGTATTTGGAGATTTTTATTTATATATATTTGTATCAATTGAGTCTTTGTATTCTGAAAATACTTAATTAGATTCTTATTTTGATAAAATTGAATGAATAATGTTCTTGTCATTAATTACTATGAACGACATTAACTTTCTTGCGATCTGACATGTTGACATTGAAAAAGTACGTGATAAAGTAAAAATTCATTATGTGAATTTATTCTAAGCATAGATTTATTTTAAATTTTAAATAAAATCTTACCTCTCTCACTCTCTTTCTCATGTCATGAAATCCATTAACCCCATCATCTTCATCAAATTTCATTCATCAACACCATATCCTCAAAATCCTACTTTCTCCATCTCTGTTTCAATCTCTTTCCCCCCAAATCGCGACTACCATAGGTTCTCTCTCACTCGTACACTCACCACTTCCAACGGGTCCTCCACGCCGCTAATCACGTCGTCGCCGGTCGGAAGCGTCACTGACCCATTCCCTTCCTCTTCCAAAACGGATTCACCAAATCGCGAGAAACGCCAAACCGTGCATTCACCACTGGCACTCCAACAACCATTTCCACTCTTCTTTACCCATTGCTTCCTTCTTCTCTCTTTCTTTAGAAACTGAAATTCTTCTCTTTCTCTCTCTCTTTATAATCTGAAAAGCTAGATGAACTGTGAATGAGTCTAATTTGAACTCCTTCAGCCAAATGACTGTTTTCGAAAACAACAGTAATGAATACATAGGATTTTCCAATTACCCGAAGCACACCTTCATACTAATTTAAGCAAAAATCAAGAAAAGAACCACACCTACCAACACCATTTATGTTCTTCTCCCTCCCTTTTGTCTACTGATTCCCTTGTATTCACTTGTTCTATTCTTGCTACTCCACACACTCTGGAAAAATTTTGGTTGTTCACTTGGTCCAGTTTTGCTCACTGTTGTGTTTTTTTGTTTCCAAAAACTTTTACACTCGATTTCTTCCCTTTCTATATTCCTCAATAAATTCAGTGATTTTCTATATTCCTGTATCAATCGGCACTTGCCCATCCTCCTCACGGGCATCTTTTTCGTCACCGTGGTTCCTAACAGGAAAAGCACAACAAGGAAGAAGACAATGCTTTATTTTGCCTTTTATAATTAAATACCTACTGCATAATTAAATTACACGTAATCTCAGGTATCACGTCATAATTAATTGTTTGGTCAGCATGTCACAATACACTAAAGTTAACATCGTCTACTAAAATTAACGACAAAGACATTATTGGTTCAATTTTACTACAATAAGAATCCAATTGAGCACTTTCAGAATACGAGAATCCAATTGATACAAATCTATATAGAGACCTCCGAAGACATTAAACCTAATTTCAACATATTGTAATTAGATTACATGTACTTATTCTAACATCGTAGCATATTTGAATTTATGAAATTGTGTAATTTATATACAAATAAAAAAAGTTTAATTCGTAATTACGAGTATAATTATAAAAAGAATAATTCAAAACAAAACTTTTTACTTTGTAATTTTTCATTATAAAATGTTTGACATTCTTTTTTAAATTTCTTACAATTTTGTAGTAACAAAAATAATTTATTTTGGTTTGAGTTTTGTAAATTGAACCAAATTCAACCAAGTTTGATAATGTTTAGTTCAAATGACTCTTTAATTGAAAATCAAACCATAACAAGTCATTAACAAATGTCTTATCTCTTTAAACCGATTGAGTTTGTTAGAATAAAATATTGAGCTCAAAGAGAGACTCAACTTTTGTATGAAAGATTATCACAAATGCATGATATATTTCTATAGGAAAATTAAAGCAAATTTTGAAAAAAAAAAGAATCTAGTTTATTGAAAAATGAAGATGTTGGTGTTGTTGTTCTTTAATTTTAAAAATTAATGAGTATATAATGATAAAGAAGAAGAAAATAACACCAAAGTTTACTTAAGTTTTACACCAGAAAACTATATTCAGTTGTTCAACTATTCTCACAAATCTAATCACTACACTTTCAAGTTTTTACAACACTTTAAAAAAAAAAAAAGAAAGAAGGAAAAAAAGATAACACTCAACAATTAAGATCTTAAATTTTGCACCATCTCAACATAAAACCTTATAAAACCTAATCACAAAAGCATCTTGATTAATGCTCAACAACGTATAAAAACAAGACCACCTAAAATATTTAAGTTCATAACTACAGAAAATAATGAATG
The DNA here is from genome assembly GCA_027742785.1 of Vigna reflexopilosa. NCBI lineage: Eukaryota > Viridiplantae > Streptophyta > Magnoliopsida > Fabales > Fabaceae > Vigna > Vigna reflexopilosa. Next base: position 19,135,949 of record CM050911.1, read on the forward strand.
ATCTTAAATGTTTTCTTCTTAATATTATGTTTTAATCTATTTATTCACTAAAAAAATTCGAGAAGTAATTTTCAAGTTAATCAAACAACTCTTACTATTTTTAAAATGTTTGCGTACTTTTAAAAAAATTGGTTTAATATAGTGCAAAATTGAATGAGTTAGATCGGTTATAAAACTTTTAATATAATAAAACACATTTTAATTCTTTGAAAAAAACTACATGCAAAGTGATGCATTTCGAATATGTTAAATCACTAAAGTAAATCAGTTTTAAGTTATTTTAATCCGTTAAAATTTTGTTTTAACATATTAAAAAGGGGATAATTAATCTTCCAACACTATAAATATTGTTATAGTGTTTATTTTTATTTTTTACGAACTCGCATCAAAACCATTTATAAAATATATATTAAAATACTCGTGAATAATAAATATTCATAATACGAATTATCCATCGTCATAGATTTTATTTACGGATATTCACGGATAGGTATTTTTGTCATTCCCATTCCTAATTGTCTTCTATAAAAGATTACTATTAGCTTATCCATATTCCTTCTGTAGCATGCATGCACTATGAAACAGTTTCAAGACAGTTCAATAACTGATCATCCTTTTTGCCAAGGTCAAATATGAAGAAATAGGAAAATGTAGACACTGCATAGTTGTGACTGGTATGCATGAACTATCCATCTACAGCAAGAATTCCCTAACTAAGCACCTTATGTATATATGGTGGTTTCCAAATTAATCAGAGTGAACAACAATAGACAAATTCAAGAGTTTGTCACAGACTGCTCTTTAGAAAACCAGCAAAACTAGGGTACTTGGGCTCCCACCCAACCACCTGGCGGGTTTTTGTGTTGTTCAATCTTTTTCCTAGAGGATCATCTGTTCCTGCAAAGCAAAATATACCAAGATTCATTATGCTTTCAAAATCAAAAGTGTGTGTTTCTTACAGTCATATAATCACAATTCATCAGGTATAGTAAGCTTGTTCATTTCTGAAACAACTTTCATACCCACACAGTATGTAAACAGGATAACAGCATCGGCTAAATTAACATACAATGAAGTAATATGACAGTATCAGTTCCAGATATGTTTCACCATCAAAGAACTCACCAGTAAATTTATCAAACTTTTTGTTGAATTTTCCACTTTCATTAACCAGGTCCATCATTTTCTGCCTGCAAACCCATGATTAGTTTGAGATTGTTCTTTAAATATTCAGAGTGTAATTTGACAAGTTAAAGATAAAGCACCTAACCTAGACAAAGGATGATTATCACAACCAAGGAAAATCTGTCCACGGAATTTTTTCTTCAAGATTGCAACTGCAAGGGAAGCTGCATCCTGTTGTGGAAACATAAAAAAATGAGCACCGGTTCTAACCTTATCATAAAACAAAGCTAAATACATTAAGAAAACGAAAATATGTAGAAGAAAACTATAAGCATGCTTTGAAATGTACAGAGATTCAACAAGCTCCAGTAGACTCGATAAGAATGCTCATGTTGAGAGATAAGTCTGCTGAGGTGCAGTCAAAGTAACACTTTTCTAGAAATTCCTAGAAGAGATGAGAAAGCTCATGAGAAAAATTAAGACAAGTTTAAACCATAAAAAATGACAGCATGACACTATGTTGCAACCATATCCAACCGATATTATTAGTCAGTTATCTGTTGAGTCAACTGTAGCTCTAGTTTGAGGTAAACAACTAACACGAAGCCTGGAAAGGCTACAGTGGATTAAAAAAACGTTATTACCAATGGATGATTGGGATCCATTGGTAATGGACATAGGTCCCAATTTTGGCCAAACTAGTAAAAGTATAGTACTACTTAGAGCTCGTCTAGGAAAGCTGTTTCCCAAATATTTCAGTTGTTTTAGGTGAAAATAATCTGTTTTAAGATAAGATGGATGTTTGGGGCAATAGCAAAAATTTTGTAATTTATTCTGACAAACAAGTTGTTTTTAAGACTAAAAGATTATAACTGTTTTATTTTTAAAGATTTTTTTCCCTTTCATTTTCATAATACTCTTTCTAGTGTAGAAGCTGTTTTTACACCTCTAAACAAAAATAGTTATCATAAAACCACTTTTTAACAAACTTATGCAAACAAAAAGTCCAATTCTAACTATAATTAATTATGACAACAATCAATTATATACATTTAATCTGTCCATAGTTGAAATAATCTAATTTTCACAAATCTTATATTATAGTGGCTGCTTATTAGAGGTTGGGGAAGCCCCAAAGCTCTCTCTGTAATATTTAGATGCTTTCAAAAACACAAAAATAAAGAACTAAACTAATCGGAATAAGCACTAAGCATTTGTCTTAATTTCAGTTTGTCTCTCTGTATCATAGTTGATTTTTGTGCTTGCTCAGTTTTCCAGGTATGCAATCTGCCAATTCATTTTCGGTTTTCTTCTTTAAATATATTTAAAGTTTAAACCATCAAATGGATGTACTCTGTTTCCTATTGTGATATTTCTTGAAGAAATCAGTAAACTAGGGCTGAGTGAGTTTTCTACTTGAAACTCATTAACACCACCACCTGAACTTTTTTTCACTAGCTCTCAACAGAGTACACTTCAATGGTTCAATGATATTAAATAGAAGTTACAGGACCAAAAAGGAAAGTGAATACAGAAATAATCAGAGGAAATGGTACTCTGACCTCATAATGTATAAGATTCAGGATGTGATCAGGACGACTATCAACAGTACCCTTTTCCAAGTAATAATTGTGTGCACCTCTATCTTCTTTGTAAAATTGGTTAAGGTTGAAATAAACAAAGCATAGTGGCAAAGATTACTGAGGTTAAAATCAAATTCCTACAATCCTGATAATTTGAACATGACCAAGGATATATATAGTCCTGCCAATCTCAGAACACAGCCACCAAACTCCAGTACCACATTTTCAGCTTTTAGAAGGACATCAACCCTGGCGCTCCTCCCAATTGGCAGAACTGGAGAATCCTAAATGAAGTACATCAGGATAAATCAGCAAACATTCAAGACCGGAGAAAGGGAAAATCTGACAGTATCGGTTGGCAAATGTGAATAAGATACACAGGAATAGAAGTACTGTAATTGCACAAGTGTAGTTAAAACAATTTGTTCATTACATTATTTGGAAAAAAATAAGCCTGTATCACCACCATGTACACTGTAATTATCTCCTTCAAATCAAATAAAATAAAAACAGAGAAGCAACAAAAGAATATGACAGTTTGGATGTATAACCCACCTCATCACATGTTCCATTATCATTACAATCATATGGAGCACTGCTTGACGTAAACAAGAAAGAACCTTCCCCATTCCAGCTTAATGCAGCTAATCTGATTAGTTGACCATCCACATCAGAAAATGATTTCATAAGAAGACAACTACTGCACTGTCATTTTCTTTAAGTAGAAAATCCAAGTTGATCTGACCAATCAACTCAATGTTACTACAGGCAATGATGAAAGCAATCATACAGAATACTCATATGCTAAACATGAGATAACCTTGCCCATCCTATGAATAGGATGGATGTAAAAATGCAACCAATAAGTCAAAAGAAAAATCCATTATCCAGAACAAAGGTGAGCATTAGCACAAGTTGAGCAACTAAAGGCCTGGAAATAACAAAACTAACTGACCAACACTTCAGGTATATTAAGTCTTGAACAAACTCATTAGCATGTTGCCATACCCTGAAGATTTCTCACCTAACATTACCAGCATAGTCCGGTGTGCGGGAAGGTGGTGCACAATAAATGACATTTGGAAATTTGTGAGTAGCTTCCGTCCATTTCAAAGACGGGTAAATACCCATTTGTATCAACTCGTTGTGATGATGAGTAGTCACTGTCTGACCATAAACTTGACAATCTGGAATTTCCTGCTTGCAAACACATAAATAGACACAAACATATAGATAACAAGCTACTGAATATCGACTAATCATAGGAGTAGCAACGTAAAAACTTTTACATCGTCAACCTAATAGAAGCCACCTTAAATATGACTTATAAAGTAATTATTAAAAAGAAAAAACCAACAATTTCATCATACATCAAAATATATTATTCTGCTACAAGTAAATTCTGAATACAATGTCAATTAACCATAACGTATACATATACTCGTCCTAAACGAATTGCATGAACTAACGTTCCAATGTACGATAGTGAATTGGCCGAAGAAAATGAAAGAATACCTGATGCCATTTCTGAGCAACCAAACGACCAAGAACCCCGGGACCCACAACGAGTAAGTCATGTTCTCCAATTACCTGAGGAGAGGAAGAGAGTGATTCTTCCGTGGGAGAAAGTGCATCTTGTGAGACCTTCAAATGGGTTGTCTTGGAGATTGAAAAAGATGAAAACTTTACACCATTTCCTAAGTCTGAATAAGAGGATCGAAGGTGGGGTTTGGGAGTGAGGAAACTGAGACCGCGAACGTTATCACAGAGGATAGAGAAATTCCCAGATAGCTTTTGAGGTTTGAAAAAAACATTAGTAGTTGGGAAACATGTAGTTCCCATCATAATCATAAGGAAGCCTAGTCTGCAACTGGAAGAGGTTGTTGTGTTGGTCTCACTGTCGATGTTTTTGGGACTTTATGGATTGAAATGCCCACACAGCGTAACACATTGGGAAATTGTAGATAAGAGAGCTTCCATTTTATCAATAGCATTTTTTGGTACATTGTATTGAATTCTTTTTTATATTCTGTTTTCTTCATTTAGTTAGCACATTTATTTTATAAAGATTAACGTATGGTTTTTATTTTATTTTTTAATTACATTGATATGTATACTTTCTTGAAAATTTTGCAGATTCTATGTTTTAATCCTTTTGTTTTTTCTATGAATGCAACTTTTGCCATAAAATATTGAAATGCACGTTGTATTTCTTAGAATGAAAATTGAATTTAGGATTAAATATGTTTTTAGTCTCTGAAGTTTCATTGATTTTTGATTTTAGTCCCTGCATCCAACATTGATGGCATTTCATTTCTTAGTATGGATGGAAACATGTATTTTTAGTCCCTAAAAATAGACGGTGTCAATTTTTTGGTGATATGAAAGGCAATGCTCAGTGAAGATGACGTATCACCAAAAAATTGACACCGTCTATTTTTAGGGACTAAAAATACATGTTTCCATCCATACTAAGAAATCAAATACCATCAATATTGGATGCAGGGACTAAAACTAAAAATCAATCGAACTTCAAAGCATATTTAACACTTGAATTTATATCACTTGAATAGTATATTCTGTGCTGATTTTATAAATGAAAAAAGCTCTTGTCATAAATTAATCATGAGCATAACTAATATATACTTTGCAGTGTTATAATTATCATCTAAACATAACTTTTTTTAAGAATTTTTTATGTAATTATTTGAAATATTATCATTGGACTTTAATTTTGTTTATTTTGATTAAATTTTACATAAATGGTTTTTAGTTTAAATTTCAGTTGTATTATTATTATTATTTTTACTTGATTTGTGGTTTTTAGTTTTGAAGGCACTTTTTGGAAACTGGTTTAGGGAGGAGTTCAGAATACTTAAGGGAGAAGATAATTACAAACCCTGGAGCACAATAGTTCAGTCAAACTTTTTTGTTATTGCTCAAGGGAATTTTGAACAACTTAAAGCACAATAATAGACATGCTTTTAAGGTCCATTGGTTACAGTAAAGTTATCAGTAATTATAATTTATCTGACTATTTGGGTTTTACCTTATATTTTAGATATTTGATCAAAGAACTGCTAATGTAACTAATCTTCCTAAGTGGTTCTCAACATAAAAAATTGGACTAGAATTTATTGTCAAAAATCTTAAAAGAAAATTAGTATTAACTAGATATACTTTATAACATATTAAAAGTTGAATATTGTGAATTTTTACTTCTTAAAATACACTTTGAATTATATAACTTTTTGGATTTTTTTATTATTTTATTTCACTCTTGTAATATTTATGTAACTTATTCCACTTTTTTTAAAGAGTAGTAGGAAAATTTCAAAAAATTTCAAGATTTGTTTTTAGGTTTATAATGTTGTGTCTAACCAATAACTAAGAAGAACAAAATTGTGTTATATTTGAAAAAGTAAAGTTACATTTATTCTTAACTAACCATATATTATATATTTGTTTCTTTTTTACATCCCCTTAAACTAATGTAAGTGGAAGCATTTAAGATTCTATCTTATATTTATAATGAGTAGTGCAAAGTGTTTGTGTTAAAGTTTTTTAATTTCAAGATTATCAGTAGATATTTAAGAGAACCAAATGGTTATCTAGATGTAAGAAACTCAGAAGAGAAGAAGGAAGGGTTTGATTGAAACAAAGAAATGGAGATAACAATAATGAACAATAAGGTTGTGAAAGCATTAAAAAGAAAAAAAAAACATAAAGAACACAAGAACGTGAATTAAAATAGTAAAAGATGGAGAGAATAAGAAGGGAATGCGGGAGAAAGGAAGGCACGTCGGGGGAACAAAATTTCACTAACTCAAGATAAGTGGTGGTTGTTGCCACTTTAACCAAGGTTCAAGATGAGACTAAGAATGGAACACTTTCACAATATCAAAGCACACAAATGCACACAAAAGTGTCTCTTAATTTAACATTAATCAACCTTTTACATGTGGTCTAAAAGCTTCCTTAAATATGCATGGTTAGGAACCTCTTAGCAAATACAAAATGTTTTGTTCTAGAAACTAGGGGAATCTAGGCCGCCATGCTCTCTAAGACTGCCTAACTCATCTATAAGATAAAAAAGAAAGTCTTCCTTGCTCTCCAAGGCTCTCTCTCATGTTTTTTACTATCTAGAAGGTCAATCAGGCTCCTCTTCTCTTCAAATGCAGCCTGTTAAACCCCTGGCAAGTGTACCAGATCGTATCAAGTAATAATAGATGGTAAGACCAAATATCGTTCTCCCAAAGGACTCTTAGGCCTTAACTTTCATGTAAAGAGATCGCATAAGACATGAGAAAAGAATTAAATTTAGGTTTTTGAATGCAAGACGAAAATAAATATGCAAAATGCAGTGAATCAATTGGCTAGAAGAAATTATGGATGAATGGAGTTGTTGGGGTTTAAAATTTCATCTTATCCACCCTCTTATATTTACTCTTCTTATTTAATTCGCCTATTTATCATATTGTCATGCAAACTTTCTTGGTCTACCCTAAACCCAATCTCTTGGCGAATAAAGCCTATTACTAATTACTGGCTTGCTATCTCTAGCCTCCCCTAGTAACTAATAATGCATGATAAATGGAAGCAAAATACAATTGATCGTCCTACCCCTATCTCTAGGCGGTATTAGCTTAATCAAGGAATTTCCCCCAGTTCATGACATTACTGTACGTCTCCGTATCAATAAAGACAAACAACATTTACCGAATGAGTTAAACGATAAAAGCATTAAGCAAAGGTAAGGAACCCAACAATTGATAATATAAGCATATGCAAGCATATAAATAAAATAAGAATTTCAATATAAGAGAGTTTCAAAAGATTACATTGTTCCCCAACAACAAAGGGTTTAGTTCACCATAGACATGGTGAACTAGATGGAATTAAATGAAAGTATGGAAGAATAAACCCTAAATTTGGTAGATTAGAGCCTAAGCATCCAAGGAACCGCCTCCAAGGAGTGTTGAGCAGTTGTGGAGGTCTCTGTTTGCCAAAAGAATACTTTGAGAATCGCACTGGGGCTATTTATAGCACATAAAAGTAACAGAATTTAAGCCCAAGCCCATCTGATGGACGCTCAGCGCCTAATTTGGTCGCTCAACGGTTTGACTCTAATCGCAAAACCGCTCAACGGTCCAACATGCCACTCAACGGTGGCCCTCTAATTGCACAGGACGCTCAACGGTGCCACTCAAGCGAGAAGCAGTGCCTTCACCCACGAAACTGGCGCTCAGCGTTGGAATTGGCGCTGAGCGGTGCACTTGACTCTTCTTTTCATCCTTTTTCTCCTTCTTTCATGAGTCTAAGTCCTCCCTTCTTTACTTCCATCTTCAATTCTCATCAAAACCCTGCAAAACAATGCAAAACAAGCATAATATCTCTAAAAACAACTTTTGACTCTCATGTGACTCAACTAAGTGTTTTACTTGATTCTTAAGCTCATTCTAAGCCATAAAGGGTGTGTTTTAATATCAAATTTAAGTATAAAAATAACGGTTTTCCAACCGTTATCAACATGTCCACAAACAACATTATTGGAGAAATTTCAAGAGGAGTCTCTACTAGAAGACAACTGAATCATTTGTGTATGTACGTTGCTTATGTATCCAAGATTGAACCTAAAATAATTGAAGATGCATTGGGAGATGGAAATTGGTTGATGGCCATGCAGGAAGAATTAAATCAGTTTAGAAGAAACAACGTATGGGAGCTGGTTCCCAGAACAAGTGACTTACAAGTAATAGGTACAAAATGGTTCTTTAGAAACAAAATGGATGACTCAGGTGAAATCATAAAGAACAAGGCTAGACTAGTTGCTAAAGGCTACTGCTAGAGGAGGGAATCGACTACGATGAGACTTATGCACATGTGGCCAGATTAGAGGCTATAAGAATTCTCCTTGCAATTGCCTCAGTAATGAAGTTCAAGTTGTATCAGATGGACGTAAAAAGTCCCTTCCTAAATGGATATATCAAGGAAGAAGTGTACATGGAACAACCACCAGGGTTTGAAGATTTTGAGCATCCAGATCATGTATACAAACTTAGAAAAGCTTTGTATGGACTGAAGCAGGCATCAAGGTCCTGGTATGAACGCCTAAGTGAATTCCTTATGAAAAAAGGATTCTCAAGGGGAAAGGTTGACTCAACACTTTTTATTAAAAGTTCGAATAAAGATAAATTGTATGTACAAATTTATGTTGATGATATCATTTTTGGATCAACAAATTCAAAACTTTGAAAAGAATTTGCTAAGACAATGAAGGATGAGTTTGAGATGTCGATGATGGGTGAGCTGACATACTTCCTTGGCCTTCAAGTAAAACAAGCTAGAAATGGAATCTTTGTTCATCAATCAAAATATTGCAATGATCTTCTAAGGAAATTCAAGATGCTAGACTACAAGGAAGCGGCTACTCCTATGGCAACAAACTGTTACTTAGATCTTGATGAGATTGGAAAGAGTGTTGACCAAAAAATGTATCGAGGTATGATTGGTTCATTATTGTATCTAACAGCTAGCAGACCCGACATTATGCATAGTGTATGTCTTTATGCTAGGTTTCAATCTTCTCCTAAAGAATCACACTTAACCGCTGTTAAAAGGATTTTAAAATACCTAAAAGGAACCAAAAGTCTTGGACTATGGTATCCAAATGGTACAAACATTTTTCTGGAAGGTTACAGTGATTTAGATTTTGGAGGTTGTAAACTAGATAAAAAGAGCACTAATGGCACATGTCATCTACTTGGATCTACATTGATTTCTTGGCATTCAAAGAAACATGCATGTGTGGCTTTATCTACCACAAAAGCCGAGTACATAGCAGCAGGAAGCTATTGTGCACATTCTCTTTGGATTAAGAGTCAATTAGAGGATTATGGTATTAAGTTAGAAAATGTTCCTTTAAAGTTTGATAGCACTAGTGCCATAAACTTGACAAAAAATCCTGTTTTACATTCAAAAACCAAGCATATTGAGATAAGGCATCATTTCATTCAAGATCACATCCTCAAGGGTGAAATCAAGATTGAATATGTTGACACCTTACATCAATGGGCTGACATATTTGCAAAACCTCTCAACATGGAGAGATTTTTTACTATTTGGAATGAACTGGGAATTTTAAATGATAGTAGTATAAAATGAGTATTGAATCGACTTAGAATTTATTGAAGTTGATTATGCATGTTTAAACTGTTACATTATTCTGCATATTAACTTCTTGTTGGATTATTTTTCTTGCATAACAAAATTGCTTGATCTACAAGAGATCTTTGAAGGGTTTTGTAGGAAAACATTGCTTGGAAATCATTGCTGGAGTTCTAATTCACTGAGAAGCAATGAAATCGACTGGGATACTAATTCATTCGACTTGATCATAATAGGGTTATAAATTCCATTACTGGAATTTGGTTATTATGTTGATTAATTATTCTCTTTTGATTATCTGCAATATATATCTGTTCTGCAATGATTGTATGATTCATATATAAGATTATATTATGAGATTGTTGATGATTGTATCTATGCATGATAAATATTCTTAAAATCATATACATGATACAATTCTGTCTTATACTGGTTGTATGCTCTGATTGTTACTATACTGCATTGTGCATCTATACTTGCTGTGAAAATATGCATAATGACAGGGGGAGCATTACACTATTGCACATATTTCTTCACATGCTACACTTCAGGGGGAGTTATCTTTTTAAATGTGAATATATATGATATGGGGAGCATCACTGCATGTTTTAAAACTGTTCACATTCTTATTGATGCATCTCTGATTGGTTTATCAACATATCATATCTAGAAGCATACCTTTTTTATTAATGCACAAAGGGGGAGAAGTATTGTGAAATGCTATCTGCTTGATATATTGCTGGTTGATTGTGTGCATTCAGAGTATTTGAACTGATATTTGATTGTTATATATTGTTTTTACTCTGAATTTTATTTGGTATTGTGCAAACTTGGTTGTTTATTAATCATGGTTGTGCATCATCAAAAAAGGGGGAGATTGTTGACATTGTTGACAACACAATATCTATATCACTCTTGTTTTTGATGATGACAGTACATTTTTAATAACATATGTATTGTTGATGTGTTACATGATCTATTGCTTATTGTTTGATATCTTGTTGAACATGTATTTGTGTTTATCTTGATATGTGAATGCACATTTACTGAGCTTGTATATGTTACATCATATCTGGTTGCATTACACATGTTTTGAAAGAAGAAAACCACATGCACTTTTATGAACTAACATTGTGTTGCATAACTGCAAGTTGTAAGTCGACTTCATTATGGGGAAAGTCGAATTAAGCTCGAGACTATGCACAGATTTTCAGAAACAGTGCTATGTGAGATTTTGCATTGAAAATAATTTCAAAGTGAACTATTGTGTTGAAGTCGACTGTGTGCGCCAGGCATTCGACTGTATTAGTTGCTTGATTTGAAATTTTGTTATGCTCATGAACAGTAACGACTTATTTTTAAAAGTTAATTGAGCATTGAATATTGGTCAACTGTATTGAATGAGGAATTAATTTGTTTGACTGGACTGCTACTACTTGGACTTAATTGTTATAACTGTTTTAATACATTCGACTCTATTAGTAGCGTATTCGACTGCAGGAGCATATGCTTTTATAGAAATCTATAAATAGACGAAACCTGAGTTGTTTCAAAGAACTTTTGAGAACTTTTAGAAATCTAACATTTTCATATTCTGTTTCAGATTGTTTCTTTGAAGATTAAAGCTCTAAGAACTCATCAAGAAGACGATTGTGATATTTCTTTGAAGAGTTTCTGAAGGAGAATTGGATTGCGCTTACCGCTTGATCAAAATCTGCACAATTGAGGTGTTTCTGAGTTGATCAAGATTGTTGTTAGCATTTGTGGTGATTGCTGTGTTACCTGTTGTGACTACAGGGGTTGGACTCGTGGAGTCTGGTACACTTTGAGGATTGTTGAAAGTGGGTTGCAGATTGCAGGAGAGGGGATATCTTGCTGCAAGTCTTGTTGTGTGGTTTGCCTATATTTTGGTTAGAGGGTTAGAGAGGTGTTTTATATTTTTGACGTGGAGGTCTCTATAAAAGCCTTGTTGTAAAAACCTTGACCATTATAGTGCATTTGGTTCCTGGTACTGGAAGGACACTGGATGTAGGCATTGAGGTCGAACCAGTATACAAACCTACGTTTGAATTTTCTATCCCTACTCTTTTACATTCAATCAACTTTACAATTCACGTAGTCAACTTTGATTTTCCGCTGCACTTAAATTTCTATTACTTGCGATTCAAGAAAGTTTGTAAAGTTTTGTGCTTTGTGTAAAGGATTGCGAAAAGACTCTGATTTTGAAAAATCACCAATTCAGCCCCCTCTTGGTGTTAAAACGAAGCCTACATATTTCCCACCAGTAACAACTATTTTTAAAAGTTAGTTGGGCATTGAATGAAAGTCAACTATAATGAATGAGGAATGAATTTGTTTGACTGGACTGCTACTAATTTGACTTATCTGTTATAACTGTCAAGGATAGTCGACTGTATTAGTAGCGTATTCGACAACAAGAGCGTCTGATTTATAAAAATCTATAAATAGACAACACCTGAGTTGTTTTAGAGAACTTTTGGAAATATAACATTTTCATATTCTGTTTCAGATTGTTTCTCTTTGATTTAGATCTACAAGAACTCATCAAGAAGACGATTGTGATCTTTCTTTGAAGAGTTTCTAAAGGAGATTGATATTGTACTTACTGCTTGATCAGAATCTGCACAATTGAGGTGTTCTCTGGTTGATCAAGATTCGTGTTTGCATTCCGTGGTGATTGCTGTTGTACCTGTTGTGACTACAAGGGTTGGACTCGTGGAGTCTGGTACACTTTGAGGATTGTTCAAAGTGGGTTGCAGATTGCAGGAGAGGGGATATCTTGCTGCAAGTCTTGCTGTGTGGTTTGCCTATATTTTGGTTAGAGGGTTAGAGAGGTGTTTTATATTTTTGACATGGAGGTCTCTATAAAAGCCTTGTTCTAAAAACCTTGACCATTATAGTGCATTTGCTTCTTGGTATTGGAAGGACACTGGATGTAGGCATTGAGGCCGAACCAGTATAAAAACCTGCATTTGAATTCTCTATCCCTACTCTTTTACATTCTGTCGACTTTACATTTCACGTAGCCAACTTTGATTTTCCGCTGCACTAAAATTTCTATTACTTTTGATTCAAGAAAGTTTATAAAGTTTTGTGCTTTGTGTAAAAGATTGCGAAAAGACTCTGATTTTGAAAAATCACAAATTCACCCCCTTCTTGGTGTTAAAACGAAGCCTACCTGTTTTCCAACAATTAGCACCAGAGCTAGTTTTCATAAGTTTTTTGAAAAACTAGTCCACTCTGTTTTTCTTTGAATCAACTATAGACCTGGGGATGGCTTCCAGTTTTCAAACTTTTGGTGAAGGTGCATCTACAAATAGACCACCTCTGTTTGCTGGCGAAAATTATCCTTTTTGGAAAATTAGAATGCAAATCTTTCTTGAATCCGTGGATAGAGGAATTTGGGATGCAACTTTAAATGGACCTTTTGAGCCTACTAAATCTGTAGATGGAAAAACTGTTGTAAAACCTTTTACTGAATGGTCAACTAAAGAGAATAGAAAAACACAGTATGATGTTAAAGCTTGAAACATTATTGCCTCTGCACTAACTGTTGATGAATTTTTCAAGATATCTCAATGCAAAACTGCAAAGGAAATGTGGGATGTCTTGGAAGTCACACATGAAGGCACTGATGAAGTCAAGAGAGCAAGAAAGAATTCTCTAATTCAAGAGTATGAACTTTTCCGGATGAAGGCTGGAGAGACAATCTACGATGTCCAGAAAAGATTCACACACATTGTTAATCACCTTATGGCTTTTGGCAAAGCGTTTGATAAAGAGGAGATCAACATCAAAATTCTGAAAAGTCTAAACAAAAACTGGCAACCAAAAGTCACTACAATCTCAGAATCCATAGACCTTACAAGCATGAACATGGCTACCTTGTTTGGCAAGTTAAGAGAACATGAATTGGAACTTGGAAGGTTGAAGGATGAAGAAGAGATTGAAGAAAAGAAGTCCATTGCTCTGAAAGCAACAAGCAAGAAATCCTCAAAGTCAGAGGATGACTCAGATGCAGAGATGGACGACAAAGAAATGATGACCATGATGGTAAGGAAGCTTAGTCGACTTATGCAAAATAATAGTCAACTTACAGACCATGCAGGTCAAAGCAAAGCAAAGAAAGGCTTCAGATCAAATGTTGTCCAATGCTACGAATGCGGTAAAGAAGGACATATCAAGCCAGAATGTCCAGAATTAAAGCCAAAGTAGAAAGCAAATAGAAGGTTTCCTCAAGATAAAGGAAGAAAACAAAAATGAGCCTACATTGCTTGGGAGAATAGTGACTCGGACTCTTCAAGTGATGAAGATCATGATTATGACATGGGATGATTATGACAACGATGCAGATATTTCAAATGAACCAATTGAAGTCAAATACGACATGCTGATTGATGTATTCAAAGAAATCCATGCTGAAGCTATGCGACTACAATACAAGGTTAATTGACTTAACTTTGAGAGAAGAGATTATGATCATAGAATTAATAACCTTGTGGCTGATAATGAGAAATTGCAGAAGGATTTAGATGAAGCTCTATTATCTGCTAAAGAAGTTAAAATTGAGACTGTTATAGTAGAAAAAGAATGTGAAAAATGTCCTACTCATATTGAACAAATAGATTACTTGACTAGCACGCTAGCCAAATTTACTCAAGGTAGAGACAATTTAGATGTTGTATTAAAGTCTTCTGGTAGAGCTATTTACAGACAAGGAATAGGTTATAAAGCTCAAACTAACAGAACCAATGCAAAGAAGTTTATTGATTTAAGCAAGCCTATCAAGCATGCATGTTTTTATTGCAATTGTGTTGGTCACACTATTAGAAACTGTTATTATAGAACTGTTGGTGTTCCTAAAGGATTGTATGTATGGAAACCAAAGGAAAAACTAACTAGAACTGACAATCAAGGACCCAAGTTCAAATGGGTATCTGCAACAAAAATTTAAGTTGTTTTGCAGGATAACAATCAGATGGAAGGATGAGCAGTGAGGAATCAAGGATGAACTACATTGGCTATATCAATCACCTTGAGTGTCTACAACGGGTAACAAGTATTACATCACTGCATCATGCATTAATTGATTGATTGTTTGATGTTTAATTGCTTGTGTGATTGTCTGTATGGTTGAATGATTAAATTTGTTCTGAAAAACATTTCACGACTTTTAGTCAACTTTATTATAAATCTAGTCAACTATAAGTTTATGGCGTACAACTCTGTTTGTGGAAACTCTGTTAAAACTAGAGTCAACTCTCGTTTTATTGGAATCGACTCAAAACCTCTATTTTAGGTTTACAAAAATTTGAAGAATTCAAAATGGGTCCTTTTTGGGTTTTTGTCATTCGCGATCTTTTTATGTGTGTCTTTACAAGACTTGAGTTGCTTTCATAAGTTTTTGTGTGGTTGAAACTCCAAGAACCCTGTCTGAGAGGAAAGATTTTTCAAGAAACTCAATCTTCATGGCTTCCACCAGTCACGCTACTTTCAGAAATAAAGGAAAAGAAGTCATCACCATCAGAAACTCTGATCCAACTGGACAGATTAGTGACAAGGAAACACAGAAAATGTTTTTGCACAAGAGGGGCTTCAGAAAGAAGAAAATATTGTGACACATCTACTGACAAAAATAATTCTGCCAAGAAGAATAAGGAAAGATAGAATGACTACAGAAGATGTCCATCTTCTTCATGCCATAAGAAATAATACTCCTACAAACTGGCTTCGTGTGGTAATGGATCACATGAAGAACGCGACACTGAAAAGGTCTCTGTACCTACCATATTCCTACCTCATAAGCAAGATTCTAGTTCTTCAAGGTGTTGAAGTAAGAAATGAGCAAAAGTGCTTCTCGGGGTCCTCAAATGTTTTCGACAGAGATTCTTTAATGTCTCTTGGTTTGGTGAAAACCATAAATGGATGGATTTTCATGGGAGAGGACAAATTAGAACATGGCTTGGGGTGTGCCTATACTGAAAAGAAGGACTGCTCGAATTTCTTTCTTGTGTATAAGTTTGAAATTTTTGTTGCTGAACAGATTAGAATACTCCATGAGAAATTCAAAAATCTTGCAGAAGAACGCAATGTTGATCAGCGGATTAATACAAAAAGCTCCTCTGAGGAAGAATCAACTAAATCTTACTGACTTAGATAAGGGTACTTGGAAGTTTCTGTACCTTGTGTCTATAAGTGTAGTTTTTGAGTCTTAGGATGTCTGAATTTTTTTTGGCTAATGGCTTACATTGCCATTTTATTTTGTTCTTATTCTGGTCTTCTCATTGTAATATCTTTGAACAAGTAATGGAAATCAGTGTTTTGATTCTAATTCAATTGCTTTAATCTGACTGATTATATCTGGTTTGATTGAATAATTGAATCAACTTAATGCTGAGTGAAGTTAACTATGCATGTTTAAACTGTTACATTACTCTGCATATTCATTTCTTATTGGATTATTTCTCTTGCATAACTAAATTGCTTGATCTGCAAGAGATCTCTGAAAGGTTTTGCAAGAAACATTGCTTGGAAATCACTGCTGGAATCATAACTCACTAAGAAGCAATGGAATCGACTGGGGTAATAATTCAATCGACTTGATCTTAACAGGATTATAAATTCCATCACTAGAATTTGGTTATTGTGTTGATTGATTATCTTATTCTGCTTATCTCCAATATATCTCTGATTCTAATCGCTTATTTCATATATGTGATTATATCGTGAGATTGTTAATGATTGTATCTATGTATGATGAATTTGCTTGAAATCATATACATGATACAATTCTGTTTTATACTGGATGTATGCTCTGATTGTTACTGTACTGTATTGTACATCTGAACTTGATTGAGAAAAATATGCATAATGACAGGGGGAGCATTACACATTTACACATATTTCTTCACATGCCTATACTTCAGGGGAGTTATCTTTTTCATGTGAATATATATGATAGAGGGAGCATCACTGCATGTTTTCAAACTGCTTATATTTCTTATTGATGCATCTCTGTTTGGTTTATCAGCATATCATATCTAGAAGCATACCTTTTTTGTTAATGCACAAAGGGGGAGAAGTATTGTGAAATGTTATTTGAGTATTTAAAAGTGTTATCTGTTTGATATATTGCTGATTGATTGTGTTGCATTCAGAGTATTTGAACTAAAATTTGATTGTTATATCATGTGCTTACTCTGAATTTGGTTTGGTCTTGTGCAAACATGGTTGTTTATTAATCATGGTTGTGCATCATCAAAAAAGGGGAGATTGTTGAGATTGTTGACAACACAATATCTATATCACTATGATTTTTTATGATGACAAAACATTTTTAATAACACATGTATTGCAATGTGTTACATGTTCCAATCTTTAATATTGATTGTTATCTTGATGAACATGTTTGTATGAAATTTGATATATGAATGCATATTCACTATTCTAATATATGTGACATATGTTGTGATTGCATTACATATGTTTTGGAAAAGGAAAACCACATGCATTTTTATGAACTTACATTGTGTGGCATTACTGCAAGCTGTAAGTCAACTTCATTATGGGGAAGTCGAATTAAGCTCGTGACTATGCACAGATTTTCAAATACAGTGCTATGTGAGATTTTGCATTGATAAGAATTTCAAAATGAACTATTGTGTCGAAGTCGACTGTGTGCGCCACACATTCGACTCTATTAGTTGTTTGATTTGAAATTTTGTTGTGCTCATGAACAATAATGGCTATATTTTTAAAAGTTAGTTGAGCATTGAATGAAAGTCAACTATAATGAATGAGGAATTAATTTGTTTATTTAGACTGCTACTAATTTGACTTATCTGTTATAACTGTCAAGGACAGTTGACTGTATTAGTAACGTATTCGACTACAGGAGCGTCTGATTTATAGAAATCTATAAATAGACGAGACCTGAGTTGTTTAAGAGAACTTTTGGAAATCTAACATTTTCATATTCTGTTTCAGATTGTTTCTTTGTAATTTAGAGCTCTAAGAACTCATCAAGAAGACGGTTGTGATCTTTCTTTGAAGAGTTTCTGAAGGAGATTGATACTGCATTTACTACTTGATCAGAATCTGCACAATTGAGGTGTTCTCTGGTTGATCAAGATTCCTGTTTGCATTCCGTGGTGATTGCTGTTATACCTATTGTGACTACAGGGGTTGGACTCGTGGAGTCTGGTATGCTTTGAGGATTGTTCAAAGTGGGTTGCAGATAGCAGGAGAGGGGATAGTGATGTGTTTGTGTGGTTTGCCTATATTTTAGTTAGAGGGTTAGAGAGGTGTTTTATATTTTTGACGTGGAGGTCTCTATAAAAGCCTTGTTGTAAAAACCTTGACCATATAGTGCATTTGCTTCTTGGTATTGGAAGGACACTAGATGTAGGCATTGAGGCCGAACCAGTATAAAAACCTGGGTTTGAATTCTCTATCCCTAATCTTTTACATTCAGTCGACTTTACATTTCACGTAGTCAACTTTGATTTTCCGCTACACTTAAATTTCTATTACTTGCGATTCAAGAAAGTTTGTAAAGTTTTGTGCTTTGTGTAAAAGATTGCGAAAAGACTCTGATTTTGAAAACTCACCAATTCAGCCCCCCTCTTGGTGTTAAAATGAAGCCTACCTGTTTTCCAACAATAAAGTGAGTTTTGGAGTGTGAAAGAGGAGAGATACATATAACAAAACTAGAACTCGAAGAAATAGGGAAAAAAATCAAATATATCATTAATAGTAATAACCATTTGTTTTGACTAGTACAAGTTGCACTAGGATTGAATGTGTAAGAGATCGTCATCGTGATCTTGATCGTGATCATGATCGTCATCGTGATCATCATCGTGATCATCATTGTCATCGTGATTGTCATCGTCATCGTCATCATCATCTTCATCGTCATTATCTTTATCGTGATCATCATCTCCATCGTGATCATCATCGTCATCGTGATCATCAACATCATGATCATTATCGTGATCCTCATCGTCATCATCATCGTCATTGTGATCATGATCATCATTGTCATCATCATCGTCATCGTCATCGTCATTGTCATGATCATGATCATGATCATCATAATCATCATTGTCGTCGTCATCATTAACATCGTGGTCATCGACATCGTGATTATCGTCATCGTGATCATCATCATCATCATCATCATCATTGTCATCATCATCATCGTGATCGTGCTTATCATCGTCATCGTTATCGTCATTGTCATCGTTATTGAGTGAGTGCGAAAAATAATTCCTTTTTGTTATTCGTGCTGGAGAAAGTTTGCACCACTGAAGTTGGCATGGAATATCCCGCATCCAAGGTGGAATGGCTGGTCATCATTTGAAAGCTTTAAAGATTGATTTAGAAACACCTCCTAATGCACTGGAAACACCTTCTTCTCAATATCTCTTGGTGAAGAGGAATTGGGTTGAAAAGCAACATGGTCAACCTTGGTAATGCCGGGGATGACGCTGATTCTAAGGGAGTGGAGCATTTCGAGGGGTTCCTTGTCGACGTCTATGTAATCGTTGTTGATGGCGGAGACCTCGAGGACGAAGTCCATGCGTCGGTCGCGCTCCTTCTCCTGCAGCTTGAGCGAGATGCCACGAACAACGCCCTTCTGAATGTGCTTCATGGGATGAGTGGAGAAGCATACAATCTTTTTTCAAAGTCTTTTTGAGGGGATGATCGTCACTTCTTCTATAAGCTTCTTGTTTGTGTGGAAGCCCAACGTCATGTTCTGGGTGGAAGAACTGGTTGTAGGGCCCGCGACCAAGTAGTTTGGGGCAGTATTGTCAAAAGAATATTGCAATCAATTAAATACGATGGAAGTGAGCCTTCGATGTAAGGAGGAGAAATAAGTTACTTCTATTTGTTGAGATTGTTGATAGGGGGAGCACAATATTAGCTTAACCAAAAATCTCTGTGATATCTGTTTTTAATGATGACAAAATATTGTTAATAGAAACACATGTGTATGTACTGTGTCATATGTGTTATATATTCTTTTGTTTACTGTGAGATTTACACATGCATATTGTGATTGTCAAAATAGGTATATTGTGTTGTTTAACGCATACTACTGTGTTTGAAATGTGATCATATTTGTGTATGCTTAGTATGTATTTTGGAAATGGAAAAACCACATGCACCAAGCATATTTGTATGACGTAATCGATCACAATGTTGTGTTAATCGATTACATTAGTGGTTAAATTGATTAAAACTCTTGTGTTTGCACAAATATTTTTCAAGTGTGCTGTGATGGACTTTCAGAAGAAAAGTTTTCAAAAATATGCTAAGTGTTACAGCTTAATCAATTACATAGATCATGTATTTAATTAAGTCTGTTAAAGATTTGAAAACTGTTTCATTGCTTTCATAACTGTTTCAACAGTCATATTTTTAAATATGTTGACTAAGAATTAAATGCAAATCGATTACATTAATTGAGCATTCAATTAATTGGTTTGACTGTTGTTGATCTGTTATAACTGTGTAATGTAACCGATTATATTAATAGCATAATCGATTAAAATGTGTCTGATTTGACTTACAATATATATAGACACATGGTTTGAAATTTTGTAAGACAATTGAGATTAACAATTTCATATCTGTTTCAGATTGTGTTGTGAAGTTTTACAGAAGTTATAAACGCTCCAAGAAACAAGAATTGTTGTGATGTACTATTAAGACCTCGACAAGTGTACCGAATCGTATCAAGTAATAATAAATGGAAAGACCAAGTATCGTTTACCAAGAGACTCACGACACTAAACAGTCATGTAATTACTTAACTAATTAAGACTTTAAAAGGACATTTTGTTGGTTTTTGAATGTAAATACAATAAAAATAAATATGAATGCAATTTTGATCAATTGAAGAGAAACGCAAAAGTGAGTGGATGATGTTTATAATATGAGATGAATATGTTGTTGGGGTTTAAATTTCACCCAATCACTCTCATGTATATAACAATTTTTCTTCTTTATTAAATGTCGATGTCACTTTCTAAATTACTTAGAACCCGATGTCTCGGTGAAAGAAGCCTATCCTTAATTACTAGACCACAATGTCTTGCATCCCTAATTATTAATTTTGCATTACGAACAAAAGCTTAAGACAACCAAGTGTTTTATCCCTATGTCTAGGCAATAGTTCCCTTGGGAGAAATTTTCCGGATCTAGGTTTCTAGGTATTTTTAAATATCAAAGAAGACCAAAAATCATGTCATGAATGAGTTAAACATAACAAACACAGAGAAAATGAGAAAATCCCTAACAATTAATGAAAGAAACATATATAAATCAGAACCAATTCAAATACATGGGAGTTAAAATGATTACATCTTCCCCAACAACAAATAAGGTTTAGTTCACCATTATCATGGAGAAACTAGATGTACAATGGAATGAGAATGAAAGATAAACCCTAAAAATTGAAAAGGAGAGCTCTCGCATCCAATTCTGCCTCTACAGTGTCGAAAAGTGTGTTTTTGCGTCTATACTGCCAAAAGATACAAACCCTAGGTCGAAAAAAATCCTTAAATAGAGCAAAAACAAAGTCCAAGCCCATGTCGCTAGCGCTCAGTGCCCTAAGTGGGGCGCCAAGGCGTGCTGCAGCACATGAAGACTAGCGTTCAACGCCCTAGAAGGGGAACTAAGAAAATTTGCGTGAGACTGGCGCTAAGCACCCCTAAAGGGGCGCTCAGCTTTGACTGGCTGGCGCTCAGGGCCCCTATCCCAAGGCCCTTAGCCTTACTTTTCTGCACTACTGATAACGGTTTAAAACATTATTATTTGTGATGTGATTTTGATACCAAAAGCACCATTTATTCACTTAGAAACTTGCTTGGACTCATACTTCTTCAGTAAATTGTGTGAATAAGAGAGTTGAGGTTGATTTCAATATTTTATGACTAATTCCCCTTGTTTTGAAGGAGATTGAAGTAATACTGGAAGCAGAGATGAAGAGCCAAGAAGATGGAGCTCAAAAGGGCCTAAAAAAAGCACCAGAAGGAGGCACAACACGAAACCCGGGCTCCCTGAATGAAGGCTCAAACGAGGGAAATCGACGTCCACCGCCCGGGCGCCCTCCCTGGCCGCCATGGCGGCGGGGTCTCGAAGCTTGGGCGGCCATATTGAAGGCTCGGGCCTTACATGAGGATCGCCTACCGCCTGGGCGCTCTCTTTGGGCGCCTAGGTGTCGACTTGTCGTGGATCAGGCCCTGTTTCTGCGCTGTTTCAATTCTATTGGACCAGGCCCTATTTTTGCTCGTTTCTAACACTATTTAAAAGAACTTGGGCTCTAGGTTTTGTATCTCTGGCATATAAGAGCATACCAATACATTTTTTTCCCAATTCTTAGGCTTTCTCATTCTTATTATCTTCAATTGTTCATAGAGTTCCCCCATGTTTATGGGGAACTAATTTCTATTTGTTGTTAGGGGATGATGTAACCTTGTAAACTCTCATGTATTTGAATTGATTCTTAATTCCATATGCTTTTCCATTAATTGTTAGAGTAATTCATCTGTTTCAATGTTTGTTGTGTTTAACTCATTCATTAGCATGATTTATGAATTGCATGAGTGCCGGGAGGTTCCTTACAATTCAGGTTCTTGTTGAATTACTGCTAAGGGTTATATTGCTCAGGGATGAGGGTATGAGTCTTGGTCATCTTAATCTCTTGATCTTCACATCTTATTACCAGGAATGCTAGGAATTGTATGAACTGGTAATTTGGGACAAGCTTATTCGTTGAGGGATCGGGTTTAGGTAATTTAGTGAGTGACGTTGGCATTAATACATAAAGAAGAATTCTTATATACATGAGAGCGAACTTGGTGAAATCTAACCCGAACAACATACCCATCTCATATTAATCAACATCCGTTCATCTTTGTGCTCCTTTACTATTGATCAATAGCATTCATATTTAATTTTATTGTTCTGCATTCAAACCCAATGATCTCTTTTTATTTAAGTCTTAAATAATATTGTTATCTCACGACTGTCTAGCGCCAAAAGTTTTCTGGGATGCGATACTTGGTCTTACCATTTTATATTACTTGTGCGACTCGGTACAGTTGCCGATTTGTCCCAACAACTGCATCTTTTTCTCTTTTTCTGCAGACCTGCCTTCTTCTTGAGGTTCAACTCCTTGATTCTTTTGCTCCTCTTCCAAAACATTCCAATAACCTACAAAATTAAGGGAATTTAGTAATAAAATCATTAAGTATAACCTTTACTCACTTATTCACAAAACTAAACTAAAAGCATGAGTTTAAGCAAGTTTCTAAGTCAAAGAGAGTTTATTTAGTATCAAAATTGCATCATAGATAACAGTATATTCAACCGGTATCACAACCCCAAACTTGAAACTTTGTTTGTCCTCAAGCAAAATGTAGCTTGGCCTAAACAAAATAGTAACACTACAATAACCTAGAACATCAAAAAGCTTTTTCTCCCATGACAAGTAAATCACTCATGTATGCTCATCATAGAAAGATCGCTCAAGAATAATGATATCTTAGCCAATCAAGCTTCAATTATGGTGCTCACATAACAATGAATACACAAGAGATGCAAAAACCTTATAAGTGATCAACAACCAAGCAGAATTGTTATCCTATAATGCATGGAACCATTTCTCATCATGGAAAGTGTTTCACTTAAACTCAAAGGTGTATAGTGAGGTGTTGGTGTCTCTTTCACTCTACTATCACAATATCACATAAATCAACTTTGTCTTTCATTTAAACATATCAAAACATATTCACAAGCAAGTTATCATCACAAGGACTTTTCAAGGCTTGTAATGTGGCTGGACTAAGAAGAAAAATGGTTTTTCTAGACAACAAAATTCTTTGAGTTAAGAGAGTGAAAACCTTACGTCATAATTTAACATTACACTCTCCTTCTCCTTTTTCATTTGAGAAACCACTTCTCAACTTAATCCCAACTTCTATTCATTGAGCACATCCTTTCTTGTTATTCTTCTCTCGCTTTTCTTGCTATTTTTTTTTCTTTTTCTTTTTATTTCACAAATTTTTTTTTAGAACAAGTAATATCATCCAATTTCCCAACAACCCCAAACTTGAACCTTTTTCCTATACCATACATATATACTCAACTCAACTCAAGGCAAGGATTTCAAAGGGTTTTTCCCATATTCAGCCTCAAGGTTCAAAGGATAACAAAATTTTTTCTTTTTGGGTAAAATTTGGCGTTGGCTTAAAAGGGAGAAAAATAGATGGCCTTGATCATTTGACATATGCAAGCAAATAGTTCAACAGAAAAACTTAGGAAAAATCAACTATGATTCCAAAGAAATAACATTCAAAAATAAAACTATGGAGCTCAACCTCTCACAGGTTAACTCAAGTTTCACAATTTAATATACATCCTGCCAAGCATATCAATCACAATTGAAATCATGCATCTGCCTTAAACAACTATGAGCAATCACCATCTGCTTAAAAGCTAAATTAATCATTAACCCAACATGCATCTCAAAACAATAAAGCAAACACAAGACAATATTACTCAACAAATAGTTTATCACCAAACCATTGCAGCAACTATTCATTCAACCAAGTACATAAGCAACTAAAATTGAAAACAAAATAAAATAACCAAAGTTCCAACGAGCATAAAAATAAAGTAAAACAAATTCTGATCTCGTAGCATTCATCAGTAGATGTTATCATTCATTGTCAGCCTCTACTATAACAGCATCCATCAGTAGATATTGTCATCTGAATCTTCATCATCATAGCATCCATCAGTATATGCTTTAATCTAGTAGCATCCATCAGTAAATGTTGTCAGTAACATCCATCAGTAGATGTAGCATAACATCCATTAGTAGATGTTGTTGTTCACCGTCCTCTTCCATAGCTGCATCCATCAGTAGATGTTATCATCTGAGTCCTCCTAGCATCCATCAGTAGATGTTATCATCATCTGAATCCTCCTATGATTCATCAGTAGATGCAACATATAACCTAAAAAACACTTACACACACAAACCAAAAATCAAATCCAAACCACACAACTAAATCAATGAAAAAGAAAAAAGTTAGAAACTTGGCTGCCTCCCAGAAAACGCTTGTTTCACGTCATTAGCTTGACATCATTAAGCTCAATCTGGATTTTTGATGTTGGTGTCCTTCCTTCTTTCCTCACACCAACATAACTTCAACAACTTCCTAGTCACCTTCTTTACTCTCCTTGAATAAGGAGCCTCAATCTCAATAACTTCATTCTCTTTAATATCTTTAATCACGCATAACGTGTTCTTGTATCTCACTGGTCTGCCAGGTTTGAGTTCCTCATCTTCATGCACAGAGTCTTGGTGCACTAGCTTCTCTTCATTATCCGCCTTCTTCATCTACTATTGGCAGTCTTCTCTACTTCCAGACCTAAAAAGATAGGTTTTGATGATCTTGTGCTCGTAGTACGGATTTTATCCTGCATACACTAAAGAACACTGCACTAGAGCACCCAATTAGACCAAAAAAATAAAAATAAAAGTGTAGTTTAAACCACGAGTCCCCAGAAATGGCGCCAAAAACTTGTTAAAACCTCGGCAAGTGTACCAAATCGTATCAAGTAATAATAAGTGGTAAGACCAAGTATCGTTTCCCAAGAGACTCACGACACTAAACAATCATGTAATTACTTAACTAATTAAGACTTTCAAAGAACATTTTGTTGGTTTTTGAATGTAAATACAATAAAAATAAATATGAATGCAATTTTAATCAATTGAAGAGAAACGTAAAAGTGAGTGGATGATGTTTATAATATGAGATGAATATGTTGTTGGAGTTTAGATTTCACCTAATCACTCTCATGTATATAAGAATTCTTCTTCTTTATTAAATGTCAATGTCACTTTCTAAATTACTTAGAACCCGATGTCTCGGCGAAAAAAGCTTATCCTTAATTACTAGACCATAATGTCTTGCATCCCTAATAATTAATTATGCATTACGAACAGAAGCTTAAGACAACCAAGCATTCTATCCCTGTGTCTAGGCAATAGTTCCCTTAGGAGAAATTTTCCAGATCTAGGTTTCTAGGTATTCGTCAATATCAAAGAAGACCAAAAATCATGTCATGAATGAGTTAAACATAACAAGCATAGAGCAAAGGAGAAAATCCCTAACAATTAATGAAAGAAACATATATAAATCAGAACCAATTCAAATACATGAGAGTTTAAAGGATTACATCTTCCCCAACAATAAATAAGGTTTAGTTCTCCATTATCATGGAGAAACTATATGTACAATGGAATAAGAATGAAAGATAAACCCTAAAAACTGAAGAGGAGAGCTCCCGCATCCAATTCTACCTCTAAAGAGTCGAAAAGTGTTTTTTTGCGTCTCTACTGCCAAAAGATACAAACCCTAGGTTGAACAAATCCTTAAATAGAGCAAAAACAAAGTCCAAGCCCACGTTGCTCGCGCTCAGCGCCCTAAGTGGGGCGCCCAGGTGTGTTGCAACACATGAAGACTGGCGCTCAGTGCCCTGGAAGGGGAACCAAGCGAATTTGCGCAAGACTGGCGCTTAGCCTTGACTGGCTGACGCTCGAAGCCCCTAAAGGGGCGCTGAGCCTTGACTGGCTGGTGCTCAAGGCCCCTGACCGAGGGCCCTCAGCCTTACTTTTATGCACTACATATTTTTCTCTTTTTCTGTAAATCTGCCTTCTTCTTGAGTTTCGACTCCTTGATCCTTTAGCACCTCTTCCAAAACATACCAATAACCTACAAAATTAAGGGAATTTAGTGATAAAATCATTAAGCATAACCGCTACTCCCTTATTCACAAAACAAAACTAAAAGCATGAGTTTAAGCAAGTTTCTAAGTCAAAGAAAGTTGATTTAGTATCAAAATTGAATCACAAATAACGGTATATTCAATGTTATCATGTATAAGTCTTGAAGATTTCTTGAGAAGCAAGATTGACTGATTCGCAAAGACTAATCTTACTGCACGACTGAGGTGCTTACTGCTTGATTAGGAGTTTTGCAAACGCTGAGTGTTGCTGGTTTCCTATGTTATTGACAGGAAGAAGAATGTGGTTCTTGACTTTGAGAAGGGTCTCAAAGGGGTGACTGCAGGAAAGGATTGTTCTTGCTGCTAGTCTTTTTGTATTTGCCTATATTAGATTAGTGAGTTAGAGAGGTGATTTACATTTTGACAGTGTGGTCGTTGTAAAGCCCTTATTGTAAAAACTTATATCTTTATAGTGCATTGGCTTCCAATCTCGGGTTAGGTGGAATGACACTGAATGTAGCCAGTATTGGCCGAACCATTATAAAACTCAGAGTTTGTATTTTCTTCTCCCTATCTCTCTGCATTAATCGATTATCTTTTGTTTGCATTCGAAAACACATATTGTTACATTGCATACATTTTTGCTTGCGATTCCAGAAAAGTTTAAAGACTTTATAGTTTTGCGAAAAAGATTTCAAAAGCGATCATTTTTATACAACACCAATTCACCCCCCCCCTTCTTGGTGTGAGAAACAAAGCACATCTTTTCTAACACTATTGATGAAGTTGGCGAGCAAGAGGGTTGTCACTTCAAATGAAGTGTCAACACAATGCAGATGGAAAGTTGGATGTTCTCATTCATCCTACAAAGCTGGTACTGATCTGAAGTAGCGATGTCGAGACCGAGCGCTCGTTTGGTTCCTCATGGTTTCAGGGGATTCCACTCGGCCCCACGGTGGGTGCCAAAATGTTTCGGGTAAGATGTTGAGATCCCTTACTCAAAGCATTCAAAGTTGTCCTGCAAACCGAATGAGTCTCCTGATGATCCTCCTTTATCCAAATTGCGTTGTCTGCTCCCTCTCCCCTTGTCCAAGCTGTGTGGGAGGGTACCTGTCAAATGCACTCTAACGCTCAAGTCAATGACTTTGCGTGATAATATTTAATAGAAAATGAGTATTCAGAATTAGTTACCTAACCTCCCTGGTCAAATATATATTTATATATATTAAAATAAGTTTACCCTTAGACATGACCCATTATCGATCAGTTACTTAGTTGTTAATTGCTTGCCCACCTGATCCATTAGCTTGAGAAATATCCATACAATACTGTTTCTAAAATTTCAGAAACAAATTTGTTGCTTCATTATCATTAGTGAAATGAAAATTAAAAGTAAAAATATTACACATCAGTCTCTATAATCAATCTCTTAAAATGCTTTGATGCGGGAGTTCACCTTGTGTGCAATAAATAAGAAATTCTATTAGAGGCATTAATTTTGGTTTATTTTGTCAATCCTAGTTACTCCATTTTTATTGTAACCATTGTCTTATTGCATTAAATCCGAACACCATACCGAACTCTAGAATAGTATTTGAAAAGCCTTAAGGAATTTTATGTTTATATGTCCTCTGAATTATGTGGCATAGGTTTGTAACCATTTGAATTTTCTCTATATCTCAAATTTTAAACATTGTTAATATATACCCAATATGTATTATTGTGATAACTTATGTGGCACACTAGTTGTGACACTTGGTTGTGCTGTCACAAAAATCATCACTCATTCTTTTAATATCTTTTCTAATAAAGTTTGTGATGCACAATTTTAAAGATGAACATTTGATGATACAAAGATTTGTCACTAACATAAGTTTTTTGATTGATACATAGTTAAAAACGAACTTATTAAAAAATATTTAATTTTAATTACTGAGCTTGCACTTTTTGTAACAACATTTTGTCATGACAGAAAAAATATTTTTGTAGTGATTTAACTATTACCGAATTAATTATTTTTAATTGTGTACATTTTTATTAACTTTACAATTCTGCAATGTTCTAATTGTGTTTGTTATGTTTGTTTTCATTGTTTTTAAATAAAATTTAACTAAGCTAAATATCTACTTTTATTATTATTAAAAAATATTTTGAAAAATATGAATAAATATGTTTTTTTTATATTCTGTCTATTCTACAAATTAAATAACTTTAACTTATTAAATAAAGTATTGATAAAATATAAAAATGCGATTTTTTAACCTAAAATAAAGAAATTTATTTAAGAACTTGAAAAGAGACGTTACATTGGAGTAAGAATACTCATGAGGGTGCTAGAATTAAAAAGGAAAGAAAAAGTGTTATGTACAAAAAAAACCATCAATTTCAATTAGAGACGTGGGAATCATATAAGCATAAATGTAAGTTTCTTACTGCTATATCCATTTGACCTTCCCAAATTAGCCACAATACCAATACTAGGGGAAAAATCATTAACACGCAATCGTGAACAGTAGATCACACCTTCTTCTAAAACAAAAGTTATCTTTTATACCAAGCCATCATAGTTCATTAGAGATTTGGGGTGTTGTGCAGAGATCATAGACCAATGATACTGTAGCATGCAGTATTAAGGTAAACTCAAACACAACAACCTTATCAAGTTCAGAATTATCAACTGGTACAAATTACAATAGCTAGAAGGGCTCAAACCATCTTTCTTTGAAGATTTTTTCGGAAGCACCTAAATTTCATTGGTTCAACTCTTGCATGCTTGGTGAATATATATGGCCATTACACACATGTAGTTTTGAGAATTCCGAAGTTTGTAGTTTGCAATTCAACCATTTTGCAGATGGTCAAACCAAAATATATGTCCAATAGTTTTCTGCACATGATTCGATGTCTTATATGTACTGTGTATCAGTAATACGCACACACTCACTTTGTTTTGTTTTTTTTTTATTTATTTATTTATTTTTACTTTTATCTGATTTTAAACACATTTTTTTATTAGCAAGAAAGAGTATATAAAAGGAGAGTCATTATAATCTGTATACAACCTTTATTTACAAAACTGAAAGAAAGAAATGACGATATATATTTCTCAAAACTTTCCAAAAGAACTCAACTTAGTAGCATACTAAATATATCATAAGAATTCACTAGCTATTATAAAGTTTAATTTGACCAAGTCAAACAACATGAGTACGTAACACAATAAATATCTCAAAATTCTAGTGATGTCTTTAGGAAGTGAAACAAATGACTTGTTAGAATCGATGTTTCCTTGTGCATATTGCTTCTCTCTTCTAAGGCTTCCAACTCATCTCTGTGTTAACCATTTCCTAAACAGTTGTATTACTAATTCATCTTTCTCCCTAAGCCTATAACTTAAATACTATAAACTATAATATCTAGATTTTAATTCAAATATTTTATAAAACATTGAGTTCCTTGATTCCATATTTCTCGAATCCTAACTTTTTAATTTACTTCCTTTATATTGTGTAATTCAAATGAAAACCAAACACATTCAGAAGTTAGTATACACTAAAAAAATTGATAAAAATTGCTTAATTTAATACTACTTTGTAGTATTTACTTGTGTCAAAATTTGGAAGCACTCTTTCCATGCGATTAAGCTAAAATTTTATTAGTTGTTTACATTGTAAAACTTTTGAATTTGTCAGAGGGATATAAGAATTGTTACTCCCTTTTAAAATTTTCAAATTCTCAAATTAATTATTAAATTCTTATGCGTTTAGCAACATTATGTTAACTTATTCTCAAACTCTTTTAGTTAAATTCTTAAAATTCGTAATAAACTTGTATAAACCCTAGACCATAATAAATAATTCTTACAATTCAATTTTAAAAAAAAAAGATACGAGTAAATTAAATAATGATAAAAAGAAATTATAAAAATATATTATAAAAGAGAAATAATGTTTTAAAATTTATATATAGTAATTGACATGTCTTTTAGAATAATAATATTTGAAAACTGTTTTACTTATTCCAAAGCTTTCAAATAATTATATACAAAAAGTATACATACTATATATCATTCCTCTTGTAAATATTGCATCAATATCAGTGAAGAAACGTGGAATAATTTGTTCAAGAAGCAACAGCCTATCTCTTGGATGCAAAAAATTAGTCCAGTTTAGAAGTTCAGAGGTCACGAGATTGATTTAGCTAAATAGAAGTCAGGAAGATATGAATGGAAACAAGGTAAAATTTAAACGTTCTATCGGTATATATGATGATAAATCACTGATTAAACTTTCTCCATGAGACCTTATTCAATGAGTTCATTGGAGGGAGCAGGAAAATAACATGTAATAGACATTATAGCTGCTGCATGTGGAAGCTGATAACAGCAAAATGTGGTCACTTAAAATTGCATTCAAAACCTAGTTGATTAGATTCCAAACCGCACCTCAGAAATATTGTAACAGCTAAGTAATATACTAGTGTAGTGACACGTTAATACTGATTCTACAAACCAAATCACTAAGACTGCATTAGTTTTTCATTCTCCTAGCTAATATGCAACATGCATTCCTTGATTACCATGGCATGATTAAATCATAGCATATATATGACAAAGTTGAAAATGATTTTCTGATTTAAGCACTAAAAGTGTGGAAGGGAAGAGCCAATTGATCAAGGAGGCCAGTGACAGGAGTGGCGAGTCTAGGTTCATATGCAAAACCATGCAATTCAAAGCCATCATGTGCAATGTAAGGACAAGGTGGAATCCACTGCCACCTCTTCCTGCATATATCAAACAGCAACGCTTTGTCTGTTCCACGAATCATGATCACAATAAAATCCCCGTGCCCTACACATTCAAACCCGTTTCCAACTTCTAATTCAGCAAACTGAATATAAAGCTGCTGCGGCATTCTCTCTGACTCCACCCACATTGTCCCACAAGCCTGCAAACTCCACACCCTCAAACTCTTTGGCACGTTCAGCTTGCTCTTCTCAACAGCCGCAACAAGAAGCAGCTTCCCCTTGCACTCAACGAGGTTGGGAGACCTAAGGAACCTCCTCATTGGGGCTTGTATTTTGAACCAGTTGTTTGATGTGATGTCATAAGCCAGGACGCTGAAAGGGCTGCAATTCATGCAGTAAAACTTTCCTTCAGCGTAAACCATTCGACCGGATTCAAGGCTGCAAAGCCTTGGCAGAGAAGAGGTAGTGCCCCACAAGGAGTAAAACCCTCCTCCATCGATGTGAAAGCTTTCAGATGTCAAGTTCTTCACTGCATAAGGAGATATCATGTCATCCCCGGCAACAGTGACATCTATGCAGGTGGGGCTGATGGTTAAGCCAATGGAAGGGAAGAGTCTTGGTCTCAACGTTGGAGGTAACTGAGTGATAGAACCAACCAAAGGGTTGCACAGAAGCATGGTCTTGGGACCAGCCTCGTCAGAAACCCAACAAAGTAAACCAGCAGAAGAAGAGGCTGGAGAGAAGCCAGAAGGGACCAAAGCAAAGGAAATGCGGTACCATGCCATGTCAGAGGGATCAAAGAGGTACCCTTCTTCACAGGAAGAGGCTGCACCATGTCCATAGCCACTGCCGTTGTTGTTGTTCTTGTAGATGTAGCTCTTGCGAGTTTTGTGGTGCTTGAAGAATATGAACCAGTGGCGGTGTGGAGAAACTTGGAGGTATAATTCAAGGAAGGTGTTGGAGAAGAGAAGGGCATACCATCTCTTGCAAACACAACGTGCACGAAAGAAAGCTGGTGGAGGAAGGAAGGCTATGACACGGTCGAGAAGCCTCTGAGGGAGCTTGCTCCATATTCTGCTGTTCATCCATAGACTAGAAGTGCTGTAAGTGCCAGTTGTAAGATTGCTAGTAGTAGTACTACTTCCAGCACCACTGATGGGGAATGTGTACGAAAAAGGAGACGTCATAGAAGGGTGAAAACCTTCCATATATATAAATATATTCGGTTGGCTCGAGATGGATATGTATAAGATTATCTGTGTTTGCTTGGTTTACAAAGTAAAAGAGTGAGGGAAATGGGAAACGTTGAGGAGTGTAGTGCAGTTTTTTTTATGTTAGCTAGGCTTGCCTTTAATGTTAAAGGAAAGGTTATGCATGGTTTCTTGTTTTGCTGCGTAATAGTGGGGAAAATGGGTGTGGAAATGTTTTTAGGGAACAACCTAAGAGGGAAAAGCAGTGTAGCTTCCACAAGGGAAAACGAAAAAGGTGGCTTTTGGAAAGATAATTGTTGAAGTTGTTGTTGTCATGTTGTTTGCTGACTCCTCCTAGCTATAGCAATCACCTGGGATGGTTGTTTCTGTTCCTCATTTTCAGTGGGGTGTTGGAGAATGGAGAGAAGGGAAGACGGTTTTGGAAGTGAAGAAGTGTGATGCAACACAACCAGAAATGGAACAAAAGACGTGGGATTTAGAAGTTGGTGGTGGTTATGATGTGAAGAAAGAAATTATTGGGTGTTGTGTTTTGGTGTGTTGTGTTGTGGCATTGGTGGTAAGTGGGGACAAGTGTATATATAAGATGAAAACATGTTTGGGGTTGTTGAATTGTTCATTTGGTGATAGCATAATTAATTAATTAGTGGATGTATATCTCTGTGTGTGTGTGTTGGCATCTTTTGGAGGATGAGAAAGAAAGAGAAAGAAAAGGCAAGTGATTCTGATGAATGCATCTATCATTTCAGTGTTGTTTTGTCAAGGCCGAGGTTGGAAGGACATAGTGGCAGAAAAGTGAGACAGATGCAATTGATGAAAGCGCAACACCCTGCTAGGACAAACACATGGGGGCATATAAAATAGTGTTCATGAGTATTGATTCAATATTCATCCAAATCCAAACCAATTTCTCTGTCATAAATCTCAAAGAGTGGCGGCATTTCCTTTTTCTTTTTCTAGTTGCTCTTGTTCAAACGCAGGTTATCCCACAAAGGGACAAAACAAGGCCATCAATGAGAAGTACACTTCATATGTATGTAGATGACAACTCTAGCATGGAAAAGGTGCATCAAATCTTACTTAAAAAAAGTCATTATATGATAATATATTTATTGGTGAAAAGTTACTGCTGAAAACAATTTGGAGGTTTTAGGGCATTTTATAGTTTTATTGATTTTCACTAAAACTATAACAAGTAAGAAAGAAGTAATTAAATGGAAAAAAAATTGATGATTAATGCATGAGAAGGTTGTATTTGTTGATTTATAGATGAGTTGGTGAAGAAATGATATGAATAAAATCAGAATGATACAAAGTGTGGTGTCAGATGATACATGCATACGTCCAATCCCATCGAAGTGATAGGTTTCTTTACAGTTTACAGAGCAGAGGGAGGCGTGAACTACCAAAAGGAAAAGCTTTTGGTGCTGCTAAAGCTAGCTGTACTCATGCCATACACCAAGCTATACTATATACTATTAGCATGCTATATTAGTTCCTTCATCATCCTTTCTTATTCATCATATTCATTCATTCACCACTATTCCTTTCTTCTTTCTATGAGTCATAATATTCCCTTTCTCTCACCCAATTGGCTTTTGTTTGGTTTTGTTAAGGGAAGCAAATCTCAGTCAGAAAAGCCCCCCCTTCCCCCCCTCTTCTGTCACGCTGTCTTGTTCGTGTCAATCTCTCCCATTCAACACTCCTTCAACTTATGGAAAAAGTGTTCATCCTCTGCTTTCGAAATCTTTCTGTTCCTTCAAGAAATCTCCATTTTCAGAAAAAGCCTAACCAAACATATTTAGTAAATAATGTTCACTCAACTCAACCATCCCTTTTCTTTTTAATTTTCATACACAAAGTCAAACAAATAATGCAACCCTCCTTCTTAATATTTACATAACAATGTACTAAAAAACACACTATCAAACCTATCTCTAATGTTTTTCACCATCCTCGTTAATCTTATAATTGTTTGTTCTTATTAATAATCTTGTAATGTTATAATGTGCCAAATCTCATGCTGGGATTGTGTCACTACTGATGTGTAGCAGTTTTGACACTGACCAGAACCCCTTGCTGGGCCGTGTCTGCTAAGAATTTTCACTTACACAATCGACGTAGACATCAACTTGACGCAGTGTAGTGGAAGATAAGAGTGCAAACAAAATTTATGTACAAAATATCCAAAGATGATTTCCGAATAGAAATTGCAAACTGAAGCACTTCGATTTTCTGCTACCAAATATTCTTGATATTTATTTTGACTGATGACACTCTGTCATTCTAAAACTTTATTAATTAACATCTGTGTTTTCCTTCTATTTTCCTTCTGTATTTTATTATATATTATATTTTTTCTGTTTTTAATTATAATAGAAGTATTCATATACTGCCTCCTGATCGGATGACATTTTTGTAGTTGATATAAAAATTATAAACACTATAATTCGACATTTTTTTCTTTAATCTCAGTTTTCTTATGTTCTATTAAGTATGCTATTGAAACTTATTAGAATATATATATATATATATATATATATATATAAAATTGTAAATCCTTCTTATTATTTAATATCTTTGGAAAAAGGTTAATCAATAATATAATGAAACAGGCCATGTAAATTAATTAAACAGAAAAATATGTTATTAGTATTCCTCTCCATTAAGTGTATTTTGTTCCCTGTGTATTCACTTCAAATTTGACCCCCTAATATTCTTTCCATTTCATTATTTCATTTTATTTCTCACTTTAGAATACTATTTTATCTCAATTATTTGTTACTTTAAAATTCATAAAAAAAATTAAATTAAATTATTTTAGTATTAAAAATTTAAAATATAAATAAGTTTCATTATTTAAAAAAATATCATTTTTTAAAAAATATTTTTTATAACTCTCTTCCTTATCTTTTAGTTTTCTTATTTTTTTTTCATCTATTTGAAAATAAGAGACTCTTTGGGTGATTCTTAAAGCGAATTTTTCACTTCTATTCAATTAGTTTATTCAACGGAGTGTGTTGATTTTCTATCCCTTTTCTTGGTTTGTATGTTTTCTTTCTACATATGAATCATATTGGTTCACATGTAATGTTTGAGTCTCCTAAGGAAGTCTCTGTAGTGGTTCTAATGGTATATTCTGATTGTTTTTGTGTTGTTCCTAGGTGCAAATATAGCTTTTTGTGCATTTGAAAATGTTTTAATGGTTTTTGAATAGTTTGGTTTCTCTCATAGGTAAGGAAAGGTATTTACACAAGTTTTACGTGATTAATATATTGTAATTTTTAATTCTATGATTTTACTATGAATTGCTTGCATTATTGAGATAGATGAGGAACTTGATCTGTTGAATTTTGTTTGTTGGATGTTGTCATGTTGAATTGTCTAGGTTGAGTTTGTGTTGATTCGGAAACTTAGGAATTGTTATTGTCCAAAGTACTAAGAAAGGAATACCAATTTGACCATTTGAATAGGTCCCATTTTCCTTACATCACAAAATTTCATCTATTATTATTTTTTTATACGGTGGCAAGCTGACGCTAAATGATAATTCATTTGTCAAGTCTGGAAGCATTTTAGCTTCAGGCTGTTGAGTGTCAGTTTTGAACTGTTGAGCGACAAAATTTGTGAATACTTTAACACTAAGAGGTAGCAAGACATCACCGAGTGTCATCTTATACTACAAGTCTGAAGCAATTTAGTTCCAAGACATTGGGCGGTAGAAGGATGTTGCTGAGCAAGACTATTTTCGAGAAGAATGACATTGAGCACCATGGCTAGTGCTGAACACCACCTTTTAAGAGAAGTTTGAAGTTAGGCGTCACCTTTGAGCGCTAGTGTGTATGTTTGAATTTTTCTTTTTCTTTAAGTGTTTGAGATAGAAAAAATGTTCTTTATGTATTTCTTAGAGAATTATGGTGGTTATTCATGTATAATCTTATAATGATGATGTGTATTATATATGTGTATGGCATAATTTCATGGATGTTGTGGGGAGATTCTATGTTTGCATTTCATTAGTGTATGTATTGATATCTGGATTCAATATTGAAAGTTATCTTATCGCTCTAATAACTATCCAATCTCAAGTAGAGAAGAGTGTGGAATGTGGTAAGAGGCAAGAGATCCTAGTTTCTATGGGTTTTATCTTGGTCAAAGATGTTAATGGACTAATCTTGTGTGTAGTAGGGTGAAACCATTGACAATGACTCTGTAGAATAATAAAGGTCACCACAAGTGAATACATCGATAGAATATGATATCAATACATGCATGTATCCAGATTATTGAGTCGAGTATATGATATGATTATTGTTATGAATGAGTTATGTGTGATACCATCTTTATATTTGTTTTATGAATGCTCTTTTTTTTTCACATTATATTAGTTTACCCTTTATTTTCTATGTTTTTTTTTTCAATGTGTTCTATTTGTTTGTAATGATCATCTTAATATGATGTAGTTGTTGATACAATTCAAGACAATGATGGTAATGCAGTATATCTAGGGTGATATTGTTTTGTATAAGTTTTTATTTTTTTAAACTTTATTATACCCAGGGTGATATTGTTTTGTATAAGTTTTTATTTTTATAAACTTTATTATACGTTTGATCGGTATAATTTTATCTTTTCTATATATATATATAATATATATATTTATTTATTAAGATATAGTTATTCGTATCCAACTATGATAACGGTATATATTTTGGAATTATTTGTTTTTAAATATTAAATATGTGATCGTATGTTAGTAAATGTATCAAGAATAACAAACAAAAGTGTGTGTAACCTTGAGATAAACTAGAAAAAGAAAAGTGTAAAGTGTCTTAAAATGAATGGATAAAAGGATATTATATAAATAGTCAAAATACTGAGACCAATTAATGTGTGTGTGATAATAAAGTGTACTAGAATACGAAAAACAAAAACTAGCGTGAGCTGACTATACCATAATTAGACTTGCATGCTTCAAGTATCCAACAATAAGATAGATGGATAGGGATATATAGATTCTATTCATTGTTGCTTTGTTATATCAATGAATGTTCGGTACGTCTAATACCCTTATTTTATTTAAAACTTAAAAATAAAGTTAATTTAAATATACTTTTCTCAAAAACATCTTTTAAATTCAAAATAAAATTGTAAAATTCTAAATTTTAAAAACGGATAATATTTCAAATGCCTCATAATGTTTTCTCAACCAATTAAAATCGAAATGTATTAAAATAAGGTGTTTGTAAATATTTTATTAACAATCAATCAGATATAAAAAGATGAGTATAATTACATTGATATCCATAATAAAGCATTCCTTAATAAAATGAAAAAAAAAAATTTAAATAAATTCTTTTTCTGTGTGTGTATATATATATATATATATATATATATATAATTATTTTATTTATATTAAAGATGGGCACGTTTTAAATCCTTCTAGAATAATTCATGTGCTGGAGAATGAAGTTTCCAAACGTATAGTAGAAAAGGAACTGTTTAAGAATAGTCTTTATTTAACAAATATTATATTACTAAACTATTTTAACAAGTAATTTTATTAGTATAGGATACTAATATATACTGTTAATCTATGATATATTCCCAACATGTAGGTTTGAGATTTGTATTTTGAATATTTAAAATCTTAAATTCGAGGAATGTAAATAGGAAATAAACTTGATTCAAATAATGATTATATTTGAATAAATATTAATATTTAGTAAACTTGAAATTATATTATATTAAATTTTAAAAACTTTCAAAATATGACAAGTTGTGCTTATAAAAACAATGGGTTTGTTTTTATTTCTTTTTTATTTATTCAGAAGTTGTACTGAAAATAACTTTTATAATTTTTTTATATGGGTAAAAAGGAAAGAAAGAAGTCATATTTTAATATACAACTTACGTATATTCTTAACTTTTAAATAGTAAATATATAATAGAGTAGGATGTCTACATTTTAAATTTAAATTTTGGAATTAATATAAAAGTGTTTTTTTTTTCATATTTGATCTATCTATCAAAATGAAGAAACATTTTCATAATTTTATCTATCTATCAAATTACTTTTTTACTGTGTTGTTTGTACCTCTGTTTATTTTTTAATTTTTTTCCCTTCTTTTATTTATTTCCCGTGGATGTTCTATTTCAGTTTGATTCTAAATAAAGTATAAAGCGAAATGGAATTAAGAAGCATCCTGTGATGGGGTAAAGTGCACTGGAAATGTAGAGATCCAACAAACCTAGTTTACTAACACGGTACAAGGGCTACATAGGAACCATCGAACTGTTAATTCGTCCCAAAGTCATTTACGCTAATTTCAATGAACAATTAGGTTTTATTTTTAAGTTTTCTAATGTCAACTATGTTCAAGTAACAAGTTCAATTATTATATATGAAATATTGTTTATTTTTGAAATAGGAGGATGTAACTTAAAGTATTATAAACATAGAGTATTATGACTTATTTTGTCTTTCTTTAAAATTGACATTCGCAATAGTTTTATTCTTCCTTTATTTTGTGATTCACATTATAACGATTTTGCAAGAATCCTCATTTTCTAGTTATTTCTCCATATATAGTTCCTATCTTGTAGCAGTTCCATAGAGGTTGTTAACTCCACAATTAGTACGAAATCCTCTCCACCAAAATTGGGAATTTGTTCCACAATCGTTGTTGATGGTTCATTCCTATTTACAAGACAAAATAGATTTCTCCACAACTAGAGGAGTTTCATCTGCAAGACATGAGATTCCTGCATAAACCATGTAGTTTCTGACCATGTTCGCAACTATAAACAAAATCCTTTAATTATATTTAGACATCCAATAATATATATATATAGTTATCAAAATGGGTTGGAATTCGTGAGTCAATCCGCCCATCACAGTGTAAGTCAGGTTGAATTGAAATTTTTTTTGAAATTTTGATACCGAACAATTTTGAACCTGGCTTACTCGGGTTGAATCCGTGGTGAGTCGAGTTGGCTCACAAACTCATCTAATTTTTCTAATAAGTACTTTTTGTTGGATTAGTCCTTTTACAAAATATTGAGATGAAGGCTCGAGTGAAATTACTTTTGTAATAATTATACATCATGAAAATCCACACATCAATACTTACTAACTCAATTTGTATGCAAAAACAAATTTGAATCACTATGAAATCATTAAAAATTTTGTTAAAGAGATTTTGTAATATCTTTGTGTGAATAAAATCTTACGTTTGATTGATCATAAATCTAATTTAAGTCCCTTTCCTTTTATTTATATTTGAATTAGAAAAATTTTGTTATTTGTTTTTTCATAGAAAAAGAAAAACTTGTAACTAAGTGAGCTAGTGAGCTAACTCGTTTAATCCACCAACCCGTGGTGGGTCAGGTTAGGTTCAAATTTTTTCGACTCGCTAATAAGTGAGCCGAGTTTGGTTGACTCATTAAGTGGCCAACCCATGTAGGTCGAGCTGGGTTGTGTCGGATGGCCCGTTTTGACAACTCTAATATATACTAAAAAAGTAGGTATAAATTTCATCTTAAAGTCTAGTCGATGCTCACACAAGGTCTCAAATCAATTATGTTAAATCTAAGTTTCATAGCTTATCTGCAAGATTAGAGTAAATTGTGCATGCAGTAGATACATATTTTCTTATCACTTTTATTGTTTTTGAACGTTGATCATTTAATGTTTGCTCATAACAGCAAAATGTTTTTTATTTCCTACCATCAGGTAGCATTTTACAATTAAGTTCTTTTCTACAGATACCAAGCGTAGATATATAGTTCATCATAAGATGAGGTACTTGTTAAGCTCATGGCATCGTTTAGTCAAGTAAACGTTTCTTTAACTTTGTCTCTTTTTGGACAATTGGTGTTTAGCTTGCTTAAGCTTTCTTTTATATTTTAACAATTATGTCTTTTAATGTGCTTTGTTAGAGACATTGTCTCGACCTATTTTGTTTTCGAGAAAGGCTAAATACCTATTCTAGGTATTACAAACATTAAGCGTTTAACTCAATCTCTCTTCGATGCTTCAGGCACAACAACGTTTAGCCATGCGTTTGGGTGTTTTAACCTAGATGTTTTTCTATTCCCTAAGACCTAAGTGTTTTCCTATGTTTTTCTATGTTTAAGGATTTTGGTTTTAGATTATGTATGTTTAGGATTAGGCTCTAAGTCTTGTGTTCTTACCCTAAAGCTTTTGGACGCATAGACGATTTTGTCTTTAATGGATTGACTAAAAAAGATTATCCCAATTGGTTTCATTGTCTTTTTCATGCCTTTGTCCTGTTAGTCGAGAGTTCCCCTCTTCCTCGGACACATTTTTTAATTCATTTTTTTTACCATATCGTTATTCATTTTGCCTTATCACAAAATTAAACTTTATGAAAATTTTAGCAACCATTATTCAATTTGTGTGGACTTTTATTGAACTTGTAATGTGGCTAGGGGTTGAAAGGTATTGAAGGAAAGGATATAAAGGCTCAAATTAATGTTTGTGGATTATTTGAAATAAGAGTTATCATCCAAGTATTACATTAGTTATTCATCAAAACCTTTTTAACATTTTTCTCTTTCTCAAATTTCATTTTTCATTTCTTTCATTCATCGTCACTTTGTGATTCTTTCTATTTTTACTTTACTTTTTTTTGATGAATTATCTTGCTTCAATTAGTAGGTATTTTTCGTGTGCATATCGAGTTGATTTATAATGAGATGATAACCCTTGCTTGGGAAAACTTTTGAAGAAGAATTTATTTTTGGCTCAATAGGGTAACAATGTGTGTTTTGTTTTTTTTAGAAAAAGAAAGATGGTCACACATCATTTCAAATTCTGATTACTCTAGTTTCAAAATATTAACTTTGTGACAACACTGGATGACCTCAACATAAGTCATCTTTTTTTTTCTCTTTTTTTTTAACTTTTAGGGTGCCGAGGGCCAAAGGTCGCGCAACCATGCTTGGGCGTCCTCTTCTGGGGCACTGAGGGGCAGTTGTCGCGCAAGGACGCCTGGGCGCTCACTCAAGGGGCATTGAGTTGAACTCATCGTGCAAGGACGCCTGAGCGCCACCTCTAGGGGCGTTGAGTGTCAATTATCGCGCATCCACACCTAGGCGCCCCAGCTAAGGCGCTGAGCGTCAGCCATTTTAGCTTAAGTCGCATTGGGCGCCCTCTTATCTGGGCCC
Source organism: Vigna reflexopilosa (assembly GCA_027742785.1). NCBI lineage: Eukaryota > Viridiplantae > Streptophyta > Magnoliopsida > Fabales > Fabaceae > Vigna > Vigna reflexopilosa. The sequence goes on from CM050911.1 coordinate 19,177,803, forward strand.
TAAGCGTGGAAGTTACTGACGTGACATTCTTGACCTATTTAAAGGCTTTCGAGCGAGAGGGTTCAAAACTTTTTTTATGGCTGAAGCATAGTAGCCCTAATTTCGACCTTTTGGAGCAAGATTGGGCGAGTGGAAGCTTTTCTTTTCTTTTCTGGGTGTGTTCATCTCTTCCATATTCCTCCATTGTAAGCCAAGGTTCTCAATGACAATAGAGAGCTAAATTCATTTTTAGTTGGGGAAAGATGTAACCTCTGAACTTCATGTATTTGAACATGTTTTGAATATATTAAGCTTTTTTCATTGAATGTTAGTGATTTTCTCCTGTTCTTAATGCTTGTTATGTTTTTGGCCATTCATAACTTGATGTTTGGATTTGTTTGTTATTGGAAAATAGCTTATGAACCATGACATGGAGTAATAAACCTAAAGGAAATATTATCTAGAAATAGAGATAGGACCTTTAGTTGTCATGAAGTTCTTTTCTTAATGCGGAATTGATTATTAGGGTTTTTCAAGAGATTAATGTCCAATAATCAAATCTAGGCTTTTTACATCAAGTGAGTTTGATGTAATCTACAAAGTTGGCATTTACATTTTAATGAAGAAGATGAGTTCTAATATGCATGAAAGCGAAGTAGGTGAAATCTAACCCCAACATCATCATCTCATATCGTCAATTTCATTCATTCATTCATTCATTCTTGTTTTAGCTACAAAAGATCATTTTTACTTTTAAAGCATTGTATTTACTTTTATTGCGTTTAAATTTCATTCAATGGGATTGTTTTTAGTCTTAATTAGTTAAGTAATTATACGATTGTTTGGTGTCACATGAGTCTCTTAGGATACGATATCCGGTCTTACCGGTTTATTAATTGATACAAATTGGTACACTTGCCAAAGTCTTGCCAAGTTTTTGGCGTTATTACCGTGGACTCGTGGTTAACATTATACTTTTGTGTGATTCTTAACCAGTTTAGACTTTATTCTTAATTATTTTGTTGTTTATAATTTTTATTTTTATTCTTTTGGGGCTAAGTTGGTGCTCTAATGTTGTGTTCTCTAGTGCATGCAGGGCACAATTCGTACTAGGAACACATGATCATCTGAACCTCTCCTTATAGATCTTGAAGTTGAGAAGACTGCCTGAAGGAACAATAGTAGAAGAAGAAGGCAGAATAGGGCTTCTAGAGAACTTTTTCCCCTTCGTAAGATTCTTGAGCATCCTTTGACTCCAGTATCTGATCAGGGAACAAAAGACACTATGATAACGGTCTAAAAACCGTTATTTTCATGCTTAAATTGATATCAAAATACACCCTTTATAACTTAGAATGAGCTTAGAATCAAGTAAAACACTTAAGTTGAGTCATTTGAGAGTCAAAAACTGCTTTTAGAGATATTATGCTTGTTTTGCATTGTTTTGCAGGGTTTTGATGAGAATTAAGGATGGAATTGAAGAAGGAAGGTCTTAGACTCAAGGAAGAAGAAGAAAAATGAAGAAAAGAAGAGTCTATGCACCGCTCAGCGTCAAAATGCACCGCTGAGCGCCATGATTCGAGGGAAAACCACTGTCTGGCACCCAGGCGGTGACGCTGAGCGTCCAGAGCGATTAGAGGCAAACCACTGAGCGGTGGTGCGGCTTGAGGGAAACCGCTGAGCGGTAAAATTGGACGTTGAGCGGTTGTCTGCTGGGCTTGGGCTTAAATTATGTTACTTTTATGCCTTATATATAGCGCCTGTGCGATTCAAATATTATTCTTTTGGCAGAAGAAGACATCCAGAGCTATTTTACACTCCTTGGAGAAGATTTCTTGGATGCTTAGGCTTCATTTTATCCAATCTAGGGTTTGCTTTTCCATTCTTTCATTGTATTTCATCTAGTTTCACTATGTCAATGGTGAACTAAACCCTTTGTTGTTGGGGAACAATGTAATCTTTTGAAACTCTCTTATATTGAAATTCTTGTTTTATTCATATGCTCGCATATGCTGTTATTATCAATTGTTGGGTTCTTTATCTATGCTCTATGCTATTATCATTTAACTCATTTGATAAATAGATGTTTGCCTTTGTCGATACGGGGACGTACGGGGAAGTCATGAACTGATAAGGAATTCCTTGATTAAGCAATACCACCTAGGGATAGGGGGTAGGACGATCAATTGTATTTTTCTTCTGTGGTACTTGCATTACTAGTTACTAGGGGAGACTAGGGATAGTAAGCCAGTAACTAATAATAGGCTCTTCTCACCGAGGGATCGAATTTAGGGTAGACCAAGAAAGTTTGCATGACAATTAGATAATAAAGAGAAGTTAATAAGAAGAGTAGATATAAGAGAATGGATAAGATGAAATTGTAAACCCCAACAACTCCATTCATCCATATCTTTTTCTTGCCAATTGAATCACTTGCATTTGCATGTTTACTTTTTGTTTTTGCATTCAAACCACAAGTTAATTTTCTCTACAAGTATTACGATATTGATTTACACAAAAGATAAGGCCTTTGAGTCCTTTGGGAGAACGATATTGGGTTTACCAATTATATTACTTGATACGATCTGGTACACCTGCCAGGGTCTTAACAAGTTTTTGGCGCTGTTGCCGGGAACTCGTGGTTTAACTTATCTAGTAGTGTAAATTGATTAAATTTGACTTGATTTTATGTTTGTTTTTATTTTTGTTCTAATAAATGTTTTCTAGGGTTTTGTGCCTAATGTTTTCAGGATGCAGTACGGACAAGAATTTGACTATATGGGCACTCAATTCTATCAAAATGATTTCAACCACTGGTGGGAACCTCACTCAAACATGGATCAAACCCAATTTGGGCAAGCTGTCAAGCACCAATCCTCTTTGCCAAGAGAAACGTTGGGGGAGGCCAAACAACATTTACAGCAGAAACAATCTTTTATACCAAGAGAAACGTTATGAGAAGTTGAACAACGATTACAAAACAAACAATTCTCTTTGCAGAAAGAAACGTTGGGGGAAGCCGAACAACGTTTACACCAAAAACAATCTTCTGTACAAAGAGAAATATTGGGAGAAGCTGAAGAACGTTTATGGCAGGAACAACTCTCTTGCATGATGAAGTCTCTGGGTATTATTAGGGTTAATACTGAAGTTAACCCTAAAGAGGAATATCAAGTCACTATCTCTGAAAATGATAAGGTTGTCGAGGAGGAGAAGATAGAGGAAGAAGAGATAGAAAGAGATGATGAGAAAATAGAGGAAGAAAGAGAGAAGAGATAAAAACAGAAAAGGTTGTTGATGAGGACAAGATAGAGATAAAAGAGGAAAAGATAGAGGAAGAAGAAACTGAAAAGTTGAGTGAGGAAGATAAAGATGATGAGAGAGAAAAAGAAGTGGTTGAGAGAAAAGAAAAAAAGAGAAAATTGAGAGAAAAGAGAAGGAAGAAAAAGAGGAAGAGAGGAAAGAAGAAAAGATCATATGAAAAACCCCTTCCTCGTCCAAAGAAGTATCATAGGAAGGAAAAGAAATTTAAATGCTTTATGGAGATCTTCAAGAAATTAGAGATTAAAGTTCCTATGATTGATACATGGAAACATGTGCTTGGTGTTCTCAACTTTATGAAGAAATTCAGCAGGAAGAAGAAAAAGAAAAGAATATCAAGCAAGGGGAGTATCAATACCTACTGATGGGTGTTTGAACTCTACCGGGTCAAGCTAGTGACATAAAAAGAGCGCTTACTGGGAGGCATCCCAGTGATCCAAGAACAATATTTTTCTGTACTTTAAATTTTAAATCTTGGTGATGTAAGTATGAACAATTTTTTTTTTAATTTTTGTGTATTGGGTAGCATCTACTGAGGGATGCTAATTTTTATATGTATCTACTGAAGGATACAGGTAAGTACACCTACTGAAAGGTGTTGGGAGGCACTTACTGATGAGTGCTAGAAGGTTTGGGTCAGGCTCGTGACGTTAAACAAGCGCTACCTGGGAGGCAACCCAGTTGATTGATTTATTATTGTTGATTTGCGGAGGGCTTTTATAACCTCCACTAAATAACCTCCGGTAAAAATCATTTTTTTTGTAGTGAGGGTTAGAGAGGTGTTTTATATTTTGATGTGGAGGTCTCTATAGAAACCTTGTTGTAAAAACCTTGACCATTATAGTGCATTTGCTTCCGGGTACAGGAAGGACACTGGATGTAGGAAGTTTGGCCGAACTAGTATAAAAACTGTGTTTGAATTTTCTATCCCTGAACTCTTTACTTTCTAGTCGATTTATTTTCAGTATAGTCAACTATTTTTCACTGCACTTGATTTATCTTTTTCCTTGAGTTTCAAGAAACTTTTGAAAGTTTTATACTTTGCGAAAAAGATTTTGAAAAGACTCTGATTTTTTATTTTCACCAACTCACCCCCCCTCTCGGTGTTAAAACTAAGCCATTCTATTTCCAACATGGGCATTGGGCCACCTCCAACTTTACTGCTACACCCCTATCTTTGGGCCTGGACCAATAAATTTCTAGTTGCACTCCTGGTTTTTATCTCTGCTCCCCTATTCTTATTGACTGTTCTCTTGTTCTTATTTTATTTTTATGTTTTTGTTTCTTCATTTCTATTATTTGTTGATTAATAGTTTTTACTATATATAACCCCTTTGTATGATGACCCCCACTCCTATATTTTTTGTTCTATTTTTATTCATTAGGTTTGTTTATTTACTATTCCCTAAACACTAAATAAAATAGATAAAAAAAAAACAAAATATGTTTTAAAGGTTAAACACACGTGTGATCGCTCGCTTCGTCCTTGTGCTAAAAACCTTTTCTCTTTCTTTTAAAATTATATAAAAACAATAACAAATATAAGTTTTAAAGGTTAAGCACACGTGTGACCGCTCATGTTGCCCTTGTGCTAAAAACCTTTTCTCTTTCTTTCAAACAATATTAAAAAATAGCAAAATATGTTTTAAAGGTTAAGCACATGTGTGACCGCTCGCGTCGTACTTGTGCTAAAAACTTTTTTCTTTCTTTTAAAGAAAAATACAAAAATATGTTTTAAAGGTTAAGTACACGTGTGACCGCTCGCGTTATCCTTGTGCTAAAAATCTTTTCCCTTTCTTTTAAAGAAAAATACAAAAATATGTTTTAAAGGTTAAGTACACGTGTGACCGCTCACGTCGTCCTCGTACTAAGAACCTTTTCTCTTTTTTTAAGAAAATAATAACAAAAATAATGTTTGAAAGGTTAAGCACACGTGCCACTGCTCGCGTCGTCCTTGTGCTAAAATCCTTTTCTCTTTCTTCTAAAGAAAAAAATACAAAAATAATGTTTTAAAGGTTAAGCACACGTGTGACCTCTCGCGTCGTCCTTGTGCTAAAAACCTTTTCTTTTTCTTTTAAAAAATAACACAAAAAATAATGTTTTAAAGGTTAAGCGCTCGTGTAACCGCTCGCGTTGTCCTAATGCAAAATACCTGTTCTCATTCTTTTAAAAATAATTAAAAATAAAAAAATAATGTTCCAACGGTATGAATACTCATGTGACCATTCGTGTCAGCCTAATACTTATTACCTTCTTATTCTAAAAAAATTATATACCAAAAAATATAAAATCTTCAGTTCTCAAAAATCCAAATTTTCCAAACAAATTTTCCAAACAGTTTCCCAAAAGAACTATGTAACCCTGATTCTCATTTTGAATAAGAATACGTAGGAGCAAGGTCTATCCTTGTCGGGCCCAAAAATTAAAAAATATATTTTGTTTCTTTATAGTGTCATTTTTGGAGATAATTAAACATTTTGAAAACCACATCTCATTCGTATATTTAATTAAAGGTACTGCCTTAGGGCAGACGTTGTAGGGTGCTAAGACCTTCCCTACACGTAACCGACTCCCGAAGCCAGAATTTGGTTTTTGTGGACTGTGTCTTTCTTTATGGTTTTTTCGTAGTTTTCCAGAATAAACTATGGTGGCGACTCCAATCTCTTTTTCAAAACCCGTCTTTTTTTTGGATCGTCGTCCCGTCACGATTCCGGTTACGGTAGATGGCGACTTCACTGTGGACACTAGAGAGACAAGTCATTTAATTAGATGCACGAATTCGATGTGGTTTTGCTTTGTGTTTTTCGTCCCCTTCTTGTTTTGTATTTGTATATTTTTATCTGTTTAATAATTGGAATAATTGCATATGTGAGTTCTCTTTATGTTTGAAATAATTATTGGATATTGAACCCTAGGATAGATGATATGCTTATATATGCCTAGGAAAATTTTCTGGTTGTTTTGCAGGTGAGTGTTTGGGTATGCATTGCGTTCTTCCTTCACACATCACACACACACATTGTGCATATTATTAGTGGGGCCATATACCAGGGTCTGAGTGCAACTTAGAAATAGAGGGGTTGTGTAGCAGTGCCACTTGGGACATACTTCTTGTTTGGCTATCGTGAGAACCCCAACTAAAGTTTGTTCGCTTCATTTGTGTCTTCGCACCTAGTTCATTACTCAACTGTTGTGGAGATGCTATGAAGGGGGCCATAGCTCTAGTGATCATTATTGATCTTTAGGCTCAGGGAACCATCCTTGTGAGATTGCATGTAACTAACCTCGAATCTTAAGTGGCAAACCTTATCTAGGGCACGAAGGGAGATGTTTGCAGTCCTATAACTGTCATTTTTGCTTAATAAAATCAAGCAGCTTGTACATATCACTACAACTTCTTTCTTTCTTTCTTTATTTCTCATGTTTTTCATGGTCTTGTCACACTTTGTGGATTCTAGTTAGGAAAATATAAATTTCTGATTAAGTCCTTAAGGTAAAGATGGAAATTAATATGGCATTTTGAGTCAAGAGGCATTCGAGTTCATACATTTTGATGAAAGGATACACATCGAAGCAAAGAAGGGTAGTATTGGTGGCTCAAGGGATCTGGTGAGAAATAAATAACCCTGAAAGATGCATTCAAGAAGGGGTATAAGAATTTGTTGAGCTTGTCAGAGTGGAAGAATTTAGGAAAATCTTAGATACACCTCCCGAGGGCAAGGCTCTGTGCAACTAACTCAAGTAGTATAGCCCTGTCTTGCAGCCAGTGAGAATCACGAAAATGCACCCTATGAAGTTGGAGAGTGAATTCATACTTAAGGGTACACCAAGGGACCTTACTCAAGGGTACCTAGAGTGGTTTTGCATCGATTGACTGAGCATGAAAAGGGGAAAACACTTATGGATGTACTCACTCTTATCCTTTATGATGTCATGCTCTTTCCTAATACCAGGGATTTTGTTAACTACACCGCATGAATGCATTTGTGGGATACAAAGTTTTGCTATCAGAATCTAGTCATTGTTGTCCTAGCTAAAGTTCATGAGACCCTTAATCAATGTTACAACCTAAAGAGAAAGAAGGTGTTATGTTGTTTACCGGTGTTGCATGTATGATTCATCTCTCACATGAGTAAGGGTGCTTTGAACGCCACATGTCGTATGAGGGAGTTGTTGTAGTGTAAACCAAAGATGAAAGGGGGAAAATGAATGAACACATATGCGTGCAAGCTTAAATAAAGAGAAGATTAATGGTGTTTTTCTTGGTAGCAAAGATCGTGTAGCATTGCGGGAATTACCCGAATGTCCCACTCATGGTTATCCAATGTTGTATTAATTACAATATTGTGTTAGCACAAAAACTATTTAGGTATCCCATGAAAGGATCGCCAATGCCTGCATCGCTGGCCACATTGCAGATCTTGCAGGGAAGGAACCTTTGCTGAAATGCTTCATCAAGTTAGGGACACTTGGGGCAATGTTCTTCGTTTGGAGAGATGCCCAAGATCATGGACTGTTAATGAAAGATTCTCCTAACCAAACAATCGCAAAGAGGGATAAGACAATCAAGTCGTCATTCAAGTTAATTTCTCCTGACCCAAATGGTGAAAAGCATTTCACAATATTGAGCAACATGTGAAAGTAGCAGTGGCAAAACTAAAGGAGGAACGTTAACGTCGAGCTAAAAAAGACATCAAAAAGCTGGTGATTTAGATGAAAGAGTATGTCGTTGAACAAGGGCGAGTTATAGAATTAGAAGAGAAGTTTCTCATAATTAGTTTCCCTTGCTAATGAAGCCCTTGAAGACGTTCCTAAGTTAGTAGTTGATGCTGAGTTTGCAGTGCCGATATTTTACCTGCTTAATGGGATTGAAACTTTCCTCAATTGCTGTAAAAGCTGACCAGAGAAATGAAGAATGTGATGGCTAAAGCCGAGATGGTTGACCAAGAATTCCTATGACTCAAATTTTGGGAACTTCTGAATGATGAGCCACCCTATTGACTCTATTTCGTGTTAATTTCCAAATTATACTGGGGCAATGTTTTCACAGCTTTATAATTTCTGACTAAAGAATTTGAATTACGTTGTATTTTCTTTTTCTTTTCATGTTTATTTTCTTTTTCTTAATTTGTTTTATCTAAAATAATTCAATTAAAAAAAAACTAAAAAATATGGCTAAACATCCAAGATACCCTAAGGGTCTTAAACCAGTTACCAAATCTTGGAGAGCCAAGGAGAAGTTTGAGAAGTGATGAAAGTTGGTATCCAACAATTGAAAGAATAAATGAGCTGAATCCTAGAGGTCCCGAATGCCTTACAAAGCCCTGGAGATTCGTGCACACCACAACCTCAACACAAAGTTCAAGAGGCCCAAAATTTCCTCCCATGTGACTTCTCCCCGAATTACAGTCTTCCTTAGAAGTGGGCTTGGGGAAAGTTCACACTCAAAAGGCGAAAAATAGCATGGTTGAAGGAAGAAACAAGCTTGGGGCAACTACTTTCATGGTCCTTAAGGAAATATTTCAGCTGAGTCTTCTGAGCAAACAATGACAAAGCAACCTAAGTCGAAATCTTTTCCCCGTGCCATTACGCCAATGGATATTGAGGCTCACAAGCGTAAATTTGAAATGCTGGAGAAAAGAGTGGCAACCATAGAAGGTAGAGGAAGCCCGAGTTTGAAAATCTTGCAGGGTTAAGCTTAGTCCTAGATGTGGTGATATCTCTCAAAGTTTAAATTACCCGGAGGGACCACTTGTCTTATAATCCATCTCAAGATGCATGCGAAGAAAATGTTTGTTCATGCATGTGATGAAATGTTGCTAATTCATTTCTTCCAAGGTAGATTGGCTGACATGACACCAAACTAGGGCACTCATCTTGAACATTCGTGCATCCGGTCTTGGGAGGATCTGGTGGATACTTTCTTCAGGCAGTACAAATATAACATGGATATGGCACCTAATAGACTACAACTGCCGAGCATAGTGAAGAAGGAGTCAGAATCATTCAAAGAGTATGCCTAAAGGTAGGAAGAGTGATGGATGCTTGCCAAGGTCTGAGATCAATGTGAAACAACTCCAAACAACTAGCAATCTGAAATACAGAGTGGTGCAGCGGACAAGGGTGTTGATGCAGCGGATCTGGATGGATGCAGTGGAGTTTGATGTTTCGGTAATGGTGGAAATGTTTGGAATATCCTCTCAGGTCAGAAGGCCTTCCCACTATGGAAAGAAGCTAGAGGAAATGGTAGAGAAAGTGAAGAGAATAGGTGACTCAAGAGCAAGGAAAGCTGGAAATTCATTTTTGCAGCATAACATTCAAGCTCTAAAAAGTCTTTTACAATGTATTGGCCCTTCTATTTATAGATGAGAGGTGCCCTTAATCTGATCCTGTTTTCCCTCCTAAAGCCAATGCATTCAGATTTCAATTGGAGGGAGCAAATCCCACGCTGCTGAAGCATGTTCCATGCTTGTTGTCCACGTCAACCAATCACATGGAGAAGCATTCTTTGCAAGTCAGCAAGTCACGTTGAAGGAGTTTTCTTTGCAGACGCTAGGCCACCTAGGGTGTGGGCTGGGTGCAAGCTAATTTCGGATGTCAAAAACCTTCACAAATCCAATCCGGAAGTCAACCTTTCTTTGCCTTCTTTTTGCACTTTTGTTTTCTTTGATCCAAGGAGTCTTTGGCTGTATAGTTCATGATGTCCTAGCTTTATTTAGATCCTACAAAACAAAGTAAAACATATTAAAAGATAATCCTTCTAAGACTTAGAGAAAGAAACTCAAGAAAGCTTTAGAAAGTCTTTCTTTAACTTCCCTTTCTTAGTCTTAGCTTGAGTTGCTACTCCTTTGAATGGTTTCCCTGATTAGGATTCCATCAAAGAGATTCCTACTCAAGTAGAGCCTTCTATAACTGACAATGAGACGGTTTCCATATTTCTAAATACTCTGCAATCACTTTTCTTTGAGCATATGATGAGTAGTGTTGCCTCAAACATTGCAAACTTGGTGATAATTAGAGAAATAATCGAAATTGGTGTCAGGATTGGAAAGATTATGCAAGGTCATACCATGACAACAAATGTGGACGAGTTTAGGGAATAGTAGAGAAGAAAGAGCTCAAATATCGTTGACCTACTCTCCATTTGAAACAGTTCCAAGACAAAATTGGAGACTCGACCCAAACTCAACTTCTCATCAAGTCGTTGAGCAGAAGAATACTTGTGAATTTCACTGCTAACCCTATGACTTATGCAACGTTGCTACCAAGTCTCCTATAAAAAAGGCTTGGTCTCTATTTGTTACATGAATCTTGTAAATCCTCAATACCTCAAGACTCATGATGCATCATATACAAAAGGTGATTACCATGAAGAGGTTATTGATCATTACACCAAAAAGTGTTAAGTGTTCAAGCGCAAAGGCAAACTTTGATTGTTTCAAGATGATTAAAGTTTGAAGAATGTCAACTCAACGTTGAGGCAAGGCTTGAGAATGCATCTGCCAATGCCATGAAGAAATGGAGTGAGCTTTAGGAGTGCGTAAGAAAGCATAGAACATTGTACAAGTGAATTTGATATTGTGATGTTCACATTTTGAAGTGTCTTGCTATTGGGGAAATATTGCTCATTGATATCACTTCTTCATCTGTGAATTTCAATGCGAATATTGACTACAGGGTTTCTCCAAGTAGTGCTAGAAATCGAGTCCTGAAAGGGTATTGCAAAAGAAAAAGAAAAACAAAATTGCAAAACAAAAATAACATGAAGAAAATCTTGAGTCACTTGTCTTTCTTACGAATCATCAAACTTTTGTTTTTTTTGAAAATAACAAAAAAAGAAAAAAATGATGAATAATGAAAAACAAAAGTTGCAGTGTCGGATTTTTCCGAGGTCAAATGTTTAATCAAAAATAACAATTTGACGTTTTTTCTCTAGACATTTGTACGCATGTTGCTTGAAAACCTTCACCCTTCACTTTTCCAAAACAAAGGATCTTCCCCAACAAACACTGTCACTGCCCTTAGTAACAAAGTAAACCTTTACATTGGGGCAGATTGGCCTGGCTAAAAGTTTTCTTGCTTGCACTAGTAGGGTGATCCCTAAATCCATTTGGAAAAAAAAACAAAAAAAAAAGAAAAAAAAGAGAAAAAAAAAAGAATAAGTCCACTAGATTGAAAACCTGAAAGGACAGTCTAGAAAGGAAAAAGAAAAAAAAAGAAAAGAAAAAAAAAACGACTTATGTTAAGGTCATCTAGTCGTAAAGTTAATATTTTAAAAATAAAGGAATTAGAATTCAGAGTGATGTGTGACCTTCTTTTCTTTATCTAAAAAGCAAAAATATATATATCCATTGTCACCCTGTTTGAGCCAAAAATAAATTCTTTTTCAAAATTATCCCTAAACAAGGGTTGTCATCAAGTATGAGTCAACTCATTATGTAAATGAAGAGCACTCAATGATTAAACAAAGAGAATTCATCAAGAAGAGTGAACAAAAAAAAAGAACAAAAAAATCACAAAATTATGTTGAGCAAAAAGAATGAAAAATGAATTTCAAGAAAAACAAAGTGCTCAAAAGGTAAAATAGTTAATGCAATGCCTAGATGATAACCTTTGTTTTAAAAAAATATAGCCGAGAAACATTCATTTGAGCCTTTATACTCTTTCTTCCAATACCTTTTAACCCCTAGCCATATTACATAGCCATATTACAAGCTTAATAAAGTCCACGCAAATTGGATAATGTTTGTTCAAATTTTCATAAAACTTAATTTTGTAATATGACGAAATGACTTTCAACGTGTCATAAAAAATTAAAAAAAAATAAAATTATCTACATATTAATTTTATTTTTCTTTAATATTAATTCTATTTTCACGTATTTATTTTTATTTTTTATTTTTTCTCTTATTTTATTCTACTGTTATATGATCTACATATATTTATTTTATGTTATTATTTTAATTTTATTTTATGTTATTATTTTAATTTTATTTTATGTTAGTTTAAATTAATGTATTATATACAACTTTCTATTTAAAAAAAAGGAAATGGAAACTTATAAAAACGAAAAAAACAAAGGAAAAGAAAAACAAAAATGACCAGATTACAGTTGTTGTAAACAATTGGTGCTGTTAGAAACGAGCCGCTAATTGTTGAACTTGAAGAGGCTTTGCATGATGTTGAACATAAACCTGAGATCATCCCTGGAGAGCAGGAATCGTTGAGGTCGCTTGTCACCCACATGCAGTCAGTGTAGTCACCAGAATGCTAGGGTGTGCAGGACTAAAGCCGACAGCCGACAGTTGCTGTGATAGAAGCAGGGAAGTACATAGCTTTGGCCAACAAAGAGACGTTGATTGCCGGAGTGTATCCAGGGGTTACCAGAGGGTGCATTTTAGGCGCATTATTCTAACAGCATCTAGAGGTGCTTTTAGGGATTTTCCAGTTGAAAAGCTGAAAGATGTTAAAATAGCTGATGCATTAAAACATCTCAACTGGAAAATGAGGAAAATCACACCGAACCAGAAGATACTCCGATGAAGGACAACGTGAGCGAGAACGGCGACGGTTCCAGCTGCGAGCAGCATCACTAGCGCAACCCTAGCCCGCGGCTCGCTGCTTGCGGTAGGCTCGATGGCGGCTGCGGTGCGAGGAGATGCCCTAGTGGTGACCGACATCGTCGCCGGCGTCCTGATAGCGAATAGCATCGCGACCTAAGGTAGGGAGAGAAGAGAGAACCTCACACGAAGAGAGGAAGGGCTTTGGGCCTGGCGTCGTGGACAACGATGGCTCCGTCGGCGAGTGTCGTCACCAGGAACGCCGTGAACCACGGTTTGCAGTGGCCGATTGAGTGGATGCTGGGTCGTGGTCGTGAGCAGCGGCGGTGATTGTGTCTGGTTTCTTTCTAGTTTTTGGAGCATTGGGTGTAAATGGTGAAGTGTGGAAATTGCATAGAAATCCTAATGTTACTAATTTGGGGCAAAAGGCTATGGGCCTCAGTGCATTCTCTCTTCCTGCCACCACGTGCAATGCCATTCACACCCCTACTCCGTTTGGGCTTAAGCCCTTTTCGTTTCTGCAAACAAAAAAAGGGGATTTGGGCATTGGGCCACCTTCAACTTTACTGCTACACCCCTATCTTTGGGCCTGGACCAATAAATTTCGAGTTGCATTCCTAGTTTTTATCTCTGTACCCCTATTCTTATTAGATTGTTCTCTTATTCTTATTTTACTTTTATGTTTTTGTTTCTTTATTTTTATTATTTGTTGATTAATAGTTTTTACTATATGTAACCCCTTTGTATGATGACCACCACTCCTATGTTTTGTGTTTTATTTTTATTTATTGGGTTTGTTTATTTGCTATTCCCTAAACACTAAATAAAATAGATAAATAGATAAAAAAAACAAAATATATTTTAAAGGTTAAGTACACATGTGACTGCTATGTCGTTTTTGTGCTAAAAACATTTTCTCTTTCTTTTAAAAATATATAAAAGATGAACAAAAATATCTTTTCAAGGTTAAGCACACGTCTGACTTCTCGCGTCGTCCTTGTGCTAAAAACATTTTCTCTTTCTTTCAAAAAATATTAAAAAATAGCAAAATATGTTTTAAAGGTTAAGCACACGTGTGACTGATCGCGTCGTCCTTGTGCTAAAAACCTTTTCTCTTTCTTTTAAAGAAAAATTCAAAAATATGTTTTCAAGGTTAAGTACATGTGTGAGTGCTTGTGCCGTCCTTGTGCTAAAACCCTTTTCTCTTTCTTTTAAAGAAAAATACAAAAATATGTTTTAAAGATTACGTACACATATGACCGCTCGCGTCATCCTCGTACAAAGAACCTTTTCTCTTTCTTTTAGAAAATAATAATAAAAATAATGTTTTAAATGATAAGAACACGTGTGACCGCTCGCGTCGTCCTTGTGCAAAAAACCTTTTCTCTTTCTTTTAAAGAAAAAATACAATAATAATGTTTTAAAGTTTAAGCACAAGTGTAACTGCTCGCGTCGTCCTTGTGCTAAAAACTTTTTCTCTTTCTTTTAAAAAATAACAACAAAAATAATGTTTTAAAGGTTAAGCGCTCGTGTGACCGCTCGCGTCGTCCTAGTGTCGAATACCTTTTCTCCCTCTTCTAAAAATAATTAAAAATAACAAAAAAATGTTCTAACGGTATGAATACTCGTGTGACCGTTCGTGTCGGCCTAGTATTCATTACCTTCGTATTCTCAAAAAAAAAATATACCAAAAAATATAATATCTTCACTTCCCAAAAATCCAAATTTTCAAACAAATTTTCAAAGCAATTTTCCAAAAGAACTACATAACCCTGATTTCTCATTTTAAATGAGAATATGTAGGAGCAAGGTCAATCCTTGTCGAACTCAAAAATTTAAAAAATATATTTTGTTTCTTTATAGTGTCATTTTCGGGGATAATTAAACATTTTGAAAACCATATCACATTCGCATATTTAATTAAGGGTATTGCCTTAGGGCAAGCGTTGTAGGGTGAATTACCTTCCTTACACGTAACCGACTCCCGAACCCAAAATCTGGTTTCGTGGACCGTGTCTTTCTTTATGGTTTTTTCGTAGTTTTCCAAAATAAACTATGGTGGCGACTCCAATCTCTTCTTCAAAACCTGTCTTTTTTTTTGGATCGTTGTCTTGTCGCGATTCCGGTTGCAACAATATGGAAGCAGAGTTGAAGTTCCAAGGAAATGGAAATCAGAAAGACCTGGAAAAGCACCAGAAAGGAGGAACGTAGGATGCTTGAGCGCCCTTTTAGGGGCCCTCAGTGCCAAAACTTACTGCCTATCACCCGGACGCCCTTTTTGGGGCGCTGAGCGCCACTCTTTTAGTGTCGAGAGTCTCTTGGGAAATAATACCCTGTCTTACCAGGATTATTACTTGCTACGATCAGGTACACTTGCCGGTCACCCAATAAGTTTTTGGCGTCGTTGTCGGGGACTCACGGTTTAAACTATTTTATTTGTGTGATTCTTGATTAACTTTGACTTTATCTTTATTTTTATTTTATCTTGCGTTTTGTTTTGTTTTTGTTTATTTCTATGTTTTTTTTGTTAACAATGCTTTCTAGGATGCTTGAGCGCCCTTTTAGGGGCCCTCAGTGCCAAAACTTATTGCGTGTCACCCGGACGCCCTTTTTGGGGCGTTGAGCGCCACTCTTCTAGTGCCGAGAGTCTCTTGAGAAAAAATACCCTGTCTTACCAAGATTATTACTTGCTACGATTCGGTACACTTGTCGGTCACCCAATAAGTTTTTGGCGCCGTTGTTGGGGACTCACAGTTTAAACTATTCTATTTGTGTGATTCTTGATAAACTTTGACTTTATCTTTATTTTTATTTTATTTTTATTTTATCCTGCGTTTTGTTTTGTTTTTTTATTTTTATTTTTTTTGTTAACATTGCTTTCTAGGGTTCTGTGTTTAGTGCATGTAGGATTCAATTCAGACAAGTTAACTATATGGGCACTCAATTCCACCAAGGTAATTTCAACCACGGGTGGAAACATCACTCAAGCATGGGTCAAAGTCAATTTGGGCAAGCTGCTGGACAATTTAATAGGCTACCACAACAACAATGGCAACAACAACTCTCTCTATCAGAAAGAATGGTGAAGATAGATGACACACTTCAACAGTTAATGCAGATGTTCATTTCGCATCATAAAAGCACTGAAGCAGCAATCAAAAGGACGAAGATGTCGATTGGTCACCTAGTTGAGAAGATGGAAGATTTTGGGGTCAATACGAAAGTTAACCCTGGGGAGGAGTGTAAAGTCATAGAAAAAGAAAGGTTGAGTGAAACAAGAAAAATGGAGAGGAAGAGAAAGAAAAATAAGAGAGTGAGAGAAAAGAAAAGGAAAAAGAGAGGGAGGAAAAGAAAAAGAGAAAGGAAGAGGATGAGAGAAAAAAGAAAGAATTATATTAGAAACCCATTCCTTACCCAAGAAATTGGAGATTAACATACCCTTCTCCGAAGCTTTGCAACGAATGACCCCATATGCTAAATTTATGAAGGAACTCCTAACTGAGAAAAGGAAATACATTGAAGAGGAAACCATTCAAATACAAGGAAACTATAGTGTTATCATACAAAAGCTTTTACCTCCTATGTTAAAAGATCCAAGAAGCTTCACCATTTCTTGCACTATAGGAAAGATCTCAGTTGGAATGGCGTTAATTGATTTGGGAGCCAATATCAATTTGATGTCGCTCTCTATGTTTAAGAAGTGTTGAGATTGGTTATAAGGGAAGCACTGGTTTAGCTAAACCTTAATCTCATAGTGTTCTAGTTTTTTATGATGACAACACATTATTAATAACACATGTATTGATATGTGTTACATGTTCAAATCTTTATTGTGTATGAATTCTTAAAGAACATGTTTGTGTTGATTTTCGTATATGTGTGCATATTCACTGCTTTTCTACATGAAACATCATCCGTGATTGCATTACATATGTTTCAGAAAAGAAAACCACATGCACTTAGTTGAACTTATATTGTGTGGCAAAACTGCAAGTTTTAAGTCGACTTCATTATGAAGTAAGTCGATTAAAACTCGTGACTTTGCACAGATTTTCAAAAATAGTGTTGTGTGTAATTTTGTAAAGAAAAGATTTTCAAAACTGCATTGAAGTGACTTAGTCGACTGCATGCGCAGGGAACTCGATTTAGTTTGTTATGTTTTGAATTTCTGTTAATGCTTATGAACTATAACGGTTATATTTTGATTCTTTAGTCAAGCATTAATTGCAAGTCAAATGAATTAAAATGTGTAATCAATTTGGTTGGTCTGACTGCTACTAATTGTTTTAACTGTTATAACTGTCTGTTTACAGTCGACTATATTAGTAATGAAGTCGAATACAGGAGCGTCTGATTTATAGAAAACTATAAATAGACGTGATTATGTTCTTCACAGAGACTTTGGTTACTCTAACAATTTCATTGTATTGTTTTAGATTGTGATCTCTGTGAAAACGCTCCAAGAACTCATCAAGAAGACCGTGGAGATCTTTCTTGGATAGTTGCTTGGAGAGCAAGCCGTATCTACTTGATGGTTTGAAAATGGAAGAAAAATTGTGTGCTTTTGTACTTACTTGGGTAATACTACCTGGAAGATATATACGGGATCGTCTAACTACTGAAGATTTATTTTTGGTTCATGCCATAAAAACACGGATACCAATCAACTGGGTTGCTGTTATGAGTGAGCACATGATTAAAATTGCAAGTAGGCATGGACATAATTTGCCATATGGTGTTTTTATTAGCATTGTATTGAAGCATCATCAAGTTGATCTTACTGGTGAAAAAAAATGGATGCACCAAATCAAATGAAAGAGGAAAAGCGGCATTGACCTTTAATGGTCTAAAGAAAACAAAAGATGGCTGGGTGTACAAGGATGTTGACGAAACTCCTCCTACCTTCACTCCACACACTGAGTTTGAAACATTTGTTGGGGATCAATTTCGAAGGCTTTCAAAAAGAATTTCAAATGTTGAAAATTCTTTGATCATGATTCACAACAAATTACATGAAGACAGTTTAGTTGAAACCACGAGTGAATCTGATGATGAAGACAACACAACAGAAGATAAGTCTATGGAGACATCTGACTCAGATTAGGAAGAAGAGTCCATTTTAGTTTATTTTTCTTAAATTAATGAAATATTTTAATATATTTTAGTATTTTTTTCTATGTTTGAACTTTGTTTGAAATTTTAGTATACACTTTTCGTGGTTATATTTTCATATTTTTCCTATATTTGGTGTTATATTGCTTTTCTTATGTTTTTGTTTGGTTTAATAAACCCTCGGTTGGCATTGTGCATTAAATTCAATGTGATCCACATGGAATAATAATATTGTTGGTAGCTAGTGTTTTATGTTCGTGATAGGCTCGTGACGTTAAACAAGCGCTTCCTGGGAAGCAACCCAATTTTCTAAACCTTTCTTTTTGATCATTTGTGTTGAGATTGTTCATAAAGGGAGCACTGGTTTAGCTAAACCTTACAATCTCAGAACTTCTGGTTTTTTATGATGACAACAAATTATTAATAAAAACATGTGTTGTTGTGTGTTTATATGTGCTACATGTTCATTACTTTCACGTTTATGATTACTTGAGAACATGTTTGTGTTGATTCTGTCTAAGCATGTAAATTCACTACGTTTTACATGAGATGTTATCTGTGATTGCATGACATGATTTAGAAAAGAAAAACCACATGCACTTTCGTTGAACTTATATTGTGTGGAAAAACAGCAGTTTTAAGTCGACTTCATTATGAAGCAAGTCGATTAAAAGTCATGGCTTTGCACAAATGTTTTCAAACAATGCTATGAGTATTTTTGGAAAGATAGTTTTTCAAAACTGCATTGAAGTGTTACAAAGTGGACTGTATACGCAAGCTACTCGACTTAATTAGTTAGGTTTTGAAATTATGTTATTGCTAGTGATGTCTAACGACTATATTTTATATCTTTGACCGAGCATTGATTGTTAGTCAACTATATTAAATGCGTAATCAATTAAGTTGGTCAGATTGCTACTAGCTGTTATAACTGTTTGAGTATAATCGACTCTATTAGTAGCATAGTCGACTTAGGAGTGTCAGTGTTGTGAAAAACTATATATAGACGCAATTTTGATTTCTTCAAAGACTTTTGGGATTTTAACCAATTACTTGATTCTTTTCAGATTTGCAGAACGTGCTAAGGCTCCAAGAACTCATCAAGAAGACCGAGGTGTTCATTCTTTGGTGGTTGCTTGCAAAACAAGAATTTGTGCTCAAAGACAGATTGATCATCCTGCACATTGAGTTATCTGAAACGTGATCAACTTCTTCTCTCAATCTTGTGAAGATTGTGGATGCCCTGTTGTGACTACATGAAGAAAACGTGAGGCGTTCTAGACTTTAAGGATTGTTCAAAGTAGTGAGAACTACAAGAGAAGGGACATCTTCCTGCTATCTTTGTTTTGTATATGCCTATATTTTGGTTAGAGGGTTAGAGAGGTGTTTTATATTTTGACGTGGAGGTAGCTATAGAAACCTTGTTGTAAAAACCCTTATCATTATAGTGCATTTGCTTCTGGGTATAGGAAGGACACTGGATGTAGGCAATTTGGCCGAACCAGTATAAAAACCTGGGTTTGAATTCTCTATCCCTGCATTTTTATTTTCAAAGTCGACTTTACTTTTCACGTAGTCAACTATTTTCGCTGCACTTGAAATATATTTTTCCTTGCGATTCAAGAAACTTTTGAAAGTTTATTCTTTTACGAAAAAGATTTCAAAAAGACTCTGATTTTTGTGTTTCACTAATTCACCCACCCTCTTGGTGTTGAAACTAAGCTATTCTATTTTCAACAATTGGTATCAGAGCTGGTTTTCATAAGATATTTGAAAAACTAGTCAACTACATTTTTCTTTAAATCGACTATTCCTGGAAAATGGCTTCTAGTTTTCAAACTTTTGGTGAAGGTGCATCAACAAACAGACCACCACTGTTTGCTGGTGAAAATTATCCTTTTTGGAAAATTCGAATGCAAATTTTTCTTGAATCAGTGAATAGAGGTGTTTGGGATGCAATTGTAAACGTTCCTTTTGAGCCAACTCATGTTATTAATGGAAAAACTATTTTGAAAAACTTTTCTAAGTGGTCTCAAGAAGAAAATCGTAGGGCACAACATGATGTTAAAGCACGTAATATAATTTCCTCTGCACTAACAATTGATGAATTTTGCAGGATCTCACAATGCAAGACTGGAAAAGAAATGTGGGACGTGTTGGAGGTCAAGCACGAAGGCACGAAAGAGGTCAAGAGAGCCAGAAAGAACTCGCTAATACAAGAGTATGAACTTTTCAGGATGAAGACTGGTGAAATCATATATGAAGTACAAAAAAGATTCATTCACATAGTCAATCATCTAATGGCTCTTGGAAAAGTGTTCGATAAAGAAGAAATCAATATCATGATACTGAAAAGTCTGAATAGAAACTGGCAACCTAAAGTCACTACAATCTCTGAATCAAAGGATTTAATAAGCATGAACATGGCTACCTTGTTCGGGAAGTTAAGAGAACATGAGCTTGAACTTGAAAGATTGAAAGAAGAGGAAGAGATTGAAGAAAAGATGTCCATAGCGTTGAAAGCTACTAACAAAAGAGCCTCAAAGACTGTACCATCTAAGGATGAATCTGACGCTGAATCGGACAACAACAAGTGATTCAGACTCCTCAAGTGATAATGATAGTGATCGTGAGGAAGAATCAAATCTCTACTTTATGGCTGGATTGAAGAAAGATGAATATGACAGTGATGAGGAATTAGAGAATAAGTCAATTGAAGTGAAGTACGACATGCTGCTGGATGCATTTCAAGAGATACACGTTGAAGCCATGCGACTGCAATACAAGGTCAATCGATTAAATTCTGAAAGAAAAGATTATGAATATAGGATTAACAATTTGGGTTGATGAAAATGAAAAACTGCAAAAAGAATTAGATGTTGCTATATTATCTGCTAAAACTGTAATTACTGAGACTATGACGGTTGAAAAGAATTGTGAAAATGTCCTACTCATATTGAACAAATAGATTACTTAACTAGCATGCTAGATAAGTTTACAATGGGAAGAGATAATTTAGATCTTGTTTTAATGTCTTTAGGTAGAGCTATATATAGTGGATATAAAGCTCAATCAAATAAAACCAATTCAAAGAAGTTTGCTGATTTAAGTAAACCTGTCAAACATGCATGTTTTTATTGCAATAACATTTGTCACACTGTTAGAAATTCTTTTTATAGAAAGGTTGGAGTTCCAAGAGGAATGTACAAGTGGATTCCTAAGGAATAGATATCAGCTAACAAACAAGGACCCAAATTCAAATGGGTACCTGCATCAAAAATCTCAAATGTTTTGCAGGTTAACAAGTGATGTTATAGCAATGGATATCCCAAGGTTGAACTAACATGGTTATATCAAACTTCTTAAGTATCTATAGGTGGTAACAATCATTTTCCTATTGCATCATGTATGATAAGTATATGAATGATTGTTTGATGATTGGTGATTGATTGATTGATTTATTGATTATAATTGTTTTTAGTGAAAGTCAATTTTTACGAATTTTAATCGATTGGATTATGTGTATATTCGATTACATGTTACTGTATGTGTGTTTCTATTTTGTGAAAACCTTCTGTCATACAGAAGTTGACTCTGTTTTTAATAAAATCGATGTGTGACTATTGTACTATTGAAGTTTAAATTTTCGTTCAAATCGATTAGGTTATATTTTTTTGGTGCGAAAATGAATTGAAAATGTTCCCTCCAAAAATCGAATTATGATTAGATTAAAAACCTAACACACAGCTATGTCACACTAGTGGAAAAACGTTGTTTAATGTCGGTTATTTTGGGCTTTTGACGTCACTTACGGAACCGACGTCTATTCTAGTGACGTTAACTTTACATCAGTCAGGTAATGACATACATCTATGTAGACGTCGGCTATGTACACAGCCGACGTGGAAATAGACATCGGGCGTAGCCACAATAGACGTTAACATAGACGTCAGTGGTCAACAAAAGAGACGTTTGTACGCACTGGATCGTTTTGTCCACTGTAGACGTCAGTTTTGCCTTAACCGACGTCTACTGGGTATTTTTTTTTAATAAATATTTTATTTTTTGAATATAACCACACCTGAAATTCAGAAACCCAGAACAATTGTTTATAATAAATAATTGTTTTTTTTTAGCTATAAATAGATATAATTCAATCAAAGATCAAAAAAATGAAATTATAAACTTAAACTAATCCTAAGTAATGGAAAACAACAAAAATAAGTCTTGCTCTAGTTCCACTTTTGGAGAAGATAAGTTGCCCACTCCTACCTTAGTTGCTTTATCGTGCCTTCGGGTAAAGGAGATGAATTGTTGAAGCGCTGCACAATTAAGAAATATTGATTATGGTTTGATATATGTTCAAAAGTATTAATTGATTTTTGATGTTTTCAAAGTAAGCATGATTATTACCTCATTCCAAGTTATCTGTAATGCCTGCTCGAATGATGGTCTTAATCCAAGACATCACATAATACCGACATTCCCATGAATCTAGCTGTCTGTTACACTAAAATGACAAACTAAATATAGTCAAGAATTAAGATCATTGTATAACATAGTAAATGAATTAAAACTATAAATGCACCAAACCTTGGGATACAAGACTTGATTTAGCTGACCTCGATATTTACCCATTACTCTATTTACGTTAAAACAGAAAGTAATATTAATATAAGTATGAAATCATAAAAAATTAAGGCCGACATGAATTTAAAAGTCATTTTAAGTGAAACACTTACCCTTGAAGAATGATTTTCAAGTCATTTTTCATCTTCCTTTGCAGCGAACAGAGCAATACAACTGTACTTTTTTTGGGAATGAGGACCACCAGCTGCCAGTGAGCCCTATTTGGGACACCATAAATAGTTAGTAAACTAATTAAGTAAACTTTAATTACCTTTTACATAAAACAACACATACCCATCAATGTATGGCACAAGGTACATGTCTCTGTTTGACTCAGCCATCCATGTTTCCAAATAATTTTGTTTGGTTTCAACTGTGTTACCAGAATGTTGAACGGTCTGAGGTTCAACAAACCTGTAAACGGAAGACCGACCTTGGTCTACAATGACTGTGTCCATGTACCTATAACAACAAAGTTAACTTGTTACAAAGAATGCATCTAAATTAAAATATTATGGTAGACAAAAGTAACTATCTTACATGCACCAAAGTTGAATAATGGAAATATTCAAATCTTATCTCCTGCAATGATCTCTGATACATCATTGCATGTGATATATACTGGCATATGGGGGGGGGGAGGGGAAACCAAATACTCTTAAGGCCCAGTATATTTGTACTGATCCTTTGTTGAACCTGAGAATTCTTGACATTAGTTTTGCTATGGGATCATACTCCGCTTCAGCCATGTCATCACCATCAACACCATCATCATCTTCAAGTATTGGTACCTCATTCATCGGCTACTTTTGAGGACGTGTGAACTGAAGATAACATTTTCAAAGTTATGAACAAATATTTTTAAATGATAATATAAAATTAGTAATGATAAAAATATTATACCTGTGTGTAGCAATGTGTGTGATAATCAATGCTCTAGGCCAAGCTAAAAAAGTTCCTATGGCCTCCCCCACAAATTGAACTTCTGGAGTGGGTACATGCACCTGAGCCTGGGGATCCCGAACCTCGTCAATCATGACACGTACGTGCTGGGGTGATATGGGAACACCATGAATAGTCTGCGCTCCCTCAACTACTCGTCTGACAGCCACAATGCGTGCAGGATCCCCATCAACCAACAGGTCATACTGACAAATGTAGTCAGTAGGTTCAACAGCAGAGCAGGATCCTTTGGTACTGGCAGGAGGTGGTGTGGGAGTTTCAGCGGGCACACCCAGGGTGCCCTCCGTCATGGATTGCAGCTTCTCTTCAAGCGCTCTTTGTATTTGTTTTTGTTCTTGTAGCTGCTCATTGAATCGTTGCTCCATTTCTCGAATTCTTTTTTCCCACTGAAGATCCATCTGCCTCAGTGCCTCCTGATTTGTTGATTGAGTTGTTTGAGTTGTTTTTTGTATAGGGCCAAAGTAGTCACGAAGACCAATGGACCCAGGAACTGAACGTACACGTCCTGGGTGCTCTGGTTTTCCAATGGTCGTTGTTAATATGTCCTCCCTACCTTGGGGAGTAAATGTTCCCTGTGTCTGCTGCTCAACCAACTCATCCTGCACATTAAAAATGTTATGTTACTTAAATTGCAAGATATGATAAAAACAAAATCAAACAATGTTTACAATTTCAACTTACAATTCTCTGTGAGATCAATACGGCTGAGGCAGATGTTATGTTCCCATCTGACTTCGTCCGAGCAGCCTTCCACATCTTGTACCTTGTAGGTGGAGGTGCTAGGTCCGGGGACTCAAGCCCCAACTCATCTGCTCGACCCTTCCTAAATTTCTTCTCCAGTTTCGCATAACCACCTCGTGATAACACGTGTGGTGCATCATTTAGCCTTTGCCTTTCTTGGGCGGCTAACCTTTTACCCTGTAAAACAATTTTTATGCATAACTATATAATAATAAAAACTGCTTTGAAGACGTTGTTGGTTAAGATAAATACCTTCCATTACTCAGTCTCTCTAGATTGAAGAAATTGCATCCATTCTTCTTCTGTGAAGGAATAATGCTGAGATGGATTGTCATGTTGTCTGTCTCCAAATACATACAGACGTGTCAGCCTTGTCTTGAAATCCCTCCATCTCTTACATATCTGCGATAAGATTTTCTTACTCATCTCAAGTGTGTTTGGAAGATCATATTTTAGCTGTTTAAAACAAGAAAAATGTTATTAACATAATAAGATGAAAGAAATAATTATATCAAATTTCTTTTAAGTAACCATACTTGAACATCTTGCCATAAGAGGTTCTTCTCGACCTCTGGGACGTAATCCCAAGTTGCATGAAGGATAGAAACATGGGTTTTGGCTATCTTACCCAGATAACTACTAAATCTATCAGCATTTGACCCTGATACCACACCAGTTCTTGGGTCAATCTCAAGATGTATCCTCTGCCCAGGAACCTGTCCGGATGTCGCTTCTAGCAAGTGTGTCACTCCTCATGTACGTTTGCTATGTGCTGATACTAAGTCTGAGGTCGACATACCTGAAAAATATATACAAGGTTAGTGTGAATTGAAATTGAAATTTTCATCTAAATAAAAGTTCATATAAAGTCTAAACAAAAAACAAGACGTTACTTATTAAGATATTGTTTTCTCCCGTATCCCTTCATCATGATCACTACGAATTGCATGTATGTCATTGGCAACGTCATCAACTGAGTCTTCAATGGGTCTTGATGTGCTACATGTTGTCTCAAGTATATCAAGAGATTCTTCATCATCAAAACCGTGCATGTTTTTTCCTTCCAAAACCACTGACCATTTTTCATTTGCTGGATTGCTCACGTAGAATATTTGCCTTGCTTGACTTGCCATAATAAATGGTTCATTAGTGAAACTCATCTTTTTAAGATCTACTAATGTGAAACCAGAGCCATCTGTAATGATTCCAGAATTTATATCAACCCATTTACACTTGAAAACGAGGACTCTAAATCTCACATAATCCACCTCCCATATTTCTTGTATTACTCCAAAATAACTAATTGATGTAGTGATTGGATTTTTGTCTTTAGAACTAGAGAAATGCATTGACTCAACTTTTAGTGTAACCCCACTATTTTGAACTCTACTTTTATCATCTTCTTCCTTTGTCTGAAAAGAGATATTGTTAATATAGTACCCACCATATGTAATGACATCTGTGTTCGACCCCCGAGATAACCTCAATAGAGTTTCAGAAACATGTGGAGTCGTATATATCTTTTTCTTAAACCATTGTAAGAAGGCTTTGACATGTTCATTAAGATGCCATTTTTCACTCATTCTTGGGTGTGATGCCTTTATTTCATTAACGTGTTCAGAAATGTAAGGAATAACATCATCAGTGTTGTTTAAGATGTACAAATGAGCTTGATCAACTTCTTTTCTACTCACTCTTTGAATCCTCACACCACGACCCTTACCTTCACATTTTCCTTCATGTATGCTCTTGGGTAGCCCCACTAGTTCACAACTTGGCATGTAAGTTAACAAAATTCAATGGCTTCTTCTGCAATGTATCGCTCTATGATTGAAGCTTCTGGTCTATACTGATTCTTGACATATCCCTTTAAGATATTCATGTATCTTTCAATAGGATACATCCACCTTAGGTAAACCGGCCCATATATTCGAATTTCTCGGACTAGATGAACGATCAAATGAACCATGATATCAAAAAAATAAGGTGGAAAAAACATCTCTAATTCACATAGTAGTCTTATTCCTTCATTTTCCAATTGATCTAAACATCGAGGGTCAACAACTTTCTTGCAAATGGCATTAAAAAACAAACACAGACGTGTCAGAATACCCCTAACAGAAGGAGGTAATATGCCTTGAATAACAACTGGTAACAATTGTTGCATCAATATATGACAATCATGAGACTTTAAACCAACTAACTTTAGCTCTTGCATAGAAACAAGGTTACTAATATTAGAAGAATAACCTTGTGGAACCTTCACACTTCTTAAAGACTTACAAAAACTTTGTTTTTCTTTTTTAGAAAGAGTATGACAGCCTGAGGGCAAATAGGTGCGTCTACCTATTGTCTGTGGATGTAACTCTGTTCGGATTTCCATGTCAGCCAAATCTTATCTTGCTTTTATTCCATCTTTGGTCTTCCCTGTCACGTTTAATAAAGTTCCAATGACACTGTCTCAAACATTTTTTTCTACGTGCATCACATCAATACAATGTCTAACATCAAGTATAGACCAATAAGGAAGATTAAAAAATATTGATCGTTTCTTCCAAACATTTTTTGCATATGTACTTTTACGATGTTTTCTGAATACAATGTTAATGTTTTTGACTTCGTTGTACACCTCTTCACCATTCCGGGGTATGCATTCAACCTCATCCTCGACACTTCCATTGAATTCTTTTTTCAATCTATGATAAGGGTGATTACGAGGAAGGAATTTCTGATGTCTTGTATAAACCGTCTTCTGACCATGCTTCAATTGAAGGTAACTAGTGTTTTCTTCACAAATCGGACATGCAAAATGTCCTTTAACACTATAACCGCTCAAGTTTTCCTAGGCTGGGAAATCATTTATAGTGCAAAACAACATTGCACGCAAACGGAAATTCTCTTCAACATCTGAATCAAACACTTCGACACCTTCTTCCCAAAACAATTTCAAATCATCAATTAAAGGTTTCAAGTAAACATCAATGTCATTGCCAGGTTGTTTAGGACTAGATATCATCATTGACAACATGACATATTTTCTCTTCATGCACAACAAAGGAGAAAGATTGTATATCATCAACATAACTGGCCATGAACTGTGTTTGCTACTTAAGTTCCCGTACGGATTCATACCATCAGTTGCAAGTGCAAGTCTTAAGTTTCTTGGATCTGCACCAAATTCTGGAAATGTTTCATCGATCTTCTTCCATTGTGGTGAGTCTGGTGGGTGTCGAAGAAGATTATCGCACTTTCTTCCTAAAACGTGCCATTTAAGGTTCTTTGCATTCTCCTTAACAGAGAACATACGTTTGAACCTAGGTATTATAGGCAAATACCACATGACCTTACTAGGTGCACCATCATTATCTTCTTCAGTGTTTTTGTCAGATTTCTTTTTAAAACGGCTTAAACCACATGTTGGACAATACTTTAGTGAAGCAAATTCCTTGATGTACAAAACACAATCATTGGGGCAAGCATGTATCTTCTGATATTCAAGACCCATTGGACATAAAACTTTTTTGGCCTCGTAATTTCGAATAAGAAGAGTATTATTTTCTGGAAGCATCTCCTTCAACAACTCCAACAACTCCGTGAAACTTTTATCGGTCCATTTGTTCCTTGCTTTTAAACTGAACAACTTCAAAGTTGTAGACAAACGTGTAAAGTTCGTGCAGCCTGGGTACAACGGTTGCTCAGAATCATTGATAAGAGAATCGTACAAATTAGCTCTTCTAAAGTTATCTTCACCAACATCACCTATCATGTCCTCTAAATGATCACTCATCCATTCTTCCACATAATTTGTTCCTCGTGACGTCATAGGTTGGTCCAGTACTTCTCCATGCCAAGTCTAAACAGTATACGTTCTCGTTATGCCAAACATGAATAAATGATCATGCAAATTGCCCAAGTCTTGTCGTATTTGATTAAGACAACGAACACAAGGACAAAAATATGTCCCGTTCACAGACTTTGCATTTTCTTTAACATATTGCAAGAACACCGAAACACCCTTCTCATATTCTTTAGAGATGCGACGTGCATTCATCCACCTTCGATCCATACTATGTTCGTAACATAGTTCATCAGTATAAAATTCTTAACTCTCACAAGGTTTAGGCCCTACCCATTCAGGAAAAATATTTTTCATAAATTGCTTTGACTTGTGCAAAGAAGTCTACATCATAAATTTGATAAAATTTCGGCAGCATTTCGCATTGGTCTCCAAAATACACGAAATGATAGTAGTCATAAGAATGACCACAATCAAATATGCATCAAGAGAACAACACAAATAATGAACCAAAATTTCATCAGTCTTATGCATAAACTCCAACATACATGTCTTAGCAAATTTATGAAAAATAATTTTCCCAAACTGTCCAATTGGACAATTCAAAATTTAATACAAACGATTAAAAGATTAATCGTTTGTGTTAAATTTCAAACGAGAACTAAGTTTCACTAAGTGATTTGATACTAATGCATGCCAATAATAATAACACAACTAAACTTAATCACATGCATATAATAACAATTTACAAATACATGCATACCTAAACGTCAATATGAAATCATAAAAAAAAACCAATAAAATGCAAATTCAAAGTGCCAACATCATACACAAAAGCCAATAATATCCATACAAATTAAGTTTTCAAGAAACAAGCTAACCTTTTTAGAAGATTATATATAACCAAATGACGTAGATGTCATAGTGCACGCCCAAATATAGGTCACAAAAGTAGTCCAAAAAGAGTCGAAACTGCAACCCAACAAAACGTTTGAAACTGCAACAAAACGCAACGAAATGTAATTATAATCGGTTCAAATGAAAGCTTTTCCATCAAAGACTAATTCAATCGGAGCACAAATAAATTTAAACGGTCAAAAACACAGAAAACGAACCTCTAATGGCGCGGCGGAGAAGATCTCTCGACGAAGAAGACAATGAATAGTGGAAATTGCTCGCGGGTTCGCGTTCTGAAGTTTATGTTACTATAGACGTCGGTTAGCTATCGTGACTGACGTCTCTAAGGTTATAGACGTCGGTCCTCTCACTAATTTGACGTCTATATGATTTAAATATTAATATTGGCGCGGATTATAGACATCAGGTATGTGCGCAACTGACGTCTAGTTGGACATAATCGTCGGTTACCATGTAACCGACGTCTAGTTTGCAGAATAATCATTACAGTTTCACCTAACTATCAGGTTATAGACGTCCGTTCGGAGGGGGCACCGACGTCTCTGTCTCAGACTATTAATGAAACTCAACTACCTGTCAGGTTATAGACGTCTGTGTGTGCCCACTGACGTCTAACTCGCGACTGTTCACCACCCTTGAGACCTTTAGACATCGGTGGTTGTCATGTTGACGTCTATAGCTCGACTCTTCACCTTACCTGGCAGACCTTTAGATGTTTATGTTGAAGGGCCCCAACGTCTATAGTTCTTCACTCATCGGTTACAGCTTGCCCCAACGTCTAGTTGCCCTACTTAATTACGAAGTTGCCACCAGTCATCGTGTTACGTCAGTGGACCAAACAACCGAAGTCGATGTGGTGACGTTAAACAACGTTTTTCCACTAGTGTCAGCACAATCTAAATCATCACTCTCTCTCACTCTGCGATCAACATGGTTCTTCACTCTATCAATGGCCTCAAGCTCTGCACAACGCAAGAGAGTTAAGACCTTGGGTTAGAAAAATACAAGGCGTCCTTTAGATCTCGAAGGATGGATAAGCGATGATGAAGCACAATCTAAATATCTGGATTGCTAGAAGATGAGAAGCTTAATCATACACAAGTTTTTAAAGTTGAGCTTCTTCATAAATGAAGGTTTTGAATTTCAAGGTTGGCTAAGACATCAAGGTTTGAAGAAATTTGTTGAAATGGCAGACCTTTGGTACCTTGAACTAGTGAAAGTATTTTACTACAACCTAAATATTGATGATGGAACCCTGTGTTCCAGAGTAAAGGGTGTCAACATTAAGATGACAAAAGAGGTATGGACAAAGATAGTTGGACTCAAGCTGGAAGGTGAAAAATGCCATCTAGGAAAAGAAGGACTTCATAAGTTCCTAGTTTATCAAGTTAGCTTGAGGAATCCAGATGATTACCAAGATTATTCCAGTTACAAAACTGGTTGAATGAAAAAGGATGATAGGCTTGTTGGTTTCATTATCTCGTGGATTTTAATGCTGAGAGGGAGCAACCATGCTCAAGCTACAACAAAAGACCTATATCTGTTAAAAGCTTTGGAGAATATACAAGTGGATTGGTCTGAAGCTATATCAGATAACATGTTAAAGGTAACAAGGCTCGAATCCGCCAAGCTACCATACTGTGTTTTTATCTCAAAGATTCTTGTTCAATTTTGAGTGGACTGCATTGGAGAGTCCAGTGAATCTTACAACAGAACAAGCTTGATCAGCAGATATGCTCTGCACATGATGCAGGTGCAACATACACCTGAAGGCTGGGTGTTCAAGAATGAGGCTGCTAATAACGAGGGTGAAGCAGAACCATCTGACGTTATTCCTTATAGAACACGATCTAAGTTTGAAAGAATAGTGCTAAGAGAATTAAGGGCCTTAAGGATGATGTGTTTGGAAACAAGAAATATTGTTTTAGAGATGAAAGAAAGGTCATTGTCTCAAAATCAGGAAATGAATGTTGGAAATGATGAAGAATCCGAAGAAGAAGGAAGCACTCCAGATGAGTCTACAAGGATGAGTGTAGATGAGAGTGTTGAGGAAGAAAACACTGAAAATAGCAATAATGATATTCTTCTTAGGACCTACTTGAACAAAAAGAATAAAAAAGATTGAAATAGTTATTTGATGATGTATTTTGTTTGCCTTTTAGTTTGTATGTTTCTTTTGTAATGGCTTAGTATGCCATTTCTTTCTTAGTGGTTAATCTGATTGTAACAACTTTTGAATATTAGTGAAATCAGATTTTTAGCTTTAATTCTATCAGTATTGACTTTATAATTGAATCTGTTACATCTGATTGAAGTCGATCTTGTATTGGATGAAATTGATTATGCTGCTATTTACTGTTACATTAACACTTCTACATATTCAATTCTTACCTGTAAAAATTCTTGCATTACAATGATTCTAAATGCTTGATCTGGGAAAGATCGTGAAAGGTTTTACAGGAACATTGCTTCTGGATGAATAACTGGATGAACAACTGGAGCAATGAAATCGATTACAAATGTGGACAAATCAATTACCGTCTTATAGGGGTTATAAATTCCATGATTTGGAATTTGGTTATTCGGTTTACATATCATTAACTGCTTTTATTCAATATATCTTTGTTCTTTGATTAATTGAAATTTATTGTGAGATTATATTGAGATTGTTGATTGATATTGTATCCATGCTTCATTGATTTGTTTACAAAATTTCTGATATGATACATTACTGTCACATGCTTATACATGCTCTAAAATGTTTTGTGATAACTGCATATTGCATTTAGGTTTTGAATGTAAAACACGCATAATGACAAGGGAAGTATTGCTTGATAGTTTAGATATTTCACATGTCTATACTTAAGAGGGAGATTAAAAATGTGATATATATATATATATATATATATATATATATATATATATATATATATTATACATATATTAATTACAATAATTAATAATATTAAAAGGTGATATTGGATGACTAAATATAATTAAAGGATTTTGTTTATAGTTGCGAACATGGTCAGAAACTACATGGTTTATGCAGGAATCTCATGTCTTGCAGATGAAACTCCTCTAGTTGTGGAGAAATCTATTTTGTCTTGTAAATAGGAATGAACCATCAACAACGATTGTGGAACAAATTCCCAATTTTGGTGGAGAGGATTTCGTACTAATTGTGGAGTTAACAACCTCTATGGAACTGCTACAAGATAGGAACTATATATGGAGAAATAACTAGAAAATGAGGATTCTTGCAAAATCGTTATAATGTGAATCACAAAATAAAGGAAGAATAAAACTATTGCGAATGTCAGTTTTAAAGAAAGACAAAATAAGTCAT
Source organism: Vigna reflexopilosa (assembly GCA_027742785.1). Classification (NCBI taxonomy): domain Eukaryota; kingdom Viridiplantae; phylum Streptophyta; class Magnoliopsida; order Fabales; family Fabaceae; genus Vigna; species Vigna reflexopilosa. The sequence goes on from CM050911.1 coordinate 19,210,171, forward strand.
AATACTCTATGTTTATAATACTTTAAGTTACATCCTCCTATTTCAAAAATAAACAATATTTCATATATAATAATTGAACTTGTTACTTGAACATAGTTGACATTAGAAAACTTAAAAATAAAACCTAATTGTTCATTGAAATTAGCGTAAATGACTTTGGGACGAATTAACAGTTCGATGGTTCCTATGTAGCCCTTGTACCGTGTTAGTAAACTAGGTTTGTTGGATCTCTACATTTCCAGTGCACTTTACCCCATCACAGGATGCTTCTTAATTCCATTTCGCTTTATACTTTATTTAGAATCAAACTGAAATAGAACATCCACGGGAAATAAATAAAAGAAGGGAAAAAAATTAAAAAATAAACAGAGGTACAAACAACACAGTAAAAAAGTAATTTGATAGATAGATAAAATTATGAAAATGTTTCTTCATTTTGATAGATAGATCAAATATGAAAAAAAAAACTTTTATATTAATTCCAAAATTTAAATTTAAAATGTAGACATCCTACTCTATTATATATTTACTATTTAAAGGTTAAGAATATACGTAAGTTGTATATTAAAATATGACTTCACTAATGCAAAAACGCTGTTTAACGTATGTTTATTTGGGCTTTTAACGTCATTTTCCCAACCGACGTCTATACGGGTAACGTCAATGGGACGTCGAAATTCCATATAACTGACGTCTATTTAGACGTCAGTTCACGCCATCCCCGACATTTATATAGACGTCGAAATATGCCAAAATCGACGTGTAATGGGGCTATATAGACGTCGGCCTATGCACTAACCGAAGTCTATCTTCACTATAGACGTCCGACATAGCATTAACCAACGTCTAATATAGTCGTTGTGTGTTAGTACAGTTTTGATCTTGTCTTTCGATAGCCTAGTACCACACTCTCCCTTCGCTAGCTTCCCCACAAAAAAAAAGCTTGCGTCTTTTGCATATCTCATGACATTTCAACCCGAAACTGAACCTGGGTCGAAACTAGGCAACTACCCAAGTTCCATTTTGGGTCGAAACGCCATGAAACATACAAAAGACGCCGCTTTCCTTGTGCGGAAGCTAGCAATGGGAGAATGTTGTACTACGTTACCCAAAGAGAGGATCAAAACTGCACTAAAACACATTTTAATCGGTTAGTAGATGATATATGATGAAGAAACCAATTTAATCGGACTAAAACAAAGTTTAAATGGTTGAAATAAAATAAGAAAAACTCACCTGCAATGCTTAACCGCGAGACAGAGGAAAGAAGAGGAGGAAGAAGATTGTGCACGTAACTGTGACAGATAGAAATGGAGAGGAGGAAGAAGATTGTGCGCGTAACTGCGACAGAGAGAAACAGAGAGGAGGAAGAAGATTTTGTGCGTAACTGCGACAGAGAGAAACGAAGAGAGGAAGAAGACGATGCACATAACTGCGAGTTTGCGGTTACTTAAACATGAAATGATGTGTCGGTTACCTCACTAATCCGACGTCCAAGAAACTTTTGACCTGCCTTTTTCAGGCCATTTAGACGTCGGATGCAAGGGTAGTGACGTCTAAAGCGCTGAACGGAGTGACGTTTCAGTATCCGGTCAGTCGAGTAGACAACGGGGACCTGGGGGAGCCGACGTCTATAATCTTATAGACGTCGGTCCTAAACAAATGGACCTCTATTTTGCCTGCAGGTAAGTAAATCTCATTAATTGCAGCCATATAGACGTCGGCCCCCTATATAAACCGACGTCCAATAGACTTTTCACCTGCCCTTTTTCAGGCCATTTAGACGTCGGATGCAAGGGTAGTGACGTCTCAAGCGCTGAACGAAGTAACATTTCAGTATCCGGTCATTCTAGTAGACGGCAGGGACCTCGGGGAGCGGACGTCTATAACCTTATAGACGTCGGTCCTGAACAAATGGACGTCTATTTTGCCTGCCGATGGTTGAATCGCATTAATTGCAGCCATATAGACGTCGACCCCCTGTATAAACTAACGTCCAATAGACTTTTCACATGCCTTTTTCATGCCATTTAGACGTCGGTGATGGAAGACGCGATGTCTATTTGCCTACGTGGTAAGTGAATCGCATTAATTGCAGCAGTATAGACGTCAGTTTATGGTAAAACTGGCGTATACAGTCTTATAGACGTCGGTCTATATCGAAACCGACGTCCATATCGCCAACTTATTTACTAAAATACCACCAGTCAATCATATATGTCGCTCAACACCATAACTGATGACGTTAAAGAGTGATTCTGCACTAGTGCTTCTTTCTTTCTTTTTCACCCATATAAAAAAATTATAAAAGTTATTTTCAGTACAACTTTTTGAATAAATAAAAAAAGAAATAAAAACAAACCCATTGTTTTTATAAGCACAACTTGTCATATTTTGAAAGTTTTTAAAATTTAATATAATATAATTTTTTCCTTATAAATGTGACATTGATGTAAAAATTTCAATTTTACTAAATATTAATATTTATTCAAATATAATCATTATTTCAATCAAGTTTATTCTGTGTTTACATTCCTCGAATTTAAGATTTTAAATATTCAAAATACAAATCTCAAACCTACATGTTGGGAATATATCATTGATTATTTAGTATCCTATACTACTAAAATTATTTGTTAAAATAGTTTAGTAATCTAATATTTGCTAAATAAAGAATATGTTAAATATTTCCTTTTCTAGTATACGTTTGTAAACTATTATTCTCCGGTTTTTGTACCAAACTAGGCAAATTTATCTGAGATATTATAGAAATAGGCAATTTTTTTTGCGAAAGCGAAGTCTTGGAGAGCCTAGACGACTTCAGAAAAAGAAGTCGTGTGTTCCTGCACGACTTCACTCTGACACAATGGTTATAAGTGAAGTTGTGCACCCAAAAACGATTTTAGGGCATGGTAATCGATTACCACAAACTAGTAATCGATTACCAAGCAATTTTTTATAAAAAAAAAATTGAAGTTGTGGGGCTTGACGACTTCTCTTATTGAAGTCGTGCACCCCTTGAAACTTTTAGTTTTTTTTTTTAAATTTTTTTATTAAGTAAAATCATTAATAATTTTTAAATAATATTTTTAAATGTATTTAAAATAATTAAAATTATATCTAATTAATAATTAAATTTTTTTAATATTATTAAATAAATAAATTTCATGATTTTAATTATTTTTGTAATTAAATTAATTTTTTTATAACATAATTTCAATTAAATAATTTATAACTATAATTATTGTAATTATGTAATTAAAAATTGAAAAAAAAAAAATATATATATATATATATATATATATATAAATATATTTCATTATAATTTATTTTTTTTGAATTTTTATTATTATAGAATATTTTTTTACATATTATAATTAATTAATAACATTTTTTTTCATTATAAACTATTTAATAAATAAAATATTAAATATAAACTATTTAAACTAATAAAAATTGCCTATTTTCGTAATTTGAAAATTTGAAGAAGAAGTTGTTGGATCATCATCTGCACCCTTCATACCTCGTTCTGAATTTGAAAAGCACATGGTTAGGAAAATGCACTCTCTAACCATCCTATGTCAATCGATTAATCAATATGTGGCTACTATCAAAGGGAAGTTGCAAATTGATGAATTTGATGATGATAGTGGGGAGAATGAGGAGGATGATGAGAATGAAGAGGATGAAGAGAATGAAGAGGAGAGTGCAGTAGACGAAAGTGATGATGACATACTGCTAAGGGATATGATTTGATGTCTTTTATCCGTTTTCTATGGATGAATGTAATTTGGCTTTTTAGCCATTTATATTTTGGATTTCTCTTGTACTCGTTTTGGTAATATCAATGAAGAAAATGAACTAAGTTTGAATTATATCCAAATTGTCTTCCAAATTGATTGTGATTGATTATATCTGTTGTATGCAAAATGTGCTATTCTCTACCATACACATTTTTACATATTCTAATACTCATCATTTTACATCCGCTGTGAATTAACATGTGTACTCTTAATTGTTGCACATGCATAAATACATTGGCATTAAAGCACTAACTGTTTTACTCTGATAAATGCTTTATCATATCTGATACATGTTTAATTACATATGATATATGCTTGAAACTATATCTGAAAATTGTACTTTGATTAAATCCATTACTATCAGCCCTTCTACATAATGAGATGGGTGAAATTAAAACAATTAGAGCTACTAATTATTGACAGGGGAGCATCAATTTTTTAATTATTGTGTACATATACATTCTTGATGTATCTATGTTTGATATATTGTCTCTTGCTTCACATATACATTGTGTAATTATACCTTTTTTTCTAATGCTCAAAGGGGAGAGATAGTTGAATTTTTTTTAATGCTAAATTAATAAGAGAGATATTTGATATTATTAATGTTGAATTGATAGATGAAATATTTGTGACTATATGTATGAATATTACTGTTTGAACAATTTCTGGTTATGCATTGTAAATTAGGTTGTTTTATATATCATGATTGTGCATCATAAAAAAAGGGAGAGATTGTTGATAGGGGAAGCAATATAAGTGCTAAACCACTCAATCCCTTATGTGTTTGGTTTTTGATGATGACAACATATTGATTGTGACAACACATACATGTTTTCATGACAACAACAGAAATGTGTATTCATGATTTATACATATGTTGCTATGTAAATGTTTCTTTATGATTGATACATATATGAAGATATGTTGAGAGGTCTGCATACTTCTGTGATCATAATTGTGTTTATATCTTCTGTATGCATACTAAATGTTTTTATGTGATAAAACCACAAGAACAAAGCAACTCTGTGTGAAGTAATCGATTATAATGATGTTGTAATCAATTAAGTTCATCATATAGCTTATGTTTAGACCTGTGGCAAAACAACAAGTTTTAATCGATTACATTAAGTGCATAATCGATTAAAACTTGTGTTTTTGCAAACATCTTTTTGAATTGTGCTGTGATGAGTTTTGAGGTGAAAATGTTTTCAAAATTTGTCTAAGTGTATACCTTAATCGATTACACTGTTTATATAATCAATTAAGTTTGTTATACTTTGTAAACCATTTTCAAGTTAAGTCATTGATAACAGTTCAAAAACCGTTATTTTGATACTTAAATTTGACACTGAACACACCCTTTATGACTTAGAAACTACCTTGAAATCATGCATTTTGCTTAAGATAGAGAATAAGAGAGTCAAAGGAAGTTTTCTTGGTTTTATGCTTGGTTTTCCTTGATTTGGCAAGAATAAACATGAATTGGATGAATGAATTTGAAGTAGTAAGGAGTTGAACTCAGAAGAAGTGGAAGAAAGGCACAAAAGAAGAGTCACAGCCACCGCTCAGCGCCAATTTTACCACTGAGCATTGGTCTTGAGGATGAATCCACTGGACAACGCTTACGCACCAATGCTAAGGGGAAAAATCAAGTGATGCAGTCACCGCTGAGCGCCAGCCTCTTTAGAGAGTTCACTGCTTCTCTCCTAGGCGTCAACGCTGAGCGTTCTTCTGAAGAAGTCGCGCCTACTACTGAGCGGTAATCTAGCGCTGAGCGCCAGTCTCTTGGGCCTGGGCCAATTTGATGGCAACCCCTTTAGGGACTTCCCATCCAAAGAAGTATCAACTTCAACTAAGACTAAAGCAAGGGAAGTAGAATAAGAATTTAATCTTTTCTTTCTAAAAGTCTTAGTATGTTCTAAGTACTTAACATTTACTTTGTTTTCTTATAGGTAATCAAAATAAAGGAAAGAACCATGTTTATCCACCTTGAAGAAATGCCAAGCAAGGAGGCAAAGGAGAAAGCATTGTGTAACCAACCATGTAGCTGATTTGAAGCACATTTTCTACATACCAGCTGCCACCTGGCTTCCACTCTTCGCACTGCACGTTCTCCTTGCTTCCCACGTGAAACATACAACCCACGTGGACTACACTTCTTCAGCACATGCATTTGAAATTTTGTAGCCTCCATTGCACATGCTTGTAAATCTCAGTAGCTTCCCTAGCAAGATTCATAGCCTCTCTTACTCTATAAAAGAGAGCTTCCTCATGTGTAAATATCAACTTGAGTTTAGTTAATGTCATGCTACTGAAATATAGCCATAACTCTCGAGTTCAACCCTGTGCATTGTTATCTTGCACTTCCTCTAGCTCCTTTCCCCTTTGAAAATCCTACTAAGTTAGAATTCTACTTCCCTTCCATAGCCAAACACTTCGCACATTCCATCAAACAACTACCGTGTATCCAAACTTCATTCATTCTCTCAAGATCCGTTGTGTTGTTCTGCATCGAGAAGCACTTCTCTATGATTGGTGAAGTTGTTTCCATCATTTGGTATCAGAGCCAGTCGTTTCTCACTCCATGCTCCAAGAGTTAAGTGCTCTTTCCTTCCATTTCTATGTTTCTTCGTACTGTGCATCCGAAATTCCATCAACTTCTCCCAATCCTCTGCATTTCTCTGCATCAAGGAGCACTTCGCTGTGATCGGTGGAGTTGCATTTTTATGAACTATATATTGATTTGCACAACCCAGAGAGGGTATCTTTGGACAAAAAGAGGCGCAGAAACACTATCTTCACCCCTCGGAGGCGGATTTTGGATGCGAAAGCTCCAATCTACAATTTCTAGGGTTTTATCTTTCATTCTTTTCATTATTTTCATCTAGTTTCACCATGTCTATGGTGAACTAAACCTCCACTTTTGTTATGGAACCGATGTAATCCTTTGAAACTCTCATGTATGGAATTGATTCTTAATCTATATGCTTTACTTCATTACTTGTTAGGGTTTTTCCTCTATACTCTATGCATGCTTTGTTTAACTCATTTAATTGCATGATCACTGGTTTTGTCAATATGGACATATATGGGGAAATCTAGACATGGGGAAATTCTCTCGGGAGCAATATTACCTAGACATAGGGATAGGAGGACCGATTTTCTTTAAGCTTCTATGCGATTGTAATGCATGATCAATTGTTAGGGAGACAAGAAATTGTAAACTAGTAATTAGGAGTAGGCTCTCTTCACCGAGACATCGGGTTTAGGGTAAATTAGAAAGTGGCATTAACATTAATGGAGTAGAATTTATAAATACATGAGAATGGATAGGATAAAGTCGGAAACTCCAACAACATAATTCATCCTATATCTTTCACCTGTGTATTTTCTTGGTCAATTGATCAACCTTTGCATGCATGTTTATTTTCTGTTTTGCATTCTAAAACCCAAATTTTGTTTCTCAAGTCTTAAATAATCAACAAATCACATGACAGTTGTTAACACTCTGGCAAGTGTACCGAATCATATCAAGTAATAATAAACGGTAAGTCCGAGTATTGTTTCCCTAAAGACTCTTAGGCCTAAACGTTCGTATGAATTCTTGATTTCTTAAGACTTAATGGAACGAAAATTAGGGTTTTAGATGCAAAACAGAAAATAAACATGCATGCAAAGATTGATCAATTGACAGTTGAACTATATGAATGAATGGTGTTGTTGGGGTTTATGATTTCATCTTAATTCACTCTCATATATTTACAAATTCTACTTTATGTACTTCTTTATCAATGTTAGTGCCAATTTGTAAATTACCCTAATTCCAATATCTTGGTGAATAGAGTCTACTGCTAATTACTAGTTTACTATGTCTAGTCTCCCTAGTAATTAATCATGCATTACATAATTCGCACAGAAGCTTAAGGCAATCAGTCCTCTTATCCCTATGTCTAGGTAATATTGCTACCAAGAGAATTCCCTCATGTCTAGACCTACCCACACATGTCCATATAGATAGAATCAAAGATTATGCAATTGAATAATGTCTTAAAAAAAGCATGCAAATATAATGGAGGAAAAACTCTAACAATTGATAAAAGAAAGCATATGAATAAAGTAAGAATTTCAATATATGAGAGTTTCAATACATCGTTTCCCCCAACAACAAAGGGGTTTAGTTCACCATAATCATGGTGAAACTAGATGAAAAGAATGGAAAAATAAACCCTAGATTTGATAGATTGGAGCTCCCGCATCCAAAATCTGCCTCCAAGAAGTGAAGAGAGTGTTTCTGCGTCCTTTCTGTCAAAAGATAACCTCTAAGGGTCGTGCAAATCTATTTATAAACTCTAAAAAATAGAAGAATTTTGGCCCAAGCCCATAAGTACACCGCTCGGCGGTAGGCTCGACTCTTCACTTCACCCCTCAGCGGTGCCGCTTGAGCGTTAGGCAAAAAATCTTCTAACGAGTCCACAGCCCGGCGGTGGCTACGACTCTTCTTTTCTTCACTTTTCCACCTTCTCTTGAGTCCAACTCTTATCTTCTTCAATTTCCTTCATTCAATTCCTGATAAATCCTGCCAAATCATGAGAAAACCAAGCATAAAACCAAGAAAACCAAGTTTGACTCTCTTATTCTCTAACTTAAACAGATTGCATGATTTCAAGCTAATTCTAAGTCATAAAGGGTGTATTTAACGACTAATTTAAGTATGAAAATAACAATTTTTTAACCGTTATCAACAGTTTAGGCCAATGAGTCTCTAGGGAAAACAATACTCGATCTTACCATTTATATTACTTGATACGATTCGGTACACTTGTTGGAGTCTTAACAGTCATAACAGAAATAACGGTCATATTTTCAAATGTTTTAACTAGCATTAAATGGCAATCAATTACATTAAATGTGCAACCAATTAGAATTGTTTTAAATGTAATTATGTTACAACTGTTAAATAGTGTAACTGATTACATTACTTATGTAATCAATTAAAATGTGTCTGATTTGAGAAAAACTATATAATGACGCATTGTGCTCTGTATTAAAGACTTTTAACACTTTGATCATTTGAGAACTTTCATATTTGATATCAAAGAGTTTGAGAAAGATTTTGTAGGTGCACATAATTGCCCCAAGAATCAACATTCATAGAAAGTGATACTCTTGAAGGATTCTTGAAGAACAAGTTGAAGCGCTCACTAACTGATCAATTTCTGCACTACTGAGGTGTATTCTGTTATGATCAGATTTCATTTTACAATCAAGAGGATTATTGTTTCCCTTTGCGCTGGGCTAGGAAGAAGAACGTGAGGTTCTTGAAACTTTGAGAAGAGTCTTAAAGGGTTGCTGCAATTAAGAGGGTTGTTCTTCTGCAGGTGGTATTTACTATATTAGATTGGTTTATTAAGAGAAGTATTTTACATTAGAAGTGTTCACTGTAAGTCCTTGTTGTAAAAACTAAAATCTTTATGGTGGAAAGTCTTTCAATCTGAGGTTGATTGAAAGAGACTGGATGTAGGCATTGAGGCCGAACCAGGATATAAATATTGTGTTTGTTTTCTTTCTCTATCTCTTTACTGCTTTATTATTCATAATTGTGTTGTGCCCTTTTAAAGATCATCTTAATTTTCCAGAAAGATTTAAAAAGAAAGAGTTTTTATCAGTTACCAATTCACCCTCCCCCCTCCCCCCCCCTTGGTAAGAGAAATGAGCCATATCTTTTCTTACAATAATATTTTGCAATTTCATACCCATCATCAAAGGCTAAGACAATAAAAAATTCATACGAAATCCTAAGGAATCAAGTAGAATTTGAAAATTACAAAGAAGTCTCTATGGAATCCTAACTCTAAGAACTTGCTTAGAAACTAAAATCAAGTATGAATCAGGCCAACATACCCACACATAAAACCCATAATTGACACAACATAAGAACATGAAAAATGGGTTTTCAAACTTTGGTGTTTTGTAAAATGAAAATAAAATGTTAAAACAAGGAAGTAAAGATAATTTGGATTCAACAAGACTTTGGAAAAAACAATAGGGTCATAAGATCATAGAATAAGACTTAAAACATTAACCCATACCCATGAAAAATAGAGAAAAGTTATGCACATATTTTTATGGAAAATGGAAAACCTAAAACGCAAACATGGATTATTCAAAAAGAACAAGTAGTTTGAATCAAAATTTAAAAATACAGGAAAAAATATATGAATCAAAACACATCACAAGACATGTAGGAATAGATGAGACAACACGAAATGGGTAAAGACATACAGAAAAAAAGGGTAAGAACCAAAACATGCATTTCTTGTAGACCTCTATGAAAAGTAACCTTAGCTTTAGATACAAGATGATGGAAGCTCCTTCAATGAAGTTGACGAAGATCCCTTGATGAAGATGTTGAAGATGCATAACCATGAAAAAGAAGAGATGAAGTGGCTTAATGAATGGATAAGTCATGAATCCTTGAAGGAGGTTGGGCCAACCTTGAGGGAAAAGATAGAAGAAGTTTAGAAAAAAGACAACTCCAAGAGAACTTAGAAAAGTGAGAATTGTAATTTTGGTAAAGTTTCACTAATGTCATTCAAGTTCTAAAATCTTATAAAAAGGGAGGAGCTCTCCTTTTATAGGAGGAGAAGAACCCTATAGAAAGAAAATACTAAATGCACTTGAAAAAAACCTAGAAGTTTCCTTATCCAACGGGGGATGAATGAGAGCCTCTCTTTTCAACCAACTACTAACTAACGTCCAAGGGAGATGCATGGGAGCCTCTCCCTTAAATGGTCAGCCAAGGGGGATGTCCCTATTTCCATTCCAAGTTCAAAGGCTCTTCAAGGCCCAAATCAAGCCCAATTAGGCATTAAACAAAGTCCAAGTCCCTAAAGGTGGCACTAGTATGCTCTGATTTACGCCAAGCTACTTAACAAAACTAAACAATGTTCTTGGCCTAAAAGAAAGTTATATTACATATTTACAAAGTTATTAAGAGAAAGGAAGAGTCTAATAATTGATCCTCCATTAAAGTAGAGTTTTTGGAGCTTCATCTTCCTCTTCCATGCTATTTGCCATTGCTCTTGTGACTGGTCCAATATGTCCTCTAGATAATCCTCTGTCAAATTTCCTCATTTGTCGTCTACTTCGGCACCTAGGAGTTTGGCAAATCATTCACTGAGTGAAGAAAGAGGTTGAAAAATGCAAAGAATGAAGAGATTTTTTTAAAGAAAGACCCTAAAAATAGGAAAGACGAAGAGACAACCCACTTTCACCGAGAATGATGACCTTCAGGAGAGTTCTTCTTCGAGGAGGCATGGCAATGACAAGTGGTGCGATCGGAAGAAGAAGAAAGAGCAACATTAGAAACACCCTTTAGTTAGGACTTCAACAACGTGAAATTTTCTTCCAATTTTCTTTTTTAAAAATGTGAAATCCCACATCATTGAGCTATGTCGTTTAAAAATTATACAATAATGTGCAATATCATTTAAAAATTACACAACAACATGCCACGTCTGTTTTTTAACATCGTTCAACCAATTTAATGACAAGGGTTACATTGTTTTAATTTTTCAAACTTAAAAATTTAATTGAGACAAAATACATTGACTGACCGATTTGCAACTTCCAACAAAAATTAGAAACCTAAGGAATGATTAAACATATTCATTTTATAATTTTATGCTGTTAAGAAAGATGTTACAAATTTTTTAGGTTATAACCCTCTTTTGGTCCTTATATTTATTGGTGAATCTCAAGTGGGTCCTCGTTTTTTTTTTTTGGTCTCAATCGGGTCCACAAACTTGTAAACTTGAGTCAATTAAGCCCTCACCATTAAGTTTTCATTGACGCCGTCTAACTGTGATGATGTGGTGCACACTTAAAATGTTGATGTAACAGTATTATATTACGTGGAATTTTTTTTAGGTAATAACATGGCATAAAATTTAATTAAAAATGTTAGGGATTCAGAGTCTTCATTGTCCTCTACTCACAAGCTCATCAACGGTCGTTGGTGCCTCTTCCTCCACCTCACCACTTTCTCTCTCCTATCTCTTCCAACGCTCAAAAGCTGCAATCTTTCTTTATTTTTTCCTCTTCTACTTCATCTTTCAACTTTTCCAACCCTTCTCCATTGTTTTCCATTCTACAATCACACCACATTAAACCATTATGATATCAAAACAACAAAAACCATTCTGATATCAAAACAACAAAACCCAATTAAAACCCAAAATTCACAAGACATAAAAAACATTGCTATCTTTGAAGGAACAGCAGATCCAGTGGATACATAAAGTGGACGCAGCTCATCCGTAGTGTGAGCGAAACCAAGCGAACCCTAAACACCCAAATCGAACTTGTCGCACTCACGCAACCAGTAGAAACGCATAAGGCGAGACCCTTCAACAGAGTCCTCGCCGCCTCGCCACCTCGACCCCGCTGTCTCGACCCCGTCGCCTCGACCCTGCCGCCTCGACCTCACCCTGCCTTATCTTGGTTGAGTGGTGGGAAATGTGCAATCCAAGCCAATCTAGGGTTGTTTTCATGAACACAATCAGTTTCTGTGGGAGAGCCTTTTGAATTGTTGTTGGCTCTGAACCAGGAGAACACCATGAGTGAAGATACATCTTTGATTCCTAAAAATGCTCAATCAACAGTTAAGAAGATACAACTTTGATTCCTAAAAAACCCAACATAGTTTACGAAGATAGTAATAGAGGCTAAGCTAAATCAGACGCAAGACAATGAATCACTTATTCATTCAGAATTGATCGTTTTCATTCAGAATTGTATGGTGATTTTAGAGTATGTCATTGTTTCTGCACTTGATTGTTGGCATTTAAGAAAATAGTTCTTCATCATGATAATTCAATTGAAAATATTGGATTGCATATTTTACTTTGTAGATTTCTTGATTACCTTAATGCCTTTTCATTTTTTCAATTTTTTCTCTTGAAAACGAGCTTAAGCTCACATAAATTTTTTGTCTACTGTCATGGATTAATACGTTATTTTTCAAAAGGAAACATATGTTCTGAAGAGAGAAGATGCAATATATGATTCAATCTTAGTATAGCTTGGACATGATATTGATATTTGGAGTAAAAAGTGGTGAGGATGAGACGAGGTGTTGCGATGAAGGAGATGATGCGTGAAGATGGTGGTGGTCTGCTTTATAGGAGGCCACGTCAAAAACTCTTAATTTAAAAAAAAAAAAATCCACGTAATCAAATATTTTTACGTCAGTGTGCACCACGTCATCACAGGCAAACGACGTCAGTAATAACTTAACGAAAACGGGTTTAATTGGCTCAGTTTTACAAGTTTATGGACCCGATTGAGACAAAAAAAACGATGACCCACTTGAGATTGGCCAACAAATATGAGGAAAAAAAGGGTTTTAACCAAATTTTTAATATAATTTATAACATTATTATTGCAATGATTGTAAGTATTTATATTATAATATTTTTATTTTAAATAAAATAAAAAATACTAAACATAATTTTAAATTATGTAGCTTTAAAATCATACATGATTTTTTATTTTGTTGTTTCTCCTAATTAAAATTTAAATATAATATTTTTAATTAAATATTTTAAATTAATTTTTCATAATTTTAATTTTAATTTTTTTTTTCTTCTCATTTATTTTGAAGAAAAAAAAATATAAAAAGAGTCAAATATAACAGAAATAATGTTCCAATAAACCTATGGAGAAAAATAATGCTGTAATAAATATAGTTAAACAAGTTTTCTTCAAAAAAATATTATTTTTTAAAAATCACAATATTATGCTTGGTTCTCGTTTAAACACGTAATTGAGAGTTGAGAGGCAATATCTGGTAGATGAACTCTTCCATAATTCAATCACATATTTTACGGGATATTTATTCTAAAATATCTATTGGAATAACTTTTCCTTTATTATGTTTAAAAATATAAATAATGTTATATTTAAATAAATTTTCTTCAAAAAATATTATTTTTTAAAAGTCACAATATTAGGCTTAGGTCTCGTTTAAACACGTAATTGAGAGTTGAGGTATATTTTGTACATGAACTCTACCATAATTCAATCACATTTTTTTTCGTGATATTTATTTTAAAATATCTATTGGAGTAATTTTTCCTTTATTATGTTTAAAAATATTTATTGTTAAGAAAAGAGACAAGAACGTTTAACAAATAAAAATAGCATTTATAGCTTAAACCTTTTAAAGAATATGTTTGATATTAAATGTTGTATCTTGTAAATTCTATGGTACTCAAAAGAACAAACTCGTGTGCTAAATGCATATCTATAATCACTCTATAAAGTTTATAATATTAAATGTATGTACAGTTTGTACTTCTTTGTTTATGTTGTTTTGCTTCTCCTATGTAGATTATGACAATACCAAGTTTTATTCAAAATTTATGTATAAGATCAAAATAATGTTAAGAGATAGAAAGACATTCTTGGAATGTTTTCTTAATATTTTTGTTCTAAGGAAATTGTACACGCCACCTCTACGAAAAGCATGATTGCTTTGACGTTGTCTTGTAGTTGACTTCATACCTAAAGACTACTTGTTTTCCTCGAAATCAACTCTCTTTGAATAACGAATCTTTTTAGCAGAAAAGTATATAAAGAGGAGTGGATGAAGAGAAAAAAACAAGAATTTATCTTTGAATCGTATGTTGTTATTTTCTCTATAAGCTTCCATCGTCTAACGCTTTCTTTGCTTAAAATTTGTTTACAAGTGTTCAGATTTCATTGTATTGAAAGCAAACTCTCTTTGAGAGCTTTGATCTGTACTTGTTTTCCTAAAACACTTTTATTGTGTTTATAAATTCTGAAGAGAATTAAAACACTTGGTTGTTTAGTTTAGTTGAGCTAAATGGTCTAGTTTGGGAGACTAGTGTTAAATTGGGAATGAGTAAACTCGTATATCCAGATTGGATAGTTGTAAACGAAGAGTGGTGAAACTCTATGTAATATTTGAATTATTAGTAAAACCTCTTTAAGAGTATTTAAGGAAGAATTGGACGTAGCTCTATAAAAACAAACTTGTCTTATTTGCTTTCTTTTATATATGTTTATTAATACAAGTGAAATTTTTTGGAAAAACTCTATAAACCCTTTCAAGAATTTTTCTGTGTTTCAATTATGAATAAAAATTCATGTGGTGTGTTAATTTATTTATTTTCATCATAATAGAAAATAATAAAATTATAATTATAAAATTAAATATAAATAATTTTTACTATTTCTTTATAGAGTTTTTTATTTTGTAGATAATTATTTTAATTTAAAAAATATTAAATTTAAAAAGATATATCAAATAAAAACTAATTAAATTTAAAATTATTATTTAAAGAATAAAATTGATAAAATAATTATTTTAATAGAAAATATTAATTAAATGATAGAATTAAAAAATAAGTATAAAAATAAAAAAAAATTGTATAATAGTAATGATAACTTTAAAATATATAAATAACCATTTAATTATTATTATACTTTTTTTTATGGAATTCGATATCAACAATATAATTGTGATGAAATAGTTGGATTAATAAAAATAATATACTATAAAATTGTCTTAAAAAACTTTTCCACGATTATGATTCTATGATAACCGTAAATCCATAAAATTCATATTTATTAAAAAAGATTTCATTATGTAACATTGTTGTTTAAATGATCTTAAATTCTGAATATCGTAAAAAGAACAGAAAAAAAAAACTATTAAACATGCGTTATTTAGCTCCGTGTTCATCTACTTTTCTTCAATAAAATCTTCGGTCCCATGGACAGCTATTGAAAGGTAGGAAAGTTACACTAGGAAACAATAATACCTAATTGAAAATTATCTTAATAATTTAATAATATAATATTTTATGAAAAAAATAAAAAAGAATTAAAATACACTAGTGTAGTCAAGGAAACGACATCGATTATTTTCACCTATAGACAACGATTCTAGAACCGAGACATATCCAGACAAGGCAAAAACACTTTTTGCCTCGGTTCTGAACGAGTTAGTTTGTTCCCCTCTACTGCCTCGATTGGAACCTAAACCGAGGCAGTAGGGTCCTTCTTTTTTTTTTCTTCTTTCGACACCTTTACGCCTAGGTTCTGATTTCAATTCCAAATTCTAATTTCAAACCCCAAAACTAAAAAAAAAAAAATCAAGATTGCAAAGACAAAAGCCCAAAAATTAATTTGAAATGAAATTCATGTCTCCCAATTCACAAACTCAGATAACAAAGGTGTAACCCCGAAATCAGATGAATAGTTGAAACCCTAAGTCGCAAAAACAAGAACAGAAACTCCAAATTTGAAAATGAAAACCCTAATTCCCCAATTCTCAATTTCAAAAACCCTAAAATGCCAAATCGAAAAACGATTCACTCCGCTACCGTCTTCTTTGCAACGTGCCACCGCCACCTTCGTCCGTCATTGCAACCCCATTCACACCCAACCCGCGTTCTTATACAAAACAAGAAACCCCTAAAACTCAAACGAACACAAAGGAAGAAGGAGGAGAAGCAAACTTGCGCCGCAAATCAGAACGACCAATGTCCTCGCGCAGTCGTCGCCATCAAAGAAGTCAGAGTTTGAACCTTCGCAGAAGCGCTGCCGCTGTCAGACGCGACCTCGCTGCACCTCGCCGTGTCTCTCCACGTCTTCGTTGGCCACTCACTTCCATCACAACACTCTCTTTGCTCGTGTTCGCGAGAAAGGAAGAAGAGAAAGGGAAGAAGCTTCAACCTCTAGCTAACGCGTTCAAGGGAAAGAGGAGAAACATGACCCTCTGAAAAGGAAAAAAAAAACTGAACCCTTAATTAGGTCACTAGTTCAAGCCCACTTAGAATCAGAAAGAGAAGAGGATCTAAAGAAATTTAATAACAAAACCCTAAACATAATCAATCCTTGGATCTAAAGAAACCCCAAATCCATTTTAACTACAATTAAATAGTAACCTCACCTCTTAATATAACCTGAGAATTAATAACACGAAACACGAAGGAGTTGAAGAACAACAGTGAGAAGCGAGAGTTTGCGCGAGAAGAGAAATGGAACACTTCTGAAGAGTTTGTGCTCATAACAGCTTATACTGCCTCAGTTCAAAATATAACCGAGGTAATATAACCATACTGCTTCGGTTCTCAAACTTAACTGATGCCTATTGTATCAGAAAATAATATAAAATGAAAAATATAATGACAATTTTGAAAATATATTGAACCTATATGACTTGGTTGGCGCTAAACCAATGCGATAGCGTGACCTTTATGCCTCAGTTCTGATTGTAACTGAGGTCGTACGTGGCAAAACTTTATGCTTCAGTTTTTAGCTTAATTACTGAGGTAGTAGACATCTTGCGCTTCAGTTTCTTTTAAACCGAAAACATCTAACTTTCCTAAAACTACCAAAATGTTGCCGCGTTTTTATACGCTTCGATTTCAATAAAACCAAAATTTATATAGCACATTAAAAATATTGTTTTTTTACTAGTGATATTAATATTTTTGGTGTAATGATTATGTTTTAATTTAGAACAATGATCTGCATATATTTTAATTTTATCTATCTATTATATATTTAAATTTTTTTTATCATTTTTTTCTTTCTCTCTACATATATTTTAAATATCAATACATATGTTGTTGGTATTCATAAATATTTTTCTTTACTTTATCTGTACGGAGTAATGTTTTTGGTATTCTGAAGAAATGTTTCCTTTTTAGGTTGTGAATTAAGTAACTATTTTATTTTTCATACATATAGGTCGCCAAAAAAATCTTTCTCAATAGTTTAATATTCATAAAAATCTATAAAACTCAAGTTTTGCTTTATTTGATAAAGGAAAAAGTTTTTTAACAACTCTTTTTTAATAATTTTTTAATAACGTATACATGATAGTTTGTGATTGGTTCGTTTTAAGTATTTTTTTAAAAATAAATTCAAATAGACCAATAAAATAGTGATAAATGTCCTGTTATCAAAAAATTGTTAAAAAAATTTGTTAAAATATCAGGCTGCATTGATGAATCTACACTTGTGCATGTTAACGTCAAACTCAACAATACTATAGGAATCGGAGATTCCGCATTAAATTGCACTTCTCACATCGACAACCAACCAACCAGCCTTAGAAATTAAGTCTCTCAGCTCCCATTTCACCTTCACCTTTTTCACTACGAAAATGTTTCTTTAACACCCTTATTTGACACAGATTTGACACTGGCCAGGTGTCAAATTTCTATTGGGTTTTTTGTTTTAAATGGAAATGGGTTTTTTAATATACTGACGAGGGTAGAATAGGAATTGTGAGATATGAATTTGCATTTGGCGGTTTCGTTTTGGAGTCTTTCACTTTGCTTTTGAAGCTTCTCTTTCACTTTCGTTTTCTTTCCATTCCCGAATCTTCATCTCAAGTACTGTGCCATCTCCATTCCACCGTTGGTGTGATCTGAACCGGAAAAAGGCTATCTTTCGCAAGGTAAGTTGTATTTCTCCTATCCCCTGATTGGGTGGCTTGGGCTTTGTGTGTGTTTCGTCATTTCGACCCGTTCTCGCATTGTGTGGGTTCTGTTTGTGTATCATTTTGCCTCGCATTGTCGCATTGTTTCGTCATTTTGACCCATTCTCGGTCATCATTGTGAACCCTAAGCAAGTATTGATATTTGGGCTTTTACGTGTTTTAATTATTTTGCAGTTGCAATGGCTTCCGGAATCCCAAAGGTATGTTAAATTTGTGGTCTTTTATTCAATTGCATTTTTTTGGTTAGTAATAATAATGTTGTCGTTATCTTTTGTAGTGGAGGGTCCGTACTTCTATGGATTCATCAAATGTTATTGAAATGAATCGTTTGCTGAGAAAAGACCATGTACAACGAATTGCGATGACACCATTTAGGTGGTGTGTGTACCTACGTGAGGTTGTCGACGTTAATTGCGAGTTATTGAAGGTTATGGTATGTAGGTGGGTCGGGCATGATGTTAGCTTTAGGTTGAGTCATCAATTGGATCCATTTACAGTTTTAGATGTTTTCATGACCACTGGTTTAGGTATAGGGGGTTTAGAAATCCCGTTTGATGAATGTATAGAAGGTCTGGTTGGAGAAATGTTTAATAAAAAAAAGCACAAGTTTGAAAGACTTGGTTGACATGTTTAATGTGATTGTGTTAGACGAAAACACAGACGTTGATGTTGTTTGTAGGTTGTATATATTTGTGTGTTTGGTTGTCTTTTTCTTTCCTAGGAAGTCTAAGATAGTTGCTAACATGCCATAAAAAGTCTTAGATGACCTAGATAGTCTTTGTTTATATGATTGGACTACCGGTGTACATAAACACCTTGTTGATAGTTTGAATAAAGGTTTGAAAAAAATAATGGCTGGAGGTATCAGCAGCTCACTGAGTCTAAGTGGCAATGTCGCGATATTGCAGGTAAAATTCTTTGTAGTTGTTTAAGTGAATTAATAGAATTTTTTACATTTTGATATATGGGCGATAGAGAGATTTTCCTTGAATGGTAATCGAATTCATAGGGATTTCCCTCGCATGCTGCGTTGGTTCCGCTATAAGGCACGGTCATATGAAAATATTGATGATAATTTTCGGACTGGAGAAGTAAGTATTTGATGTAAGTTTTGTATAAATATTGATGATTTGAATGCACTGTTTAATTTGTTTGCATGTTTGTAGTTTAAGTTGAAGTGGTATGTTGGCGAGCGTGTCCGTGACATGCCCGAAATCAAAGCTGCTTTTGAGCTATTTGATGGAGGGATAGGTGTAGCGCAATTGCCAAAACGATGTAGAGTTGAGGAAGCTGATGATGATAGCTTCGATGATGGCACCTTCGAAGCAAACCTTGACGAGATATTGAAGAAAAATAATGAAGAAATGATGGCCTTGAATTCAAGGCTAGCTTTTTTGAAGAATGAGCTATTTAAAATTCGTGAAATTCCAATTTTGAATGAAGATGTTGGAGGAGTTGATGAAGAACCTTTAGGTGGAGGTAATGAAGAACCTTTAGGTGGAGTTAATGAAGAACCTTTAGGTGGAGGTAATGAAGAAGCCTTCAATGAAGATGCCTTCAATGAAGAACCTGTGGCTGAAGTTGAACAACAAGTTGAAAACGTTGTTGAAATTGTTGACGATGAAGGACCGGAGGAACCGCAACCATTGGCAATCGTACCTCTGCGTGCAGTTGCTGGTGATCTAAGGCCTAACGTGAATGCTGACCAACTCTACATCGCCGTCAACGTAAGGGAAAGACAATAGAGGTAAGTAATGATAATTTTGTTTAATGTATTGTTTTGGGCATAGTTTTTTATTCAAAAGTACATTTGTTTTTAATCAGGATCGTCTGTGAAATAATTGGCCAGACACTGAGCACAACATCTATTCATACCTTAGCTCCTTACCAATACGTTGATAACATGGTAAGTGTTTTATGTCATTATTTGATTTATACTATGCATATTAATTGGAATCATTGATGAATTTTGAATGTGTAGTTGGTGCTATTTGCAACCACCATATTTATGCACTTTGAGAAAAGGAGGACGGGGGTTGTGAAGAGGATCCTTTTTAGTTCCTTTTATGTAGTAACGTATTCGCTTTGAATGTGTTATTTTCACTTCCTTTTCACTTTGAATGTGTTAGGCATTTAGGATTGATGTATTTCATCCTATTCGCAGGACCTTATAATCGATGATTATAAGAGAATGCCAAAAAACCGTCGTGTGTTCAGTAATCATAATTACAACAGTTGTTTGCATGCGGGACACTTTAGCCTTGCAGACATTCCAACAGCTGACTTTGTGAGTGAGGTTTATTTTTCATTGTGTTTGTGGTGGTATGTGACATATAGCAGTTGTTGATGTGTTGACTTTCTTTTTGTTGGTTTGTAGCTGTTTCTTCCTTTTTGCCATCTTGATCATTGGTGGTGCTATGTTGTTAAACTTAGTACATTGGAGATATATGTTATTGATTCTTTGGGGAAGGGCATAAGAGACCGCAAAAGGATTGACACTTTTGTGGTATGTGTGACCCCATTTGAATAATGTTATTGAGTTGCATGTAATAATGTATTGTTAACGTATTATTCTTTTTTTGACTTGGTAGGCGCAAAACCTTGCCCGATTTTTTTGCATGTTGTACAACAAACCGGAAGGGAGTATTGGACCTTTGTCTATTGTACAACCAAACATCCCATCCCAACCAAACCTGTAAGTTGTTATAAGCCTTCATTTTAAAAATATGTTATTTTAATTGACGTAGTATGTCATAAGTGGTTCATGTTATTTTTTTATTGTTTTAGACATGACTGTGGAGTTATAATGTTACAAGCTATGGAACTTTGGGATGGACATGATAAATTCAATGGCAAAAGCATGCCACAATACTCGAACGTAAGGAAGAATATGATTTTCTTCATTTGTTGATGATTTAATTGATATGACAAGTACACTATTTTCATTTCAGGAGGCATTGCTTGCAATCAGAAAGCGATAGGTAACTGAATGGATCCTAGACGACAAGAACATAAGAGTATTGGATGTGCTAGACATCTATGGATTATTATAGGGTAGTTGTGCAGTGTAATAATGTAGTCTAGTTTAGTTTGTTTTGACAGTGTACTTTGTATATGAAGACAATTTAGTTCTCGTTTTATATATATGAAGACATTGTACATCTTCTTATTGGAATAAGATTGTTTTATATATTTCAAGACATTGTACAAATTGTTATTTCAATAAGATGATTGATTTAAAGAATGCTTATGTGCAATGTAGAGATGATTGTTGAATGATGATTGATGTCCAGGTTTTAGTTATGTGCAATGTATGAAAGTTCCATAGCAATTAAGGCCAAGTACTGCAATCTTTGCAGCAAAAAACACTTTTGTAATTGTTTACAAGAGGGTGGTAATCGTTTACGCGAGCAATTTGTCCATTTTGGACATCCTTTTGCACTGAAGGAACGACCTGTGGTAACGTGGGGGACCACAGGTGGTTTTTTTTTGTTTTTGAAGGCAAGTTGACTGGTTTTTGGTATAAGTGTGTGTCTAGGGTTGGATGTGATGCTTGGGAAACCCCATGATGTAGAGTGGGTCCAACCATGGTGATGACATGAACCTTGGTGAAGTTCACTGAAATCTGCAGCAAAAAACACTCCCTTAATCGTTTACAAGAGGGTCGTAATCGTTTACGCGAGCCTTTTGTCCATTTTGGACATCCTTTTGAACTGAAGGAACCACTTGTGGTAACGTGGGGGACCACAGGTGGTTTTTTTTGTTTTTGAAGGCAAGTTGACTGGTTTTTGGTATAAGTGTGTGTCTTGGGTTGGATGTGATGCTTGGGAAACCCCATGATGTAGAGTGGGTCCACCCATGGTGATGACATGAACCTTGGTGAAGTTCAGTGAAATTTCTGCAGCAAAAAACACTCTTGTAATCGTTTACAAGAGGGTTGTAATCGTTTACGCGAGCCTTTTGTCCATTTTGGACATCCTTTTGCACTGAAGGAACCACCTGTGGTAACGTGGGGGACCACAGGTGGTTTTTTTTGTTTTTGAAGGCAAGTTGACTGCTTTGACAAAATAACTAGGGCTGAATTCATTAAGCTCAAAACAATGATTACACTAAGAACATTACATGACATGTTACTAAATTTTAAAAGTGCAGAATCACAACATTGAAAAAGTCTACTTGAATACAAGTACAGTCATCCAATAACCAGTTTTAGAACTGATAACATAGTATTACAGTAATCCATTAAAGTCCTATTTCCCCTGCACTACAAAATATAAATTAAAGCATATGTAAATTTATGTATTAATTGTCTGCTTCTTTGGATGATGATGACGGTTGGTCTGCTTGTTTGGATGATGATGAGGGTTGGTATGCTTCTTTGGATGATGATGACGGTGGGTCAGTTGGCGGAACAAATTTGCGGAGGATGGCATCCACATTGTCATTGTTTTCTGCCCACATCGGAAATCGAATGACAGGTCTTGGCGTTTCCTTCACCAGGTCAACTGATGGAGGACAAATGTCAGGTGGAAAAACCTTCACAATGTTGCGGTGAACGATATTCAGGTAGTGCTTGTTCCCAAATGCACAAAAGGATTTCACCTAATTGAACAATAGCAAATTAAGTACTACTTATATATGAAATTAATAAAACAACTCACAACAACGGTAATTAGTAATACAAATTTTAAATGAAGTACTGAATGAATGGTTTACAAGATTGAGTATGATGACGGATCCAACTCGAATATTGTCTCCAAATTGAGGATCTTCAAGAACTTTATGGTGCAATGAAGCCTTCCTCATAGCGGATGGGTCCTGCTCACATTTAGTGAATGATTATTTTTTATTTTTTTAAAAAAAATACATTGAAAAAAAGAATACCTTTATAGTCAAGAACATGTCTCCCAGACCATTGGGCTTGCACTCCTTTACTAAGCAAGCAACAATTGGAAGGATCTGAAATTTTTTGGCCTCTTTAAGTGGATTGACGTTCTCCATTTTTCCCTCTTTAACAAGACCTGCAATTTTCAAAATAAACTGCATAAAAAATTAAATTGTTACGGTTGATTGTTGACTAGTATTATTTGAACAGGTCATGTACCATGGTGTTCAATAAACATTTCTGCCCATTTCCATGCATTGGAGTTGAAATCTCTTTCATATGTTGCCTAAGCAACATCATTAGCAAATTCTTGTGTGGATTTATGGTCTTCAGTATTTTTCCTATTGAGGATGGCAGCTTGAACATTACCCGCAGGGCCAGGTATAAGGGACGAAGAAGCATCACACTTTTTAAGAAATGACTCTAGGACATCATCATCATACACAAGGTCTTCCCATGCATCCATGATAATCCTTTGATAACGTAACTACAACAATAGAAAGGAATTTTTATGAAAAAAAAATAATAAATAAGTAACTAATCTCACAAATAGATTGAAGAACTCCACGAATTAGGATGGGTATGAGCGAGATATATAAAGACCTCTCTGCACACAACAATTTTTATGATTAAAAAATAATATTATAACTTTAACCGATTTGATGTTGGTTTTAATGATGGTACATTACTTAATCAACGTGTCACTCACTTTATGTCACAAATTGATGAAAGAAGAAGTGTAATAACTTGCTTGAATGACATTGCATTAAATGTTTGGAATGGAAAGTGAGCTTCATTAATTGTGGGAAAGGAGAGAGAAAAACTTTTTTATGACAGAATTTAATGCACCCATCCTTAATGATATCAAATGAAAAGAACTTTTCATAGTGAATGTGAGATACAGAAGCCTTGTACTCGTTGCAACACACACTTCTTCCCTCCAAAACGTTGCCTCTTTCTTCCATAACGTTCTTCAACAACCAACCTATCTTCATTGAAGGCAGAGTGTTTATTGCCCAGGTGTGGAGTTTGGTCAAGACTTCTTTAAGTTCATTTAAGGAAGAGAGGCTAAGTCCTTCGCAGGAGTTTGGTGAGTACCCCAACATCTTCATTTAAGGCTCCTTGTAGGTATGAATATGTTTGTCTCATTTAAGAAGCCACTTCATTTGATTTCTTCTTCTTTATTTAATTTCTACTTCTTTAATGATATTTTTGATTTAAAAATAAATAAATTTTATACCACTTGACAAATTTGGAATTATGTAAAAAATGTGTTATATTTTTCAGTATCATCAGTTGGGCTTCATAATGAATGTGCTACCTTAGTGCAATGCAAATACTCCTGAGCCTAATGAAAGTTGTTTGGACAACGAGCCTAAGATAAATATGTGTTTTGATTCAATGGAAGAGGCAAAGAAATTCTACACAAATTACGCCATCACACATGGATTTGCTGTGAGGACAAGATCTTCGAAAAAGGATAAGGACAACAATGTGTACTACTTGCGATTAGTTTGTTCAAGAGAAGAGAAATATGTATCTTCCATCAAACCTGAAGTGAAAACACTTGCAAGTCAAACAAATCAATGTTCAGCAAGCATTACCATTGGAAAGAAGGACAATAAATGGTTTATAAAATCCGTTGAACTACATCACAGTCATGAGCTATGCCCTAATACATCTAAGCTAATTGCAGGGAATAGAAAATTGAGCATGCAAGCGAAACACACGTTGCAAGTCAATGACGATGCGGGAGTTAGGATAAATAAGAGTTTTCTTAGCATCGTTAGCGATGCAGGTGGATTTCAGAATATGGAATTCGTTGAACGAGATGCACGAAACTACGTTATGCAACACAGGAAGTCTTTATGTAAGGACGACGATGGTCAAGCCCTCTTAAAACACTTTTCATCAATGAAAGCTTTAAACAACGACTTCTTCTACGACATTGCATTGGACGAAGGGAATAGAATATATAGTGTTTTTTGGGCAGATGCAAGAAGTAGAGCGGCGTGTGAGGAATTTGGTGATGTTGTTTCTTTTGACACGACTTACTTGACAAATAAGTATGACATGCCCTTTGCGCCGTTTGTTGGCGTTAACCACCATGGTCACTCAATTTTACTTGGATGTGGATTGCTTTCTTCCGAAGACACTGCGTCATTCGTGTGGTTGTTCGAATCTTGGTTGAGATGCATGGGAGATAAGGCCCCAGATGCCATTATAACAGATTAGTGCAGGGCAATGGCAAATTCAATTGATGAGGTTTTTCCAAACACAAGACACAGGTGGTGTTTGTGGCACATAATGAAGAAGTTGCCAGAAAAATTTCAAGGATACAAAAATTATGTTGCCATTAAAATCGATATACACGCCCTTGTCTATGACTGTGGTTTGCCAAGGGACTTTGAGAATGGATGGGAAGATGTACTTACAAAGCATGGATTGGAGGCAAATGATTGGTTATGTGATCTTTATGATGCAAGAACAAAATGGGTTCCATGTTACTTAAGGAGTGATTTTTGGGCGGGTATGTCAACTACACAAAGAAGCGAGGGTATGAATGCCTTTTTTGATGGATTTTTAAATTCAAGCACCACACTACAACAGTTTGTTGTTCAATTCGACAATGCCCTTAGAGTGAAGGCACAAAAAGAAATACAGGTTGACTTCTCGTCCCTTAACACTAGTTGTGGCTCCCAATCACCGATTGAAAGACAATTTCAATTAGAGTACACACATGAAAAGTTTAACGAGGTTCAAACAGAATTTCGGTCCAGGATGAATTATTTTATCAAGAACACTGTTAAGGACACTTATATGAATACTTACACAATAAAAGAGGAGCGGATGTTTGAGGGTAAATGTGCTGATAAATTTTATACAGTTGAATTTGATCCAGTCACTAACAATACCAAATGTTCTTGCCTCTTATTTGAGTTCAGAGGCATCATTTGTCGGCATGCACTATTGGTATTTGGACAAGAAGATGTTTGCAATGTGCCATCCAAATACGTTCTTATGCGTTGGAGTAAAAATATTCATAGAAGGCACACACTCATTAGAGCAGCTTACACTACCTCAAAGCTTCAACCGACCATGCAAAGATACCAACTATTCTGTAAAATATTCTATGAAATTGCGGAGATTGCTTGTGAGTCAAAAGTTAATTCAAATCAGTTACAAAAAGATCTTGATCTACTAAGTAATAAATATGGCTGCAATTCATCCATGACAACTAACATCATTAGTGATGGAGATGAACTCAGATATGAAAATCCGGTTACTTCTCCAACATCTGACACTGCACGAGGAAATGATGACGTACTTGTCCGCAGCCCTTTAGTAGTGAAGCGAAAAGGGCGACCGCGTACAAATAGGTTAAAGTCTAACGTTGAGAAAAGGACGAGAAAACCAAAAACATCTTCAGCAAAGAAGTCTTCAACAACATTCGTACAAGACTCTGTGAGTATTTATTTTGTGTGCTATTTCCATTTACTTCACTTAAATTTTATATGTTTTCTAAATGTAATTTTGTTGATTTAGGAAACAACAGTGCCTGATGTTATACAAAGTGCTAAGGTGATTCCATTTGCATCCCAATCTTACCAAGTTTCAGACCAATCCGGAGTGGCCCCATCGGGATTTTTGTCTTTGTTATCGGCTGTGCATAACAATTTCGATAATAACATACTTTCATGTATATAACTTTCTTCTTGTTATTTACCTATGAATATCATTTTTTTATTATTGTGCAAAGTCTATGTAAATTCAACTTTAATCAAAAGAAGAAGTTATTGTGCAAGAAATTTTTCATCACCACTGTTGAGAACACCTCCTGTAACATAGGTTAACAAAAAAATTGGTATTTTGTGCTGGAAATACGCATTGTAATCGATTACCATTATTGTGTAATCGATTACATTGTATGGTGGCTTCCTATAGATATGAACAGAGGGGTTTAACTGCCCACATTCCCGTGTTTAGGTTTAACTGCCCACGTTCCCCTGTTTAGGTTTAACTGCCCACTCCTCCTCTAGGTCTTCAATTATCCTCCTTCGCAAATGCTTGCTCGTCATTGCCAACACGCTGTCCTTCCATGGCTGATCGCGCAAGGAAGATACAGAGGGGAGCTTCTTCCCGCCGTGGTGGACGTCGTCGTCGAAGTCCAACGCCTACCCCACCCCCATCTCCAACAACATCCTCATCCCCTCCATGACCAGGACACGAATTGTTCTCTTTGCCTACACAGTATGAGAAATTTGCTATGCATTTTGTCAATCGACACATATTGGAAAGCAAATACCTGGATGAGGATTACTTTGAGGTAAGCAACTTTGATTTCTACGACATTTTGCGAGACGCAGGACTCAGCGAATTTGTATCTTTGAGAAAACCATTATACCCGCAATTAGTTAAAGTTTTTTACAGCAACATGGAAATTTCTGAAACGGGAGTTATTCGAAGCGAAGTAAAAGGGGTTAAAATTAGAGTGAGCCGTAATCTTTTTCAACAACTTACCTCTCTCCCATGTACCAGAGTTCGTTACGAATGACGTCTTGTTGATGATTGGAAAGAAGAGTACAATTCCATCACTGCAAGGCAACTTGTTTGTAATGAAAAAACGGACTTGAGTGGTCGAATAATTGTTGGGGGTTTGAAGGTGCAGGCAAGAATACTGCATTATGTGCTAACTAGAATAAAAATTCCACGTTACTCAAATATTGGTCAGGCATCCAATGAGGATATTATGCTGTTATGGGCCCTTCTCAATTCAAAGCAGATTAATTGGGGACATGTCATCCGCAATAGGATGAAAAGGGCTTTATCCGACAATGAAATGATGCCTTATCCTCATTTGGTAACTATGTTGTTGGAACACTTTAATGTGCCTCTTACTTTTGATCCTATTACAGAAATAATGGAGAAACAAAAGGTGGGATGTGACAAAATAACCTCCTCTGGTTATGTGCAAAATGTAGACGGAGTGTGGGTACACAAAGACGACGCACACAACCAACAGAGTGAACGCGGACAAGTGTAGCATAATGATCAACCAAGTTCTTCTACAACACTTGATGATGTCATACAACGCATTGACCAACTCCAGACGTACGTTGCTACAAGATTCGACGACATAGAAGCACGACTTGGTAATATTGAGAACCGAGAACCACGAGTTGGAAACATTGAGAACCGAATGCAGCAACCTCCCACCCCATTTTATCATTTCACTTCGTAGTTTTAATTTGGTTTTTACATGTATTTTCTTTCAGTTGGAACTTTTACTGGAATATTGTACTGTTTTTATTACTTCAATTGAGTATCGCAATTTCGAAGTTTACTTATAAATCTTGTTTGAATGTTTGCGTATTATATTTCACGTATATACTACCAACTACAAATGAAGGAACTAATGAATGTTTCGCGTATTATATTTCATTAATATACAACCAACTACAAATGAAGGAACTAATTATCAGTCAATGAACACTGATATTGATTTGGGGTCCACTGTGGTCCCCCACGTTATAACTGGTGGCTCCTTCAGTTGAACAGGATGTCCAAATCCCTGTTCAGACTCTTGTAAACGATTATGAACTGCTTGTAATCGATTACAAAGCACAATTTCACAACATACACAGTACAACTTGACTTGACTCAAGGTTCTCAACATGGGTGGTCCCTCCATACATGATGGGGGACCCAGAACATTAGGTTCAAGCCTCTCCTCACTCCAGAACCAAAAAACACAATTTAAACCATTGGATTTGGTTAAAAACACACAATGGTCCCCCACGTTGTAACAGGTGGCTCCTTCAGTTGAACAGGATGTCCAAATCCCTGTTCAGACTCTTGTAAATGATTACGAACTGCTTGTAATCGATTACAAAGCACAATTTCACAGTATACACAGTACAACTTGACTTGACTCAAGGTTCTCAACATGGGTGGTCCCTCCGTACATGATGGGGGACCCAGAACATTAGGTTCAAGCCTCTCCTCACTCCAAAACCAAAAAACACAATTTAAACCATTGGATTTGGTTAAAAACACATTATGGTCCCCCACGTTATAACTGGTGGCTCCTTCAGTTGAACAGGATGTCCAAATCCCTGTTCAGACTCGTGTAAACGATTACGAACTGCTTGTAATCGATTACAAGGCACAATTTCACAGCATACACAGTACAACTTGACTTGACTCAAGGTTCTCAACATGGGTGGTCCCTCCATACATGATGGGGGACCCAGAACATTAGGTTCAAGCCTCTCCTCACTCCAAAACCAAAAAACACAATTTAAACCATTGGATTTGGTTAAAAACACATTGTGGTCCCCCACGTTATAACTGGTGGCTCCTTCAGTTGAAAAGGATGTCCAAATCCCTGTTCAGACTCGTGTAAACGATTACGAACTGCTTGTAATCGATTACAAAGCACAATTTCACAGCATACACAGTACAACTTGACTTGACTCAAGGTTCTCAACATGGGTGGTCCCTCCATACATGATGGGGGACCCAGAACATTAGGTTCAAGCCTCTCCTTACTCCAGAACCAAAAAACACAATTTAAACCATTGGATTTGGTTAAAAACACACTGTGGTCCCCAACGTTATATCTGGTGGCTCCTTCAATTGAACAAGATGTCCAAATCCCTGTTCAGACTCGTGTAAACGATTACGAACTGCTTGTAATCAATTACAAAGCACAATTTCACAGCAGGTGTACCAGAACTGAAGTTGTGGTCCCATTTAAACGATTACATTCCACTCTTTTCCATCATTATCTTCACCAATTCAACTATATACATCAAATCACAACCATTAATTCATTTTTTTCCACATTCATTATCACTTGGAAATCAAATTATAAAGCAATTCAATAAAACACCCATTTTATTTCCAGATACATAAATGTATTAAACCAAACATGAATGTTCTATATAATGAACCAAATAATAGGTTTAATTACACCATCTTTTTCTTGTCCTAACACTCAAGTCTAATACAATAATTAATCATTTTTCTTTCTAACTACTACATTTCTTGTGTATGGTGTCCTAAGTGCTTTGCTCTTAAATCGCCTTCTTGAACCAATCCTAACATAAGTCTTCAGCTGTGATTGGTTGTCGGACATTCCACCCGGTGCATTTGGCGACATTGCACCTTCTTCATTGTTGCACATTCCACCCGCTTCCTCGGTCGACACTCCAATAGGTGAAACAAATTCATCGTCACTAAATGCTTGTGGACGTCCAGCACTTTGAACACCATCATCTGCAGTTGACCTTTTAGGTGTTCTTCTGGCCTTCTCTCCCTCCAACTCTGCCTCTAAAACATCACCTCCCTTTTAAGTTCTTCAATTAAAGATTTTTGATCCTCTGCAGTGCGCATCAAACTCTCCCTGCGTTTTTTTTAAGCAATTTCTTTCTTCGTTGTTCTTCATAGCTTTTTTGTGGTGGTTGTATTTCTATCACATCGTTGTTATCCTTCTTTACAGCACCAAATTCATCTACAACATGAACCTGAAATTTAACAATATATAAAATGTTATATAACTAGTGTGAATATAAAATAACATTCAAAAGTACAAAAAAATCAAACACATACCACACCCATCTCAAAAACACGTTTCACAATGTTGTCTCCAACAGTTGTATTCATCCAGTGCAAGATCCTTGAAACTTTCTCTATTGCACCTTCAGGAGCCATGAAATGCTCACAAAACCAAACCTATACAACATGTCATTGTTAAAAATTACTCATAATCAAATAACAAATATTCCAAACTTTAGTTGTGAATTGTGTACCTGCAACATGTACACATAGCTATCAACATAAACATTGCTTCTAGCTTTGCCTTTCTTCACAGAATTTGAACCTTTACTCAAATTTTCTAACAAATAACGATAAACTAAACTACCCCAACAGTATTTACTCAGACCACTCAACTCATCAACAATTTCAAACAATACAGGAAGAACTCGTCCACTATGATTTGGGAATAAAATCTCACATATCCCCACCAAGATGTACAAGCTACAAAAAACCTCACAAGGTATGGTTTTTTTATGTTCTTTCAACAAGAATTTGAAAATGAAATTCAGATCCTTAATTTCCTTACCTAAGTATTTCACACATTTACTACTACCCACTGAAGAATCTTTCAAGTTTATACTTTTACCATCTAAACTCAATCTTATTCCTGAACAAAAATCATTTTCATTGATATTGAAATGCTTGTCTGCAATAATAAAAGAGTTGCTCGAATCCACCCATGTCTTGGTTAACTCACGCAAAATTTTAGTATTGAATATGACTTTACCACTCACCTCTAAAAACCAACCAAATAGAGTCTTCGAAATGACTTCCCGTTGCTCCTTTGTCAACCGTTCGTTGAGAGTGCAAACATACATAGTTGAAAATGAATGACGCACAGTCAACTGTCCAAAAGAAAATAACACAAATGAAAACACCAAATCAAATAACAAAAACCCATAACGTCTGCAAGAAACCACAAGAACCCCAATACCCAAACCTAAAACCAAATACTCAAACCTACAATGAGAGAAGGCATTTACCTTGGTCCAACGAAGGTCCATTCTGGAACTTGCCATTTCAGATTGCAACAATAAGGCACTAGAGAGCACGAAAGCATCGGTAGAGCCGCGAAGACCACGGAAGAGAACGATGGGAGACGAGCAAATGTGTGAGAGAGGTAATTTGTCACACAAAACTAATGAAACAGCCGAGGGGTACAATTGGAATCCAAATTGTCTGAAAAACTTTCCATTTTGCAGGCCAAATTTTTTGAAAAAAAAATAAAATAAAAAGACCCAATAGGACGTTGACACGTGGTAGTGTCAAATGTGTGTCAAAAATTGGATGTTAAAATAACGGGACCCTTTTCACTATTATTGCTCTTTTATTTTCATGTGTTTTCATGATAAGAGAAAGCGAAATATTAAACTCCAGACTACTATAAATGAAACACTTTGCACTTCCATATAAAGAACATACCATTCACAAAAAATGAAGTATCTAAGCTCCTATTTCACCTTTGCTACCATCATTACTTTTTTATTTTCATTTGAACCTCCTTCACTTGATACTCGTGAAAAGTTTGTTCAATGTCTTTACAACTATCCCAATATCTCCAACTTAATCTCCAATGTTGTTTACACACAAACCAACTCTTCATACTCCTCTATACTAAACATGTCCATTCGAAATTATAGGTTCTCCAACTTAAGCTCAAAACTCCAAGTCATTGTCACGCCACTCGATGTTTCCCACATTCAAGCCACCATAATGTGCTCCCAACGCCATGGCTTGCAGATTCGAATCCGAAGTGGAGGCCATGATTACGAGGGTCTCTCCTACGTTGCCCAGGTTCCCTTTGTCATCATTGATCTCTTCAACCTTCGACAAATCACAGTTGACGTAGAAAACCGAACTGCATGGGTTCAAGCTGGGGCAAATCTTGGTGAACTTTATTACACGATTAGCCAGAAAAGCAAAACACTAGGGTTTCCAGCGGGTGTGTGTGCCACTGTAGGCGTTGGTGGCCACTTCAGCGGTGGTGGTTATGGATCCTTGATGCGTAAGTACGGTCTTGCCGCAGATCATATCATTGATGCTCACATAATAGACGTGAATGGTAATCTTCTTGACAGAGAAGCCATGGGTGAGGATCTGTTTTGGGCCATTAGAGGAGGTGGTGGAGCAAGCTTTGGAGTCATCGTGGATTGGAAGATAAAGCTAGTTCCAGTTCCATCAACTGTGACAGTTTTCAATGTTGCAAGGACATTGGAAGAGAATGCAACAGAGATCATTCAAAAGTGGCAGCTTGTGGCCAATAAATTGGACGAGCGCATATTCATTAGGGTGGATGTGAAAAAGGTAAATTCAGTTGAACATGGAAAGCCAACAATACAAGCAAATTTTGTGTCCATGTTTCAAGGAGGTGTAGAAGAACTTATTCCATTGATGCAAAAGAATTTACCGGAGTTGGGTTTGGATAGAAAAGACTGTATTGAGACTAGTTGGATTGGTTCAGTTCTTTTCGCGAATTCTGTGTTACTTGGAACTAATTACATGAATGAAGTCCCTGAAGTTTTGCTGAACAGAAGTCGATTTCGTGCAGGAATAAACAAAGCAAAATCTGATTATGTTAGGAAACCCATTCCTATTGATGGATTACAAGGGTTATGGCGTTTGCTTTATGAAGTTCCAGATTGTGAGCTTCAGTTCGCCCCTTATGGAGGCATAATGGATGAGATATCGGAAACTGAAATTGCATTCTCACACAGATCTGGAATCATATTTCATATTCATTACGTGGTGGTTTGGGAAGAGGAAGGGGATGAGGCTGCTGAAAGGTACATGAATTGGATTAGAAAGTTGTACAAATATATGGAACCTTATGTTTCAAACTCTCCGAGAGCTGCATATATGAATTACAGAGACCTTGACATTGGGGTTAATAACAATGGTTATACAAGCTACGATCAAGCCAGCATTTGGGGTCTCAAGTATTTCGGTAACAATTTCAGGAGATTAGCTGTAGTGAAGACCAAGGTTGATCCTCACAACTTCTTTAGAAACGAACAAAGCATTCCTACCCTATCCAATGAAGAAAATTAAATTAACTCTAGACCATCTAGAGTATCTACCATTCAAATAAAATAAATGTTAATACATACTATATGTATCGAACATTCTGTTATCATATATTTATTTTCTTTCATTATTGTTCTTCAAGTTTTGTTGTCATTATTAGATAAAACTAATATTCTCTGTCAAAATATAAACGAATTGAAAAAAATAATTAAAATATAAACTTCTTTATCCTTCCTATAGTTATAATTAAATTTTAATTATTTAATTCTCATATAGGAAATATCTGCTTGATTTATTATGATGTGTTTTTAACTTCACATAAAGATGTTCAAATACTTTATTTCCTCAATGAAGTTTTGCTGTAGTTCACCTTCGACGTACAATATTTGAGAGCAAATAATAAGTTGATAATGTGTTTAAACGATGGAAGTATGTTATTTTAATATTTAAAAGCTAAAAGTATAAATAGAATTTTTGTTAATGACTTTTATTACTTAAAACATATATTATCCTTCTAAAATTCATTTTCTAATAATTCTCTAACATCTTTCTTAGTGTTTTAATTTCAGGAGGATTTGGTTTTGTTATTATTTTAATAACAATATTGCAAAAGCTGTGCCATCAAAAGCGGGATTTTTCTCTTAAGCTTGGACCGAAAGTTTGCTTTTAACGGTTGGTTTTGAATTTGGGAAGTGTCTGGTTGCCAACGTTAAAGTTTTTAATGTGCAACGTTAAAATTGTTGCTGCATGGTCAAAATCACTACCGCAAGGCACGCTCCCAACCTTTTAATTTATTAAAAAATATTATTTTTCTAAAAGATATTTTGGATTTTGGATAATGGGCCTGGTCCATGAGCTCTATAAATAGAGCACCTCCTCCACTCCAAAATCATCAGTTCTCTCATTCTCTCTTTTCTTTCTCTCATTCTCTTATTATTCTCTCCTTCCTTTTATTTCTTAAAATATTCTGGGTATTTTATTTTCTCTTTAAGAGATCCTTGCTAGTTCTGAGATCCTCAGATATTATTCTGAGAAGTTCCTGTTGTATCTTTATATATTTTATTATATTTTTCTTTTACAATAATCATCTTATTAATATAAACAGATGATGATTTATAAACAGCAGGATTAGTTTTATATCTATTTATTGTTTTGTAAAACTATCTTATAAACAATCTAACTATGTATAAGTACTCTTAACTTTTTAACATCATTATATATAAAGTTAAATATTAAAGTTATGATCAGATAACTCTAATGATATTTTATATACTTTATTTAAGTTAATTATTTTTATTTATTATATATGTGATGTTTTCATAATAATGTTAAAATTATTAAAATGAAATATTACGGAAGATAATTCATTATTGAATGCAAAAGTTTAATAATATAAACAAATTATTGTGAAAAGAAAATGTAAATGAAATTGAAAGTAATTGAGGGAAGGATATGTGAAAGAAAACAATATAAAGATAAAAACAGCATAAAAAAGTCAAACAATTTCCGAAATTAAACTAAATTGGAAGGAACACTTATATCTCTCGCTGGTGAGGGCCATGAAGTTATCTATACGAAAAAGAAAGTGAAGGAAAACCTACATCCTGCACGTTTTCAACCTCAAATTTGAAGGAATATTAAAAATAAAAAATAAATATTTAGCATACAACTAAGCACATATGCTCAACTACCTTTCAGTTGGTCCGGAAGGCAGACATATGAAAGAACAAAAAAGTTCTAGGATTTTTCTGCACGAGTGTCTTCAAAATTTAGTTTTTAAATAAAGTGTCTTCAAAATAAAAGATAAAAATAAAAAGTTTGCAAGGAAAGAAATGCCTTCAAAGTGCGAGTTTAAATTAGTTTAAAATAAAATTTAATCATTTTCAATTAAGTTAAAAAAATTGTGAGTTACTATTTAAAAAAACTAGCAATATTAATTAAAATAAAAAATAGTTAATATAAATTAAGTTAAAATAAAACATGATTCATTAGTTTAAATAATATAAAAAATTAATTTTAATTAGTAAAAATATTTTAAGTTAAAATATGATTGACTAAAATTAATTTAAATTTAATGACTTTTTAAAAATTATGTTTTAATTCATTAAAATAATTTTTAAAAAAAGTATTAAAATAAAAATTGATAAAATGAAATAAATATGATTTTTTAACAAAAATCTTGAAAAAATATGTTGTCACTCTCAATGATAATCAATTGCCGTAAAATATTTGACCCGTGTATTTATATATCTATCTATAATTGAATTGTCATTATTTAATTTTGTCGAAATAAAAAAAAAAACTAAAAATAAAAAAATAATAAAAAATATATTTCATTTCATAAAACATTAATGTATTTCTATTTGTATAATAATTCCACCTGCCATTTTGTTTTATTTTATTTTTATAATAATATTTCATAAATAAATAATTAAATATATAATTAAAAATTATGTGAGAATATCTTTAAAAAATAATAATATAAAAGTAAAAATAAAAATTTTTATTCTCTCAACCATACCATTGTCAGATTGCAGAGGAATGGAGAGCAAGAAAAAGGTGTTCTTTCACAGGCTATAAAGGAACCATACCATATCAGATTCACTATTCCCTCAATTTCTTCCCCAACCAATTATTGAAATTCTCCAAAAGTTTTTGTCAACTTTTTCTAACAGAAAAGAATGCCTACCAGCATACTGTCTTCAAACCTACACAAATTTCCAACTCTAGATCACCCCATCGTCTACGGGTCTTACTGCATTATCATTCAATTCAGAAAACATCATTCATACAAATAGATAGATATGTCAATTTAACCCACTTACATGTTTACTCTCATCCATATGGATTGAGGTCAGAATAGTTCACAAAACTAAAAAAATTCTATAAAAAAAATTCACAGAATTAAAATATCTACAAAATTCTTGTAGGATAAAGTCAAGATTTTTTTTTAGAAAAAATATATTGATGTTAGTTTTCTGTTAAGATTACTTTGTAATAGTAATTTGTTAAAGGGTTCTAAGTTTTTCAGTGGTTGTTAGTCTTTCAGTGGGTCTTCCCATTCCCCTTTCCTAACCTTTAAAAGGTTAGGTTTTTCTCCTCAGTTAGGATACACAGAACATATAGTAATTTACAAAAATTGTAAATCACTTTCAGATATGAGAAGTTGATATTTTTCTTACCTCTTCTTGTTCCTCTTGCTTCGATCTATCTCTTTCTCTCTTCCGGCATCAGCAACGAAGGTCTTCCAGCGTGTCTACGGTTGCTTCTCTCTCTACTACCAAGGAGGTGTTCTTCTCTGCTTCTCTCTATCCATTGTCGAAGTCAGACATCGTTGGCAGCTTCTGGAGGAAACTTTTCTTATCCACGTGGACTTACGTTTTCAGATTTTGGGTAAAAGCTTTTGGGCCTTTTTCTCGTTTTAACATTCGGGCCTTACTACAATATGGTATCAGAAGTGCAACCTATTTCTTGAAGCTGATCTTGCCATCTTGACCAGTTCTTGACATGGCAGAACACGACACTGATCCCACCACTAATCCATCAAGCCCCTATTATCTCCATCCTGGCAAAAATCCAGGCATTACCCTCATTTCCCAGGTTCTTACTGAATCCAATTACTCGTCATGGAGCAGAAATCTAAAACGGGCCATTCTCTCCAAAAACAAAATTAAATTCATTGATGGCAGCATCCAAAAACCTGCCAGAACTGACAAATTATATGAAGCATGGGAAAGATGTGATACTATGGTTCTATCTTGGATCATCAAGACCCTATCAACCCAGATTGCAGAAAGCATCCTTTATGTTGATACTGCCAAAGATCTTTGGGAAGAACTCAAAGACAAGTTTTCTAAGGGAGATTATTTCAAGATTTCAGACTTATTACAAGATATCCATTCCATCAAGCAAGGAGAAAGAAATATCAGTCAATATTTCACTGACTTAAAAATCCTTTGGGAAGAATTAGAATCTCTCAGACCTATACCATGTTGCACCTGCATGAACCCCTGCACTTGTGATCTATCTAAAATCTCTCTAAAATACAGAGAAGTTGAACATGTCATTTACTTTCTAAAAGGGCTCAATGACACCTATCAAACTGTTCGAACTCAAATCCTTCTAATGGAGCCCCTTCCCAACATCAACAAGGTTTTTTCACTTCTTATGCAGCAAGAAAGACAGCATCAAGACAGGGGAGGCCAAACTGATTCTTTCAAAATTTTAGCCAGCACATCTGACAAGAACAACTGGAGAGGTCAAGGTCGTGGCACTATTTCACGTGGTCAAGGAAGAGGAAGAGGGAGAAATTCCAATTATGGGAAGCAATGTTCCCATTGTCACAAGATGAATCACACCATTGACGAATGTTACTCTAAACATGGCTGTCCACCATGGTACAAGAAGAATGATCACCAATACAATCAGGAAAGGGGAGGCCAAAATGAATGGAGTTATGCTAATTCTTGCAAAGAGAGCTCAACCTCTACCCAGACCCAATAAGCTCAACAAGAAAATCATAGTAATTCTATGCAGGTTTTTACTCCTGAACAGATGCAAAAGCTATTAAAAATGATAGAGGGTACCCAGATACAGAATACCCACAACATTAGTCAAGTTCAGAGAAATATCCCTAGAGACCTTGGAGACAACCAAGGTAATTTTTCCTGGATCATTGACACTGGGGCCACTGATCATGTGACACATGAAAGGAAATATTTTGTTACTTTCTAGAAAATCAAACCTATAACAGTCAAACTTCCAAATAATTATGTGGTTATAGCCCAACATGCTGGAACTATTCAATTTTCTGAAAATTTTATCATTTTCAATGTTCTTTACATTCCTGAATTTTTCTTTTAATCTTATATTTGTACAAAGTCTAACAAGGGACTTAAATTGTACTCTAACTTTTTCCTCTAAGACTTGCCAGATTCAGGACAACTCTACCTTGAAGATGATTGGGCATGCTAAAGTTTTCAAAGGACTTTATTATCTTTCCTGTTTTTACCTAACATTATGTACCCAAGATTGTTCTCTCTTGTAAATATGTTAGTGATGACCTATGGCACTATAGATTGGGACATCCATGTCATAAAATCATAGAACAAATCTGTAAAAGTTTTCCATATGTTCAAATGCCATCTAAAATTGTTTGTGAAATTTGCCATTATGCTAAACAACATAAACTGTCTTTCTCTCAGAGCATCACTGCTTTTGTTAGCTGTTTTGATCTAATACACTGTGATATATGGGGACCCATTTCCATATCTTCTATCCATGGACATAAATACTTTCTTACCATAGTTGATGACTATAGTAGACACACTTGGACCTTTTTAATGCACAATAAAGGACAGACTAGAGAGCTTTTACAGAATTTTATCCTAAAACAAAAATCAGTTTGGTAAAACTGTTAAAACTCTTAGATCTGATAATGGGCCTGAATTTAATTGTGCTAGTATGTATAATTCCTATGGTATTGAACACCAAAGAAGTTGTGTGGAAACACCCCAACAAAATTCTATTGTTGAACGTAAACATCAAGATATATTAAATAAGACTTGTAGTCTCCTCTTCCAATCAGGTATCCCTAATGCTTATTGGTGTTATGTTGTTTCTCATGCTATCTATTTGATAAATAGGCTTCATACTTTTGTGCTTAATGGAAAAACTCCTTATGACTTGATATATAATACTCCTCCCACTTATTTGAACTTAAAAACTTTTGGCTATCTTTGTTTTGCCTCTACTTTAGAACATAATAGGCACAAGCTTGATTCTAGAGCTAGGAAAGGTGTTTTCTTAGGATATAAAAATGGGGTTAAAGGATATATTATACTTGATGTTAATACTAGAGAAATTTTCCTAAGCAGGAATGTGATTTTCTATGAGAATGTTTTTCCCTATAAAAACCAACAGAATAAGGAGAACAATCATGCTGAAAAAGAGATTGAAGCTGTTTTTCTTAATGATTTCTGGTCTGGTCCTAACTATAATAGAAATCAAAACAATCTTGAGAATATAAATACTGAGCAGGAACCTGATCACAGAGAAACCACTAACACTAATACTAGAAATGATGAAGTTGGTGACAATCCTAGACGACCCACTAGAACAAAAAGGGTCCATGGATATCTGGATGATTACATCCATCAGGTTAATCACTCTTCATCTAACTCTCTACATGCAAAGAATAATTACAAAACCCCTTATCCCATTTCTAGTGTTTTGTGTTATGACTCTTTGTCTGAAAAACACCTAAAGTACACTCTAGCTGTTTCTGCTGATAAAGAGCCTAAATCTTATAATGAAGCCAAAGAAAACCATGAATGGGTTACAACTATGCAGAAAGAACTCAAAGCTCTGCAGGATAATGGAACCTGGAACTCAACTCAACTTCCCCCTGGAAAAAACTCCATTGGCTGCAAATGGGTTTACAAGATAAAGCATAAAGCTGATGGCAGCATAGACAGATATAAAGCTCACTTAGTAGCCAAAGGATATACCCAACAAGAAGGTATAGATTTTCTAGATACCTTTTCACCTATTGCTAAATTGACCACTGTCAGAATAATTCTGGCCATTGCTGCCACAAAGAATTGGCATCTACATCAACTTGATGTAGATAATGCCTTCCTACACGGAGACTTAAATGAAGAGGTGTACATGGAACCACCACCAGGGCTGGATGTTCAGGAGAAAGGACAGGTTTGCAGGTTAACCAAGTCTCTATATGGGCTTAAACAAGCTAGCAGACAATGGTTTGATAAGCTATCCTCCTTTCTACTTTCTGTCAATTACACTCAATCTAAATCTGATCATTCTCTCTTTATTAAGAAAACTTCTACAAATTTTATAGCCCTCCTTGTATATGTAGATGACATCATTTTAGCAGGAAATTCTATTAAAGAAATTAACCACATAAAGGCTCTTCTCCATCATGCTTTCCGGATCAAAAACCTAGGAGAACTGAAATTTTTTCTATGCTTTGAAGTTGCTAGATCAAAGAAAGGAATACGCCTATGCCAAAGGAAATATGCTTTGGACATTCTTGAAGAGACAGGGATGCTAGGATCTAAGCCTTGCACAACTCCCTTTCTAAGTGACACAAGTTCCTTATACAAAAATGAAAATCACTTGACCAACCCTAACTCCTATCGCAGGCTAATAGGGAAGCTTCTTTACCTTACTAATATTAGACCTGATTTATGTTATTTAGTTAATCTTCTTAGTCAATTTGTTCATTCTCCTACTGATTACCACTATCGGGCTTTGCAGCACATGCTTAGATACATTAAATCTAGCCCTTCACAAGGTCTTTTTTTTGCTGTTGACTCTCATCCAGATCAAAGCTTTCAGTGACTCAGACTGAGCAACTTGTCCCAACATTAGAAGATCTACCATTGGCTTTTGTGTCTTCCTTGGATCCTCTCTTGTTTCATGGAAAACAGAAAAA
Source organism: Vigna reflexopilosa (assembly GCA_027742785.1). Taxonomy (NCBI): domain Eukaryota; kingdom Viridiplantae; phylum Streptophyta; class Magnoliopsida; order Fabales; family Fabaceae; genus Vigna; species Vigna reflexopilosa. Next base: position 19,251,489 of record CM050911.1, read on the forward strand.
CAAAGTACTATTTCCAGGTCGTCTACCGAAGCAGAGTATCGAGCTACAGTTTGCGAAATCCAATGGATCTCTTACATCCTACAAGATCTCAATGTTGAGACCACTACGACTGTTGTCCTCTACTGTGACAATAAGTCTGCCAGACATATTGCTCACAATCAAAGCTACCATGAAAGGACTAAACACATTGAAATCGACTGTCATGTTGTACGTGAGAAGATTCAAGCGAATCTCCTTCATCTCCTACTGGTTCGCTCCAACGAACAGCTTGCTGACATATTCACAAAGCTTCCTCACCGTGTGCGTTTTCAGTTTATCGTTCTCAAGCTTGGATTGGTAAACATACACAATCCAGCTTAAGGGGAGGCTATTGATGTTAGTTTTCTGTTAAGATTACTTTGTGGTAGTAATCTGTTAAAGGGTTGTTAGTCTTTTAGTGGGTTTTCCCGTTCCCCTTTCCTAACCTTTTAAAGGTTAGGTTTTTCCCCTCAGTTAGGATACACAGAACATACAGTAATTCACAAAAAATGTAAATCACTTTCAGATATAAGAAGTTGATATTTTTCTTACCTCTTCTTGTTCCTCTTGCTCCGATCTATCTCTTTCTCTCTTCCGACATCAGCAACGAAGGTCTTCCGGCGTGTCTACGGTTGCTTCTCTCTCCACTACCAAGGAGGCGTTCTTCTCTGCTTCTCTCTATCCATTGTCGAAGTCAGACAACATTGGCAGCTTCTGGAGAAAACTTTTCTTATCCACGTGGACTTACGTTTTCAGATTTTGAATAAAAGCTTTTGGGCCTTTTTCTCGTTTTAACATCCGGGCCTTACTACAATAAAAATATTCATTTTAATAAAAAAAATAATAATTAATTCTCAACTTTTATCATATATAATAAAAGAGTCTGATCTAATTATGTTGCATAACCACTATGTTACATTAGGATACACGTTTTCGTCAAATTTCAAGTTCTTATAAATTTCCCATTATCAAGTGTACATACAATTGTTTAGAATAATTGGCAAATCTGTTTAAATGTATACCTAATCAAGTATAAATTTATTATAAATATAATATAAAGTATATGTATATATATATATATATATATTTCTATCAAATAATAAACTAGTTTTCGTAGCCATGAATACTCTGGTCTTATAAATAAAAGAAAAAAAAGTGTTGCTGTAATTTAATTAGATTTAATGATACTGATGAAAATTGTGTCCAAATAGAGTTCAAGTATTACAAATATGGATGAAAAATTTTACAGCCATATTTGAACTGATTGTTATATAAAAAAAAATTTGTTGATATAATTTAATTTTGCATATCTGTAATCTGTATTATATTCCCATTTGTATTCAAGCAATTATATCAATGCAAAGACACTCCTTAATTTAATTAAAAGAAATTTACTCGTTAAATGATTGTTTCAAGAAAAAAATGACTGAAAGATTAAAGAGCATGTCAATTCATTGCCATATAAAATAGTTCAACAATTAACTTTCTAAAACTATATTTTAGTTTAAGAAAGTTGGATTCTACCTTCTTCGGATTTATTTATTTTTTTAAAAATGTTCAAAAACAATTTTTTAAAAATATTGTTTACTAAAAATATTATTTATTTATTAAATACATATTCGAAAAAGTAACAATAAATATTAATAACAGTGATCAATAAATAACTAAGAACATATCATAATCAATATTGAGAAATTTAAAAAAAAAAACATTCGGTCCAACATTTATTATGTTTCATATATTTCCACTTATAGGATTAATAATAAGTGTAGTAAGTTATTTATAATTCAAAAAACTATTATTTTTTTTATAATAATAATAATAAATAACAGTAACGTTGTTTAAATCTATTACTGTAAGATGTCGTTGATCAAAATAGAATTTTATTTAAGTTTTCGAGTTTGAATATATTCAAAAATTTTATGATTAGATTATTCATATTAGATATATCAACTAAAATCTATTTGTAAATAATTTTCACATTAAAATTGAATTATAAATTTAATAAGTTAAAAGTTAATAATTAATATTAAATTAAATATTTTAAAAAATATTTAATTGAATATCTAATTGAATATCTAATCAAACATTTTTAATTAAATAATACTTTTAATGGATATATTTTTAGCAAAAAGAAATTTCATAAGGTAACAATAACTTAGATCCTCTTTAAAAAGTAATAATAACAGTGATGAATAAATAATTAAAAAAATAATAAAATTATAGTAATAAATACTGCACCATTACAACGAAAAATACTGTACCGAAAAATTATGATTATAAATACTGTACCGAAAAATTAATAAATGATCAATAAATAATTAAAAAAGTAATCAAATTCATAATTTTTTGAAATTGAATTTTTAAATTAAAAAATAATTTCACATTTTTTTTCTTAAATTAAAAAATATATAAAATCTAATGATATAAAGAATTTGAATTTTAAATAACTAAATTATGAATTTGTGAAAAATAAAAAAATTTAAAAATTAAAGTAAATATAAGTTTATTTAATGGATTAAACCCACTTTAACTTTGAATCATCTCTAAAAAGAAAAGAAAGTCTACCAGCATACTGTTTTCAAACCTACCAAAATTTCCAACTCTAGATCAGCCCATCGTCTACGGTTTCTTACTGTATCAGATTTTATCATTCAATCCAGAAAACCTCATTCATAAGAATAGAACGAATAGTTTAATCATATTATCTATTCAAAAGTGCCGAAATTTCATCAAATAAATTAATATAATTCAAGAAGTAAGATAAATCAATTTAATCAAAAGAGAAAAATAAAATTTTGTTCCAGTTTATATCCTGTCTTAGCTTGGACTTCCAGTTTTTTCAATTTTTTTTTTCATTCTTCTTCTATTACAAAAACATTAAAATAAAAAACATGTAAAAGTGGAAGAGTGACTATATCCATGTCAAATGTGTTTGTCTTCTTTTAAGTTAGTTTTGTCCATAATTCAATTTTGGTGTTTACGGATAGATCTATTTCACGTTTCTCGTAAGGGATCCTACGGGATCGTTCCAAGAGTCCATGTCCATATTTTGTTTATACAAAATAATTTTTTTTTTCTTATTTTCTTTTTAATCGAGGTTCGTGACATTGTTTTACCTGAATTCGTCTTTTATACCTTTAAATGAAAGGAGATTAATAACGATTTTCTAGCTGATATTCTCCATTATTAGTGACAGTATAAACATTTAAATGGAAGAAAAGACATCAGCAAGATAAAGTGGCTTAAAAGACAACAAAAATAGAAAAAAATAACATAAACAAAAAGAGAGAAGAGCATAGAAAGAACATAACACAAAAGGAGAGTAAATAAGAAGCAGAAAAAGAGCAAAGAACCAAAAAAGAACAAAAATCACAAGGTGAGTATAATAACAAGTGGAAGAAAGTGTAACGAAGGAAGAAGGAATAGAAAGGAAAGGATTCAAAAAGAGAAGGCTCAAAAATGTAGAGGAAGAGAAGGTCGTGCACTTAGAATGAAAAAAAAAATCATAATTAATATTTTCCAAGATTTTTTGTTCTTCATTGAGATTTTCTTGTTGAAGGTTTAAAACACAATCTACTCAATATTAGCTAGCTGTTGATAAAGGACTGAAGATTACATTTAAACCCAAGTATTGTCTGATTAGCAATTGCTTACAATACAATTGTTTAGAATAATTGGCAAATTTGTTTAAATGTATACCTAATAAAGTATAAATTTATTATAAATATAATATAAAGTGTATATATATATATGTATATGTATATATATATATATGTATATGTATATGTATATGTATATATATGTATATGTATATGTATATATATGTATATGTATATGTATATATGTATATGTATATGTGTATATATGTATATGTATATATATATATATATATATATATATATATATATATAAAGAGATATGTTTCTGTAAGGGCCTGATAAATTATTAAAGTCATTGGGCCTTTCATTTGGGGCAGCTATGCCCATAAACTAAGGGTGCCTTAGTCTTAGAAGGGGCCTTTCAGAAATCAGACTTTCATTTTCCAGATTTCCTTTCTCTCTCTAAAACTTTTTTCTTTTTTCCTAAAAATTTGATCTGCCTTCTCTCTAAGATATCAACCCACTGAACCGTTTAATCCTTGAATAAGTGGTACTCAAACGTTCACCGCGTTGAGAGCTTCGTAACGGACCGAACGATTTCTTGTTCCGACCGGTAAGTCACTTTCCCCTTTTTCTTCAACTGTCTTAAATCTAGGGCTTGTTGTCCTATAAATGGCATGTGCTTTGTGCCTGTCCCTTTCCATTCCTTATGTTTTTTTAGCTCTAAGAAGCTGTCTTCATCACCAATTCGGTGATCTGTAGGTTCTGTCAAGCTCCGTTCTATGTGGAGGGTACTGTTAGGGCGTCTTCAAATTAGCTTATTTTGAGAAACTCAGGTAAGGGGAGCTAATTATTTTTGTTTGAAATTAATTTATGAGATATATGCATGTTGAATCCTGAATTGTTGATATAAATTGTTATGTACCTCTTGAGTATAAATTGGCTTGTATTATGATGCTGAAAATTGTGCATGTAAAAATGTATTGGTTGTAAGCTGTTATGATGGGATTGATTGCTGAGATATAGATGGGTTTAGTGAAGATAAGAGGAATGAAGTTTTCTGCATATTTATTATATAAGTATGGGTACTGTAAGAAACTTCTTGTTTGAGAAATATAAAAAGGAAAAAGTGTTGTGAATTGGCAGAGGCTAAAGATGTGATCTATATTTTTATATCTTTACTATGCCATGTAGAAATTTCTTACTATGTCTTATGAATATCTTTTCTTGCACTTCCATAATCTTCATAATTATTAATTATGATTCCATAAGGATTCTGCAATTTATAAGTAAATTTAAGCATTTTTTTTAGAATGTATTTTTAATTTAGATTTTAAAATATACAATTTGAAATATATTTATTTTATTTTGAAATAGACAATTTAAAATACAAAAGTTATAATTTAAGTTATATATTCTAAAAAAATAAATAAATTTTAGATTATATAATGTTAAATATATTTTGTATTTTATATTCTATGATGTATAATTTATGTTTAAATTGGTTGGTCACCTGATGCATAGACCTTGTATAAACAATTCTAGTTTATGTGATGCTTTTATTAAAGGAATGAATTATACTTGTTTTTTTTAAGTTTGGGAAAACCTTTTAAAGGATAGGAATACTGTAACTTAGTTTTGGAAATAGCAATGCTAAGATTAAATAGTATATTACGTTATATTATATTACATAATATGCTTATTCTAAAATTTTTTTGTGGTGAATCTTTTATATTATATAATAATTATAAACTTATACAAATTAGTATATATTAGATATATAATAGTATAGAAACGTTAACAAATTATTTAGTTAACTTAGTTTTGTTAATATTATATTATAATATATCAATATTAGAATTCTGTAAGTTTGACCACTGATTAATTTATTGACTGACATAAATTTAAATTATATACTATTATCATTATAATAGTAGTTTTATGTTTTGTTAGTAAATAAACATATAAATTAAGAGATGAAACAAATGAGGAATTATTATGTATGTAAAATAAATTATAAACATTGAATGATTTTTATGTGTTTTGGTAATATTTTATCGTAGTAATGTATATTGTTGAGATTATGTATATGATGATTGGGACAAAAAAAAAGTATATGATTACAAAGTGATGAAAATACAATCCAAGTGGTAAACCAAGTTCCATCTATGTAGAATCTCAGGGTGAGATTCTTAGTGTTTTAGAATGAAAGTATGAGCTCAGTCTTGGGGGTCTTCCTAACGCTCCAATTGCCTTTCTTCTCACGTAGAGAGGATTAGACCATGTGGTGAGGAGTAGCAGGAGGTCTGAGTCTTGGAGGCTTCCATCATGCTCCAGGGCGCGGAACAGACTAACCTCGTGAGTGTGGCAGGGCGGGGGAGCCCAAGTATCACAAGCCACCACGGGTGCATGGCCTGCCATAGCTCGACTATCATTCTAAAGTCCGGACGAGTCAAGTCTAGAATATAACATGCTAGAATCCGTGTCATATATTGCATTGCTTGAATGTATTTTATTTGAGTTAAATATGATATGTATATGTTGCTATAATTGTATGTTTTTTATATATTTAGCTCACCCTTGCAATTGCTTGTGTTTGTGCCATGTTTGCATCTGTTTTTCTTGCGATGATCATCTATTTGGATGGAAACAGATGGCGTGGAGGATACTTTGGAAACAACTCTTAATGGGGATGGAAATGTCGCTGCCTAGTTCACTAGACTTTACTTTTCTTAGTCTTGGATATTTTGAAGAACTTTATTATGTTCTAAGTTTTTAATTCTCTGTATTTTAAGGGAGAATTCTAGTACTCCAGCTTCACATTCTAATACTATTCTAAGGATGACTGTAATCCTAAGCACCTCTATTATTCTCTAACTACTTTCAATTATTATGCATGATAACGTCTTATTTATATATTTCTTTTCTATATAATTGGAACGTCACAGTTTCTATCAAATAATAAACCAATTTTTTTAACCATGAATACTTTGGTTTTATAAATAGAAGGGAAAGAAGTGTTGTTTAAATTTAATTAGATTTAATAATGCTAATGAAAATTGTGTCCAAATAGAGTTCAGGTATTACAAATATAGATGAAAATTTATTCATATCAGAAAAATATTTATTGATATGATTTAATTTTGCATATCTGTAATCTGTATTATATTCCCATTTGTATTCAACCAATTATATCAATGCAAAGACACTCCTTGATTTAATTAAAAGAAATTTACTTGTTAAATGATTGTTTCAAGAAAAAAATGACCGAAAGATTAAAGAACATGTCAATTCATTGCCATATAAAATAGTTTAATAATTAACTTTCTAAAACTATATTTTAGTTTAAGAAAGTTGAATTCTACCTTCTTCGGATTTTTTTTTAAATGTTCAAAAACTATTTTTGAAAAATATTGTTTACTAAAAATATTATTTATTTATTAAATATATATTAGAAAAAGTAACAATAACTCACCTAGATCCTCTTTACAAAAAATATTAATAACAATGATCAATAAATAACTAAGAACATATCATAATCTTGAGAAATTAAAAAAAAAAACATTCAGTCAAACATTTATTATGTTTCATATATTTCCACTTATAGAATTAATAATAAGTGCAGTAAGTTATTTATAATTCAAAAAACTATTATTATTGTTTTATAATAATAATAATAATAATAATAAATAACAATAACGTTGTTTAAATTTATTACTGTAAGATGTCGTTGATGAAAATAGAATTTTATTTAAGTTTTCGAGTTTGAATTTATTCAAAAAATTTATGATTAGATTATTCATATTAGATATATCAACTAAAATCTACTTGCAAATAATTTTCACATTAAAATTTAATTATAATTTATTTTTAATAAGTTAAAAGTTAATAATTAATATTAAATTAAATATTTAAAAAAATATTTAATTAAATATCCAATTAAACATTTTTAATTAAATAATATATTTTCAGCAAAAAACAATTTCATATTAGAAAAGGTAACAATAACTTAGACCCTCTTTAAAAAGTAATAATAACAGTGATGAATAAATAATTAAGAAAATAATCAAATTATAGTTATAAATACTGTAACGCTACAATGAAAAATACTGCACCGAAAAATTATGGTTATAAATATCGTACCGAAAAATTAATAAGTGATCAATAAATAATTAAAAAAATAATCAAATTCATAATTTTCTGAAATTAAATTTTTAACATGAAAAATAATTTCACATTTTTTTTAAATTAAAAAATATATAAAATCTGATGATATAAAGAATTTGAGTCTTAAATAACTAAATTATGAATTTGTGAGAAGTAAATAGGTTTAAAAATAAAGTAGATATAAATTTATTTAGTGAGGCTAAACCTACTTTAATTGTGAGTCCAACTTTGATCTCAATCCACTTAAGAAAGAATTTGGGGGTTGGGCTTTTTTTTTCCAACTTGAAGGACTTTTTAAAATGAAACTTTAAAAAAAATGGATTAGAGCTATAATAAGTAGAAAAAGAGCAAAGAAGAAAGAAAGAACAAAAATCACAAGGTGAGTATAATAACAAATGGAAAAAGGTGTAAAAGAGGAAGAAAGAATAAAAAGGAAAGGATTAAAAGGAGGAAGAGAAGGTCGTGCACTTAGAGAATGAAAAAAAAATACGAAATTCATATTTTCCAATATTTTTTGTTCTTCATTGGGATATGAGAGAACAGTTCACAAACCCATTAGACTTAGTTTTCATATAAGATCTCCCTTGAGCCTATTTCTTCGAAAAAAAAGAAAAATACCCTTTTTACATGTTCATTATTTTCACTTGACATCATATTTTTTGAAATTATTTCAAATAAATTCAAAGAAACTAAAAATAAAAGACATAATTTTCCCAATTGTTTACATTATAAATTAAAGAAAAAAACAAAAATATGAAAAAAAATGAAAGTAGAAATAGAAGAGGAAGAACAGCTCTCGAGCCTATTAGGCTTAGTTGCTATGTATGATTTCCCTCGAGCCCAGTTACTCTGAATCTATTTCAAAAAGAAAAGGAGGTAAAATGATTTCTTTTAACATGTTTTTAGATTCGTAATTTTCTTTTTTTCTTTTTCTTTCGTGATAGAAATATTTTGACCATACATATAATTTTCGATAATCTTTAGCGTTATAAATAAAATTTACAGCATGTACATAAAGCAGTTTTAATTTCTTTCAGATTGAAGGTCCTCTTCATTCATATGAATGACCTATATATCCATGAAAAGAAAAACAAACAAATTTTGAAAAAGAAAGAAAAAAAGAAAGAAAATTAATTTTTGAGATTTTTATTCTTCCCTATGACAAAAATAAGAATAGGTGTCAGAGCCCATCAAACCTAATTGCAATATGTGATTTTCCTTGGATCCAATTTCTTTATAATTAAAAATGAAAATAGAAAACACAAAAAAATTTCTTCTAATATGTTTCATAATTTTCACATCCGATCACATTTTTCTAAAATAATTATAAATCAATTAAAAGAAAATAGAAAATATATTTGCTTCTCTAAGACTTTCGTAATGCGAGCTTGTTGTTAAGACTTTGGCAAGTGTACCAATTTATATCAAGTAATAAACCGGTAATACCGGATATCGTATTCCAAGAGACTTGTGTAACACTAAACAATTGTATAATTACTTAACTAATTAAGATTAAAAACGATTCCATTGAATGAAATTTAAATGCAATAAAAGTAAATATAATGCTTTAAAAGTAAAATTGATCTTTTGTAGCTAAAACAAGAATGAATGGATGAAATTGACGATATGAGATGAAGATGTTGGGGTTAGATTTCACCTACTTCACTTTCATGCATATTAGAACTCAACTTCTTCATTAAAATGCTAATGTCAACTTTCTATATTACTTCAAACCCAATTCCTTGATGTAAAAAGCCTAGACTTGATTATTGGACATCAATCTCTTGAAAAACCCTAATAATCAATTCCGCATTAAGAAAAGAAGTTCATGACAACTAAAGGTCCTATCTCTATTTTTAGGTAATTTTCCCTTTAGGTTGATACTCCAAGTCATGGTTCACAAGCTATTTTCCAATAACAAACAAATCCAAACATCAAGTTATGAAGGGCCTAAAACATAACAAACATTAAGAACAGGAGAAAATCATTAACATTCAATGAAAGAAGCTTAATATATTCAAAACATGTTCAAATACATGAAGTTCAGAGGTTACATCTTTTCCCAACAACAAATGAATTTAGTTCTCCATTGTCATTGAGAACCTTGGCTTACAATGGAGGAATATGGACGAGATGGAAACACCCAGAAGAGAAAAGGAGAGCTTCCACTTGCCAAATCTTGCTCCAAAAGGTCGAAATTAGGGCTTCTGTGCTTCAGTCGTCAAAAAAGATGTGAACCCTCTCGCTCAAAAGCCTTTAAATAGGTCAAGAATGCCACGTCAGTAAGTGCCACGCTCCGGGCCCATACAAGAGGGCGCCCAATGCGACTTAGGCTAAACTGGTTGACGCTCAGCGTCCTGGCTGGGCCGCCTAGGTGTGGATGCTCAATAATTGACGCTCAGCGCCCCTAGAGGTGGTGCTCAGGCGTCCTTGAGCGATAAGTGCCGCTCAACGCCCCTTGAGTGAGCGCCCAGGCGTCTTTGCACAACAAATGCCCCTTAGCGCCCCAAAAGAGGGTGCCCAAGAATGCTTGCGCCTTCTTTAGCCTTCTATTTTGGTGCTTTTATTGTTCTTCCTGGATCCTCTTCCAAAACATACGCATAACCTAAAAAATTGAGGGAATTAGTGATGACAATCATTAAATATAACCTCAACTGACTTATTCACAAAATTCAGATAAAAGCGAGGTTTTAAGCAAGCTTCAAGCTCAAAGAGAGTTGATTTGGTATTAAAAATGCACCATGTAACATCCCAAAAATTATAGCATAATACTATAGTAGGAGTTATCATATAATAATATTGTAGGACAGTCATTGGAATTAAAATAATATTTAAAGAAGTCCTAAGGAAATACTTAAAATTTACAAAGTTTGCAAGAAAACATAGGTCTATTAATAAAACTTATAAAACATACCGAACGGTTATACCATTAAGCTGTATAGACCGGACGATTTACAAAATACAATTTCATAACTAATAACAGAACGACCCTAAACTAAGTCTTCGGGATTCTTGCCGTCCAACGCTTGTTCCAGTGAACACTCTTTAACTTCTGCGCACATCCAAAGGATGATCATTGTAAGGGAAAGGATCACCGAACAACAACAAGAGACAAGACAAAAAGAATGCAGGGTAAGCTAGTGTAATTTAATTAATCATACGTACAATCAATTCATCATAACATATAATCATCAAACATTCTTTTCTAGCAAAGACCGAACATAGCATATATACAATGATCTACTATTTGACTCGACCATCCAGATTGTATGAATATGTAGCTTGTGGCCGTTTGTGCACCCGGGTGGTGTAGTAACTGGAAACCCATCAGTTGCCACCCGAGGTTAGCCCGTCATACCTCACCTAAGGATCCCCCTTAGACTAGGGCCTCCTGCCATTCTCACCACATGACTTACCCGTCTCTACTTGAGAACTGGTAATCATTAGAATTTCAGGATGAACGCCGTGAATTTTGCTATCCATATTCATACTTTACCAATTCAATCACCAATCACCGAGACATTCCTCCATGGAATTCTCTTCCATACCACTTGAAATATACACATACTACCTCATCCAATATACAAATATACGTAAAATTAAACCAAACAGTAATTCAAACTTCATCATTAAGTACATCCGAACTAAAAGACTTAACTTAACCTATGAACCAGACCGAATGAAAGCTCACTCCCTATATAAGCGAATCATGATCGAACGGTCATGTGAAGAGTAACAACTCAAGCATGAGCCGAACGTCCCTGAAACCAAACGTCTGAACAATCCAATTCTAAAGCTGAACTAAACACTTGAATATTAGATCGATCACTTATGACCTAAAACCAACACTCTTGTCTTAAACTGATCTCCATTGACAGAATTTGAACAATAAGAGTTTAGACCGAATACTAATAACATAACCGAACGTCTTATACCTAAATATTTACTCATATTAATCGGACATATTAAGAAACCGAATGCTAGTACCAGACCGAGTACCCTAAGAAACCGAGCGCTAGTATAAGACCGAGCACTACTGAAATTGAGTACTGACATAAGACTGAGCACTACTCAGACAGTATATGACCGAGCAGTCATAAGCAAAAAAGGCCTAGAACAACCCAACTCAATTGAGACCAAAGACTATAAATAAACCGAACGCTATATTCAACAGAATATTAACGCAAGAACAATTGGTCATGAAATGAGAATCTACAATGGTAGAACTTAGTTAAGACCAAGTATCCAATAAAACCGAACAATCATTAACAGGTAAGATCTCAGAGACCAAACACAGTTAAGACCGACTACAATACTAGAGTAAGTACTAGCGTAAAATCGTTCAGCCATTAACTGAGAATTCCACTGAAGTAGAATTCTTGTCAAGACCGAATGAAAAGATATGTTGGTCGGTCCATGAAAGACCTACAGCTAACTGCATAATTCTGCAGAGTGACTAGATAACTTAAGACTCAATCCTATTCATGTACAATACTTGACAATTTACCAAACATCAATGCATATAATCAATCATACGACATTGTAATATCAACCAATTCATCAACATTCAAGCATACAACTATTCATAACAAAGAACCGTAATTAAATTACAAGTTTCCCTTACCTTTTTAACCGAACAGTGACTAGATTTACAGCAGAATTCGCTTTCTCAAATCCTGATTCTTTCTATAACACCTACAACCCATCGAATACGAAAGAAAGACCAATACATGATCAGGATTTTGTAAAGATGAAGTAGATGAACGCATGCAACCAGCACTTTGCTTTGCCTGTGTCCGAAAATAAGTTTTCTTGTGAAGAAGAAGAACTTTACCGACTCAGAACAAAGATTGATCGGTGCAAATGAGAACCTTTGACACCGGAAGAGCTTAGGTTTGGTCTGATTGGTGATCAATAGTGAAAAGGGTGAAAATTTGTAGAGAGAAGAAGAAGAGAAACTAGAGAGAGGACGGAGAAAAATGGAAACTCGAAAGCTTGGAGAAGAAGGTGCATGCAGAAAGTGGTAGGGATTTTAAAATCCCAGTTTATATACTACCGTCAAAACCGAACGGTCCACTCCCTGGCAGCCACCTGGATCCCACTAAGCTATTGAATTTAATGGTTCTAACACACCATAGATAATGGTGAGATTTACCGTTATCAACAGCCCCAAACTTGAAACTTTGCTTGTCCTCATGCAAAATGTAACCTGGCTTAAACAAAACAACCTTACTATAATGGTCTAACAACACCAACAAGCAGTTTCTACTAAAACAAATGAATCATTCATGTTTGCTCATTATGGAAAAATCAGTCAAGAGATGATAAAGCTTTACCAAATCAAGCTTCAACTATGGTATTCACAGAATCAAAGATTTCAAGATAGATGCAAAGGCTTTATGAGTGACCAACAAACAGAACAAAATGTTATCCTATAATGCATGGAACCAGTCCTTTCCAAAGAAAATATTTCACTTAAGCACAAAGGTGCATAATGAGGTGTCTCTTTCAATCTACCATCACAATGTCACATAAATCAACTTTGCCCTTCATTTCAACAACATCAAACACATTCACAAGCAAGTTATTATCACAAGGACTTTTTAAGGCTTGTATTGTGGCTGGGCTAAGAAGAAAAATTGGTTTTTCTGGACAACAAAGCTCCTTAAGTTAAGAGAGTCAACAATTTACTTCATGATATAACATTAATCTCTCCTTTTGCTTTTCAATTGAGGAAACCACTTCTCCACTTAATTCTCAACTTTTTTTCCTTAAGCTCATTCTTCTATTCTTCTTCTTCCTTCTTTTTCTTTTCTTTCTCAATGCTCTTTTTCTTTTTTTTTCTTTTTCTATTTTTCTTTATTTTTTTATTTTTTTTATTTCCCCAATTACCCCAAACTTGAACCATTCTCTTATACCACACATGCATGCTCTACTCAACTCAAGGCAAGGATTTCAAAGGTTTTTCACAGTAAGTTCAGGGTTCAAAGGATAAGACAATTCTTTTACTTTTTGAGTCAAAGTGTTGGCATTGGCTTAAAAAGGAGAAGAACAGATGGCCTTGATCAGTTGTAACAAGCAAACAAATAGTTCAACAGAGAAACTCAGGCAAAATCATTTGTGATTCCAAAGTAATAACATTTAACAATAAACTTTGGAGCACAACATCTCACAGGTTAACTCAAGGTTCCAAAATTTGATAAACATCATACCAAGATTGTTGATCACCATTGAAACCAAGCATCTATCTTAAATAAATATGAGCAACCACCATATGTGCTTAAAAGCTCAACCAATCATTATCTCAACATCAATCACAAAACAGTAAAGCAAACACAAGAAATTTTTCATTCTCATAATCAAATAGTTTAATCACTCAACACCAAACCATTGCAGTAGACTATGCATTTAGCCAAGTACATAAACTAAGACTACAATAAGAAACAAAACAACACCAAAATAAATAAAGCATAAAAACAAAATAAATAAAAGTCCTGATCTAGCAGCATAAAGAGACATTGTCATCACTCCCATCTGAGTCATCTGAGTCTTCATCCTCATAATCTTCCTCTTCATCATCCTCTGCATCCTCTTCATTAGCCTCTTCATCATCCTCTACCATTGCTTCAGCTCCGGACATGCCACCTCCCCTATTGGATTGGGCTTGGTCCCCAAGCCAAGATAATTGAGTGTTAAACTCATCAAGCGTCATGCACTACAGTCCCGTAGAATCAGCATATAAGCTAGTAATCATCTCAGCTATAGCCAACTGACCTCGGTGTAGCGCTTCTAGCTTAGCATCCAACAATGCCATCTGCATATCCCTCATCTGGAAAGGATCAACTTGAGGCTGATTCAGATGGGCTGTTTGTGGTCGCCTATGGATCCTAGGAGACTGAGGTGGAGGAATAGGCAAACCCTCCTCATCAAGCATGCAATATTGTGTATAATAGGAAGCATCAATCTCCTTCCTTGACCTCTCGAATGGGGGAGAAGAAGTATTCACCCCTGCCAGCTCACACAGATGAGTGATCAAAGAGGGGTGGCCTAGAGGAGATTTTTTACTCGGAACATGGGCACACTATTCAATCTCATTAGCAATCACATAGCCCACATTTATATTCAAGCCCCTGAGGACAGAGTAGACGAAGATAACTCTGTGTGTAGTTATGTCAGACACATGTGAACATGGTTGGATGTTGGCATGTGTGAACGTCATCCAATACTTGGCTAAAGGAGTGAGGAAAGACCTCCTAATGTGAATGGGCAAGTCTTGCCTGTTTTGTTGAAAGTGACCCCGTTGAAGACACAATGTTCACTCAACTTCACCAAAATCCAGGTCTTCCTCCAATAGAGAAGCAAACTGGCACTAGCTAGATTCTCCTAGCCATTCAGTACCTATAAATGCATTAATCGTGTCTGCATCATAGGGAATCCGTTTACCTTGCACATAGTTGGGTGAAAGGCAAGTCCTCATCTGAATAGTATCTGGCATTGGCATAAAATTCCCTAACCACCGCAATGTTAGCCGGTGCGGGATAAGAAGCGAGTTGTTCTTACTGCCTCCTACTTAGTTCCCTATCAAATTATGGTGCCATAAGAGGTAGGAGGCCGACCTTTCTCTCCATTAATAGTCTATGGTTTTGCTCCACCTCAAAATTCTTTTCATGCCTTCTGGAGAGGAATTTTTTGGAGTAAAACTGCTATCTTCTATTCTTTCCTATTTCAGTTTGAGTAGGCGTGGTCTTTATGCGTTTAATACTTGAGGAAGAAGCCATATCTGCACCACAGATATACACATAGAAAGTCAATAATGAGTAAACAAAATAAAGGTTCATTTGCAACAAATAATCAACAAAAATGGAAATGAGACAAAATGACAATCCAAGACAATCATGGCCTGCTGGTGCTGGGCTCCCCTCAGCAGAGGCCCTCAACGCCATATCAGTACGCATATTTTTCTACATTTTTCACAACTGCACCCATGATTCTAGAAATTTGACAATTTTGATAATTCAATTCAACCCATTTTCATATGTTTTCACTAAAGAAACTTGTTCAACACCAAAGTAAAGGAATTTGAATGCTAAATTGACAATTTAGGTGCAAACTTCCAAGGCTTTCTAATTCTCCAATTCAAGGTTTCACTTTTCACACTTGAAACACATTTAACCCCATAAGGCACATCACAAAACACTCAACCAAACCAGAACACACAAGTGCAATACCAAAACACACTAGACACATAAAAAACAAACAAACAACTAAAAAGTAAAAAGAAGGGTTTAGAAAGTTGGGTTACCTCCTAGTAAGCGCTTGTTTAACGTCACGAGCCTGACACCATTATGCTCAAGCATTGGTACAAAAATAGCGTATAACGTCGAACATTTTTGGCCTTTCACGTCGAATTCGAGAACGACGTCATATCAGAAAACGTTAAATTGACGTCGAATTTTGTCAATATACGACATTAATTTAACGTCGAATTTTGTCAATATATGACGTTAATTAATTTTTTTTTATTTTTTTAAATTAATTGTGATCCTTTTTTACAGCTCTACGAGACTTGAAAAGCAGAAAAAACAACCATTTTCAATTTTTGGTATTTTATAAAGCATGAACTATGAACAGTAATATAAGATCAATCAAAGAATAATAACAAACAACAAATAAGTACAATCAAACAAGTTCAACCAAACAACAACAACAACAATAAACAAGTTCAACAAAAAAGATAACAAACAAGTTATCAACAAATAAGTTCTTCAAAAACGAAAACGAAAACGAAACATAACCTGGGTTCATCGGAATAAAGTGTTGCCACTAGTGAAAGAGAAAGCAGAATGCTCCTATGAAGGACAAGAACACGAAAATAATCGGTGAAAACAAACGAAAATCATACATAAAGTAGTTAATTAACATGCATTTGTATCGAATGAAAAAAAGATTACATGTGATGGTTGTCAAACTTCGTTCGAAAAAAGTTTGAGTGGAGAAAAAGGTCCCTCGTGCTAAGATAAAGTGAATGAATTTTGAATCTCCCGCTCAAATATTTTTTGAATTCACGAACCTTTTCACATTTAACGCTAGGGCATTCGACGTTTTATATTCTTTTACGTCGAATTACAATTCTAAACGACGTTTAATAATTGCATTTACTTACAAAAATGCCACCAGTCATTTTTAACGTTGGCTATTGAGTGGTTTGACATTAAACGCGTGATGTTATACGATGTTTTTGCACTAGTGAAGGGTCAACCAACTTAATGATTGTGGTAAGGCATTCAACTTCACCACCTAAGTAATGCTTGAGGCGTTACCCATTAACCACCCAACTTCTTTGCGGATCATAGAAGATGGATCCATCAACTTAATTGCACCATGTGGTTTGACATCCTTAATTGTGAAAGGCCCAAACCACTTGGATTTCAATTTCCCAGGGAAGAGCTTGAGGCAGGAGTTGAACAATAACACCCGTTGGCCTAGATGAAAAACCTTCTTCACCAACTTCCTATCATGATAGAGATTGACTTTCTCTTTGTAATTCTTGGAAGTGTCATAAGCATGCAACACATCTCTTCAAGTTCAAGAAGTTGCCTTTTCCTCTTATCAGCAGACATGGAGGGATCAAAATTGAAGAACTTTAAAGCCCAATAAGCACGATGCTCCATCTCCACTAGGAGATGACATGCTTTCCCATAAACTAACTGGAAAGGAGATAGCCCCATAGCAATTTTCATTGCATTCCTATATGCCCAAAGAGCATCATCTAACTTCTGAGACCAATCCTTTCTTGATGAAGCAATTGTCTTCTCAAGAATCTTTTTTATCTCCCTATTGGACACTTTAGTTTGCCCATTTCTCTATGGATGATAAGGTAAGGCCACCTTATGCGTCACTTTATAATGCTTGAGAACTCTTGCAAGCTGAGCATTGCAAAAATGGGATCTGCCATCACTGATGAGAACTCTAGGAACCCCAAACTGGGCAAAGATTTTCCTTTTTTGAAATTTAATGACAGTGTTGGCATCATTCTTGGGACAAGCAACTGCTTCCACCCATTTGCTCACATAATCCACCGCCACCGGAATATACTCGTTATTGAAAGAAGGTGGGAAAGGACTAACAAAATCTACACCACAACAATCAAAGACTTCAACCTCTAAAATGGCCTGCAATGGCATTTCATGCCTTCTTGAGATGCTCCCAGTTCTCTGGCACTTATCACAACATCTAGCATGATTGTGAGCATCCTTGAACAAGGTAGGCCGATAGAATCCATACTGAAGAACTTTGCAGTTATTCTTTCTCCATTAAAGTGCCCCTCATATGGTGAGTCACAACAATTCCAAAGAATTCTTGTTGCTTCTTCATCAGTAACACAACACCTCAAGAGGTTATCAGTTTCAATTTTGAACAAGAAAGGATCATCCCAAATTAATTGTTTTGCATCATGCAAAAACTTCTTTTTTTGTTGCCATGTAAATTCTTCTAGGATTACTCCTACAGCTTTAAAATTAGCCATGTCAACAGACCATGGTCTCTGTTGAATATGCAAGAGAGTCTCATCTGAAAATTATTCCCGAATCTCTTTTTCCTTGCATGTGACTTCATCATTAATGAGCCAGGATAAATGATCAGCAATTACATTCTCACTACCTTTCTTGTCACGAATCTCCACATCAAACTCTTGTAATAAAAGTACACATATAATTAAGCGCAACTTAGAATCAGGCTTGGTAAGAAAATACTTGATGGCAGCATGATCCGTGTATATGATCACCTTAGACCCAATGAGATAGGGCCTAAATTTCTCTAAAGCGTACACTATAGCAAGAAATTCCTTTTCTATGGTGGCATAGTTCAATTGGGCCCATTCAAAACTTTTCTTGCATAGAAGATAGTATGGAAAACCTTCTCTCTTCTTTGGCCAAGTACAACACCTATGACATAATCACTTGCATCACACATCAGCTCAAAGTCTTGATTACAGTTTGGAGCTATAATCACCGGAGCAGAAATCACTTTATTCTTCAAAATGTCAAAGGCCTTGAGGCACTCATCATTCATCTCAAACGGTTTTTCTTTGACAAAAAGATTGCTTAGAGGTTTGACAATCTTGGAGAAATCTTTGATGAATCTTCTACAAAAACCAGCATGCCCCAAAAAGCTTCTGACCCCCTTCACATTTGTTGGTGGTGGAAGCTTTTCAATGTCTTCCACTTTAGCTTTATCAACCTCAATTCCCTTGGATGAGACCTTGTGACCCAGAACAATACCTTCAGTTACCATGAAGTGGCAGTTTTCCCAGTTAATAATAAGGTTTGTCTAAATACATCTTTTGAGGTCAATCTCCAAGTTAGACAAGCATAAGTGAAAAGAATCTCCAAATACAGAAAAATCACCCATGAAGACCTCAATGCATTTTTCTATAAAATAAGCAAATATTGCATGCATACATCTCTGAAATGTGGCTGGAGCATTACATAGTCCAAATGGAATTTTTTTTATAGGCAAAAATACCAAATGGACAAGTAAACGCCATATTTTCCTAGTCTTTTGGGTCCCTCACAATTTGGTTATATCCAGAATAACCATTTAGAAAA
The DNA here is from genome assembly GCA_027742785.1 of Vigna reflexopilosa. Taxonomy (NCBI): domain Eukaryota; kingdom Viridiplantae; phylum Streptophyta; class Magnoliopsida; order Fabales; family Fabaceae; genus Vigna; species Vigna reflexopilosa. Next base: position 19,270,882 of record CM050911.1, read on the forward strand.
CAGTATAAAGCTTGACCTGTTAATATTTCCAACATCTGATCCATGAAAGGAAGGGGAAAGTGATCCTTCCTTGTGGCCTTGTTCAACTTTCTGTATTCAATGCACATTATCCACCCAGTAACAGTCCTTGTAGGTATGAGCTCATTCTTGTCATTATAAACAACTGTCATCCCACCTTTCTTTGGAACCACTTGCACTATTAGAAATAGGATATATGATGTTAGCCTCAAGAAGCTTTAAAACTTATTTTCTAACTTCCTCCTTCATCACAAGATTCAATCTTCTCTAGGGTTGAACAACTGGTTTAAAATCTTCTTCCATGAATATCTTGTGCATGCAATAAAAGGGGCTTATGCCTTTAAGATAAGAAATTGACCACCCAATGGCCCTTTTGTTGGCTTTTAAGACTTCAACCAACTTTTCTTCCTCCTTGGAAGATAGAGAATTACTGATGATGACAGGTTTGTTACCACCTTCTTCTAAGAACACATACTTCAAGTGTGGTGTTAGCATCTTTAACTCAAGTTTAGTTTCCTTAACCTTCTCCTTGGCATTAAAGTCTTCAATTTTTGCCTCATGATAAGGAATTTCCTTTAGAGAATCCAAGTCATTCAAGCACTCATCAATCAATTTTTTTTCCTCTTCATTCAGAGCTTCACAAGCATCAATGAGGGTTTTCTTTAAAGGAGAAGAAACACACACCAACTTCTCTTGAATCATGCATACTTCATCAAGTGTATCAATATGAAAACATGCCTTATCATCATTTGGGTGAGACATGGCTTCAAACACATTAAAGTTCACCTCTTCATCTTGTACTCTTATTTGAGTTTACCATTCTCAACATCAATTAAGACCAAAATCCACATCCTCCTCCATCTCCATAAATGGTCTCCCAAAAATTAGAGGAACATCCACATCCTCCTCCATCTCCATGATTACAAAATCCACAGGTGTCAACACCCAATTTCGTCTGGGTGACTAAATACTATACGAATTTTCTTATTTTATGATTTTCTATCATTTTCATTCTATCCTTTTACTATTATTTCTTTCTTATTCTATTTCTTGTTTTATTTATTTTACTTTACTTTTTACATTATAATTTTCTTTTTATCTTTTGATTTTATTCTTATTGGTTATTTTAGTTTTTTTTTATATAATTAATATAGTGAAGAGTTAAAAAAAAAGAAAAAAAAAAGTAAAAAAAAGAAGAAGAGAAAAGGCATTGTTGAAAACGACAAACGGGCGCTAGAGACAAGGGAGCAAAAAACGGTTCTGCAGGGAAGGTTTTGGGAGGTGGCAGAAGCGATTTGGGGATACGAACTTTGTTATGAGGATTTCTGCAAGAAAGCAGGAAAAGAAGGAAAAAAGCATGGGTGGTGGAGGAGGATTCGGTTTTGATAAAAAAGAAGGAGAGACTCTCAAAGAAAAGAAAAGAGAGCTCTCTTCACTGTCTGTCGAAGGAACCATTTTTGGTCGGAGCTGAAAGATTCAGAAAAAGGAAGGGAGGAGATCGCCGGAGGTGCTAGGCTATCAACAGCAAGTGGAGCTTCGAGAGGTAAGCTTATCTTGCTCACATCTTATTCATTTGTATCATCATGTAAGTTGGTCGCATTATATGTAGTTTTATGCTCGTTTTTGCTCTATTGAGTGTGATATCATGGCGTGAATATTTTTCTTTCTTCGTCCTCGTCCAATGCCAACCACCATGTGTCTCTCACGCTACTTACTAGGCATTCCCCCATTTATTAGTCAGACGCCATCATCAACCAACATTTAAAAAAACTTTGAGCACAAACATGGAAGAGACCAGTGCTCTTTTTAACCCAAGCCTGCAAATCGATACCCACATCCTTAACCCCCTCTTCTCAAATTTCAGATCAACATAGTAACGTAGGCTTACAGTACCTTTTCCACCCAATTCAATGCATATTGATTAATTAAACTTATCATTGAAACATTCTACCACTGCTGCTTCTGTTTCAAACACCCAACCCCGAGTCAATTTCGGCGCCACCACCACCGTCTTTATCTCCCTCTATCACATATCACATTGATTGTGTCTCTCTACCCCGACAAGTTGCTAGAAGTCGGTTTTCCCCATCCTCGCCGATGAAGATAGCGGCAACTACATGCCCTATCTTTTCCCCATGTTCTCTGCCCTGTTCTGTCATGTCACAATGAGGCGAAGTTAAATTGAAGACTGCTGAAGCATGGATTTCGGACGAAAGTGAGGGAGGTGGAGTAGCAAGTCTTTGCCGCTGCTGGCAGCGCGACGACAATGGGTTTCTGCAGCCTGGGCTATTGCGGAGGAGCACGATGGTGCGATGATGGAGAAGACGAAGGTGTTGTTGCGATTGGCCATGGGAATCAGAGTTTTGGGCGGTGCTTGCAATGAAGGTAGAAGACGCGATTCTGGGCGATTCTGGGCTTGGCGGCGTTCCTGTGGCAGCGGCTCATGCCGGCAATGCTCAAGGGTGGAAACCCCCAACCCTAGGTCAGCACGAGGAAAGAGGAGGAAAGGGAAGGGCTTGGCGCGGCGATCGACTGGACACCTGGGTCGACAGTGGTCGCCGGCAACCCCTTTGGTCGCGTCGCAGTGGCCGTTCGGTGGCGACAGCGGCGAGTGCATGAGGGGACGGCCGGAGGGGTGGTGTGCGTGGGCTCGAGAGAGGCGAACCCTGAGAGAGAGAGAGGCAGAGAGGACGCCGTGGCTGGCCACGGTTCCGGTGACACCTATTGCCGCCGGCGAAGTCGAGACTGGTGCGGGTGTTGGCGCGGTGGCCGGTTCTGGCTGAGAGCGGTGGTGCGCCCTTGTGAGAGGAAGAAAGCTTGTGGACTTTGCTTTTCTTCGAGAGAGAGACTCTCGGTCCCAGGAAGTGTGTGTATGTGGAATGAAGGGAGAGTGGGTGAACCCCTAAAGGGTTCCTGAGTTTGGGGTAAGGAAAACCCTGGGTCGGCGCCGGGCCTAGCAACCGCAGATCCTTTCTGCACCCCTGTTTTCTCATAAGCTGCACCCTTTCCAATTGGGTTTAGGCCCAATAGAGATGAATTAGGTTTAGACGTGCCTTTTTATCTATTCTAATTTATTTTTTTTATTTTATTTGTTATTTTATTTTTAATATCTACTTATTTTAAAATACATTGATAATATATAGGAAAATAAAAAATCTTTCAAAAAAGTTAACCAAAATTTTATTTTAAAGGTTTAAGCACACGTGCGACCACCCGCGTCAGCCTTGTGTTGAAAACCTTCTTCTTCTTCTAAAAAAAATAATAATGAACAAAAAATTTTGTTTTAAGGTTTAAGCACACGTGCGACCATCCGCGTCAGCCTTGTGTTGAAAACCTTTTCCTTCTTCTCTTTTTTAAAAAAAATTAACAAAAAAATATTATTATTTTAAAAAAGGGTTTAAGCACACGTGCGACCATTCGCGTCAGCCTTGTGTTAAAAACCTTTTTCTTCTTCGCCAAAAAAAAATTAACAAAAATATAAAACATCATGTTTTCAAACAATCATCCAAACATAAAGCTAGAACTACGTAACCCTGATTTCTCAATCTGACTGAGAATACGTAGGAGCAAGGTCAATCCTTGTCGGGCCCCAAAAAACTAAAAAATATATTTTGTTTCTTTGTAGTGTCTTTTAGGGGAAATTTAAACGTTTTGAAAACCACATTTTATTTGCGTATTTAATTAAAGGTACTGCCTTCGGGCAGGCGTTGTAGGGTGTTAATACCTTCCCTACACGTAACCGACTCCCGAACCCAGAATCTGGTTTTCGTGGACCGTGTCTTTTCTTTATGGTTTTTTCCGTAGTTTTCCAGAATAAACTATGGTGGCGACTCCAAAATCTCTTTTTCAGAATCGTTTTTCTTTTTTGGATCGTCGTCGTTCCGTCGCGATTTTTCCGGTTGCGACAGATGGCGACTCCACTGGGGATGTGTAGAGAGTCGAGCCATTTAATTATATGCTCGAATTCAATATGGTTTTTCTTTATGTTTTTCTTCCCTTTTTCTTTATCTATATTTGATGTTTGAAATAATTACATGTGCATTGTCTTGATATGGAACCCTAGAGTAGAAAACATGTTTATATCTGCCTGGGAATCTTCTGTTTGTTTTGCAGGTGAGGGTTTGGGTGCATTGCATTCTCCCTTCGCACACACACAAATATTATGCATCTATTGTGGGGCCCTATACCCAGGTCTGAGTGCAGCATAGAATTAGAGGGGTTGTGTAGCTGTGCAACTTGGGACATACTTCCTGTTTGGCTATCGTGAGAACCCCAACTAGAGTCTGTTCTCTTCATTTGTATTTTCACACCTAGTTGATTACTTGACTGTTGTGGAGATGCTATGGAGGGGGCCATAGCTCTAGTGACCATCGATCTTTAGGCTCAGGGAACCATCCTTGTGAGATTGCATATACTCGACCTTGAATCTTAAGCGTTGAACCTTCATTAGGGCACAAAGGGAGATGTGTGCAATTCTATAATCCTCATTTGTTTCTTTTTCTTCTTAATAAAATAAACATCTTGTACATATCTCTTTACCTTTTTTTATACATTTCCTTTCTTTCTTTTTCTCATGCATTTTTGTGGTCCTGTCATTGGTTCTAGCCAGGAATTTATAAACTTGTGACTAAGCCTTCGAGATAAGATGGAAATTAACATGAAATTTGAAGTCAAGGGGGGTTCAAGTTCAAACATTTTAAAGGAAAGGATAGCCATTGAAGCAAAGGAAGTTAATATGGATAGTCTGAGAGAATTGGTGAAGAAAATGAACACGACCCAAAAGAGTGCATTCAAGAAGGAGTATGGGAACTTGTTGGGCCTGTTAAAGGTGGAGGTCCAAACATCGGCGATTACTACTTTAGCCTAGTACTATGATCCACCACTGAGATGCTTCACTTTTCGGGATTTCCAATTGGTGCCAACAGTGGAAGAATTCGAGCAAATCTTAGGTATACCTCTTGAGGGAAAAACTCCATACAACTACCTTGGGCAGTATATCCCTGTCTTGCAGCTAGCAAGAATCATGAAAGTACACCCTATGCAGTTGGAAAGCGAGTTCACAGTCAAGGGTAAGGTGAGGGGCCTTCCTCAGAGATACCTAGAGCAGTACTTGCATCGTTTGGCTGAAGTGGAAAAGTGGGAAACATTTATGGATGTATTGGCTCTTATCCTCTATGGTGTCATGCTTTTTCCTAACATTGAGAACTTCGTCGACCATGCCACAATGAACGCATTCGTGGGATACAAAGAACGCTCTGAGAATCCAGTCACCGCTGTCCTAGCTGAAGTTTAGAGGACTCTTAATCAATGTTATGAGCTAAAGGGAGGGAAGATGGAATGTTGTCTATCAGTGTTGTATGTATGGTTCGTCTCTCGAGTGAAGGAGAACACATTGAATGCCACATGTCCCGTGGATGAGCTACTGCAATGTAAACCAAATATGAAAGGCGAAAATGAATGGGCGCAACTCTGTGCAAGTTTAAATGTGGAGCGAATCAGATGGAATGTCCTTTGGAAGCAAAGATCGCAAATCATATATTATTGTGGAAGGTACCCTAATGTGCCCCTCATGGGTATCAGGTGTTGCATTAACTACAATCCTGTGTTAGCACAAAGGCAATTCGGGTATCCTATGAGAGGATCACCTACACCTGCATCTCTTGCCATATTGCAGATCTATTATAAGGAAGGAACATTTGCTGAAATGCTTCACCAAATTAGGGATGCTTGGGGCAACGTTGTTCGTGCGGAAAGGGACCCAAGACCATGGACTGTTGATGAGGGAATTCCTTACAACTTTTGGATTGCAGAAAGGGTTAGGACGGTGAAGTTGCCTTTCAAGTTAGTTTCTCCTAGCCTGGATTGTGATGAGTATCTTCATAAGGCTGAAGATGAGGAGGTGCAACTGTTGAAGGCCGAATTAGAGCGGACAAAACTAGAAAATATCAAGTTGACCAGTAATCTTCAGAATCTACAACGCGATTATGCGAATCTTCAACAAGATAGTGTGGAAAACGATGAAGCATATGAAGAGTTGTTAATAAGACAAACGCAAAAGCTAGCAGCAGCCAAGATTGAGCTAACCTTGAAAGATCGGGAGTATGGCATAATTGAGATATCAGAGCGTGTTATGAAGCAGATGTGTGATGAATTCAAGAAGGACAAGGAAAAAGCACTGGAGGACTTGCGCAAAATGCATATCAGATTGGACGAAGCCGAGCAACAGGCAAAAGCAGCAGTGGCGAAGTTGAAGAAGGAACGTTGGCATCGGGCTGAATCAGACAAGAAACATCAGGTATTGATGAATCAAATGAAGGAGTATATTGTTGAACAAGGGCGGGTTACAGAGAACTGGAGGAGAAGTTTCTCACAACTAGCTTCCCTTGCTAATGAAGCCATTAAGGATGTCCCTAAGTTATTAGCTGATGCTGAGTCCGCAATGCCGATCTTTAACCCTCCTAAGAAGGTCGAAACTTTCCTTAATTACTGCAAAAAGCTGATGAGAGAAATCAAGAATATGACGGCTAAAGATCGTGATAGTTGGTCGTGATTTTGTATACCTCCTATGTGGTGAACTTAAATGTTGTGGACGTCTCATGAACTATCCTATTGACTTTGTTTCATGTTAATTTTCAGATTATACATTTGGCATTGTTTTCACATCTTTATAATTCCTGACTATAGTAGTTGCGTTACTTTGTCTTTCCGTTTCTCCTTTTCGTTTTTATTTTTCTTCTTCTTAATTTATTTCATCTAATGAAACCCAAAGTTTAAAATAACAATACGGCTAAGTTTCCAAGACACCCTAAAGGACACGAACCAGTGAAAATCATGGAGAACCAAGGAGAAGTCCAAGAGGAGATGAAAGTCGATATCCAACAACTGAAGGGACAAATGAGCCAAATCCTAGAGGCTTTGAATTCCTTACAAGGCCCTGGAAATTCGTGCACGCCACGACTGCAACAAAGAGTATCAGAGGCACAAACTTTCCCTCCTTATGGTCTTCCCCCGAATTATACTCCACCCTCGGTAGCGGATTTGGGACACGTTGAAACTCAAAAGGACGAAGATAATGCAATTGAAATAGAAGACAAACTTGGGGCAGACACCACCATAATTCATGAAGAGACAACCCAGTCAGGTGTTGCGGGTGTGATAATGACAAAACAACCCGAGACGAAGTCTTCACCTCATGTCGTTTCACCAATGGAATTTAAGGACGACAAGAATGAACTAGAAATGCTGGAGAAGAGGTTGAGAGCTATAGAGGGCGAAGGAAATTCTGAATTTGGAGATGCTAGAAAGCTATGCTTAGTTCTTGATGTGGTGATACCTCCAAAGTTCAAGCTGCCAGAATTTGAGAAATATCGAGGAAACACTTGCCCAAGGAGCCACATAACCATGTACTGCAGAAAAATGGCGGCCCATGCTCATGATGAAAAACTTTTGATTCACTTCTTCCAGGAAAGTTTAATTGGCGTAGCTCTAAGGTGGTACCTGCGTTTAGAGGCAACTGACATATACTCATGGAAAGATCTAGTTGATGCGTTCCTAAGGCAGTATGAATATAATGAAGATCTAACACCTGACAGAGTACAACTGCAGAACATGGTGAAGAAAGAGTCTGAATCATTTAGAGAATATGCCCAAAGGTGGAGAGAAATTGCTGCTCAAGTAGAACCCCCTATGAGTGACAAGGAGATGACTACCATATTTCTGAATACTCTACAACCACCATTTTATGAGCACATGATAAGCAGTGTCTCCTCGAGTTTTGCTGATATAGTGGTAATTGGAGAGAGGGTCAAGGACGGCATGAGAAATGGAAAAATTGCATTAGGTCCAAATCTGGTAGCGAGCTTGAATGAGTATGGTCCTAGGCGTGAGAAAAATAGAGAACCGAGGGCTAATTCGTATTTTACTGCCTATGCCCAGATGTTGCCTTCCTATGGGTCCAATCAAGCCGTTGAGCAGAGAAATTACACTCGAAATGAGAAGGTCGACAATTTCACTCCTATCCCCATGACCTATACGGATCTTCTGCCAGATCTTCTCCGCAATAATCTCGTAGAGGTCTGTCCCACTAGACCTATACGACCTCCTTACCCAAAGAAGTACAACATAAATGCCAGGTGTGATTATCATGAAGGAGCGCGTGGGCATTCAACAGAGGCATGCAAGGCTCTAAAGCATAAAGTGCAATCTTTGATCGATTCGGGATGCTTAAAGTTTGAAGAAAGTCAATCCAGCACCGAGGCAGGGCGTGAGTTCGCCTCTACAAAGGCCAGGGATGAATGAAGAGGACCCCAGGACTATATAGGAAGCATGAGTTATTGTAAAAAGTGAAATTGATGTTGCTTTGCTCATGTTTTGAATTGTCTTGCTGTAAGGGCTATGCTCATTGATATTGTGTTTTCATCTACGACTTTTAATGTGAACTTTCATTGCGAGGAATCTCCAAAGTTTACTGGAAATCATATCCTAGCAGGGTGTCATGGAGAAAACGAAAGCCGCGAATAACCAAAAAGAAAAAAAAACAAATAAAATTAAGGCAATCTTGAGTCGCTTGTCTTTCTTGCAAATTTTCAAACTCCTATTTTTGCGAAAATAGCAAAAAATAGCAAAAAATAAAGGAAAAGAAAAATGATGGATAATCAAAAGGGAAATTGGGATGTCAAATTTTTCTAAGGTCAAATGTTTAATCAAAAGTAACAATTTGACGTTTTCTCCTAAGGCGTTTAGGTGCATGTTGCTTGAAAATCTTCACCCTTCACTTCTCCAAAATAAAGGATTTTCCCCAACAAACACTGTCACTGCTCTCGGTAACAAAGTAAACCTGTACACTGGGGCATATTGGTCTGGCCAAAATTTTCTCGCTTGCGCTAGTTGGGTGATCCCTGAATTTATTGAGGCAAACTAAAGGACAAGAGAATTTCCAAAAAAAAAAAGCAAACAAAAGGAGAAAAGGATAAGTCCACTAGATTCAAAACCTGAAAGGGCAGTCTAGAAAGGAAAAAGAAAAAAACGACTCATGTTGAGGTCATCTAGTCATAAAGTTAATCTTTTGAAAATAAAGCAATCAGAGTTCAAAATGATGTGTGGCCTTCTTGACTTTATCTAAAAAGCAAAAAAAATATATATCCATTGTCACCCCGTTTGAGCCAAAAATAAATTCTTTTTCAAAAAAAATACTTCCCAAGCAAGGGTTATCATCAGGTAAGAGTCAACTCATGATGCAAATAAAGAGCACTCAATGATCAAACATAGAATTCTTCAAGAAGAGTGAACAAAACAAAACAAACAAAAAGAACAAAAATCAATCACAAAGTGACGATGAAAAAGAATAGAAGTCAAAGTTCAAATAAAAAAGCAAAGTGCTCGAAAAATCAAATGGTTAATGCAATGTCTAGATGATAACCCTTGTTTCAAAAGCAAAACCAACAAACATTCATTTGAACCTTTATATCTTTTCTTTCAATACCTTTTAGCTCCTAGCCACGTTACAGGCCTAATAAAGCCCACACAGATTGAATAATGATTGCTTAAATTTTCATAAAGCTTAATTTTGTGATAAGGTGAATTGACATTCAATCTGTCGTAAAAAAAAAAAAAAAGAAAAAGAAAGGTTGAAAATGAATGAAAAAAAAAATAATGTTTCAGGAAGAGGGGATCATCCTACCATCTATCCAAAGGCACGCAAAAAGAAAATCAAACCAATTGGGGTCATCCTTTTAGCCAATCCTTTTCATGTCCATTCTCTTCCAAACAGAACCATATGCCAAAGAAAAAAAACTGGGGCAGCTTGGTGAATCTCACCATGCGTCTTCGTCCTGAAATTCATCAACCCATAATTCCAAGGCTGGGGCAGCTTTGCGGATCTCCCTTGAATTTTCACCCTAATTTTCATGGATCCAAACCCCAACTCATTTCCCTAAACACCGAACTGGGGCAAAATTTTTGGTATATCGCGTTTTGTCTAGACGTTCTCATATCACATCTCCTTTAAGTATAACAGTGCCCACGTGGCTGTACTAGTCTCCCGAAAAAAAAATAAAAATAAAAATAAAAAAAAAAAAAAATTAAATTGCTCTCGTTCTCTTCAAAACCATCCTCCTGCCAATAAATTCAAGCACGTGTACATTGATGTGCGAAAGAGAAAGTCAAACATATAATCATATCTGACATTAGCCCTCGGATGTAGGACATTCCGTAGTTTTTACAAAACATTGAAAATAAAGACCAGTTTGATGGCTGCAAGTAAGACGACTGACTCAAGCAAAGAAATGCAAAACAAAACAAATGTTTTTCAGCAATCCATCAAAAATAAAATCTTTCGGATCGACACCCTTTTTATTCATATGAATGGTTGTCGAATCCTTCTTCAAAAAAATAATACAAAAAAAGAATTGCATCAAGATTTTAACACTTTGTAATGAAGGCTTTCAACGCCTTGATATCTTTTCAAAATCAAGTTTCTCTCAAAATTACAAAAACATTTCACAAAATTCAAGTTTCAAGAATTTCAAAATTTGAAAGCCCAGTTTCTACACTGGCCCCAAAGCCCAGTTTCCATACTGGCCCCTAAGCCCAGTTTCCACACTGGCCCACAAGCCCAGTTTCCACACTGGCCCATAAGACCAGGTTCCGGTGACACCTATTGCCGCCGGCGAAGTCGAGACGGGTGCGGGTGTTGGCGCAGTGGCCGGTTCTGGCTGAGAGCGGTGGCGCGCCCTTGTGAGAGGAAGAAAGCTTGAGGACTTTGCTTTTCTTCGAGAGAGAGACTCTCGGTCCCAGGAAGTGTGTGTATGTGGAATGAAGGGAGAGTGGGTGAACCCCTAAAGGGTTCCTGAGTTTGGGGTAAGGAAAACCCTGGGCCGGCGCCGGGACTAGCAACCGCAGATCCTTTCTGCACCCCCGTTTTCTCATAAGCTGCACCCTTTCCAATTGGGTTTAGGCCCAATAGAGATGAATTAGGTTTAGACACGCCTTTTTATCTATTTTAATTTATATTTTTTATTTTATTTGTTATTTTATTTTTAATATCTACTTATTTTAAAATACATTGATAATATATAGGAAAATAAAAAATCTTTCAAAAAAGTTAACCAAAATTTTATTTTAAAGGTTTAAGCACACGTGCGACCACCCGCGTCAGCCTTGTGTTGAAAACCTTCTTCTTCTTCTAAAAAAAATAATAATGAACAAAAAATTTTGTTTTAAGGTTTAAGCACACGTGCGACCATCTGCGTCAGCCTTGTGTTGAAAACCTTTTCCTTCTTCTCTTTTTTAAAAAAAATTAACAAAAAAATATTATTATTTTAAAAAAGGGTTTAAGCACACGTGCGACCATTCGCGTCAGCCTTGTGTTAAAAACCTTTTTCTTCTTCGCCAAAAAAAATTAACAAAAATATAAAACATCATGTTTTCAAACAATCATCCAAACATAAAGCTCGAACTACGTAACCCTGATTTCTCAGTCTGACTGAGAATACGTAGGAGCAAGGTCAATCCTTGTCGGGCCCCAAAAAACTAAAAAATATATTTTGTTTCTTTGTAGTGTCTTTTAGGGGAAATTTAAACGTTTTGAAAACCACATTTTATTCGCGTATTTAATTAAAGGTACTGCCTTCGGGCAGGCGTTGTAGGGTGTTAATACCTTCCCTACACGTAACCGACTCCCGAACCCAGAATCTGGTTTTCGTGGACCGTGTCTTTTCTTTATGGTTTTTTTCCGTAGTTTTCCAGAATAAACTATGGTGGCGACTCCAAAATCTCTTTTTCAGAATCGTTTTTCTTTTTTGGATCGTCGTCGTCCCGTCGCGATTTTTCCGGTTGCGACAACAGGGAATAAAAATTTATCCACTTTAACAAGCACATCTTCCACCACCCCATGAGGGTATTTAAGGGATCTATCTACTACTTGGAGAGTCATACGCGTAAGTTTAAGTTCCAAATCTCCAATTTTTTTGAACATAGAGAGGGGCATCGAATTGATGCTAGTTCCCAAATCAATCAACTCCCTTCCAATGGTTAAATTTCTTATTGTGCATGGGATGATGAAGCTACCCGGATCTTTAAACTTAGGTGGGAGGAGCTTCTGGATGATAGCACTGCAATTTCCTTGTACTTCAATTGTTTCTTCTTCAATATAATTCTTCTTTTTCGTAAGAAGTTCCTTCAAAAATCTAGCATATGAAGGCATTTGTTGAAGTGCCTCAGAAAAGGGTATGTTAATCTCCAATTTCTTGAAAATTTTCATGAAACTCCCAAATTGCTTTTCTTTCTCCATCCTTGAACTTTTTGGGTAAGGAAGGGGTTTCTCAATTGTTTTTCCTTTTTTACTCTCATCCTCATCTTTTTTCTTTTTCTCCCCCTCATCTTTCTCTTTTTCTTTTCTCTCAGCCTCTTCTTTTCTCTCTTCATTTTCACTCAACTCATTTTTTTTCTTTTCTCTCCATTTTTTCTCTCAGCTAACATCTTGCCACTTCTAGTAATAATGACTTTACATTCCTCCTTAGGGTTTACTTCAATATTAGCTCCAAAATTCTTGTTAGACTTTTCTTCCAACTTCTTGGCTAGTTGACCAACCTGTATCTCCAAATTCCTAATGGCAGATTTTGTGCTTCTGTGATTGGAGATGGACACTTGCATGAACTGTTGAAGTGTGTCCTTCAGCTTTCTTTCCTGTCAGATAAGGAGGGATGTGGTTGATATTGCTGATGTGGTGGTCTATTTGTTGGCCTAGCTTGCCATTGGCCCATGCTTGGGTGAGGTCTCCACCCTTGGTTGTAGTTACCTTGGCGACCCTTATTACCCATATAATTCACTTCTTCTTGGGAATTGGCTTGCATGGCACACTGACCATTTACATGATCACAAGCACATAACTCACAACCTTGATGTTGAGCTTGAGAAACATTTTGGAGATCTTTAGGTAGTTGAGTGAGTTTCTTCATTAAGGCCTCAAGTTGTTGGGTCATTATTGTAATCTGAGCTAATAGGGTATCTTCAGATTGCAGTTGAAGAACTCCTTGTTGGAGCTGAGCTTTTTCATTTTGCACCTCATTATCATTAGCGACCATGTTCTCTATCAACTCATAAGCTTCATCTGAAGTCTTCCACTTGATGTTACCTCTAGCTGAGGCATCCAACATCAATTTAGTATGAGATTTGAGTCCTCCAAGAAAAAGAATGATTACTGTAGGTTAATCAAATCCATGAGTGGGATTTTTCCGCAGTAAGCCTTTGAATCTATCCCATGCTTGGCCTAAAGTTTCATCCATACCCTGCTGAAAAGAAGAAATTTCTTGCTTCCCTTTGTTTATCTTGGACTGAGGGAAGTACTTGTTCAGAAATTTGGCCACCACATCTTCCCACACAGTGAAACTATTATTAGGGAATGAATTTAGCCACATCTTAGCATTGCCGCCCAAAGAGAAAGGAAACAAGCTAAGTTTGATAGCCTCATCTGGCACATAATGAATCTTCACGGTATTACAAATCTCTATGAAGGTGGTTAGATGATCATACAGATTCTCATGAGCTACGCCATTAAATTGATTGCTCTGCACCAAGTGAATGAGAGCAGGCTTCATCTCCATGCTGGTGGCATTGACCCTCGGCCTCGCAATACTATTGAAATCAAGAGGACCAGTGACTGTAGAATAATCCTCCAGAGTACGTCTAACTTGACCAATACCCCTACCATTCTGATTTTTAGTAGTGTGTTAAGACCCTGGCAAGTGTACCAGATCGTATCAAGTAATATAATTGGTAAACCCAATATCGTTCTCCCAAAGGACTCAATGGCCTTATCTTTTGTGTAAATCAATATCGTAAGACTTGTAGAGAAAATTAACTTGTGGTTTGAATGCAAAAACAAAAAGTAAACATGCAAATGCAAGTGATTCAATTGGCAAGAAAAAGATATGGATGAATTTGAGTTGTTGGGGTTTACAATTTCATCTTATCCATTCTCTTATATATACTCTTCTTATTAAATTCGCTTTATTATCTAATTGTCATGCAAACTTTCTTAGTCTACCGTAAACCCGATCCCTCGGTGAGAAGAGCCTACTACTAGTTACTGGCTTACTATCCCTAGTCTCCCCTAGTAACTAGCAATGCAAGTACCACAGAAGTAAAATACAATTGATCGTCCTACCCCCTATCCCTAGGTGGTATTGCTTAATCAAGGAATTCCTTATCAGTTCATGACTTCTCCGTACGTCCCCGTATCGACAAAGGCAAACATCTATTTAATAAATGAGTTAAATGATAATACCATAGAGCATAGATAAAGAACTCAACAATTGATAATAACAGCATATGCAAGCATATGAATAAAACAAGAATTTCAATATAAGAGAGTTTCAAAAGATTACATTGTTCCCCAACAACAAAGGGTTTAGTTCACCATTGACATGGTGAAACTAGATGAAATACAATGAAAGAATGGAAAAGCAAACCCTAGATTGGATAAAATAGAGCCTAAGCATCCAAGAAATCTTCTCCAAGGAGTATAAAATAGCTCTAGACGTCTTCTTCTGCCAAAAGAATAATATTTGAATCGCACCGGGGCTATATATAAGGCATAAAAGTAACAGAATTTAAGCCCAAGCCCAGCAGACAATCGCTCAACGTCCAATTTTATCACTCAGTGGTTTCCCTCAAGCCGCACCACCCCTCAGCGGTCAGTTTCTCCGCTGAGCGGTTTGCCTCTAATTGCTCTAGACGCTCAGCGTCACCGCCTGGGCGCTAGATAGTGGCTTTCCTCAAATCATGGCGCTCAGCGGTGCATTTTGACGTTGAGCGGTGCATAAACTCTTCTTTTCTTCATTTTTCTTCTTCTTCCTTGAGTCTAAGACCTTCCTTCTTCAATTCCATCCTTAATTCTCATCAAAACCCTGCAAAACAATGCAAAACAAGCATAATATCTCTAAAAACAGCTTTCGACTCTCAAATGAATCAACTTAAGTGTTTTACTTGATTCTAAACTCATTCTAAGCCATAAAGGGTGTATTTTGATATCAATTTAAGCATGAAAATAATGGTTTTTAGACCGTTATCACAACCCCAAACTTAGAACTTTGTTTGTCCTCAAGCAAACAAAACAAAACTTGGCTTTCCACTTTTTCATCAAATAGTTCAACAATCCCAAAATTCATTTTCTTATGACAAGAACTACTCAATTTCAGATTTTCAGTGGAATCTAATCAAGATGTATGCATGCTTACAATTCAATTCAGTTCACATGATCACATATTTCCCAACAGATGTTTTATTTATGAATGATCAATCAACTAAGCATAGATGTAATTATGGAATTCAACAATTCTTACCAAGCAAGTGTTTCACTCAATCACTCAAGTGTTTAAGAGGTCACTCCAACTCTCTACTATTCATTTGTCACATGAAACAAAATTGCCCTTCATCTAATACAATCAACATCCTCTCATGCAAATGCCATCACAAGGACTTTTCCATGGCTTATAATGAGGCTAGGCTAAGAAGAAAAATTGGTTTTTCTGGATCACAAAATCCTTGAGTCAAGAGAGCTATTTTAACATTTAAAGTTCAAGCACAAACTCTCTTTCTTTAACCAATCTCACTCATTCCCAACTTCTTCCCTTTCCTTTTATTTTTACATTGAGCTCATCTTTCATGCTTTTTCTTTTCTTCTTTTTCTTTTCTCATGCATTTTTCTTTTTCAACACTTGAGCTCAATGCCTTTCTTTTTGCCATTCAAATTTTCCCAACAACCCCAAACTTGAACCTTTTCAACAATTATTTCCAACTCAAGGTAAATAATTTCAAAGCAAGGGTTTTCATCTTGTTTAAGGCCAAGGTTCAAAAAGGGTAGAACACATGGTTCTAATCAATTTAGGTGAAAATTTGGCTAAGTAAGGGCTTCCAAAAATGGCCTTGATCATATGACATAAACATGCAATTCAATCAATTATCAAGAGTCAAGCAATATCATTCATGTTTTCCTGTGAATAGTACATATATAAATGAATATTTTGGAGCTCAATACCTCACACAATATGCTTTCTCACATATTATTCATTCATACACCCTGTTTGCATCATAACCACAATCATAAATCATCACATATCTGTCCACATAGCTAGTGAACTTTTCACCTGGATATCAACATGCAACACAACTCAATCATCATCCACATCCAATCAACATCAAATAGATTCATCATGCATTTCATTCAGTCAAACATTTTTAGAAATAGTGTTCAAGCCAAGCATAGACACTGACAATCAAAATTCAACCTATTCTAAAAAAAAAAAAAAAAATACAAAAGTGCAAGATAAAACCCTGTCTAAAGCATGGACATCCATCAATAGATGCCCTCTCAATCCATGTCCTTATCTGAGTCCTCATCCTCTCCAGCTTCTGCATCCTCAAAGTAATCATCCTTGTCATCGTCCTTCCTGACTCGAGCTTCAGCTGCTCCAGCTCCACTCCCTTGTGCCTGCTCTGGCCAAGCCACTCTGTTGTTGAACTCATCCATCGTCCACCTATGAACAGAAGGTGTGTCGTACATGCCTATGATCACCTCAGCAATAACAACCTATCCTTGGGGTGGAAAGACCTTAAATGTATGCAAAATTCTTATAACTAATGATGAATGAAACCAAAATGCAGTATTCTCTCAAAAACCCCAAACTTGAATTATGAATGATGCAAAAGTGATAGAAAATGGATTTTCTAAAATGCAACAATTAAATCCTAAATATAATTCCAACTCACTTTACTCACTTATGCAACAATTAAGCCTTAAATGAAACTAGAACAGTATTAAAATAATTTAATTTAAGACGTGTCTTATGAATTATCTAAAAACTATTCTTAGGGGGGGGTTTTAAAATTGTTTTCAAGAGGTTTCACGAAATTCTCAAAATATTAAGTTAAACTTTTCAGTTTCCCCACTTTCATTTTATTTTCAACTTTCCCTCTACCCCTTTTCAGCTTCTTGTTTTTCCCTCTTTTTCTTTCCTTTTTACCTAATCTGTTCATCAAACCTAAACATGAGGAGTTTATCTCGTAGAGGAGATTGACATTGAATTGGAGGAAGAGTCACCAGAGAAGCCGATAGTTTCCTCGATGCTGGGAGGGGAGAAGCCTTCGATAAGGAAGGGTTATGAGGGGCACCAACTGGTACCAGAGGCATAGGCGGTTAGCGAGGATTTCTATGCGGCCAATGCTGTCGAGGTTTTCGTATTGCGATGGAAGGGGTTCCAGCGGAGGGCAGAAGAGTTGGTAGACTTGCTATTGCAACGGCGAAGGCGACGATTGATGCTTCTTGAAGGAAGAAGGGATTTAGACGACTTACAAGATGATTTTGGAAATAAGGGTGAGTATGGCCACGAAGAGGTTGAAAGGTAGGATTCATTTGCCGTCATTTTTCTTTTGAGTGAAATGGTGGGGTGGGCCTTTTGGTAGAAAAGAAAGTGGTCATGTATTAGGTATAATTGATTATGCAGTGTATTCTGTTAGAAATTATGCTACCTAAGTTCTTCTGGTAATTTGATGAAATAAGTATGCCATTTGTTATGCAGGCTGGAATAATTTCTCCCAGTAAACTAAGGATGAAGTTTTCAGGCCTCACCATAGTAAGAGTCTGTTCATTGTCATGTTAATATGTGCTATAGTCTTCAACTAGAGGCTTACTATTATTAAGTTGGAACCTGCAGGCTTATTTTAATGCACCTGGTGGAAAGGAACCACTGGCTTTGGACCTAGAAAGCATGGGTAAGGGTCAAGTATGGATCAACAGACAGAGCATAGGGAGATATTGGTTGGCCTATGCAATGGGTGATTGTAATTCTTGAACCTATTGCGGAGGCTTTCGCCCTGTAAAATCCCAACTTGGTTACTGCTCTAGTAAGATCTTTGCCTGTAGAAGAACAACCAAAGCAAATATTGTTACTCAAAAAGGAATGTTGGATCCATTGGAGGTTCATCTGTTGGATTTTCCCAACATTGTTATTAAAGGAAGTGAACTGCAACTTCCTTTCCAAGCATGTTTGAAGGCCACAGAACCACAAATGGTGTTGTTCAACATCTATGATGACTGGCTGAAGAGTATATCTTCATACACTGCATTCTCTAGGCTTATTCTGATTCTACGTGCACTTCATGTGAATAATGAAAAGGCAAAAATGTTACTGAAGCCTGATAAAACCATCATCACCGAACCTCATCACATCTGGCCTTCTCTAAGTGACGATCAGTGGAGGAAGGTAGTTTTAGATTTCAGGCTATTAGTTGCTAAACAACCTTTTTTATTTTGAATGTTATTTGTGGAAAAGTTGTGTAGTTCCTGATTCTGCAGCTTTATAAATTCTCTTGGTATTTATCACTTAAAAATTGATGCATTGACAGGTGGAGGTTGCGTTAAGAGATCTTATACTATCAGATTATGCCAAGAAAACTAACGTGAATACTTCAGCCTTGACTCAATCCAAGATCCGTGATATTATACTTGGAGCAGAGATTACTCCACCTTCTCAACAACGGCAACAGATTGTAGAGATTGAGAAACAAGTTATATATTACTTCCATTATTGATTACTGATGACAAATTAAAAGTTGCAGGGGAAGTAAACTTGTGCTCTGAATATTATAGTGTTGTTTGTAAGTAATCCTGATGCCCATGTATATATATATATATATATATATATATATATATATGTATATGTACATATATATATATGTATATATATATATATATATGTATATATATATATATATGTATATATTTCACATAAAAGGACAGTTATTGCACTGCAGACATTGCAGAGAAGAGTGTTCCATGAAAAAGATTTATAGTGTATGAAGCATTGCAGGTCCAACTCCCACAAGAACCTTTGGCCCAAGGCCCTTCTCGAAGCCCTAGATGATGCCATCAAACGCCGTCGTTGGCAATCCTCTCTTGAGGCAAAGACAATTTCATCTTAGATGTTGTCTAATTCTAAATTTAGACACTTCTTTCTGCGGAAATGGACTCAGCCTTCTTTGGTGGGAGATTGATTTTTTCTTTTGGCGGGATATAGAACATTATGTATTATGTAGTTAGATTTTTTTAGTGAATCTTGTAATGTTTCTTAAACAATATTATGTATTTTTTTTATATTTTCATTGTAATTGTTAATTAATATGCATCATTTTAAATTATCAATAAAATTAATTTTGATTCCTTTTTTTATACTTTATAATTTTATATATTTTATACAGTTCTTATTATAAAATATAAAACAAATTAATTAAATTAAGAAATTATGAATCTAGGTGGGTAATTATAAATAAAAGAGGTTCAAGACTTTCATAAAATAAGTCATTAATAGAAGAGGTTAAAAACCTCCGCAATACAAATCGAATAGTGGGGGTTATCAAATTGGATACCAGGGGTTATCAAAAACCTCTGTAAATTGATTGTGGCAACTCTAATTGAGGATGTTTGAAAAACCCTCACAAATTGATTTGTGGAGGGTAAAAACCCCCGCAAATTGGAATAAAAACCTTCGCTAAATAATAGTTTTTTTGTAGTGCCTTTAACCAAAATATAGGCATACAACACCCAAAGAACAGCAGCAAGATATCCCCTCTTCTACAGTCTTTGTCAACTTTGAACAATTCTCAAAGTTCCCAGAACGCAGCACGTTCTCTTCCTGTAATCACAATAGGGCAGCCACAATCTTCACAAGATTGAGAGAAATAATTGATCACATTTCCAAAACACCTCAATGTGCAGTATGATCAAGTCTTTCTTTCAGCACGACAACCTTGCTCTTCAAGCAACTATCAAAGAAAGATCTCCACGATCCTCTTGATGAGTTCTTGGAGCTTTTCACAGAGATCAAGATCTGAAACAATAGAACGAAAATGTTAGAATAACCAAAGTCTCTGTAGAATACAGAATCACGTCTATTTATAGTTTTCTGTCAAACAGACGCTCCCATAGTTGACTACGCTACTAATACAGTCGACTTCAGTAATTATGATAGTTATAACAATTAGTAGTAGTCAGACCAACCAAATTGATTGCACATTTAATTTAGTTGACTAGTAATTAATGCTTGGTCAAAGAAACAAAATATAGTCGATATAGTTCACAAGCATCAACAAAAATTGAAAACATAAATAACTAAGTCGAGTAGCTTGCGCATACAGTCGACTATGTCACTTTAATGCAGTTTTGAAAATCTTTTCTTTCCAAAAATACACACAACATTGTTTTTGAAAATCTGTGCAAAGTCACAAGTTTTAATCGACTTGCTTCATAATGAAGTCGACTTAAAACTTGCAGTTTTGCCACACAATATAAGTTCAGTCAAAGTGCATGTGATTTTCTTTTCCAAAACATATGTTATGCAATCACAGGTGATATCTGATGTAAAAAGAAGTGAAAATGCAGACATAGATAAAACAACACAACCATGTTCTTCAAGAACTCTTACACAAGAAGGTTTTGAACATGTAACCCATTTTGGTACATGTGTTATTAATAATGTGTTCTCATCATCAAAAACTAGAAGCAATGTGAGATTGTAAGGTTTACCTAAACCAGTGCTTTCCTTATCAACAATCTCAACAATCTCCCCCTTTTTTAATAATGCACAACCATGATTAATAAACAACACTATTTGTACACAACAGCTTATAAAATCATTCATATAATCAAACTGTATCAGAGCTCATATAAACAAATTGTATCAGAGCAAGTGATTAAATGATTTTATCAATATATCAGAGCAAACAAATGAAGTCTTTCTTAGATTCAAAACGAATATATCAGAGTCACAAAGACAACATATATACTCTGTATCAAACAATATCAAACAATCAATATCAAAGCAAATAAGCAATCAAAACATTCAAATTTCTCCCCTTTTGGGCGTTGCAAAAAAAGTATGCTCTATGATAAAGATATGCTAATAAAAGATTTGTCAGAATAAACAATTTGATCAACCAATGATGCTCCCCCTATCACAGATAATCACATGATAAAGAAATAAACTCCCCCTAAAGTGTAGGCATGTGAAATATCTAAACTATCATGTAATGCTCTCCCTGTCATTATGCATGTTTTATAATCAAAACCCAAATGTACAATGCAAATATCACAAATTTCAGAGCATGTAAAAGCATATGAAAGAATTGTATCAAAAAATTGCAAACATAACAATTAAGCGTAGATACAATCAATCAACAATATCACAATATAATCTCACAAATATATCAATCAATCATAAAACAGAGATATATTGAAAGAAAAATAGTATATGAAGAATAATCAGTATAAACAAATTCCAGTAAATGGAATTTATAACCCAGTTAAACCAGTAGTCGATTGTTCTTCATTAGGAATCAATTATATTGCTCTCCCATGAGTAGAAACTCCAATAGTTTGTCCAGAAGCAAAGTTCTTGCAAAACCTTTCAAGACCTTTTGTAGATCAAGCAATTTAGAATCACAGTAATGTAAGAAAGTATGCAAATATGAATTGAATATGCAAAAGAATTAATGTAACAGTAAACATATGCATAATCAACTTCATTCAGCACAGAGTCAATTTTAATCAAATATAACCAGATTCAAACATAAAATCAACACTGATAGAATTGAAACTTAAACAACTGATTTCATTAATATTTCCAAAAGATATTACAATTAGATTAGACCACAAGATAGAAAAAATGGCAAGCTAAGTCATTATCAAAATATTATCGAAACAAGCAAACCAAGACAAAAGAAAACATCACATAAGACTCATGACATAATGTTGTAGACACAAGACTCCTATCCAAATTCGGAAGACTCTATAATCTTTTTGTCAGTGTTGTTCTTCCCGCTGTCAAAATCATCCACAAAGGTGTCTCCGAAAGCATTTATCCTTAGTGCATAGTCCATCTTTTTATGCAGCTCTAAGAATGATTTTTGCAGCATTATTATCTTTTCATCCAGTCTTTTGAACCTTTTATCCACAAATTTTTCAAAAAATGTTTGAGGTCGAAATGTGTATCTAGATGAATCAATGTTCACCAGATTCATTTCTTCAGTACCAGGAAAGTCGTCATTCTTGAATATCCATCCTTCCTTAACTTTTCTAAATCCCACAGAATCCAAAAACAATTTCTCTAGCAAATTCTTTTTGTTGCAGCTGATAGTTCTTTCATTTGTGAGGTCCACATTTTGCATCCTTAATATCTTGCTTATAAGGACACCATACCGCAGACAATACTCCTTTTGTTTAGCAGACTTTAACATATGATCACTAACCCAGTTTGTTGGAGTGCCAGTTTGTAAAGCATACAGCAAGTATATGTCTTCATCATTTAATAAGTTTTGATGTTCACCTCTTGGTAGCAATATCCAGGTAATCAGCCAAAAGGATTTGCTTCTCTACTTGCTGACGTAGAGCGCTTTCCTGGTCGTGATGATGATGCGACCGTTTTCAAGATTTGTGAAGAGTGTAGAAACTTCTTGAACAAGAATAAGGATTTTGTATACTACAACTTTAGTCATGATAGACATATAAATAAAGGCGCAAAAAGATTCAGCAAAATTAGGCCCATTTTAAATTTTCAAATTTAGAAGGCCCAAAATAGAGACACAAAGTCGATTTTATTAAGTCCTAAGTTGACTACTCACTAGTACAAAAACAGCCTATAACGTCGTTTATTTTTTGCCTTTAACGACGCATTTGCTAGCGACGTTATAGCAAGTGACGTAAATTTACGTCGAATTATACCGGGTGACGTTAATCGAACACGTTTACGTCGAATACAAAGGCAATTGACGTAAAGTTGACGTCTATTATGCAGATAGACGTTAATGTACGTTGTACAGAATAGAGTTTGACGTCCAATATTTGAATAAATATTTATTTTTAAAAAAAGATTTTTCGTCAAATGGTCGGGGGAACTGACGTAATCTTGACGTCGAGTAGAAAATTGTTGATGTAATATTCACGTCGAAATGCAAATTGGACGTGAATTTTTGATTATATATTTATATTTAAAGAAATATTTGACATCATTTATAAGGTGAACGATGTAAGGTTGACGTCGAACATGTTTACCGTCGACGTTACTATCGTCGAGTTGTTGATGTCGAACATGTTTACAGTCGATGTTACTATCGCTGAGCCGTAGAGATCCTCGCCCAGCTTTTTATTATTATTGTTATCCACTGCATTATATCAACGTCACTCATCGCCTTGATTGATAAATATATTAACGTCGGACAGTGTATAAATTGACGTTTCCTTCAGTGATTTTTTATTAATTGTGTTCGTTTTAGCTCATTTAAGCAAACCTGAAATACAGAAACCAGTTTTCCAATTCCTAAATGCACAAAATTAATTAATTTAAACCATGCTATCATCAATTCATGCTATCATCAAAACTTAAAAGAACCCACTTTTCCTTTCATCTATTGGTAATAATCTATTGACAATATACATCTATTCACAGTTAAAAAGTTGCACGAGTATGCAAATGCTACTATCATGAAAGGAAAAACCTAAAACTATAGCTATTTAAAATGTTTATTCAACAAATATCCTGCCCATTCCTCTCTTATCGTATTTATTACTTCATTGGACAATGGAGAGGTATTGTTGAATTGCTGCAAAATCAAGGAAGGAAACTTTACAATTATATTCATTTTAATGTCAAAAGTTTATTGATATTTGTAAGATTTTCAAATGTAAATTTCTACCTCAGTCCAATCTCCTTTGATTTCTGCTCGGATGATTGCCTTGATCCATGACATGATGTAGTAGGCACATGCCCAGGAATCATTCTTCTTATTACACTAAACATGTGAGAACTTAGTCAAATGTAACGGTTTAAAATTGACTACGAAAATTAAAGGTTAAAGATCAACATATTCCAACCTTAGGATATATAATATCAATTTGTTGTCCTCTAGTCCTAGTCAGAACTCTAAACAAATTTGAAACATTTGAAACATTAAAAACATAAGTTAATATATTAATATCATAATGAATTGATAAGAATGAATGTAATACTTACGTTTGTATCAAGGACCTCAACTCCGATTTCATCTTCCTATGAAGAGAACAAAATCATACAACTTATGCTTTTTTTGGAATGATCACCATGAGTTGCCAATGGCCCCTATCATGTACCAACAACCAGTGAGTTTATTGATTAAAATTTGATAAAAGTTAACAATATTGGGAAAACATACGCATCAATGTATGGCGCCATATCTCTCTCTCTCTTAGACTTGGTCATCCATGTTTGCATATATTTCTTTCTGGACTCTAATGTTTTTCCAGATGGTTGGATGGTCTGAGGTTCAATAAAGCCATAAATTGACCCCCGACCTGATTCCACTACGACGGTGTCCATGTACCTATAAGAATAAAGTTAAGTATATTTATTAAAATATAATAATGCTAATAATATACAAATTGGAAAATAACAAATAAAAAACTTACATGCACCACAGTTGTATGCATGAAATGTTCAACATTCTATCTCCACCAATCAGCTCATATGCACCATGGAATTCAATATACAATGGAATATGGAACTCAACGCCAAACGTTCTTAACTCCCACTACACTGCTACCGATTGTTTCTTCAACTGAGGTAATCTTGACATCAATATGGATAGAGGATCATCGTCTTCTGCTTGCACACGAGCCTCAGGTTGAGCCATTGCTTGTTCCTCTGGTTGGTAGACCTGCAAGTCACATTTACAGAAGTTAGGAATCATTTAATTATAACTTGAAGATTTAAGATAATAAAAATAAGAATACAATAACGCTGGTGGGCCAAAATATGGAACAACCAAGGCCTTAGGCCAAGCTATAAATGTTTCTAAGGCCTACCCCATGAATTGGATTTCATCTGTCGGCACTGGCACTCGAGCCTGGGGGTCTCTAACATCATCAATCCTTACCCGTGCGTCAGTGGGCAATAAAGGAACACCATGAATGGTCTGGCCTCTTGTAAGCTGTACTCCGTTGGCCACTACGGGCGGAGGATCCCCATCAACCAAAAACTCATACTGAATATTGTAATCAGTACGATCTGCATTAGAGCATGAGTCTTTGGTGCTCACGGGAGGTGCGGTAGGATCATCTATAGGGGCATCCTCCTGCTGTGACTGTTGCTGTTGTTGTTGTAGTCTGATCGTCACAAGTTCTTGTTCGAGCATTCTTAAGCATTCTTCCATTTGCTCCCGTACTTGGACTTGCAACTGTGCCGTGATGCTACTAACCAATTCTGGAGTCACGACTTGTGTGCTTCTTGGTTTAGGGCCAAAGTAGTCCCTTAATCCAGTAGCTCCTCCAACAGCACGCACACGACCTGGACGGTCTGGCTGACATGTGGCTGTTACCAGGATGTCCTTCCTAACTTCTGGCACAAATGTGCCTTTAGTCTCTTGCTCAACCAACTCATCCTACATATCATAATAGACAAAGTTACATAATATTTTATGAACTATGGTAATTAGTTAAAAGTTTCCACTTACAATTCTAAGGGATATCTCCTCAGCAGACTGGGATGTAAACTGGCCATTGGACTTTGTCCGTGCAGCCTTCCACAATTCATGTCTAGCTAGTGGAGGTGCTAGATCAGGTGACTCAAGACCTAACTCCTTAGCTCGACGTGTGGTGTATCATTAGGCCTCTACCTGTCCTGGGCAGCTATCCATTCACCTATGAAAAAATGAAAATTATTAAGCATATATAATTCAGAAATTAACATCCTGTGTGACTAGAGCAAAATATTATATAAAACATACCTGCCATTCAGGAGTAAGTCTAGATTCTTTAAACTACATCCACGCCTCATCAGATATTTTATACTTTGTACAGGGAGTTTCGTTTTGTTTAGAGCCAAAGACGAATTTATGTGTCATTGTCGTCTTGAAGTACCTCCACCGAGTTGCAATTTGGGATAAAATCTTCTTCCTTATCCTTTCATCATCAGGAATAAACCAATTTTCCTTTTTAAAAAGAAAATTAATGTTAAAGAATGTTCAACGAAAATAAGTCAATAATGGAAGTAAAACAGCTTAAACATACCAAAATATCCTGCCATAGTAGATTTTTCTCAACCTGTGACACATCACCCCAACGAGTAGTGAGAATAGGGACATGAAATCTTGCCAGCGTGCCCAAGTAACTCTTAAACTCTGTTGCATGTTCCCCTATAGGCACAAATGTTTTAGGATCAAACTCCACCTCCTCCTGTCTGACCTGATCCAGAGCTCGTCATACTTGTTTACAAAGTTAGTAAATTATAGTTAGAACAGACAACGAAATGGTGACACTGGAGAAGATGACGAAGTTCACTGACAACGAATGAACACAGATATCATACGTTGAAGGAAAAAATAAACTATTATACATATGCCATACGTCCAGAATTGAAAAACACAACACAAACACGAGCACATACATCATACTTTTGAGATATTAAAGATAAAAAAACATACTTGAAATGATATGACTAGAGAAAATGGTGAAGTTCGCTGACCATGTATGAAACACAGCCTAAAGATAAACGAAAAACATTCGGTAAACCTTAGAAATGGGAACCAAATGACATTACAAAGACAGAAAAGATTAAAAATAAGCTTCTTTATTTATCGTAGTCGTCCACGAAGAAGAAAGTTCAAGCACAAATGGTAGCGCGAATAAATAGTGAGACCGTGTTATGTTTTTACATTCATATTCCACATTGAATACAAGATACACATGACGTTATATTTAAAAACCATGTCGCAGACCAAATAATTCGACGTTTTTAGTAAAAAGTAGGCGCCTTTTGTAATTCTTTTTCTTATAAATTGCAATGTTTACGGCGAAGTTGAAGGGGCTTTGACTTAGTATGGGATGCCTAAAGTTTTTCTCATTCCTCTCTTTTTACTTTTTACCTTTTTCTTTTAAACACGAGGGCATTAAATAGAACGTCGTATTGTCTCGGAATTTGACGCTTTCTCTGAATTAGTCGTCAATATCATAAAGTACCGTACTTTTCGATCTCTTTTCTTTTCACTCCTGCCATAAAACGTCGGAGGATGTAGGGCTGGGACGTGAAGGAATTGAAGTATGTTAGGAGCATTAATGGTGTGCTTAATAGAACGTCTTATTCGGTAGGGCTTTGACGTTTTTTTCTTTCGCCAATATCAAAATGTGGCGCTCTTTTTTGGTTTAAAATCAGACATGAAATCTTTTCTTTTTACGTCTTCCTTAATCAGTTTTTGATCAATACCATAATAGTCTCTAGTATAAAAACGTTTCTCGGGTGTCTTCATCACTTATCGATCTAGATGGGTTTGCATTTCTTGTAACCCGGACAACCTTCTCTTTTCTTCTTGATGATGATGATGAAGAAGCCATGTCTGAATAGAAATCTTGGAATGTCTTTCACAATGTAGAGTCTTTAACTCCTCAACTTAAAAACTATACGTCGAATTCTACTGGGCTTCGACGTATTAATTGAGAGTTTGATAAAAACACATGTGATTAGACGTTTTCTTCTTCAGCCTCCTGCCCTTTGTTTCCTTCTTCTTCGACATATTTTTAAAATATTTTATTTTATAAAATATTAGTGTAAATTTATCGTAAAATATAATAATGATTTGTGGGTCAAATTTAAAGAGAATAAAACTTAATTTCTTTAAAATATTATTATAATTTCAGAAAGAAAATAATAATAATAATAATAATAGTAATTAATGAGAATTAAGTTTATACATCAGAATAATTAAAATCATAATAAATATTATTATATTAAGAAAAGTCATGTGAAATTAATGTTCTTTTAACATAGTGTACACCATAAATGAATTTTATTAGATTCAACGACATTCCCATACCTTATATTTCTTTCCTCTCCTTTAAAAGTTTTATGATTAACATAGGTATTATAAAACATTAATCAAGTCTTCAAGTTTTAAAATTTAGGATATAAATATGTATGATTATGCTAGAAGACCTTAATTGATTTTAAAAAAATAATACTTTAAATTTCAGATTGGTTGACCCAAACTGAATGTCAACCAAATGTTGTCGTTTTGTGATTGGTCTATTTCGGTGTTTATGATTATTATGATTGATTATGTCAGTGATTTTGGACCAATACAGAATGACACGTAGATGATGTTAAAATGTTGTCAAAAAAATATTGTCAAAGTATCATTATCCTAAAAATTAAAACAAAATCTTACACATTTTTCTTGGTAACATTCATATAAATTACTTTGAAAAATTTAATAGTTATAAAATGGAATTAGTAGAAAAAGTTAAGCTTCAAAACATACTATGATTAAAATTATTAGAAAATTATTAAACGTCGTATCTCATGCATTATTTTCTTGCTTTTTAGGATTTTAACAAACATGTATGAATATTATATTAAAATATTAAAATAAGTTAATTATTAATTAAAATTTAAATATAGAAAATTTTAAAAATCTGTTAAACTTGAAAATTTTAAAATCTGTTAAACTTGAAAATTTTAACATTTCTTTAAATTTTATTTTTAAATTAAAATTAATAAATAACTAATTTATTTTATTATTTTAATATGATTTAATATTTTATAATATTATATTAAATAAAATTTTATATTATTTTTATTATTTTATTATTAATATTAGTTTTATTATTTTTATTATTAATTTAATAATTATTATAGAAATAATAAAATTTATTAAATTTCATCAAAATAAACTAAACAATCTAAGATTATAAAAAAAATATAACTCAGAATTCGTTTTCCCAGAAACGGAATTTTAACCTAAGATTAGAAAAAAAAAATATTACTTAGAATTCGGTTTGCTGCAAACCCAATTCTCACCTTGAAAGAAAAGTGTGATACCTAGGTAAATATAAGGCCCAATATGCTATATGGACAATATTAAATGTTTTTTTATGCTATGTCAGAATAAAAATCTCTCGATTAAACTACAATTATTACTTTTTCTCTGAATGATGTTTGAACGTCATTTTTGGCTGGATACAAAGTTCATACACGTTGGCTGTTACTAAGCATAATTACACTATGTAAGTGAATCAAACGAGATCTATTACTTTTTCTCTAAATGATGTTTGAATGTCGAATTCCGCAAGGCTTTGACGTTCTTACAAGATGGTGGCGTGTGGTAGTTACTAAGAATAATCACATGATGTACGTCATCGGTTCATTTATAAATATAGCTTGCATTTCACGTATTCCCTTGCCTCCTGTTTCCATATTAAACATATTAGGATTCACAGTTTTTATTTTGTTTGCATTTTCTTTTCATTAGATTTCTAAGCATCTTTGTTCTTCATATTTCAATTTGATAACTTTAACTTGAAAGTGGTTCATTCATCGTCATTTCGTATGAAGGAGCCCTTTCTAGTTCAAGTTAACAAATTGTTTTTATTTATAGTACAAAAATGATTAAGATATACTGAAGGGAAAGTGCTTACGAAAAAGAAATATGGTTCTCAATATGTTTAGTGCTGAAACAATTTTAAGCTCTAAAATAATTATCTACAAAAGTTGTTCAACTTCATCATTTAACAATGTATGATTCCTTTTTTAAATTTTCCATAAATGGTACTCCTCCGTTAGATTTCAGAGCTACTGATTTCTAAGAGAGGAGATAACTTACTGACAATTTAAATTTGGAATCTTTTTACATTGTTGACGTCGAACTTTGAGTACACTCGATGCAAAAATAAATTTTATTTAATTATTAAAAGATATGTGAAATTAATGTTCTTAAACATAGTCTACACCCCAAATAAAGTGCTGCATTCAGAACTCAGTCAATAACAAAATGATTTTTATAGTCTACACCGTAAATAAGTTATCATACTGCAAGGGAAGTGCTGAGGAAAAAGAAATATGGTTCATAATATGATTAATGATGAAATAATTTTGAGAATAAAAATAAAACGTCAAAGCCCTAGAACCTTCGACGTTTTATAGCGCGCTTTTCAATTGCAGAGGTTTTTTAGACCTACTACTATTGGAAGCCAAAGTATCAAAAAGTGTTGTACATTAAGATCTTTTTTTTATTTCCCTCTCATAGAACGTCGAAGGTTGGAGGGGCTTTGACGTTAAGGGAATCGAAGTATGCTGCAAGCATTAATGGTGTGCTGTGGTCGCAATAATATAATGTCGTATTTGATAGGTCTTTGAAGTTTTATTTTCTTCCACCAATACAAGAGGGTGGCGAACTTTATATTCTTTTTTCTTTAAAATCAGACATGAAATTTTTTCTTTTTACTTCTTCCTTAATTGATTCAAGTTAGCATTGTACTGAAATTTGCACTTTTAACAAGTGATCAGTTTTTGATCAATATCAGAACTGCATAATCTTCTCTTCTCAACTCGATTTAGAGTTAGTCCACATACAATGCAATCATCATTCAAAATTAAAAGATAATTTTTTGCTAAAATAAATCTTCATTGCATTTCTAAATAAAACCGAAGGAAATGGAAAAACCAGCGGGGGCTTAATAGCCATGATTACAAAATTAAAAAAAAAACATAGAAAAGTAGTCCCCATTATTATCAAGAAGATTCCATTGAATCTTCATCGTCAGAATCTTCAGTATGATCTTCACTGCGAGTAGGTGGACTTCCGACAGATTGCTCATCAGGGAAGAACCATCCATTCTCAATCCTTTTCATCCTAATAGATGACAGACTTGGTACACCAATTTCTTGTGACCTTTTGCACACAATTCTTTCTTCTTCAGATACATCTACTCCTTGGAGTTCCAACACCTTGCTCATAAATACTCCATATGGCAATTTGTGTGCATAATCATCTCTTGTAGCGATCATGTGGTCTTTTAGAACCGCAACCCAGTTGGTTGGATTCTAGTCTTGATAGTATTCAACAAATATACATCTTCTGTTGACATTCTGTCCTTGTTCAATCTTCCAGGCAGTAGTAGCTAAGTCAGGACATAAGCTATAATTTTCTCCTCCTTGTTTAAGCCATCATGTAGGTACTGCTTATCCACCCTGTACCTTCCTGGATATCTTAAGCAGTTTACATATATAGCGCTCTTTGTTAGCCACATGTTTGACTTAGAATCACGGATATGAGAAGCCAAACCTTCAGCTTTCAGACCAGCAAGATTTGACCAAATATTATCGTCAATAGTAATGTTAACCTCTTTGACCCTCGAGTGAATGACCCCATTTACAACCCTCAGGTTTGTGTAGAAAACCTCTACCAAATTTGGATAGCAATTTCCTTTCATCTGGACAAAATCAGTAAGCCCTTGATATGCAATCCATTCTTGAAAAAGGAAACCTTCTTTCTTGAACAATTGCAGGTCGAGATACCTGTGAGGAACTATAGTTTTTAAATGTCTCCAGTATAAAAACTTTACTCGGATCTCTTCATCACTTATCCATCCAGATGGGTTTGTGTTTTTTTTAACTCGGGCAATCTTCTCTTTTCTTCTTGATGATGATGATGATGAAGAAGCCATGTCTAAATAGAATTCTCGGAACGTCTTTCTCAACTTCTCTGGTTTATACGTCGAATATTTTTGACATTCAATGTTTTCTTGTTCAGCCTCCCGCCCTTTTATTTCCTTTTTTTCATTTAAACCACCCATAACCTCCCGTACCCCCGCCCTTTTGTTTCCTTTTTTCATTTAAACCGTCCATAACCTCCCGTTACCATTTTAAGATAAGATTTACATATTTTTTTTTAAAATTTTATTTTATGAATTTGTGGAAATTTATCTTGTAATATTTACATATTATAAAATATAAGAAAGATTTTTCGGTGAAATTTAAAGAGAATAAAAATTTATTTCTTTAAAATATTATTTTAATTTCATATTAATAATAATAATAATAACAATAATTTATGAGAATTCAGTTTTATTTATAATAATTAAAATCATAATAAATATTATTATATGATTAAAAGTTATGTGAAATGAATGTTTTTTTAAATCCGAACTAAAAGATAGGTATGATTATATTAAAAGACTTTAATTGATTTTTAAAAAATAATACTTTCAATTTCAATAACGATTAAGTTGAGTGATAAACTGAAGGTGAAGATAGATTATTGTTTACAAAAATTGAGAGTTAGTAGAAAAGATTGAGACAAGTTAACAACTGAGATGCATCAAACCAAAAGCCAAAGATCGAGAAGAGACAATGTGTATCTAGGATTGTCAGGTTTTATCGATGTACAAGACTCGTCCTGAGTTAAAGGTCAAGACAGACCTATCTCGGCCAAAAATTAAGACAAAATGAGTTGGGTCGAAGATTAAGGCAGGTTAAGTTTGATTAACGGTCGAGACTGGTTGACCCTATAAATGAATGTTGGGATGGGTGATTCAGACTAAAGGTCGAGACAAACTAACATAAGTATAAGTTGAAGGTCGACCGAATGTTATTGGACTTTCTTTTAGGGTTTCTTAGGTGCCTTAAACATTTATACCTGTATGTAGGGCACCAAATACATATGTAGCCACTTTGGAAGTTATAATATGCATTTGCATTTTGGTTATTGGTTTAGAATGATTCTTATAAAGATGTACATCTTTTTTTCGATTCTTCCAGTACTTATCAACGTGCTAGATTGTGGCCAGGTTATGATTGTACAACCTACAATTTTATTAAGGACCATGATATGTTAACAACTTTTTGACAATATACAATGTATCACTATTTTATTGATCTGTATATTTGAAACGGACCAATTGAAACGAAGATAAAAAGTCAAATATAAAAAGTCCACAACGAAGATAAAAATTGAAATGAACTCTTAAAACAAAAATTTGGTCACATTCAAATAAATTACTTTGAAAAATTTAATAGTTATAATAATTTATTAATATAAGTAAAATACTATGATTAACATTATTAGAAAAACAAATTTGAACTCTCTCATGCATTATTTCTATGCTTTTTAATATTTTAACAAACGTGTGATCAATAACTAGCCACGTTGTCACCATAAATCATCATTAAAAGCTCATTTGCATTTCTTAATTTATAACGCTTTGAATCGATTCTTTATTATTTAGAGTCAATTATATTAACTTAGCAAAATTTAAAGTGGAATTATATAAATACAGAGGGGCACATCAAACTTTTTAACTTCCATCCCTCCAAATCTCACCTCGATAATTGAAGAGTACACAATTTCTTGGGGCAGGTACTCAATTTGTTATTTTTGAATCAAACAAAATATATTAATTTTTCTATGATTGATGTATGAACGTCAAACTCGGCAGGGCTGTGACGTCCATACGAGATGGTGTTAGTCAGTTACTGAGTATTATTACACAATGTACGTCATCGGTTCATCTATAAATATAGACACTAAGCATTATTACACGATCGTCATCTATAATTACGGTTGATGTCTTCCTCAACCAGAAGCCAAAGGTCGTCAATTTTTTATTGTTTTTTTAATTTTACTGTTTAATCATCCAATTTAACG
This sequence comes from Vigna reflexopilosa, assembly GCA_027742785.1. NCBI lineage: Eukaryota > Viridiplantae > Streptophyta > Magnoliopsida > Fabales > Fabaceae > Vigna > Vigna reflexopilosa. The sequence goes on from CM050911.1 coordinate 19,304,395, forward strand.
TCCCACACCCTTGTCATTCAACGTTATGGGTCAATTTGTTCTTATCTGAATCATACGAGATTTATTATTAACTTTTTCACTAAATGATGTTTGAAAGTCGAATCCGACATTCTCTACGTTCATCTATAAATATGGCTTGAATATCATGTAATGACTTGCTTCCTCTTTTCGTATTGAACATATTAGGATTCATGTTTTTTTATCTCTAAGCCCTTTCTCTTTCCTTTGATTTCGTAACATGTTTGTTCTTTAAATTGCAATATGCCCGGTTGAATGTCAAAGTGCCTCATTCATGTCTTAGTTCATATGAAGGTGGCCTTTGACATTCAACTGAACAAAATGCTTTTTATATTACAAAAATGATTAAGTTATCTTACTGAAAGGAAAGTTCTTAGGAAAAAGAAATATGGTTCATAATATGTTTAATGATGAAACAACTTTGCGAACTAAAATAATGATATAAAAAAGTCGTTCAACTTCATCCTTTAACAATGTCTGGTTCGTGTTTCAAATGGCTTGGAGATAATCGACGTCCTGTACCTTAGAGGATTTCAAAATGAAATCCAGTTTACAAATCACAACATCTAAAATGAAGACCGAAGATGATGAAATACATTATAACCAAAAACAGGAAGTAAAAAAAAAATTAAAACAATCAAAATAATGGAGAATGTTTTTGAAATTCATAAATGTTAACATTTTCCTATGGTTTTCTGCCATGCCTTCATGGATAACTAAGAAATGACTTTGTTTAGAGGAGGAATTGATGGAAAACCAAAGGAAAAAGTTAACATGAATTTGGTTGTGGAAGTTATGTAGGATGGGTTTTCAAAGGGTTTACTTAAAATTCATAAGTGTTAACATTTTCCTCTGTATTTTCCCATGCCTTCATCGTTAACAAAGAAATTTCTTCGTTTAGTGAAGGAATGAGGACAAAACAAAGGAAAAAAGTTAACATGAATTTGGTTAGGGAAGGTTTTCGAATGGTACAACTTGAGATGAAATCCAAATCTGTTAACCTATTTCTTCGGTTACTCCCTTTTATTTCATTTTTCTTTTAATCCAATATTAAACGATGGATGATATATTTGCAATAGAACGTCACAACATTTGGCAGCGTTGACGTGACGGGCATATGAGTGCTTGGCACCATTAATTGTGTGGTTTTAGCATAGCACCAATATTACGTCAAATTCTACGTGTCTTTGACGTTTTCTTCTTCATCAAGAAGCCAAATGTCACTCTAAATTTTTTTTAATTTTAGTTTTTTCGTTTCAACCCGAACTTTAACGTCAAAACTCCTAGTTCTTTGACGTATTTTTCGTCAGCAAGGAGGTCATATCAGTAGCAAGAAGGTCATATCAGTATCCAAAGAGATTTTTTACGTTTTCTCTTAATGATGTTTGAACGTTGAATTTGGAAAATATTTGACGTTCATACTAGATGTGTACTGTCAAAATTAATTTTGTGCCTTTTCCAAAGCACCAATATTACATTGAATTATATTGGACTTCGAGGTTTCAACTTCATCAAGTTACCGATGGTCGCTCCAATTTTTTTATATTTTACTTTTTTTCTTTTAAACTCTCACTTTAACGTCAAGGGTCATATATCTTCGATGTATTTTTCGTCTGCAAGGAGGTCATATCAGTATCCAAAGAGATTTTTTACTTTGTCTCTGAATGATGTTTGAACGTCGAACTTTGGTATAATTACTCGATGTACTGCTTTTTTCATGATGAAATGATATTGCACAACGATTCTGTGGAAGTTTGACGACATCGTTTCATCTATAAATATACATGTGTTTTTCTTATTATTCCATTCGTCCTATTTACGTATTGAACATATTAGGATTCATGTTTTTTATATCCTAGGTGTTTTTCTTTCTCTAGATTTTGAAACATGTCTGTTCTTTAAATTGCAATTTTCTCAGTGGAATGTCAAAGTGCCTCATTCATGTCTCAGTTCATATGAAGGTGGCCCTTTGACATTCAACTAAACAAAATGCTTTTCATAGTACAGAAATGATTAAGTTATCTTACTGAAAGAGAAGTGCCGAGGAAAAAGAAATATGGTTCAAAATATGTTTGATGCTGAAACAATTTTGAGAACTAAAATCAATTTATAAAAAAAAGTTGTTTAACTTCATCATTTTGCAATGTATGATTCTCTTTTTAAATTGTTTTGGAGTTGTTTTTTACCATTAGATTTCAGAAAAAAGTTAACATTATTTTCTTTGGTTTTCACTCCTTTTAAAACGTCCTTTATTTGTAGAGTTCAATGTACAAAGATTCAAGGATTTCAAAAAAATATCCATTTCAAGTAAAGAAATCAAATGACACGGTTTTAAACACTAATCACTCAGCTTGATAAATAAAACACACTTTAACATTACCAAATTACAATACAACAACTTGTTTGGAGAGATCAACCAAGTTTCATCAACATACATATTACAATTACATTAAAAACACATATAACAAATACCATCCCCAGTAACAACTTCAACCACTTTTCCAACATAACAACATTTTTCTCTAAACAAGCTATTTTCATCTTTTCATCATCAGCTTCTTCCATCTTCGTCACACTTTGTTCCATCATCATCAAAATTCCACATGCTTGTTCATTTCTTCCACTTCTACTCCTTTCTTCTCCATACAACACATTCCTTCTTCTATTGCTTCTTCACTACACCAGTGAAAGAAATTGCAGCCAACGAAATCTTCGCCCCCACCCTGTTGAACGAATATAGGCACAATCCCTCATTAAAACCCAAAAAATTAAACAAACTTTTAATCTTATATTAAACTGGCCTTGAAGTTAGGGCAACCCCAGAATTTTTTGCCCTTGTTTTTAGGGGTTCTCGCAATGCGTAAAACTGCAATGTGACCACAGAAGCAAGTGGGTTTTACACCCAACCTCCTAACACTGCCACTACTGTGTTGGAAGTCTGAACCTAAACACTTGCAAGACGAAGATGAACAAGACATTTCCTTAGCGGCACGGTGCTTCGAAAACCCCTTCCTCCCCAAGACGAACACGAACATAAAACACTAGCTACCAACAATATTATTATTCCACGTGGATCACATTGAATTTAATGCACAATGCCAACCGATGGTTTATTAAACCAAAAAAAAAACATAAGAAAAGAAATATAACACCAAATATAGGAAAAATATGAAAATATAACCACGAAAAGTGTATACTAAAATTTCAAACAGAGTTCAAACATAGAAAAAAATACTAAAATATATTAAAATATTTCATTAATTTAAGAAAAATAAACTAAAATGGACTCTTCTTCCTAATCTGAGTCAAATGTCTCCGTAGAATTATCTTCTGTTGTGTCGTCTTCATCATCAGATTCACTTGTGGTTTCAACTAAACTGTCTTCATGTAATTTGTTGTGAATCATGATCAAAGAATTTTCAACATTTGAAATGCTTGTTGAAAGCCTTCGAAATTGATCCCCAACAAACTTTTCAAACTCAGTGTGTGGATTGAAGGTAGGAGGAGTTTCGTCAACATCCTTGAACACCCAACAATCTTTTGTTTTCTTTAGACCATTAAAGGTCAATGCCGCTTTTCCTATTTCATTTGATTTGGTGCATCCATTTTTTTTTTCACCAGTAAGATCAACTTGATGGTGCTTTAATACACTGTTGATAAAAACACCATATGGCAGATTATGTCCATGCCTACTTGCAATTTAAATCATGTGCTCACTAATAACAGCAACCCAATTGGTTGGTATCCGTGTTTTTATGGCATGAACCAAAAATAAATCTTCAGTAGTTAGACGATCAAGTATATATCTTCCAGGTAGTATTACCCAAGTAAGTAGAAAAGCACACAATTTTTATTCCATTTTCAAACCATCAAGTAGATACGACTTGTATACCTTTAGTCCTTTTGGATTTCTCAGAAATTCCTTATAAATCTTCTTCTTGTTGGTCCATTGGTTGAGTTCAGAATTTCTTTCATGAGACCTGAAGCCTTGTGCTTTGAGACCGGTAAAAGATAGCCATATTTCATCATCAATTTTAATATTGACACCTTTCACCCGAGAGCATATAACACCATCGAAAACCTTTAGATTGTGGTAGAACACTTCTACCAGGTGAGGATAGCATTCACCGGTCATTTCTACAAATTTTGCAAGACCAACATCTACAAGCCAATCTTGAAAAAGAAACCCTTGCTTTCTGAATAATTCCAGATCCAAGTAGTTGTGAGGGAACACCTGGAAGAGTTTTCTATAACCTCCAAATTTGTATCGTGTTTCATTATCACTTATCCACCCATTTGGACTAACATTTCTTACAACTTGTGCAACCTTCTTTCCACATAGTGAAGATGAAGAACCATTTTAGAATAGGATTTAGAGGTATACGGAAAGGTTACAGTTTCAATAAAAGTTCAGAAATATATTTATTTAGTTTCAATATAACTTCAACATAACACGTCCTATACCATTACAACTCCACGTTCTATAGTTGAAATACTTGGAAGTTTAAATCAAAACATCGAAGCCCCATAAAATTCGACGTTCATTGACGGTAAATATTTAAACCAGCGCGCCATTCTTTTATTCTTTTTTTTCTTTTAAAACAAAAATAGTACGTCCATATCTAAAGCCATCGACGTATTATTGTGAGCCAAAAGCCAAATAGTTACTCCCCTTTTAATTCTTTTTTCTTTTAAACCACCAAGATTATGTCGAATTCTTTGGGGAATGACGTATTATTTGTCTGCTAGAAGCCGAAGAGTTTCTCCCTTTTTAATTCATTTTTCTTTTTAATCAAACAGTAAATGCAGAGTTGTAATAGTTGGACGTTTTAATTCAAAAACCACGAATAGTACGTTGTAATACTTGGACGTTTCAGAAGTAAAAGGCTAACTTCAATCTGCTGAACCGCATAGTAAACACGAAAACTTCAAAATTGATGAAGAAGACACAATGCAACAAGAGACAATGTCATGAAAGCCATGAGTCTGCTCATTTCATTGTAATGGAAGAATCAATTCAAAGAGATAACAAAAGACAATGCACAGAAGATGACAAATCTACAATTTTTCCAATCAAATCACTTCCCACACACTTATTGCTTAATGTGGTTGCAAAGGTAAGTTCTGAATCGTGGATTGATCATTACAACATGAAAGTATGTTGTAGAGATTTTTTGCATGCCACAAAAGACAATGATATATGACAACAAATTTCTTTAGAAAAGTTTTCGTTGATTTCATGGTCATTTAAAGAAGCAAGGGCATTTGATATTTTCATGCAAAGTTGTAAAGAGGGTGGAAATATTGAAGCTTTGTATAGGGAAGGATTAAGAAAAATGATTAGATATAAGGGAAATATTGAAAAAGGCATTAATGACTTGAAAATGGCTGCCAAAAAGGGTTATCTTGAAGCAAAATATGTATATGGTTTGATCTTATTATGTTCATACGATAGTGATTTAAGAAAAGAAGGGGTTGAGTATATGCAATTTTTGAGAAATGTCAACTATGTTGTAAGATGTAGAAATAAGTTAGTAACTTTGTTGGGTAATGTATGGAGAAAACCTCATGGAACACTATTGCGCAATCCAACTCCTTTATGTTCCCAGAGACAATGCAATGATTGGAGAATGAAGAAGACTATTTCTTGGGAAATAGTGGATACTGAAGACGATGATGATAATATTAAAAACTCGTGTGAAAATTGTAGGTGGGATGTTGAGTTAGACTTTTTTTATAATCTTTTATTCTATTCTATTTAGTAATGAAATTCTATTGTAGGTGGGATGTTTTGTAATCATCTCTTGAATATTAATGAAATTCTCTTTTGGCAAACATTAGTGAATAGTGATTGAATTATTTAAAATGATTAAATATGATTAAATCACTTTTATGATTGCAATTGTCCATTTTAATTTTACATCATTACATTGCATGCAGCAGTATATCATATATATTTTTAAACACCAATATTACGTCGAATGATAAAGTTAATCGACGTAATATTAAGATATGAACGTCCAACAAAGGGAAGTCGACGTATTATTTAATATTACGGCAAAGGTATCTCCTTTTTTTTTTACTTTTATCTTTTTTTCTTTTTCCTTTTTAACCTGAAATAACACATCCAAAAAGTTGTTCTCTCCGAAATCAGATCCACTAATTCGATAGAGAACAACTTTTTGAAACTTAAAAATTGAATCATATAATCAAGAAACTTCAAGTTATAAAAGCAATTCCAGGGTTCTACAGATTTTGAAAAAGCACTTATCTTCTTACAATTTTTTTTCCTGTTAAATCAGAAATCGCGAACCCGTGGTTACGCACACTTCATCGTCTTCCACCTCGCCTTTTTTCTAGGCGGCATTGCATTTTCATGTGCGTTTTATCTCTTTTGAATCGGTTAAACTTACTTTTACTCTGATTAAATTAGTCTTTGATGGATTATCTTCCATTTGAACCGATTAAAATGAGTTTTCATTGTGTTTTGGTGCAGTTTTGCTCGTGCCTTTTGGTAGCGTATTAGTACCTTCTCCTTTTAGTAATTTCCTAGTAAGAAAAGCTTGCGTCTTTTGGTATCTTATGGCATTTTAACCAAAACTAAACCTGGGTCCTTGCCTAGTTCTCATGTCACCGTATTCTTTTTCATTGGCAGTTTGCATGACGTCTAGGCAACAACCCAGGTTTAGTTTTGGGTTTAAATGCCATTAGAGATGCCAAAGACACAAGCTTTTCTTATGAAAAAACTAGCAAAGGAAGAAGGTGATACCAGGCTACCGAAAAACACGCGCAAAACTACACTAAAACACAACTCAGTAGACATTGAATGCATAGAAGAATTCGACGTTATATATTTGTTTTGAAGGAAAAAGAAAAAATAATAAAAAAGGAACTAAATAATAAAACGTCGTAGCTGTTAAACCCCTGGCAAGTGTACCAGATCGTATCAAGTAATAATAAGTGGTAAGACAAAATATCATTCTCGCAAAGGACTGTTAGGCCTTATCTTTCATGTAAATTGATCTTATAGGACTTGAAAAGAATTGATTTTAACTGTTGAATGAATGGAGTGGTTGGGGTTTACAATTTCATCTTATCTGCCCTCTTATATCTACTTTTCTTATTTAATTTGCTTTACTATCTAATTGTCACACAAACTTTCTTTGCCTACCCTAAACCCGATCTCTCGGCGAAAAGAGCCTATCACTAACTACTAGTTTACTATCTCTAGTCTCCCTAAGCAATTAGAAATGCATATATCATAAAAGCAAAATACGATTGATCCTCCTACCCCTATCTCTAGGCAGTATTGCTTAATCAAGGAATTCCCTATCAGTTCATGACTTCCTCATACATCTCCGTATCAACAAAGGCAAATATCTTCTTACCGAATGAGTTAAACGATAAAAGCATTGAGCATAGATAAGAAACCCAACAATTGATAATATAAGCAGATGAATAAAACAAGAATTTCAATATAAGAGAGTTTCAAAAGATTACATTGTTCCCCAACAACAAAGGATTTAGTTCACCATAGACATGGTGAAACTATATGGAATTAAATGAAAGAATGGAAGAGTAAATCCTAGATTTGATAAATTGGAGCCGAAGCATCCAAGAAACTGTCTCCAAGGAGTGTAGAAGTGCTCTAGGCGTCTCTGCCTGCCAAAAGATTACTTTGAGGGTCGCATTAGGGCTATTTATAACACATAAAAGTAACAGAATTTAAGCCCAAGCCCAGCATTCCACCGCTCAACGTCTAATTCGGCCGCTCAGTAGTTTCCCTCTAATCACAGGACTGCTCAGCGGTCCATCTCACCGCTCAGCGGTTTGCCTCGAAATCGCTTGAACGCTCAGCGGCACCGCTTGAGCGAGAGGCAGTGAATGCTCCCTCGAATTTGGCGCTGAGCGGTGAACTTGTCTCTTCTTTTCTTCCTTTTTCTCCTTCTTTCTTGAGTCTAAGTCCCCCCTTCTTCACCTCCATTTTTAATTCTCATCAAAACCCTGCAAAACAAGCATAATATCTCTAAAAACAACTTTTGACTCTTATGTGACTCAACTAAGTGTTTTACTTGATTCTAAGCTCATTCTAAGCCATAAAGGGTGTGTTTTGATATCAAATTTAAGTATAAAAATAACAGTTTTCATACCGTTATCACAACCCCAAACTTAAAACTTTGCTTGTCCTCAAGCAAGCAAGACAAAACTTGGCTTTCCACTTTTTTCATCAAAATAGTTCAACATTTTCAAAATTCATTTTTCTCACAACAAGAATTACTCAATTCAGATTTTCAGTGGCATCTTATCAAGATGCATACATGCTTCTATTCAATTCAGTTCACATAATCACATACTTTTCCACAGATGCTCTTCTTATGAATGATCAATCCACTAAGCAAGATGTAACCATACAATTTATTAATCCTCTCCAAGCAAGTGTTTCACTCAATCACTCAAGTGTTTAAGAGGTCTCTCCATCTCTCTGCTATTCACATATCACATGAAACCAAATTTCCCTTCATCTACTAAAATCAACATTCTCACATACAAATGTCATCACAAGGACTTTTCCAAGGCTTATAATGAGGCTGGTTTAAGAAGAAAAATTGGTTTTTCTGGAACATAAAATCCTTGAGTTAAGAGAGTTATTTTAAAATTCAAAGTTCAAGCACAAAATCTCTTTTTAACCAATCTCAGTCATTCCCAACTTCTTTCCTTTTTTCTTTTTATTTTTACATTGAGCTCGTCTTTCATGCTTTTTCTTTTCTTCTCTTTTCTTTTCTCATGCTTTTCTTTCATTCAACACTTGAGCTCAATGCCTTTCTTTTGCCTTTAAATTTCCCCAACAACCCCAAACTTGAACCTTGGCAATATCATACAATTATTCTCAACCCAACTCAAGGTAAAAATTTTCAAAGCAAGGGTTTTCATCCTGTTTCAAGGCTAGGGTTCAAAAAGGATAGAACACATGGTTCTCTTTTCTTTGGGTTAATGTTTGGTTAAGAATGGCTTCCAAAAATGGCCTTGATCATATGACATAGACATGCAATTCAATCAATCATAAAGATTCAGGCAATATCATTCATGCTTCCATATGAATAACACATATATCAATGAATACTCTGGAGTTCAAAACCTCACACAACTATGTTTTCTCACACATCATTCATAAACCCTACTTAGCATCATAACCACAATCTTAAATCGTCACACATTTGTTCACATAGCTAGTGAACCATTCACCTGTATATTAGCATGCAATACAATCTCAATCATCATCCACATCCAATCATCATCAAATAAACTCATCATGCAATAACATCAAGTCAAACCATAGTCAGAAATAGTGTTCAAGCCAAGCATAGACACCTACAATAAAATTCAACCTATTCTAAAAATTCAAAGTACAAAAGAAAAAGATAAAACCCCTGTTCTAAGCACTAGCATCCATCAGTAGATGCCATATCACTCCATGTAGTCATCAGAGTCCTCATCCTCTCCAGCCTCATCCTCCCTGACTGGAGCTTTAGCTGCTCCAGCTCCACTCCCCTATGCCTGCTCCGGCCAAGCCACTCTGTTGTTGAACTCATCCATCGTCCACCTAAGAGCAGGAGGTGTGTCGTACATGCCTATGATCATCTCGGAAATAACAATCTATCCTTGGGGTGGAGAGACCTTGAATGTATGCAAAATTCTTATAACTGATGATGGATGAAACCAAAATGTAGTGCTCTCTCAAAAACCCCAAACTTGGATCACTGAATAATGCAAAAGTGATAGAGAATGGATTTTCTAAAATGCAAAAATTAAACCCAAAATACAATTCCCACTCACTTTACTCACTTATGCAATAATTAACCCTTAAATGCAACTAGAACAGTATTAAAACATGCACAATAATAAATCAATCAACTGGGTTGCCTCCCAGGCAGCGCTCTTTTTATGTCACTAGCTTGACCCGGTAGAGTTCAAACACCCATCAGTAGGTGTTGATACTCCCCTTGCTTCATATTCTTTTCTTTTTCTTCTTCCTGCTGAATTTCTTCATAAAATTAAGAGCACCAAGCACCTGTTTCCATGTTTCAATCATAGGAACTTTGATCTCCAATTTCTTGAAGATTTCCATAGAGCACATAAATTTCTTTTCTTTCCTATGATATTTCTTTTGACAAGGAGAGGGCTTTTCATATGATCTTTTCTTCTTTCCTCCCTTCCTCTTTTTCTCACTCCTTTTTTTTCTCAACTTTCTTTTTTTATTTTTTCTTGCTTTCTTCTTTATTTTCACAATTTTTCTCTTTTTTTATTTTCTTTCAACCACTGCTTTTTCCTTATCATCATCTTCTTCTTCCTCACCCAAATTTTCTGTTTCTTCTCCCTCTACAACTCTCTCTATATCTTCTCCTCCTCTATCTCTATTTTCTTCTCATCAACAACCTTATCACTTTTAGAGATAATAGCTTGGCATTCCTTCCTAGGGTTAACATCAGTATTACCCCTAAGATCCAGAGACTTCATTATGCAAGAGAGTTGGTTCTGCCATAAAGGTTGTTCAGCTTCCCCCAACGTTTCTCTTGGCAAAGATGATTGTTGCTGCCAAAGACGTTGTTCGGCTTCCCCCAACCTTTCTCTTGGTATTGAGAATTGTTTCTGTCGTAAACGTTGTTCAACTTCCCCCAACGTTTCTCTTGGTATAGAGAATTGTTTTTGTCGTAAACGTTGTTCAGCTTCCCACAATGTTTCTCTTGGCATAGAGGATTGTTTATGCCAAAGACGTTGTTCAACTTCCTTCTCTCTTTCTTCAGTGTAGGAGAATATTGCTGCCTTTGACGTTCTACTTCTTCAAGTGAAGGACGATATTGTTGTCTTTGACATTCTCGTAACTCCTCACGTTGTTGCATCTCCTCAATACTTCTGATGAATGATATATTCATACCCGTGATCCGCTAAAGAAATTCGTCGTCAGAATTTATGTTCTCCTTGAGTGGAGTAATTTGTTGCTTAACAGCTTGCCCAAATTGGCTTTGATCCATGTATGAGTGAGGTTCCCACCAGTGGTTGAAATCATTTTGGTAGAATTGAGTGCCCATTTAATGAAATTCTTGTATGTACTGCATCCTGCAAACATTAGGCACAAAACCCTAGAAAGCATTTATTAGAACAAAAATAAAATAAACATAAAATCAAGTCAAATTTAATTAATTTACACTACTTAAAAAGTTAAACCACGAGTCCCCAGCAACGGCGCCAAAAACTTGTTAAACCTTGGCAAGTGTACCAGATCGTATCAAGTAATAATAAGTGGTAAGACCAAATATCGTTCTTCCAAAGGACTCTTAGGCCTTATCTTTCATGTAAATTGATCTTATAGGACTTGAAAAGAATTGATTTTAAGTGTTTAATGCAAAGAACGAAAATAAACATGCAAATGCAAGTGAATCAATTGACAAAGAAAAGATATGAATGAATGGAGTTGTTGGGGTTTACAATTTCATCTTATCCGCCCTCTTATATATACTTTTCTTATTTAATTCGCTTTATTATCTAATTGTCATGCAAACTTTCTTTGCCTACCCTAAACTCGATCTCTTGGTGAAAAGAGCCTATCACTAACCATTGGTTTACTATCTCTAGTCTCCCTAAGTAATTAGCAATGCATATATCACAGAAGCAAAATACAATTGATCGTCCTACCCTTATCTCTAGGCAGTATTGCTTAATCAAGGAATTTCCTATCAGTTCATGACTTTCTCGTACGTCTCTGTATCGACAAAGGCAAATATCTTCTTACCGAATGAGTTAAACGATAAAAGCATTGAGCATAGATAAGAAACCCAACAATTGATAATATAAGCATATGAATAAAACAAGAATTTCAATATAAGATAGTTTCAAAAGATTACATTGTTCCCCAACAACAAAGGGTTTAGTTCACCATAGACATGGTGAAACTATATGGAATTAAATGAAAGAATGGAAGAGTAAACCCTAGATTTGATAAATAGGAGCCTAAGCATCCAAGAAACCATCTCCAAGGAGTGTAGAAGTGCTCTGGACGTCTCTGCCTGCCAAAAGATTACTCTGAGGGTCGCACTGGGGCTATTTATAACACAGAAAAGTAACATAATTTAAGCTCAAGCCCAGCATTCCACTGCTCAGCGCCTAATTTGGCTGCTCAGTGGTTTCCCTCTAATAGCAGGACCGCTCAGCGGTCCATCTCACTGCTCAGCGGTTTGCCTCGAAATCGCCTGGATGCTCAGCGGCACCGCTTGAGCGAGAGGCAATGAATGCTCCCTCAAATCTTAGCCCTTAAGGATAGCTTAAAGGAATTGATTTGGCTACTCATATCAACAAATGCATTTGTTTTTCGGTAGCGAACCCATAAGAACTCCATGGTTAAGCATGCTTAGCCTGGAGTAATTTAAGGATGGGTGACCTTCTGGGAAGTTTTCCCGGAAAGTGTGCGAGTGAGGACAAAGCACACTGGAAAGCCTCGTGTTGATGTATGGGGGTAGTCAATAGTCCTTGTAAGTTGTCGGGGCGTTACAACAAGCACATGTTGTTGCTACATTACATGTTCTTATGTTGATTGATTGTGATATCAGTTAAACATGTTTATGTATAGTGTTACAAGTAATAGTACAATCGATTGTATCTGTTGTCTGATTTGGAATTCTGTTATGCTCTTGCACTCTAACGGCTATATTTTTGAAAGTTAGTTGAGCATTGGTGACTTAGTCAACTGTAATAAATGTGGTTTGTTTTTTGTTGACTGAAAACTGCTATGTTGACTGATCTGTTATAACTGTCATAATCCTGTCGACTGAATTAGTAACGTATTCGACTAAGAAATCATCTGACTAACAGAAATCTATAAATAGACTTAACATGACTCTTTTAAAAGACCTTTGATGAACTGACATTTTCATAATTTTGTTTCAGATTTCTCTTAGCTCCAAGAATTCTCCAAGAAGATGGTGGTGATCTTTCTTGAAAGAGATTCAAAGAGGAGATTATACTGCACATTCATTGTCTGATTAATATCTGCATAAGAAGGTGTTCTGTTATTGATCGTGAAGGCTTGGCATCCTGTGAAGACTTTTGGAATTGATTGTGCGACTTGGCATCCGTGAAGACTGCTGGTTTTTGACCTGTTGATTGCAGGGGATAGTGCACTTTGAGGATTGTTCAAAGTGGTGTTAGAAGATTGCAGAAGAGGGGATTCTTGCTGCAAGTATTTCTGGTTTATTCCCTATATTTTGGTTTTGGGTTAGAGAGGAAATTTATATTTTTGACGTGGAGGTCTTCCATAGATTCCTTGTTGTAAAAACCGCAATCATTATAGTGCATTTGATTCCTGGATTGGAAGGACACTGGATGTAGGTATTGTTGGCCGAATCAGTATAAAAACCTGTGTTTGCATTTCTCTATCCCTTATCTTTTACATTATAGTCGACTTTATTCTTTACGCAGTAAACTACATATTTTCCGCTGCATACATATTCTGATTGCTTGCATTTTAAGAAAGTTTAAAAAGCTTTAAGACTTTGATTTCAAGATTGCGAAAAGAACTTGTTTTTGAAACAACACCAGTTCACCCCCCTTCTTGGTGAAGAAAGAAGCCAACCTGTTTTCCAACAACTTTATCTTGAGTTCCTTCTCATTTTGAATTACATAAGCAAATCTTTTGAACACTTTGAATGTATCACTCTTGGCATAGATAGAGAAAGTCCACATGAAGCGAGAATAATCATCCACAATAACTAGGCCATAGGAATTTCCTCGAAGACTTTTTACTTTTGATGGATCAAATAAATCCATGTGTAGGAGTTGTAGAGGTCTGGTGGTTGACATTTCCCTTTTATTCTTGAAGGATTGCCTTGTTTTTTTCCCTTTTGGCATGCATCACAGAGTCTCAAAATCAGAGTCTTTTCGCAATCTTTTACACAAAGCACAAAACATTACAAACTTTCTTGAATCACAAGTAATAGAAATTTAAGTGCAGCGGAAAATCAAAGTTGACTATGTGAAATGTAAAGTCGACTGAATGTAAAAGAGTAGGGATAGAGAATTCAAACGTAGGTTTTTATACTGGTTCGGCCTCAATGCCTACATCTAGTGCCCTTCCAATACCAGGAAGCAAATGCACTATAATGGTCAAGGTTTTTACAACAAGGCTTTTATAGAGACCTCCACGTCAAAAATATAAAACACCTCTCTAACCCTCTAACCAAAATATAGGCAAACCACACAACAAGACTTGCAGCAAGATATTCCCTCTCCTGCAATCTGCAACCTACTTTCAACAATCCTTAAAGTGTACCAGACTCCATGAGTCCAACCCCTATAGTCACAACAGGTACAACAACAATCACCACGGAATGCAAACACGAATCTTGATCAACCAGAGAACACCTCAATTGTGCAGATTCTGATCAAGCAATAAGCGGAATATCAATCTCCTACAGAAACTCTTCAAAGGAAGATCACAACCGTCTTCTTCATGAGTTCTTGGAGCTCTAAATGACAGAGAAATAATTTGAAACAGAATACGAAAATTTAGATCTCCAAAAGTTCTCTGAATGAACTCAAGTCTCGTCTATTTATAGATTTCTATAAAACAGACGCTCTTGCAGTCGAATACGCTACTAATACAGTCGACTGTCCCTGACAATTATAACAGATAAGTCAAATTAGTTGCAGTCCAGTCAAACAAATTAATTCCTCATTCATTACAGTTGACTTTCATTTAATGCTCAACTAACTTTTAAAAATATAGTCGTTACTATTCATGAGCACAACAAAATTTCAAATCAAACAACTAATACAGTCGAATGCGTGGCGCACACAGTCGACTTCGACACAACAGTTCATTTTGAAATTATTTTCAATGCAAAATCTCACATAGCACTGTATTTGAAAATCTGTGCATAGTCACGAACCTAATTCGAATTCTCTCATAATGAAGTCGACTTACAACTTGCAGTAATGCCACACAATGTAAGTTCATAAAAGTGCATATGGTTTTCCTTTTCCAAAATATATGTAATGCAATCACAACAGATGTCACATATATTAGAATAGTGAATATGCATTCGTATATCAGATTTTGTACAAACATGTTCATCAAGATAACAATCAATATTAAAGATTGGAACATGTAACACATTGCAATACATGTGTTATTAAAAATGTGTTGTCATCATAAAAAACCAGAGTGATATAGATATTGTGTTGTCAATAATCTCAACATATTATTGTGAGAGGAAGTATATGGGAAGCAATCTTCATGAAACAACACATTACAAGAAATATTTATCTTATGATTTTGTAAATTAAGAAATTGATAACCTTTTCTATGTTGTTTGAAGCCAAGAAAAACACCAGGAACAACCCTTGCATCAAGTTTCTTCCTGTTAGCAGCTAAGGTGGAGACATAACAGAGACAACCAAACACACGTAAAGCAGATATATCATAAAGTTTGCCTTTTAATTTTTCATAAGGAGTAGCATTGTTAAGTAAAGGAGTATGCATGCAATTTATCAATAAGGTAGCATATCCAAGAATAAAACACCAGAAAATAGTAGGTAAATTGGCTTGAAATAGGAGGGAACGAGTGACATTCAACAAATGCTGGTGTTTTCGCTCAACAATACCATTTTGTTGTGGGGTTCCACTACATGTAGTTTGATGGTTAATACCTTTAAGAGAAAAGAAATTATGCATGGCAAATTCAATTCCATTATCAGTACGGATAGGTTTGATGGTGGTTGAAAACTGTTTTTCTATATTTGTAATAAAATCGGTGATGGTTTTTCTAACAACAGATTTATCAGGCATGGGTATCAACCAAGTATATCGGGAGAAATCATCCACAATAGTCAGAAAATACTTAAAACCACGCATGGAAAGAATATTACTAGGACCCCATATATCAACATGAATAAGATAAAAAATGTTCATTGTTTTAGAGTTGCTATCATGAAACGGTAACTTTTTTGGTTTAACACTGTTGAGATTGTTGATAAGGGAAGCACTCGTTTAGCTAAACCTTAATCTCACAGTGCACTGGTTTATGATGATGACAAACACATTATTAATAAAGTCTTCAGGTAGAAAAATTTATAGACAAGGAATTGGTTATAAAGCTCAATCAAATAGAACCAATACAAAGAAATTTTTTGATTTAAGCAAACTTGTTAAGCATGCTTGCTTCTATTGCAATAGTATTGGTCACACTGTTAGAAACTGTTATTACAGAAAAGTTGGAGTTCCTAAAGGCTTATATGTGTGGATACCTAAGGAACATCTGGATACAATTGAAAATCAAGGACCCAAATTCAAATGGGTACCTTCATAAAAAACTTGAACTATTTTGCAGGATTTGAAACAGGTGCAGTGAGAACTCAAGGATGAACTAATATGGCTATATAAACCATCTTGAGTGTCTACAACTAGTAACAAGTATTATCTTACTGCATCATGCATAAAACGATTGATTGATTGATATATGATTGTATGTATGATTGTCTGATTTATTGTTTGAATGATCCCGTGAGAATCAATTTTTTACGAATTATAGTCGACTTGATTATGAGCATAGTTGAATGTGTGTCTTTGTATGTCTAACTCTGTTTTGAAAAATTTGTGTCATACAGTAGTCAACTTTGGTTTTATTCAAATCGACTTAGTGTCTCTGTTTTTGGGCTTTAAAAATTTGAAAATTTAAAATGGGTCATTTTAAGGTTTGGTCGTTCACGCTTTTTTGTGTGTGTCTATCTTCTTGAACTGTTGTGGTGTTCTAGCATTCATGTCTTGTCAGAATTCCAAGAACCCTAGACTGAGAAAGAAAAGTTCCAAGAATCCACTCTCTATGGCATTCTCAAATCGAGCTGGAAATGAAAGCAAGGGAAAAGGAGTCTCTAAGACAAGAAGGTCTAATCTTACAGGATGGATCAGCGATGAAGAAACCCGCGAAAGATTTCTTGGTGCAACTGTAAAGATTGTCGCTTCTCCCATGAATATGAATTTGAACATATTTGAGAAGGAAGGGTTCATGTTTCCTGACTGGTTTGAAAGGTAAGGATTATCCATCTTGGTGCAAATAAATGGGGACTGGTACCCTGTTCTTGTAAGAGTACTTTACCATCACCTTAAAATTATCAATGGTGATATCTGCTCAAGAGTTAAAGGCACTGGCATTCTTATTAACAACGATGTCTAGCAACAAACCACTAGATTAAAGGCTGAAGGAATTTCTTCTCATCTACCAAACTCTCCAGTAAATCGTTGGCTAAAGAAAAAGGATCTTTACAGAAGGTGGATTAGACTTCCTATGAGTCATACAAGAGAAAATCTATATCTACATGAAGACTTCAAAGTAGAAGAAATGGTCTTAGCACATATACTCGCATGGTAATTCTACCGGGAAGAATGATGCAAGATGAAATGACCACAGAGGATGTGTATCTCTTGCATGCTATCAAGAACAACATACCCACCAACTGGGTGGACGTGCTAAAAGATCACACGACTACAGCTGCATGTAGCAACTCTCATTATCTACCTTATGCTGTTCTTGTAAGCAATATAATTGTTCTTCAAGGAGTGAGTACCTATGAGAAAGAAAACATTCATGTACTTACACAAATGTCATAAACCGTAACACTCTTGTTTCACTTGGACTAGTAAGGACGTTAAAAGGATGGTGTTTTAATGGCAAAGAGAATTTGATGTACTGTTTTGGTAGCACCTCTGTTACATGTGGACAAAGATCTGATCAAGTCTCCAACAACAACTATGAAAGTTTCTCTACTGATCCGCTTCAGTTAATTGTTGACAAGCTTAATCAGCTCGAGACAAAGGTTGATCGTATTCTGCAACTTGGGAAGGATAAAGAAACATCTGAAGATGACTCTATGGATTCAGTTAAAGAAGGATAGGGATGAAAATACACACCATCTTGTGTCTTAAGTCTCTTGTTGCTCGTTTGTGTTTTTGTCTTGTTTGTATTCTATCTTGTTTTAGTTAATCGTTTGTAATATCTTTTGGAACAGTAATAAAATCAGTTTGTTATGGTTTAAAATTTCTTGATTCAATCTGTTTTAATCAATATTAGAATCGACTGAGTGATTATTGAAGTTGATTATGCACATGTTCACTGTTACATTAATTCTTTTGCATACTCACTTCTTAACTGTATAATTTCTTGCTTTACTGTGATTCTAAACTTCTTGATTTTCAAAAGATCGTAAAAGGTTTTGTAGGAAACATTGCTGCTGAACTTACTACTAGAATCACAACTCAATGAAAAACAATGAAATCGACTGGATAAATGGATCAATCGACTACCATTTACAAGGGTTATAAATTCCATTTATTGGAATTTGGTTATTCAGTTGTTTGAGCTTTTTATATTGGTTATACTCAATATATCTTTGTTTCTGTTTTATTGTTATATCTGAGAGAATATATTGTGAGATTGTTGATAATTGTATCTTTGCTTGATTGAATTGTTTGAAATTATAACTCTGATACAAACTGTTGTATGCTCTGATATTTGTGAAACTGCATTGTGCATCTAGATTTGATTTTAAAATATACATAATGATAGGGGGAGCATTACATGATTGCATAGATTTTTTCACATGCCTACACTTTAGGGGGAGATTTTTCTTTTTCATGTGAATATCTGTGATAGGGGGAGCATCTTTGAATGTTTAATTTGTTTACATTGATGCATCTCTGATATTTCATTTTATCAGCATATCAATATCTAAAAGCAAACCCTTTTTTCTAATGCACAAAGGGGGAGAAAAGTTTGATTGATTATTTGTTTGATATTTGATTGCTTGATACTGCTTATTCAGAGTAAATGTTCTGAAATATGTTGAAATTATCTTTTGTTTGCTCTGGTATATTAGGAAAAATCATTTAATAACTTGTTCTTACTGAATGTTTATATTAGCTCTGTTATTGGTGATTACTTGACTGTTTTTATGTGCTGTTTATGTACAAACATGGTTGCTTATTAATCATGGTTGTGCATCATAAAAAAAGGAGGAGATTGTTGATAAGGGAACCACTGGTTTAGCTAAACCTTAATCTCACAGTGCTCTGGTTTTTAATGATGACAACACATTATTAATAACACATGTATTGTTATGTGTTACATGTTCAATTCTTTATTGTGAATGATATCTTAAAAAACATGTTTGTGTTGATTCTCATATATCTATGCATATTCAGTGATTTTATACTTGATACACCATTTGTGATTGTATTCAATATGTTTAAGAAAAGAAAACCACATACACTTTGTTGAACTTATATTGTGTGGCAAATCTACAAGTTTTAAGTAGACTTCATTGTGAAGTAAGTCGATTAAAACTCGTGACTTTGCACAAATTTTCAAAAGTAGTGTTGTGAGTAATTTTGCATTGAAAAGAATTTCAAAACTGTTTTGAAGTGTCTAAGTTGACTGCACGCGCATTGAATTCAATTTAGTTAGTAATTTGTTTTGAAATTCTGTTAATGCTTTTGTGCTATAACGACTATATTTCTATTGACTATCAAAGCATTAAATGGAAGTCAACTGAATTAAATGCGAAATCAATTTGGTTGTTATGACTGCTGCTATTTGACTTAACTGTTATAACTGTCTGATGACAATCGACCTCTTTAGTAGCAAAGTCGAATACAGGAGCATCTGATTTATAGAAAACTATAAATAGACGTGATTCTGTTGATCATAGAGACTTTGGACTTTGATATTCTAACACTTTCATTTTGATCTTCCAGATTGTGATTTCTATGTTAAGGCTCCAAGAACTCATCAAGAAGACGAAGGAGATCTTTCTTGGAAGAGCTTCTTAAGGAGGAAGTGAATTGCGCTTACTGTTTGATCAAATTCTGCACTACTGGTGTCCATCATATTGATCAAGAACTCTATCAATCTTTGGAAAGATTGTTGCTATCTTGTTGGGATTACAGGAGGAGAACTCGTGGAGTTCTGGACACTTTGAGAAATTTTCAAAGTGGGGTGAAGATTGTAGAATAAGGGATATCTTGCTGCAAATCTTTGTGTTGACTGCCTATAGTTTTAGTTAAAGAGTTAGAGAGATTGTCTATACTTTTGAAGTAGAGGTCTCTATAGTAATCTTGTTGTAAAAACCATGACTAATATAGTGCATTGGCTTCCTGGTTGTGGAAGGACACTGGATGTAGGCATTAAGGCCGAACCAGTATAAAAAATCTGGGCGGGTGAAATTTATCATTTTTGGAAAATAAGAATGCAAATCTTTCTTGAATCTGTGGATAGAGGAATTTGGGATGCAACCTTAAATGGTCCTTTTGAGCCAAATCACATTGTTGATGGAAAAACTGTTTTGAAAAACTTTTCTGAGTGGTCTCAAGGATGTCCTAATCTGATATCAGAAGGATGTCCTAATCTCTGGGTGGAGACACTTTTAATGTTTGCAAAATGCTCTTTGAATGATGATGGATGCTCACCAAAATGCATTGCTCTCGCCAAAAACCCCAAACTTTGCCAAAAGAATGGTGCAAAAACGATGAACAATGGTTTTTTAGTGAGTGGGTAATGGGAAAAATGAAGAGAAACTCTTGAAAAGCTCTTGAGAGTGCAAAGGAAGTGTGAAGGTCGAAAATCAGCGCCTGGGCGAACCCTAAAGGGTGTTTTAAAAAGTGAAACTGGGCCTCCAACGCTGAGCCCTTTTAAAACCCAAAAAAATTGCATCTGCGACGCCACCGCTCAGCGTTGGGTTACCGCTGAGTGGTAGGTGCAGTTTTAAAAACCCTCCCTTTTTGGTTTTCTTGAGCGTTATTCAACCTGTGCCACTCGATTTCAACTCTCAATTCTCCATTTTTATGCAATTCCCATCACCTATGCAACATTTAATTCCTAAAATGAAACGAAAACAGATTTTAAAATAAAATAACAATCAACTGGGTTGCCTCCCAGGTAGAGCTTGTTTAACGTCACGAGCCTGACCCAAACCTTTCTAGCACTTGTCAGTAAGTGCATATCTTTCCAACACCTTTCAGTAGGTATACCTTCCTGTACTCGTCAGTGAGTACCTAAATTTTTTAGCTTCCCTCAGTAGAAACTACCCAATAAATTCAAACACCCATCAGTAGGTGTTGATGTTCTCCTTACTTGATATTCTTTTCTTCTTCTTCTTCCTACTGAATTTTTTCAAAAAATTGCAAAAATCAAGCACATGTTTCCATATATCAATCATAGGAATTTTAATCTCCAATTTCTTGAAGATTTCCATAAAGCACTTGAATTTCTTTTTCTTCCTATGAAATTTCTTTTTATGAGGAAGGGGTTTTTCACATGATCTTTTCTTTTTTCCTTTCTTCCTCTTTTTCTCTCTCCACTTTTTCTTGCTTTCTTCTTTATTTTCTCATCATCTTCTTCTTCCTCACCCAACTTTTCTGTTTCTTCTTCCTCTACATCCCTCTCTATCTTTTCCTCATCTATCTCTATTTTTTTTCTCATCAACAACCTTATCACTTTCAGAGATAGTGGCTTGGCATTCCTACCAAAGGTCAACTTCAGTACTAACCCTAGAATCATCCAGAGATGCAGTCACGGAACCCAATTCTATCTCCTTCCTTTTACATCTTGCGTCCTCACATTCTGAATAGGAGATGGTATTTTGAATCACTCGTTGGAATGTCTCTTCACGACTTTCTAATGAAAATGGTTGCTGCCAATGTTGTTTAATTTCCTCCAGCCAATATTGTTTAATTTCCTTCTCTCTTTCTTCAAGTGTAGGAGAATATTGCTGCCTTTGTTGTTCACTTTCTTCAAGTGAAGGAGGATATTGCTGCCTTTGACGTTCTACTTTTTCGAGTGAAGGACGATATTGCTGACTTTAACGTTGTTGCATCTCCTCCATGCTTTTAAGATAAGAAAAACTTGTATCCATGCTCTGCGGAGAAAGTTCGTCACTCTTTGTATTCTCCTTTACACCTTTGACATGGTATATTTCCCTATTCATGATATTTTGAAGAAGTTTGTCAAAATTTTTGTCCTCCTTAAGTGGAGTAAATTGTTGCTCAACAGCTCGCCCAAATTGGCTTTGATCCATGTATGAGTGAGGTTCCCACCAGTGGTTGAAATCATCTTGGTAGAATTGAGTGCCCATATAATCAAATTCTTGTCCGTACTGCATTCTGCAAACACTAGCCACAAAACCCTAGAAAACATTTATCAGATCAAAAATAAAACTAAACATAAAATCAAATCAAAGTTAATCTAATTCACACTACTTGAAAAGTTAAACCAATGAGTCCCCGGCAACGGCGCCAAAAACTTGTTAACACCCTGGCAAGTGTACCAGATCGTATCAAGTATTAAATAGACGGTAAGTCCGAATATCGTTTCCCAAGGGACTCTTAGGCCTAGACATTCATGTGAATTGATCTCATAAGACTTGAATGAAAGATAATTTGATTTTATGATGCAAAGACGAAAATAAACATGTATGCAAAAGCTTGATCAATTGACAAACAGAGATATGAATGAATGGTTTTGTTAGAGTTTACGGTTTCATCCTATTCCACTCTCCTATATCTACTATTCTTATTAAATTCAACTTTGTTATCAATGTTCATGCAACTTTCTAATTTACTCTAAACCCGATCTCTCGGTGAAAAGAGCCTATCACCAATTACTAATTTACTATCTCTAGTCTCCCTAGTAATTACTAACGCATTAATGACAGAAGCTTAAAGCAATTGACCGTCATATTCCTATTCCTAGGTAATATTTCATAATCAAGAGAATTCTTCTCAGTTCTAGATTTCCCCGTATGTCTCCACATCGACAAAATCAATGATAATGACACTGAATAAGTTAAACAATGCAAGCTTTAATCTTAGAGAAGAAAACCCAAACTATTGATAATAAAAATATATGAATAAAATAAGAAATTTGATATAAGAGAGATTCAAAAGGATTACATCATTCCCCAACAAAAAAGGGGTTTAGTTCACCATTGTCATAGTGAAACTAAATGAATTGAATGGAAAATATGAAAGAGATAACCCTAGAATTGAAAGATTGGAGCTTTCACATCCAAAATGTGCCTCCAAGGAGTGAAGAGAGTGTTCTGTTGTCTTTATCTGCCAAAAGATTACTCGAATAGGTCTTACAAATCTATTTATAAGCTGTAAAAAATTACAGAAAATAGACCCAAGCCCAACTACATCGCTCATCCCTAGTTCAATCGCTCAGCGGCAAGTGCGGCACTCAAGTGGACACTCAGCGTGCACGCCTAGGCTTCTGGCAGTGCTTTTACTGAGAAGGCCAGCGCTCAGCGGTAGGTGCGGTTCTTCCTTTTCCCCTCAGGGTTGGCGCTTCAGTGTCTAACAGTGGAATTCTTCACGAAGCTAGCGCTCAGTGCTGGAAATGACGTTGAGGTGTGGCTGAGATTCTTATTTTGCACCTTCTTTCATCCTTTCGTGAGTCCAACTCCTTCCTTCTTCAGTTACCATTATTCAATTCTCGTCAAATCCTCTCAAAACAATGTAAAACCAAGCATAAAATCTCTAAAACCACCTTTGACTCTCTTATAACCTAACTAAAGAAATTTGCATGATTTCAAGCTCATTCTAAGTCAAAAAGGGTGTGTTTTGATATCAATTTCAAGTATAAAAATAACGGTTTGTAGACCGTTATCATACAAGCATGTAAAGAAAATGTCGGTTCATAATTATTAGAATAGATCAGTTTAGATATTGAGATAAGGTGAAAAGAGAATTGTGGGACAAAAGAACATCAAAGAGTTGGATCTTATGGTTGAGGGTAGCAGTTCCAGAATACTCAGAATATACAATAGTAACATTAGGTAAAGCAATTTGAATAAGTTTTATTCTTTTATAAGAAGAAAATCTTTTTAAAGAAACACTTATATGGTATGTAGCTCTAGAATCAATAATCCATTTATTTTTAGAAGACTTAGAGGTAAGAGTAGGACGAATATTACCTAATAAGGATTGGTTTGCTGAAACAGTTGTGGTGTAAGACGAATGGGTTCAACATTGTCAGAATTTTTGTCTTTGGTATTTCCATTGTCTTCTTGGACAGAGGTGTGGTGAATCTGAGCGCTCTTGGTGTAGAGTTTATGTCCTGGAGGGTACCCATGCTTTTTATAGCAGACTTCCACGGTATGACCACTTTTGTTGCAATGAGTGCAGTGTCTTTTGTTGGAAAACAGGTAGGCTTGGTTTCAACACCAAGAGGGGGGAGGGGTGAATTGGTGAGGTTTCAAAATCAGAGTCTTTTTAAAATCTTTTTCACAAAGTAAAACCCTTTGCACAAATTCTTAAAACACAAGTAATATAAAATTTAAGTGCAACAGAATATCAAAGTAGACTACGCAAACTGTAAAGTCGGTTGAATATAAAAGTGTAAGGATAGAGAATTCAAACGTAGGTTTTTATACTAGTTCGGTCTCAATGCCTACATCAAGTGTCCTTCTAATCCTAGGAAGCAAATGCACTATAATGGTCAAGGTTTTTACAACAAGGTTTTTATAGAGACCTCCACGTCAAAAATATAAAACACCTATCTAACCCTCTAACCAAAATATAGGCAAAAACACACAAGAACATCTGTAGCAAGATATCCCCTCTTATGCAATCTTCAACCCACTTTGAACAATCCTCAAAGTGTCCAGACTCCACGAGTCAATCCCCTGTAATCACAACAGGTACAAGAATCTCCAGCAGATTGTAACACGAGCCTTGATCAATCAAAGAACACCTCAATTGTGCAGATAATGATCAAGCAGTAAGCACAACAGAATTCTCCTTCATAACCTCTTCAAAGAATGATCTCCACAGTCTTATTGATGAGTTCTTGGAGCACTAAATCACAGAGAATCAATCTGAAACAAAATATGAAAATGTCAGTTCTTCCAAAAGTTCTATGAATAACTCAGGTCTAGTTTATTTATAGATTTCCATAAATCAGACGCTCCTGTAGTCGACTAAGCTACTAATAGAGTAGACTGTCCTTTGACAGTTATAACAGTTAAGTCAAACTAGTAGCAGTCAAGTCAAACAAATTAATTCCACATTCAATACAGTTGACTCTCCTTCAATGCTTAACTACTATTTGAAAATATAGTCGTTGCTACAAGCATAACAAAATTTCAAATAAAACAACTAGCAAAGTCGAATGCATAGCGCACATAGTCGACTTTTACACATCTGCACAAATTGAAATTCTTTTCAATGTAAAATCTCACAAAGCACTGTATTAGAAAATTTGTGCAAAGTCTTTAGTCTGAATTGACTCTATTAATAATGAAGTCGACTTAGGTCTTGCAGATTTGCCACACAATATAAGTTCATCAAAGTGCATGTGGTTTTCCATTTCCAAAACATATGCAATGCAATCACAACAGATGTAACATATATCAGAACAATGAATATGCATTCATATATCAAGATCAACACAAAACATGTTCAATAAGAATTCAACCAATTAGTAATAGAACAGGTAACACATAACATGACATATGTTATTAATAATGTGTTGTCATCATAAAAAACCAGAGTGAATAAAGCACTGTGAGATTAAGGTTAGCTAAATCAGTGCTTTCCTTATCAACAAGAGTGAATAAAGCACTGTGATTCAGAAGGATTCAATAGAATCTTTTTCACAAGCGCATATTCCATGTGGTCTTTCAAAACTTGCAATCAGTTTGTGGAAATACTATTTCTGATAACATGAAGTAGATAGATATCCTCAGTGGTCATTCTATCTTTTCTAATTCTTCCTGGTACGATAATCTTTGCTAAGAGATGAGCAACAATCTTTTCTTCTTTCAGAAGCCCTTCATGTGCAAATACATTCTTTGTAGAGTACATTCCTGGAAGCCTCAACCATTCTCGGTATATCCGTTTCTTGCTTAGTAAGGTATTTGTCTCATTTATGGATAGATGTGAGTAAGCACCCTCAGATGGTAGATTTGTTACAATGTTCCAGATAAAATCATCAAGGTGAATGTCAACGCCCTTTACCTTAAAGTATATCTCATCGTTTACCACTTTCAGATTAGGGTAGAACACTTCGACCAGGTCAGGATACCAGTATCCTTTCATCTGTATGAAGTTAGACAGCCCTTGCTTTTCTAGCCAGTTTGGAAACATGAAACCTTCTCTCTTGAACAGATCCAGATTGATGTTCATGGGAGTTGCAATGATTTTGGGAGTAGTAGTCAGAAATCTTTCTCGATTCTCTTCATCACTGATCCATCCCAATGGGTTTGAGTCCGTAGAAGTGATGATCTCCTTTCCTTTGTTTCCATGTCCATCGCGGCTTGAAGATGCCATTGAGAGAGAATTCTTGAACCTTTCTTTCTCAGTTTAGGGAGTTTTGGAAGTTGACAAGACAGGAAACTCAGAACACGTCACACGACTCAAGAAGACTCATATAAAAAGGCGCGCCCAATACTAGAAATGACCCATTTTGAAATTTCACATTATAGCGATTCAAACCACAGACTCTTAGTCGAATTAGTTAAAAATATAGTTGACTACTGTATGACACAAAACATTCAAAACAGAGTACATACATACAGAGACACACAGTCGATTAAGTCCATAATTCAGCCAACTAAAAATCGTGAAAACAATTTTTCAACCAGATCATTCAACAATCAATCATGCAATCAACAAACAATCATATTTCATACTATCAATCATTTCATACATAATGTAGTAAGGTGATACGTGTTACCAGTTGTAGATACTCAAGATGTTTGATATAGCCAATGTAGTTCATCCTTGAGTTCTCACTGCACCTGCTTGTGATCCTGCAAAATAGTTTAAGTTTTGGTTGCAAGTACCCATTTGAACTTGGGTCCTTGATTGTTAGTGGAGGTCATATGTTCCTTGGGTATCCACACATATAAACCTTTTGGAACTCCAACTCTTCTATAGTAGTGTTAACACCTTGGCAAGTGTTCCACATTGTATCAAGTAATATTAGACAGCAAGTCCAGATATCGTTTCCCAAGGGACTCGTAGGCCTAAACGTTTATGTGAATCGATTTCATCAAACTTGAATGAAAATTGAATTTAGGGTTTGTAATGCTAAACGAAAATAAAGATGCAAATGCAAAAGCTTGATCAATTGGCAAATAAAGATATGAATGAATGGAGTTGTTGGGGTTTACGGTTTCATCCTAATCCATCCTCCTATATCTACTATTCTTATTAAGTTCAACTTTATTATCAATGTTCATGCAACTTTCTAATTTACTCTAAACCCGATCTCTCGGCGAAAAGATCCTATTACCATAATTACTAGTTTACTATCTCTAGTCTCCCTAGTGATTACTAATGCATTAATGATAGAAGCTTAAAACAATTGACCGTCCTATTCCTATCTCTAGGCATTATTTCATAATCAAGAGAATTCTTCTGAGTTCTAGATTTCCCCGTACGTCTCCGTATCGACAAACTCAAAGATCATGACATTGAATGAGTTAAACAATGCAAGCTTTAAAGTACAGAGAAGACAACCCAAACTATTGATAATACAAGTATATAAATAAAATAAGAATTTCGATATAAGAGAGTTTCAAAAGGATTACATCGTTCCCCAACAACAAAGGGTTTAGTTCACCATTGTCATGGTGAAACTAGATGAATTGAGTGGAAAATATGAAAGAGATACCCCTAGAATTGAAAAATTGGAGCTTTCGCATCCAAAATTTACCTCCAAGGGGTGAAGAGAGTGTTCTGCCGTCTTTCTCTTCGAAAAGATATCCCTAAGGGTCGTTTTGGGTCTATTTATAATACAACAAAATAACATAAATTTGGACGAGGCCCATAAGTGCACCGCTCAGCGCTGGTTTCACCGCTCGGCGGTAGGTGCGACACTCCACTAGACGCTTAGTGTTCACGCCCAGGCGTTAAACAATGTTGTCTCTGAGAAGGCCATCGCTCAGCAGTGGATTATGGCGCTCAGCGATAGGCGCGATACTTCATTTTCCCCTTAGTGTTGGCCCTTAAGCGTTAGGAAGTGGCTTCTCCTCTAAGGCTGGCGCTCAGCGCTGGAATTGGCGTTGAGCGATAGTTGCGATTCTTCTTTTGCACCTTCTTCATCTCTTCTTGAGTCCAACTTCTTCATTCTTCACTTTCCATCATCCAATTCTCATTAAATCCTGTCAAAACAATGTAAAACCAAGCATAATATCTCTAAAACCACCTTTGACTCTCTTGTAGCCTAACTAAAGTATTTTGTATGATTTTAACCTCATTCCAAGTCATAAAGAGTGTGTTTTGATATCAATTTCAAGTATAAAAATAATGATTTTTAGACCGTTATCACAACCCCAAACTTAAAACTTTGCTTGTCCTCAAACAAACAAAACAAAACTTAGCCTTCCACCTATCATCAAAATGGTTCAACACATTCAAAACTCATTCTTTCACAACAAGTAATTACTCAATTCAGCTTTTCAATGGAATCTTATCAAGATGAACACATGCTTCAATTCATTCCAACTCACATAATGTTCACATAATCATATAATCTTCAACAGATGCTATTCTCATGAATGATCAGTCAATTAAGCATAGATGTAATCATGAATTTCAGAGATCCTTATTAGGCAAAGTGTTTCACTCAATCACTCAAGTGTCTCAGGAGGTCACTCCTTCCCTCTATTATCCACTTGTCTCATAGAACAAAATTGCCTTTCATCTATTACAATCAACATTCTCACACATAAATGCCATCACAAGGACTTTTCAAGGCTTATAATGAGGTTGGACTAACAAGAAAACTTGGTTTTTCTAGATCACAAAATCCTTGAGATCAGAGAGTTTTTCACATTCATAATTCAAGCACCAACTCTCTCTCACCAATTTTACTCATTCCCAACTTTTACCTTTTTCTTTTCCTTTTGCATTGAGCTTATCTTTCATGCTTTTCTTTTCTTCTCTTTTATATTTCTCTTGCTTTTTCATTCAACACATTAGCTCAATGCTTTTCTTTTGCCTTTCAATTCTCCCAACAACCCTAAACTTGAACCTTTATCAATAGCATTCAATTATTCTCAACTCAACTCAAGGTAAAGATTTTTCAACAAGGTTTTCAAAGTGTCTCAGGCTAAGGTTCAAAAAGGATAGAACACATGGTTCTTTTTACTTTGGGACGAAACTTTGGCTAAGTAAGGGCTTCCAAAAAAAAATTCCCTTGATCATATGACATAACATGTAATTCAATCAATCATAAAGACTCAGGAAAAATTATTCATGCTCTCAAATGAATAGCAAATATATCAATCAAGCACTCTGGAGATCAAAAACCTCACACAACTATGCTCACTCAACAACTTCAAATATCAATCATACACTCTACTTAGCATCATAATCACAATCATAAGCTCATTATGCATCTGTTCACATAGCTTGTGAAAAATTCACATATATATATTAAGCATGTAAAGCAATCTCAATCGTCATCCACATCAAACATCATCAAGCACACTCATCATGCAATCAATAAGTCAAACCATCATCAGATAAGGTGTTCAAGCAAGTGCAATAAAACCTACACTACTCAACAGAATTCAACCTATTCTAAAAGTTCAAATTACAAAGGAAAAAGAAAATAAATCCCTGTTCTATTACAATCGGCATCCATCAGTAGATGCCATATCATCCCATGCTGTCATCTGAGTCCTCATCATCATCTCCAGCCTCTGCATCCTCAAAATTCTCATCTTTTTCATCATCATCCATAATTGGAGCTTCAGCTGCTCCAACTCCGCTACCCTGTGCCTATTCTTGTGGCCACGTCATAGCACTACGAAACTCATCCATAGTCCACCTGTGTGTAGGGGGTGTATCATACAACCCCACAATCATCTCAACCGTGGCTACCTGCCCTCGACGAATAGCCTCAAGTATGGCATCCATCATGGACATATACTTGTCCCTCATCTGGAAAGGCTCTGCATGATGTGTAAGCACATCATCCTGGGCTACTACTCTCTTGGGGTGTCTCTAAGGCACTGGTCTGGCTGCATCATCTCCACCACAGTACTGCCTGTAATATGCTGCATCAATAGCCTTCCTAGGCCTCTCAAATGGTGGAGTAGAGATATCCACCCCAACCTGATTACATAACTGCGTGATCAAAGAAGGATGACCAAGTGGTGTCTTGCTGCTCATAGTGGTGACACAACTCTGAATCTCATTGGCGATGACCTCACCAATGTTCACATTCAGGCCTCTCAGCATGCAATAAATGAACATGATCCTGTGAAGCGTGATATCAAAAACATGAGAGCATGGTTGGACGTTAGCATGAGTAAATGTCATCCAATATTTGGCCAAGGGTGTTAGGTAAGCTCTCTTGATGTTGATGGCTGCACCATTTGGGTTCCTTTGAAAATGCCCTCTAGGCACACAAAGTTCTCGCTCAATGTCTTCAAAATTCGTGCCCTCTTTCACATTCAGTGCATATTGACATTGCTCACCAACCCATTCAGTGCCCAGGAAACTGTTAATTGTTTCGAAATCATATCTAATGATCTTCTCTCGAACATAGCTCATATAACCTGCAACATTAGTTCCTAGTGGCTTAAAATTTGTATTAAATTCTTTTACCACTACTATATTGGTAGGTGCAGGGTACTGGCCAATTTCTCCCAATTTCTGCTCTCTAACTCCTCACCAAACTGTGGAGCCAAGTCTGGAATGAATGCTGCTTTCCTCTCCATTAGCAGGCGTTTTTCTTGGACCATCACATGATGTTGCTCATGTCTCCTAGTGAGGAATCTATTGGAGTAGGCCCTCTCTGGCTTTTTCCTCTTGTTCCCCACAGTCTTGACTCTTCTTGAAGATGATGATGCCATTCCTACATCAAATACAATTCAAAAGGCCAAAGAATTCACCATTATGGGTTAGCAAACTATCAAACACATATCATTCCTGCATTGTCAAACGCTGAGGGCAAACAAGGACCCTCAATGCCACCTGCAGATAAAAAATCAAGCAATTCTACTAGGCCATCGCTCAGCAGTGGCGACGACAATTTTTCAAAATGACGCCTAAAACTCCTCTAATCTCCACCCAAATGCAAATTCCTCAATTCAAGACCAAAATCATGCAATTCAATCAGTGCAAAACGTTTCTATTTCATCAAATCATGCATAAAAATCAAAAGCCCTAATTTTTCATGCTTCTACACATGTTCTCATCAAATTCCTATTCTAGAAACCCTAAGATGAAATTGCATGACTTACTTGGATGGAGATACTTTGAATGCTTGAAAATGCTTCTTGAGTGATGATGGATGCTCCCCAAATGCAGTGCTCTCACCAAAAACCCCAAACTTTATCAAAGGAATTGTGCAAAGATATTGAACAAATGATTTTTGGTGAGTGGGTGATGGGAAAAGTGGAGAGAAACTCTTGAAAAATCTTTTGAGAGTGCAAGAAAAGTGTGAAGGTCTGAGGATGACACTTGGGCAAGCCCTAAGGGATGTTTAAAGTGTGCAGATGGGCCTCCAACGCTGAGCCCTTTTAAAAAGCCCAAACTGCCTCTACGACGTCACTGCTCAGCGCTAGGTTACCGTTGAGCGGTAAGCTTGTTTTAAAGTTTTTCACCCTTTTTGCTTGCCTTTTCGTTTTGTGACCTATAGCACTTTATTTCAATTCTCAATTCACAATTTTTATGCAATTCCCCTCTCTCATGCAACACTTAATGCCTATTATGCAAATAAAACATAGTTAAAAATAAAAATAACAATCAACTGGGTTGCCTCCCAGGTAGTGCTTGTTTAACGTCACGAGCCTGACCCAAACCTTCTTGCACCTGTCAGTAAGTGCATACCTTTCCAACACCCTTCAGTAGGTGTGCTTACCTGTATCCTTCAATAGATACATAAAATTTTTAGCTTCCCTCAGTAGAAGCTACCCAATACAGAAAAATTTAAAAATTGTTCATAATTACATCACCAAGATTTTAAAAATTGAATTACAAAAATATTTTTCTTGGATCACTGGGGTGCCTCCCAGTAAGTGCTCTTTTAACGTCATTAGCTTGACCCGGTAAAGCTCACGTCTTTTCTTCCATGTTGATGTTTTCATCACACCAACTAATCAATTGCCTTCTATCCACCTTCTCAACTTTTCTGGAGTATGAATCCTCAATTTCTACTACTCCTTTCTTTCTGTGCTTTTTCACCATCCACTCCTTCTTCTTATCTTTCACCCCTAAACAAGATTGGAATGATGCATCCTCCAAGTGGATTGTGCCTCCTTTATCAACATCTTCATCTTTAGGTACCTGCAAAATATTACAATTATTATTGTTAGCACCTTTAGATCCTCCAACTGCAACATCTTTCCTTGAAGCTTTATATTTGGCCCTCTTTTGTATTCGTGTAAGCTTTTCTTTAGAGCCAGTATATATCAACTTGTTTTCTTGGTCCCTCAACATAACCATCTCGTCATAGACACTCATAATCACTTTGGCAGTTTTCGTAAAAGGCCTTCCAAGAATCAACGGAATCCTCTCATTGGCCTCCATATCCATGACTACAAAATCAACCAAGATTTCAAGCTGCTCAACACGAATGACCACATCCTCTACCACACCATAAGGTCTCTTAGAAGATCCATCTGCCACCATCACAGTAAGATTAGATTGTTTCAATGTTAGCCGTCCAATTTTCTTCAAAAAAAATATAGGCATCATATTAATACTAGACCCAGAATCTAGCATAGCTCTCCCTACATCCACATCTCCAATAGTTCATGGAAGAGTAAGACTTCCTGGATCCTTCATCTTAGGCGGATGCTTCCTCTTCTTAAAACGATTACAACCTCCCTGTTTCTAAGTTTTCTCCTCTTCAAGATCTATGACTTCTCTAAGGTA
Organism: Vigna reflexopilosa; assembly: GCA_027742785.1. Taxonomy (NCBI): domain Eukaryota; kingdom Viridiplantae; phylum Streptophyta; class Magnoliopsida; order Fabales; family Fabaceae; genus Vigna; species Vigna reflexopilosa. Next base: position 19,337,351 of record CM050911.1, read on the forward strand.
ATACTTTATACGCTTGGAATAAACAGGAAGTTGGTGGAGTACTTCAGTTGAAGGAATATTTATTTTCACCTTATTAAAAATCTCTCTAAATTTCCCACAATCACTCTCATTTTCTCTATTTTTTTCTTTTTCAAAATTTTTTTCTCTCATCTCTACCTCATCCTCACTACTCTCTAGCTCCATAATTTCATTCTTTTCTCTCATCTCCTCTTCCTCCTCCTCACTACTATCTATCTCAATTATTTCTTCTTCCGCTCTTATCTCACTCATGCTCACCACAACTTTGTATTCTTCTTTAGGGTTAACATCAATATTAGCCCTAAATTGATTCTTTTCTATGACTTCCACCCTTTTTTCTAGCTGCCCAATTTGCATCTCCAAGGTCCTAAAATTAGCTTCATGACTCGTATAATGAGAATCATACACTTTAAAGAATTTATCAAATTTCTCATCCATGCTTTTGACATGGTCAGTCAAACTAGCCATTTGTTGCCATAAGGGTGGTTGTTGTGGTTTGTTGATGACACCTCCATTCTGTCCAGACGAATTACTCTGGCTTTGACCAATACGAGGGTGATTCTTCCAACCTTGGTTATAGGTACCTCGGTTAAAGTTATCCTGACGGTACTGAACAGATTGCCCATATAGTTAGCTTCTTCTTGTGCTTCATCAGGGATGACACATTGACCATTAATATTGTTACCACCACAAGAATCATAGAGTTGTTGTGCTAATGAAACATTCTTTATCTCCTTTGGAAGTTGAGCAATAATCTTTGATAAATTTTCCAGTTGTTGAGTAAGGAGTTTATTCTAAGCTAGTATTGCATCTTCAACAGGAAAATGGAGAACTCCCCTCTTTTGAACTGTTGTGCCCCTTTCACTATGAGTCTCCTGCTCATTTACAGCCATGCTTTCAATCAGATCATAGGCCTCGTCCTCAGTCTTTCTTTTAATATCGCCTCCAGCTGAAGTGTCTAACATGATTTTAGACTGTGTATTAAGGCCTCCAAGGAATGCAAGAACCAAAGCTGTCTTATCAAACCCATGTACAGGCATCTTTCTCTTTTATCCTTTGAATCTTTCCCATGCCTGCCCTAGAGTTTCCTCCATACCCTGTCTGAAGTAAGGGATCTCCCACTTTCCTTGGTTGACTTTTGACTGTGGAAAGTATTTACTCAGGAATTTGGACGCTACAGTCTCCCACGTAGTAAAGCTTCCTTCTGGGAAAGAATTCAGCCATAACTTAGCATTGCCTCCTAGTGAGAAAGGAAACAAGCTGAGTTTTATCCTGTCATCTGATACTCCATTCATCTTCACTGTGTTACATATCTCGTTGAACGTTGTGAGATGATCGTATGGATTCTCATTCGACAATCCATGAAATTGGTTACTCTGCACCAGGTGAATTAACGCAGGATTCATCACCATGTTTACTGTGTTGTCCCTTCGTATGGCAATACTATTAAAGTGTAGCGGGCCAACAACATTTGACGCATCTGCAAGAGTTCGCCTAGGAGGAGCTCCTTCTGCCATCCCTTCTATCTTATGAGTAGATGCCTCCGGTGAGGGTTGTAAAAGTCTTTCAGGAGAGGGGAACAATTCTCTAGATGGTCTTCTTACTTTCCTCCCCCTCCTGTCACTCAGTCCTTCAAGAAGAGGTTGATTTTTCTTGCTTCTAGTGTGAATTGCCTCCTGCCTACACAAGAAACAAAAACCCTAAAACGCACTTTTATATAAAAAATAAAAGCAAAAACAAAATAACAATAAATAATCAAGTCAAGTTTAATAAAATTCACACTACTAGAATAGTTAAACCAATGAGTCCCTCACAACGGCGCCAAAAACTTGTTAACACCCTAGCATATGTACCAGATCATATCAAGTAATATTAGATAGTAAGTCCAAATATCATTTCCCAAGGGACTCTTAGGCCTAAACGTTTATGTCAATTGATTTCATCAAACTTGAATGAAAATTGAATTTAGGGTTTGTAATGCTAAACAAAAATAAAGATGCAAATGCAAAAGCTTGATCAATTGACAAATAAAGATATGAATGAATGGAGTTGTTTGGGTTTACGGTTTCATCCTAATCCATCCTCCTATATCTACTATTCTTATTAAGTTCAACTTTATTATCAATGTTCATGCAACTTTCTAATTTACTCTAAATCCGATCTCTCGGCGAAAAGAGCCTATTACCATAATTACTAGTTTACTATCTCTAGTCTCCGTAGTGATTACTAATGCATTAATGACAGAAGCTTAAAACAATTGACCGTCCTATTCCTATCTCTAGGCAATAATTCATAATCAAGAGAATTCTTCTCAGTTCTAGATTTCCCCGTACGTCTCTGTATCGACAAAGTCAAAGTTCATGACACTGAATGAGTTAAACAATGCAAGCTTTAAAGTACAGAGAAGAAAACCCAAACTATTGATAATACAAGTATATAAATAAAATAATAATTTCGATATAAGAGAGTTTCAAAAGGATTACATCGTTCCCAAACAACAAAGGGTTTAGTTCACCATTGTCATGGTGAAACTAGATGAATTGAATGGAAAATATGAAAGAGATAACCCTAGAATTGAAAGATTGGAGCTTTCGCATTCAAAATCCGCCTCCAAGGGGTGAAGAGAGTGTTCTACCGTATTTCTCTACCAAAAGATACCCCTAAGGGTCATTCTGGGTCTATTTATATTATAGAAAAATAACAGAATTTTGGCCTAGGCCCATAAGTGCACCGCTCAGCGCTGGTTTCACCGCTCAACGGTAGGTGCGGCATTGCACTGGACGCTCAATGTTCACGCCCAGGCGTTAAACCGTGTTGTCTTTGAGAAGGCCACCACTCAGCAGTGGATTCTGGCGCTCAAAGCTGGAATTGGCGCTGAGCGGTAGCTGCGATTCTTCTTTTGCACCTTCTTCATCTCTTCTTGAGTCCAACTTCTTCCTTCTTCACTTTCCATCATCCAATTCTCATTAAATCCTATCAAAACAATTTAAAACCAAGCATAATATCTCTAAAATCACCTTTGACTCTCTTGTAGCCTAACTAAAGTGTTTTGCATGATTTTAAGCTCATTCTAAGTCATAAAGGGTGTGTTCTGATATCAATTTCAAGTATAAAAATAACGGTTTTTAGACCGTTATCTAGTAGCAATTTCTAACAGTATGACCAATACAATTACAACAAAAACAGGCATGCTTAACAGGCTTGCTTAAGTTTGAAAATTTTCTTGTATTGGACCTATTAGAGTTAGCTTTAAAGCAAATGTCTTGTCTGTTAATTACACTTCTAGTAGACTTTAATACAACATTCAAGTTATCTCTACCTGAGGAAATTTGGCTAGCGTGCTAGTCAAGTAATCTATTTGTTCAATATGAGTAGGACATTTATCACATGTTTTCTCTACTGTAACAGTCTCAATTTTAACTTTCTTAGCAGACAATACAACATCATCTAGTTCTTTTTGTAATTTCTCATTATGAGCCACAAGGTTATTAATTCTATGCTCATAATCTCTTCTCTCAGAGTTAAGTCGATTAACCTTGTATTGTAGTTGCATAGCTTCAGCATGGATTTCTTTGAATGCTTCAATCAACAGATCATACTTCACCTCTATTGGCTCATTCTCAAAATCTGCATCGCTGCCATAATCATGCCATGTTGTTCCAGCCATATAGCGTATATTTGATTCTTCTTCATGATCAGCATCTTCATCACTTGATGCATCAGAATCACTATTTTCCCAGGCAATGTAAGCTCCTTTGTGCTTCTTGTTTTTGTCCTATGGAAACCTTCTATTGGCTTTCTGCTTTGGCTTTAATTCTGGACAATCTGGTTTGATATGTCCTTCTTTCCCACGTTCGTAGCATTGGACAACATTTGATCTGAAGCCTTTCTTTGCTTTGTTGTGACCTGTATGGTTAGTAAGTTGACTATCATTTTTCATAAGTCGATTAAACTTCCTTGCCATCATGGTCATCATTTCTTTGTCGTCCATCTCTGCATCTGAATCATCCTCTATCTTTGAGGCTTTCTTACTTGTTGCTTTCAGTGCAATGGATCTCTTTTCTTCAATCTCTTCTTCATCCTTTCATCTTCCAAGTTCTAACTCGTGTTCTTTTAACTTGCCGAACAAGGTAGCCATATTCATGCTGGTAAGGTCTTTGGACTCAGAGATTGCAGTGACTTTTGGTTGCCAGCTTCTGTTTATACTTTTCAATATCTTGATGTTGATTTCCTCTTTATCAAACACTTCGCCAAGAGCCATTAGATGGTTGACTATATGAGTGAACCTTTTCTGGACTTCATAGATTGTCTCTCTAGCCTTCATCCTGAAAAGTTCATACTCTTGAATAAAAGAATTCTTTCTTGCTTTCTTGACTTCATCAGTGCCTTCATGTGTGACTTCCAAGACATCCCACATCTCCTTGGCAGATTTGCATTGGGATATCTTGACAAATTCATCAACAGTTAGTGCAGAAGCATTGATATTTCTGGCTTTAAAAAAATTTGAAAATAGTTTTTTCATCAACAATATGAGTTGGCTCAAAGGGACCATTCAAGGTTGCATCCCAAATTCCTCTATCCACGGATTCAAGAAATATTTGCATTCCGATTTTCCAAAAAGGATAATTTTCACCAGCAAACAAAGGTGGTCTGTTTGTAGATGCACATTCACCAAAAGTTTGAAAACTAGAAGCCATCCCCAGGTGTATAGTCGATCAAGAAAAAACGAAGTAGACTAGTTTTTCAAATATCTTATGAAAACCAGCTCTGGTGCCAATTATTGGAAAACAGGTAGGCTTCGTTTCAACACCAAGAGGGGGAGAGGGAGTGAATTGGTGAGGTTTCAAAATCAGAGTCTTTTTAAAATCTTTTTCACACAGTAAAATCCTTGGCAGAATTTCTTGAAACACAAGTAATAGAAAATTTAAGTGCAGCAGAATATCAAAGTAGACTACGCAAACTGTAAAGTCGACTGAATGTAAAAGTGTAAGGATAGAGAATTCAAACGCAGGTTTTTATACAGGTTCTGCCTCAATGCCTACATCCAGTGTCCTTCCAATCCCAGGAAGCAAATGCACTATAATGGTCATGGTTTTTAAAACAAGGTTTTTATAGAGACCTCCACGTCAAAAATATAAAACACCTCTCTAACCCTCTAACCAAAATATAGGCAGAAACACACAATAAGATCTGCAGCAAGATATTCCCTCTTCTGCAATCTTCAGCCCACTTTGAACAATCCTCAAAGTGTCCAGACTCCACGAGTCTATCCTCTGTAATCACAACAGGTACAACAATCTCTAGTTGATTGTAACATGAGCCTTGGTCAACCAAAGAACACCTCAATTGCAGATAATGATCAAGTAGTAAGCACAATATAATTCTCCTTTAGAACCTCTTCAAAGAATGATCTCCACGGTCTTCTTGATGAGTTCTTGGAGCACTAAATCACAGAGAATCAATATGAAACAAAATATGAAAATGTCAGTTCTTCCAAAAGTTCTATGAATAAATCAGGTCTAGTCTATTTATAGATTTCCATAAATCAGACGCTCCTGTAGTCGACTAAGCTACTAATAGAGTAGACTGTCCTTTGACAGTTATAACAATTAAGTCAAACTAGTAGCAGTCAAGTCAAACAAATTAATTCCACATTCAATACAGTTGACTCTCATTCAATGCTTAACTAACATTTGAAAATATAGTCGTTGCTATTCACAAGCATAACAGAATTTCAAATAAAACAACTAGCAAAGTCGAATCCATAACGCACATAGTCGACTTTGACACATTTGCAAAAATTGAAATTCTTTTAAATATAAAATCTCACATAACACTGTATTTGAAAATTTGTGCAATGTCTTTAGTCTTAATCAACTCTATTAATAATGATCTCGACTTAGGACTTGCATATTTGCCACACAATATAAGTTCATCAAAGTGCATGTGGTTTTCCATTTCCAAAACATATGCAATGCAATCACAATAGATGTAACATATATCATAATAGTGAATATGCATTCATATATCAAGATCAACACAAAATATGTTCAATAAGAATTCAACCAATTAGTAACAGAACGTGTAAACCATAATATGTCATGTGTTATTAATAATGTGTTGTCATAATAAAAAACTATAGTGAATAAAGCAATGTGAGATTAAGTTTAGCAAAACCAGTGCTTTCCTTATCAACAATCTCAACATCTTCTACTATTTTGATTGTTTCTGGAACTTCTGTCTTGATTAAGGAAACCATTTTTTCGGTAACAGACGACTTTATCGTGCCCCTATTTGCCACAATAACTACAAGCGGTGGAAGAGGTTGATGCGGTGCAAGCGGTGGCATTATTAGGATTATTGTTATCTTGAATCTTGGCCATGACAACCAGATTTCCAGAGGATAATTATCTTTCTTGCTGAGCCACTAAGGAGAAGACCTTGGTGATGTCCGGAACAGGATCCAAAAGAAGCACATGTGAAGTAACATTGGCAAACTGATCATTAAGCCCACTAAGAACTGTATAACTTGATCCTCCTACTTTCTTTGTTTCAAAATTTTAAAGACTTGACAATCACAATCAGGCTTACAATTACAGACAGGTTCTGGCCAAAAATTTTCAATCTCATCCCAAAGATTGCGCAGTTTGGTAAAATATTCGGAAGTGGTAAGGTCACCTTGATGAAGGGTAGCGATATCACGTTGAAGGCTTGAAATGCAAGATAAGCTTCCTTGAGAGAACCTGTTCTTTAGATCAATCCAGATTTCGGAAGCCTTGTTCATCCATATGATACTCTGACAAATGTTTGTGGAAATAGAATGGACAAGCCACAACACAACCATGTTATTCCCTCGAATCCAGGCAGCGTGTTTGAGCTTATCCGCTTCAGGTGAACGAAGATTGTCGAGAACGAACTGAATCTTGTTTTTGGCACTTAGAGCAGTCATCATGGAGCGACTCCAAGAATGGTAGTTGGTATCGTCAAGAATGGGTGAGACAAGAACAGTGGCATGATTTTCACTAGGATGAATGTAGAGGTAATTGTTGTCTTCTACCATGGCAAAGAGAACAAGAGCAAGAGAAGCAGGAATAAAGAAAAAAGAAGAGGAAAAAGAAGAGAGCAGAGAAGCGTGCAGCAGAGCCCTTCAAAGGAAGAGCTTTGATACCATATCAGAATAGTATATGCAGCTGTTAAAATGATGCACAATCAAGGTAAAAACAATGTGATTCATGATGAAGAAGAAACAAATTATTGACGAAGAAGAAGAAAGGAAGGAGAGGGTGAGAAACTTACTCGTAGAAGAAGAAAGATGAACAATATATTGATACAGGTAAAAAGCCCTTTTTGAGTCTTGAGAATTATAGAGAAGAATCGAAAGTTATATCCAAGAAGCAGAAAACTTAATGAAAAGCTGATAACTGGAAAAGTAAAAACAGATAAGATAAAAACTAAAGGAAGTGGGTCAGGCTTCCAAACAGGCCCAATAAGACAGCTATCGAGAACGGATACTTCCTTACGATATGTGACAAATTGTTAACAGTAAAAACATGATATGATTGTCTGTACAGTATTCTTATTCTACTCTTAAATTCGGCAGACTCCTGAGTGTTAAGCTTTGGGATCTACAGAAATTGAAGAACTTTAGGAATTTTGCTCCATATGATTCGGACACACCAACAAACTCTGGTATTCATCTTCAGTTGTTGATGGCTTTATGTAACCTATTTATGTAGTAGTAAAGTTATACCCATTTCAAAATGCCTCGTTCATGTAATTATGTATTTTGCAGTCGAGTTCGACAATAATGGATCCTACCTTGCAATTGTTGGCGTATATATTTTTTTTAAAACTTGACTTAAATTATTCATTGTGTATATGTTTGATGACAAGTTTCTAATTAAGCAACATACCATAAAGGATGTTCGAGAGGAGTGAGTTGCATTTCTTTTAGTCGTTTGTAGATGATTAAATGTTTTAATATTATATTTTGAGTTGAAAAATTATTTTGTGTAATTACGTTATGTAAATATATTTAAAAATTTTGTTAGGTAAATATTACATTGAGGAACTATTTTGATGTATTAATAATAGAAACAATATTGATTATTTTGCTCGTTATTGATTATTTAGACTGTATTCTGAAAATAAATTTTATGCAAGTCTAGATAGGGATAATAGCATATACAGATTAAATATTCTAAAAAAAGATTATTTTTTATACCTGTACCAACAATCATAAAAACTGAAAGTAAAAGCAAGAATTTTATACCTGTTCTCAGAATACCTCGTATAGAAAAAATCAGACTTTTATACTTGTTCTGAGTAGAACCGGTATAGAAACTGAAAGTAAAAGCAAAATTTTTATACCAGTGTTAGAACTGGTGTAAAAAGTTTCTATACCCCTATTTCTATATCTCCTCAAAAACAGATATAAAAAGCTTTTTTTTTTATCAGGTATAAAATGTCTTTTTTTGGCATAGTATAAAGATACATTTTTCAATTCGTTTATATTTTGATAGAGAATATTAGTTTTATTTAATAATGATAACAAAAATTGAAGAACAATAATGAAAGAAAATAAATATATATATGATAACAATGTTTGATACATTTATTTTATTTGAATGGTAGATACTTGATGATCTAGAGTTAATTTAATTTTCTTCATCGGATAGGGTAGGAATGCTTTGTTCGTTTCTAAAGAAGTTGTGAGGATCAACCTTGGTCTTCACTACAGCTAATCTCCTGAAATTGTTACCGAAATACTTGAGACCCCAAATGCTGGCTTGATCGTAGCTTGTATAACCATTGTTATTAACCCCAATGTCAAGGTCTCTGTAATTCATATATGCAGCTCTCGGAGAGTTTGAAACATAAGGTTCCATATATTTGTACAACTTTCTAATCGAATTCATGTACCTTTCTGCAGCCTCATCCCCTTCCTCTTCCCAAATCACCATGTAATGAATATGAAATATGATTCCAGATCTGTGTGAGAATGCAATTTCAGTTTCCGATATCTCATCCATTATGCCTCCATAAGGGGCGAACTGAAGCTCACAATCTGGAACTTCATAAAGCAAACGCCATAACCCTTGTAATCCATCAATAGGAATGGGTTTCCTAACATAATCAGATTTTGCTTTGTTTATTACTGCACGAAATCGACTTCTGTTCAGCAAAACTTCAGGGACTTCATTCATGTAATTAGTTCTAAGTAACACAGAATTCGCGAAAAGAACTGAACCAATCCAACTAGTCTCAATACAGTCTTTTCTATCCAAACCCAACTCCGGTAAATTCTTTTGCATCAATGGAATAAGTTCTTCTACACCTCCTTGAAACATGGACACAAAATTTGCTTGTATTGTTGGCTTTCCATGTTCAACTGAATTTACCTTTTTCACATCCACCCTAATGAATATGCGCTCGTCCAATTTATTGGCCACAAGCTGCCACTTTTGAATGATCTCTGTTGCATTCTCTTCCAATGTCCTTGCAACATTGAAAACTGTCACAGTTGATGGAACTGGAACTAGCTTTATCTTCCAATCCACGATGACTCCAAAGCTTGCTCCACCACCTCCTCTAATGGCCCAAAACAGATCCTCACCCATGGCTTCTCTGTCAAGAAGATTACCATTCACGTCTATTATGTGAGCATCAATGATATGATCTGCGGCAAGACCGTACTTACGCATCAAGGATCCATAACCACCACCGCTGAAGTGGCCACCAACGCCTACAGTGGCACACACACCCGCTGGAAACCCTAGTGTTTTGCTTTTCTGGCTAATCGTGTAATAAAGTTCACCAAGATTTGCCCCAGCTTGAACCCATGCAGTTCGGTTTTCTACGTCAACTGTGATTTGTCGAAGGTTGAAGAGATCAATGATGACAAAGGGAACCTGGGCAACGTAGGAGAGACCCTCGTAATCATGGCCTCCACTTCGGGTTCGAATCTGCAAGCCATGGCGTTGGGAGCACATTATGGTGGCTTGAATGTGGGAAACATCGAGTGGCGTGACAATGACTTGGAGTTTTGAGCTTAAGTTGGAGAGCCTATAATTTCGAATGGACATGTTTAGTATAGAGGAGTATGAAGAGTTGGTTTGTGTGTAAACAACATTGGACATTGAGTTGGAGATATTGGGATAGTTGTAAAGACATTGAACAAACTTTTCCCGAGTATCAAGTGAAGGAGATTCAAATGAAAATAAAAAAGTAATGATGGTAGCAAAGGTGAAATAGGAGCTTAGATACTTCATTTTTTTTAATGGTTTGTTGTTTATATGGAAGTGCAAAGTGTTTAATTTATAATAGTCTGGAGTTTAATATTTCACTTTCTCTTATCATGAAAACACAGTAAAAATAAAAGAGCAATAACAGTGAAAAAGGTGAAGGTGAAATGGGAGCTGAGAGACTTTATATCTATGGTTGGTTAGTTGGTTGTCGATATGAGAAGTGCAATTTAACGCGGAATCTCCAATTCATAGTATTGTTGATTTGACGTTAGAAAAAAAAGTTAGTTTCACACTGCTTAGAAAACAAACTTTAACGTGACACGATTTTTAATAATATAATAATAAATAATGATATTTAATAATTTTTTTTACAACATTTTAATATAATTATATGTTATTTTATTATTGATTTATATTGATGTTTATAATTATTATTATTAATTATAAAGTAATTTTTGATGAATCACGTAATCACACATTGATGATATTAAAATGTTGTGAAAATATCATATTCTATAATAATATAATTATGATTTTAAATTAAAATTATTATAATTAAAATATTATTATTTAAGCGTGTCGTGTGTTTTATCGTTTTCTATCGTTAAAGTATTACTGCTCTTGATGTTAACATGCACATGTGTAGATTTATCAACTCGTGCAAAACTTGAGTTTTATAGATTTTAACCAATATTAAAGGAAAAAGTTTATTTGTCATATGAAAAATAAAAAAGTTATTTAATTCACAACCTTAAACTAAGGAAACATTTCTTCAGAATACCAAAAAATTCCTTCGTAGGGATAAAGTAAAGAAAAATATTTATGAATACCAAAAACATATATTGATATTTAAAATATATGTACAGAGAAAGAAAAACTGATAAATTTACAAATAATGAGATATGATAAGAAAAAAAGATAAAAATTTTAAATATATAATAGATAGATAAAATTAAAATATATGCATATCATTGTTCTAAATTAAAAGATGATCATTACACAACCAAAAATATTAATATTTTAATTATTATTTTTATTTTTTCCATAAAATATTATATTATTAAATTATTAAGATAATTTTCAATTCGGTATTATTGTTTCCTACCTTTTAATAGCTGTCCATGGGACCGAAGATATGATTGAAGAAAAGTAGATGAACACGGAGCTAAATAACGCATGTTCAATGCTTTTTTTTTTTATCTTTGTACGATATTCAGAATGGGTAATGATATTTTGACACCCAGAATGTGACAAATTTTTTACATCGTCACGTGTCACATTCTGGGTGGTTCACGTGTTTTAAAAAATAAAATGACATAATGACGTGATTCACTTGTGGGAGGGGTCTGAAGAGAGGGGAATTGAATTTTCAGATTTCAAATTGAGAGATTGGAACCAAAAACCTAGAGAGAGAAACTCTCCCTCGTAGCGAGAAAAGCTCTATCCCATTTCCACCGTCAATCGCCGTTCAACGATCACCGGAGGACCACCCAGAGGCTCTGCCGCCGACTGGAAAGAGGTCAGCCCCGAAAACGCCGAAGTCGCGTCTCTTCCCACTCTGTCCAGTTTCTACCGTCACTCGTTATTCAACGGCCATCGAAGGACCACCCAGAGGCTTTGCCGCCGATCAACGGTGGAAAGTGGTCAGCCCCCGTCATCCCCTGCTGTTCAACAAACTTTTTTAACACCTATTGGAATTATTGGATACAGAAGTGATGTTCAACCATTGATGATCACGAGTATATGGATGTACATGTCCAAGGGAGAATTATTGTTAGCACTCAATGTGTAGTAACAGACATGAGATCAATGTACAAATAAATGGGTAGTTTAGTCTAACTTTTAGCACGAGGAGGAAGTCTTGGAATCTGCCACTTGTTTTGAACTCCACAGTTTCTTTTTAACCAATTTCATTGAATAAAATTCATTAATTATCATTTAAGAATACATTTATATCGATGTCCATCCCGAAGGAAACGTTTTTCTTTAAAGTGATGATGCAGAAAGGAAAGTGGTAGCAATGTACAAATAACTGGATAGTTTAGGCTAACTTTTAGCACCAAGAGGGCATCTTTGAAATTGCCACTTGTTTTGAACTCCACAGTTTATTGTTAACCAGTTATATTGAATAAAAATAATTAATTATGATTTAAGAACACATTTATATCGAAGTCCATCCCGAAGGAAACGTTTTTCTTTAAAGTGATGGTGCAGAAAGGAAAGTGGTAGCAATATGCAAATAAGTGGGTAGTTTAGGCTAACTTTTAGCACGAGGAGGACATCTATGAATCTACCACTTGTTTTGAACTCCACAGTTTATTGTTAACCATTTATATTGAATAAAATTCATTAATTATCATTTAATAACACATTTATATCCAAGTCAATCCCCAAGGAAATGTTTTTCTTTAAAGTGATGGTGCAAAAAGGAAAGTGGTAGCGATGTGCAAATAAGGGGATACTTTAGGCTAACTTTTAGCACGAGGAGGGCATCTTTGAATCCGCCACTTGTTTTGAACTCCACAGTTTATTGTTAACCATTTATATTGAATAAAATTCATTAATTATCATTTAATAACACGTTTATATCCAAGTCCATCCCCAAGGAAACGTTTTTCTTTAAAGTGATGGTGGAGAAAGGAAAGTGGTAGTGATGTGCAAATAAGTGGGTAGTTTAAGCAAATTTTAGCACGAGGAGGACATCTTTGAATCTGCCACTTGTTTTGAACACCACAGTTTATTGTTAACCATTTATATTGAATAAAATTCATTAATTATCATTTAATAACACATTTATATCCAAGTCCATCCCCAAGGAAACGTTTTTCTTTAAAGTGATGGTGCAGAAAGGAAAGTGGTAGCGATGTGCAAATAAGTGGGTAGTTTAGGCTAACTTTTAGCACGAGGAGGACATCTTTGAATATGCCACTTAATTTGAACTCCACAATTTATTGTTAACCATTTATATTAAATAAAATTCATTAATTATCATTTAATAACACATTTATATCCAAGTTCATCCCCAAGGAAATGTTTTTCTTTAAAGTGATGGTGCAGAAAGGAAAGTGGTAGCGATGTGCAAATAAGTCGGTAGTTTAGACTAACTTTTAGCACGAGGAGGGCATATTTGAATCTGCCACTTAATTTGAACTACGTATTTTTAGTGAAAAATTATTACCCTGTAAATAGCACCTTAAACACACATTATGAAATACAAATCTTCGACATTGGGCAACAAAGATCATACACAAATAATGCTCGTTGTTGTATTGAACCATGTGAAAATGATTACCAAATGTAAGACAATCATCATTCTTATGTTCAAATTACATTACTAATAAATGTTAACAAAACATTATTTTTCATCAATTCTAATACATCAACCGTAAATATTTCAAGACTTCATTTCGTCGCACAGTGTGAGGATCCAATATCCATTCACAAACATAATTGTCCTTAATCTATTGCAGTTCCTCCTGCAAAAAAATAAATGAACACAATATTAATCATATGACCATGTTGAATAAAAGTTGTAAATAACTAAAAAATTTTCATAGCTTACACTAGTGTAATCGGGCATTATTTTTAGGACCATTCGACTTTTTCTTCTTTGTTAATTTTTAAAGTGTTGATTGCATTCTCTTTGTTCGTGGTCGCCCTTTGCGTTTCACAGAGACAGGACTGCGAACTATCAAGCCATCAACTTCACAAGCTGGTCTACCTTCTTGACTAGAAGATGGATGTGCATGCATGTCAGATCCATCATCGTTGCATTCTCTTTGTCGAATCTGAATCCGGTCAATTTCACTTAGTTTAGAATTAATTTCCACAATGACTTTGGTATCACACCATGCCTGCAATCGAAGCTGCATATTATTTCCAACAAATACAATCTTTAACCTACACTATTGAAACCAACAATTACATTTCGAATACATCAAATTTACTTACATTGGTACTGCCTTTTTCTTTATTCAAATCCATCAATGTAAATTGTAGGCACCTAAAATGATCATACCAAAATTAATGATTGATACTGAAAAAGGGCACAATAGCACATAATGTAAACAATCCATGCATTACCACTAAACATTTATCATGAAATGTGATTCTTCAAGCCAAAACTTTTCATTGCAAACTATATTTTAGAAAAATGACTCGTGCTTTTTCCTTCCACCTCATGGTCAGAACTAGTGAAGTAAAATATAGATTACACCAAAAGGAAGCTATCCAAAGTTTAAAAATTCGTCACATGAAAGGGAACAAAAACCATGAATCATGTTTGAATCAACATTTTGAATAAAGATGGATATCTAGTGCATACTATAAACTCAAAATCAAAGAACCAAAATAAAATTCTAAGACTCGGTTCTAAAAGAAAAATTGTTGTTCCTATTTATAAGTGAGTTAGTGGTACATTTCAAGCATAATGACAAACATACACATCAAACTACACGTACAAAGAAGTAATATAACAAGTGAGAATGTAAAGAATAAAACTTACCAATTCGCCTTAGATATGAATCATTATATCTATCAAAAATTGAATGTGTGGGATTACCACCCTTATCAACATCTTGAGGAAGCTTCCAAAAGAAATCAAAAGTCAGGTAGCCACATTCCATATCAAATAGTTGTAGTGTTGCTCTTTTGCTTTCGTCCTCATTCTTTCAAGTGAATCAACAACTACAGCCCCAACCTTAATCCGAAGGCCTAGTTATTGCTTCAAGTCCTGTAAATCAGCCAGGTTATGTATTAGCTAGGAAAATTATGAATCCATAGAACTTGGATTAGCGGAACGAAAAGATTCAAACTATAGTATATGGAAAGTAAAAGCGGGTAAAATTTCAAATCATTCCAGATCATAGTTTGATCATAAATAACCATTAAAGACACAAAAATGACAAGGGCTATTAGTCCCCACATTGAAGCATGTCTCTATTACTTTGGAAATTCCAAAATAGATCAGCATCCACAAAACCCATACAAATTTCATCTAATAATGAAAGACATGTTTATTATTATGTTAAAAATCATCATAAATAATTATGGCCAAGTCTCTTGAAGTCTTATTCACTATGTATTGCAGGTTAATTTTTTAACCAAACCATTTGCGAATTCGCAAAGCAAAATATAGAAAGGGTTAGATATCAATGCATGCTCTCAACTTCTAAACTAAAGTATTAAAAGAAAAGTTCTATCTCTTGACCAAACGTCTCTCTTGACCATACCTATGCTAAACCAAATAAACTAAAAAAAGATCAAAATAAGACTCATAAAACACAACAATCCCTGAATAGTAAATTTTTTTTAAAAACAACTCAAACTCACCGAACAATAACAAAGGATTGGTCAAAGGGATGAGAACCTTCAAAAACCACGTCAATGGTGGTTTCAACGTTTGTTGATAATTCGAAACGGCAGAATGACGACGGGCAAGGCTTCAGTGAACAGTGGCGGTCCGGTGAATGGTGCAAACTCTACGAACAGCCGCTTCTGCTACGCTTGTGTATGGGAGCCTTTTTTTTCTCTAGGGTTCTCTCTCTAAGCCAAAATGAAATTCTATTTTTTGAAATCAAAAATGAAGCCCGCCAAATGAATCTTCAGCAGTCCATGCATTTCCACATCATTTTTACTTTTTTTAAATCTTCTCCACTAGACCAATCACATGCCAACACGTGATGGTGTCAAATATTTGTCAAAAGATAGTGTCAAAGTATTCATTTATTTTTCTAATAACCTCTTTTTCCATTTAAACAACAGATGTTACATAATGAGATCTTTTTTAATAAATATGAATTTTATGTATTTACGGTTATCGTCAAATCACAATCATGGAAAAGTTTTTTAAGACAATTTTATAGTATATTATTTTTATTAATCCAACTATTTCATCACACTTATATGGTTGATATCGAATTCCATAAAAAAGTATAATAATAATTAAATGGTTATTTATATATTTTAAAGTTATCTATACTATTATATAAAATTTGTTTATTTTTATAATTATTTTTTAATTTTATCATTTAATTAATATATTTTATTATTAAAATAATTATTTTATCAATTTTATTCTTTAAATGATCTTTTTAAATTTAATTATTTTTTATTTGAAATATCTTTTTAAATTTAATATTTTTTAAATCAAAATAATTATCTACGAAATAAAAAAAACTTATAAATAAATTGTAAAAATTATTTATATTTAATTTTGTAATTATAATTTTATTATTTTCTATTATGATGAAAATAAATAAATAAACACACCACATGTATTTTTATTTGTAATTGAAACACAACAAAATTCTAGAAAGGGTTAAATAGAGTTTTCAAAAAAAAAAAATTCACTAATATGTATTAATAAACATATATAAAGGAAAACAAATAAGACAAGTTTGTTTTTATAGTGTTTACTTTAACCGAGCTACGTCTAATTCTTACTTAAATACTCTTAAATGGGTTTTACTAATCTTTCAAAGATTACAACGAATTTCACCACTCTTGATTTATAATTATCCAATCTGGATATACGAGTTTACTCATTCCTAATTCAACACTAGTCTCCTAGACTAGACCGTTTAACTCAACTAAACTAAACAACCAAGTGTTTTAATTCTCTTCAGAATTTATAAACACAATAAAAGTGTTTTAGAAAAACAAGTACAAATCAAAGCTCTCAAAGAGAGTTTGTTTTCAATACAATTAAATTTGAACACTTGTAAACAAATTTTAAGCAAAGAAAGCATTAGACGATGGAAGCTCAAAGAGAAAATAACATAATATTCAAAGATAAATTCTTGTTTCTTCTCTTCATCCACTCCTCTTTATATAGTCTTCTGTTAGGAAGATTCATTATTCAGAGAGAGTTGACTTCGAGGAAAGTAGGTAGCCTTTAGGTATGAAGTCAAGTGCAAGACAATGTCAAAGCAATCATGCTTTTCGTAGAGGTGGCGTGTACAACTTCCTTAGAACAAAAATATTTAAGAATACATTCCAGGAATGTCTTCCTATTTCTTAACGTCCTTCTGATCCGATACATAACTTTTGAATAAAACTTGGTATTGTCATGATCTGCATAGGAGAAGCAAAACAACATAGACAAAGAAATATAAATCGTACATCCATTTAATATTATAAACTTTATAGAGTGATTATACATATGTCTTTAACACACAAGTTTTTTCTTTTGAATAACATAGAGATTAAAAGATACAACATTTAATAACAACTTTGTCTTAAATAGTTTGAAATGTTAAACACACTTTTGTCAGATATTGTTTGTGATTTTTATAAATTATTATTCAAGCTCAACATATACCATTTGCTTACATTGTTCAACATTGTTCTTGTCAAACATATTCTTTAAACGATTTAAGCTATAAAGGATATTTCATTAAATGTTCGTTTGTTAAACTTTAAAATAAGAGTTGTTGAACGTTCTTGCCTCTTTTCTTAACAATTAATATTTTTAAACATAATAAAGGAAAAATTATTCCAATAGATATTTTACAATAAATATCACATAAAAAAATGTGATTGAATTATGAAAGAGTTCATGTACCAGATATAGCCTCTCAACTCTCAATTACGTGTTTAAAAGAAAAATAAGCATAATATTATGATTTTTTAAAAATAATATTTTTTGAAGAAAATTTATTTAAATATATTTATTACATCATTTGTAAGAGCGAGACAGCTAGACAGCTAGAGCAGACATGTGTAGGAAGAGTAGGGGACCGAGTATTTATTATTAAAATAAGAGTGATATATAAAGGAAATTTTCAAAAATTGAGTCCCATTCTCTGATGCAACTATGTCTCCATTGACTTCTACTCTCTCTTCTTTTCTCCTCCTTCTCTCTAGAATCCTATAATCACAGTTCATGTTTTCCATAATCAGGTAGTGCCTAAGCAATCCGGGTGTCAAAGGCTTCCTCTTTCACCGATCAAATTCGAGTTTAGAGTTGGTAAGTTTCATCCTCTTCCCTTTTTGTGAAATTACAAAACTTTCTGGCACATGCAAGCCACTTTTCTGGTTACATGTGTTCATTAGTTTCCTCTAGCCATTTCTGAGCACATTTTTTATCCTTTGGTTGATCTCTTCTCATCAATCGGTGAGTTATAGGTCTTTCTAGGATTTTCTGGTGTGGTGAGTAAAATTCTGCAATTGTGAATTGTTCGGTCCAGTTAAGAGGTAAGGGAAGCTAGTTAATTTAATTGATTTTTTATATGAAAATGTTTTTTGATGGTTCTGCATGTGTGTAAAATTGGATGATGGTGTATTTGGCTTGGTTGGTGTGGACTGTTCAAATGTTGTATTCATGTTGATTGTATTTCTGCAGAATTCTGGTTCATGGCCGAGTGAGTTGTGAGGAACTGAAATAGTGAAAAGAGGGAATTGGTGCCTAATGGGGTTTCAGTTTGTGACGATAATCTGAAAAAGTTGTTTAAAACTTGTTAGAGCCCTTAAGTCACTTAAAATTGTACCAAAAGTAGGAAATATGATTTTTGGTCCTTGAGTTCACGATTCTACAAAATTGACTCTCAAATCTGAGATGGAACTCTCTAAATGATGTTAGAAAGGTTTAGATAATCTTAGTTAAAGTGTATAGATATGTATGATACAAGTTTGGAGGATTAGTAGTTGGGAAGAATGAAGGAAGTTGGTAAAGATCGGTATTGATCATAATTCTGCAGTCATTCTACAAAATTATGCATTTCGCTGAGGGTCTTTCGTTGACTGTTCGGCCTTCTCCTTGTGTTTGGTCTTAACTAAGTTATGCTTATGTGGAACTTCAGTTAATGACCGATCGATCTTGTACTGGTATTTGATTTTAATATAGTGAACTCTAGTATTAGTATTCAGTATTAACCCTAGACTCGATTTGTATTTGGTGTCGGTCTTAACTATGTTCAGGGTCTTGTAGGCCTTACCTATTAATGACCGTTCGATTATTCTTTAATGATCGGTCTTAATAGAATGTTCTGTCTAAGTCTAGAGTGTTCGGTCTTAGGTGGGTGTTTTGTCTTGGTAGTACTAGGATCTGTATTGTGTTCGGTCTTACCCTAGTGGGTGGTCCTAAATAATGTTTGGCCACTTCCTCAACTTTTCCTGGTATGGACCGTTTGATCATCTTATGTTGATAGTGAAAGACCGTTCGGTCTTACACTAAGTGTTCGATATAAGTTATAATTATTCGGTCTAAGTTCTTAGTATTCGGTCTAAGCTCTAAGTGTTCGGTTGTTCTAGTGTTTGAGCCTCAAACTGTATTCGGCTCATGATTGAGCCTTACTCTTCAATTTGACCGTTCGGTCATATTCATGGGTGGTAGTTGTTACTGTTCTGTTTGACCTTACTAGGAAGCTTTCGGTCTGTAAAAGGGTTATGGTTATATTGTACTTTTAGTGTTTATTTCAGTGGTTTAAATATATTATGCATGAGAAATAATGTTGATATTGTAGTATGGTATGAGATTTCTAAAGGTGGATATGAAAGAGAATACCAAGGAATAATGTCTCGGTAGTTGGTTAAAAATGTGGTAGTAAGGTATGAATATGGACAGTGAAATCCACGACCTTCATCTTGATATTCTAATGGTTACCAAGTCTCAAGTAGAGATGAGTAATTCATGTCGTAAGAATAGCAGGAGGCCCTAGTCTAAGGGGGGGGGACCTTAGGTGAGGGATAACGGGCTGATAACGGTTTTTAACACCATTATTTATGATGTGATTTTGATACTAAAAGCAACCTTTTTCACTTAGAAACTTGCTTGGACTAATACTTTTTCACTAAATTGTGTCAATAAGAGAGTTGAGGTTGATTTCAATGATTTTATGACTAATTCCCCTTGTTTTAACAAAGATTGAAGTAATACTGGAAGAAGAGATGAATAACCAAGAAGATGGAACTCAAAAGGGACTGAAAAAGCACTAGAAGGAGGGACAACACAAACCCCTGACGCCCTGAATGCAAGCTTGAGCGAGGAAAATCGACGTCCACCGCCCGGGCGCCCTCCCTGGATGACTAGGCGGCAGAGTCTCGAAGCCTGGGTGCCCTATCTGGAGGCCCGAGCCATACATGAGCACCGTTCACTGCCCAGGCGCCCTAAATGGGGTGCCTGAGCGTCAGGTTTCGTGGCTCAGGCCCAATTTCTGCTCTATTTCGACTCTATTGGACCGGGTCCTGTTTTTGCTCGTTTCTGACTCTATTTAAAGGACCCTAGGGCTCTAGGTTTTGTATCTCTAGTAGAAAGAGCACAACAATACACTCTTTTCCCAATTCTTAGGCTTTCTCTATCTCGTCCTCTTCCATTGTTCATATAGTTCCCCCATGTCTAGGGGGAACTAATTTCTATTTGTTGTTGGGGGATGATGTAACCTTGTAAACTCCCATGTATTTGAATTGATTCTTAATTCCATATGTTTTTTCATTAATTGTTAGAGTAATTCATCTGTTTCAATGCTTGTTGTGTTTAACTCATTCATTAGCATGATTTATGAATTGCATGAGTGTGGGGAGGTTCCTTACAATTCAAGTTCTTGTTGAATTACTCCTAAGGGTTATATTGCTCCGGGATGAGGGTATGAGCTTGGTCATCTTTAAGCTCTTGATCTTCACATCTTATTACTAGGAATGTTAGGAATTGCATGAACTAGTAATTTGGGACAGGCTTATTCCCCAAGGGATCGAGTTTAGGTGATTTAGTGAGTGACATTGACATTAATTCATAAAGAAGAATTCTTATATACATGAGAAGGAACTTGGTGAAATCTAACCCCAACAACATATCCATCTCATATTAATTAACATCCGTTCATCTTTGTGCTCCTTTGCTATTGATCAATTGCATTCATATTTAATTTTATGTTTTTGCATTCAAACCCAATGATCTCTTTTTATTTAAGTCTTAATTAATCTTGTTATCACACAACTTTCTAGCGTGGTGAGTGTTCTGGGATAAGATACTTGGTCTTATCATTTTATATTACTTGTGCGACTCGGTACACTTGCCAATTTGTCCCAACAAGTTTTTGGCGCCGTTGTCAGGGACTCACGGTTTAAGCTATTCTATTTGTGTGATTCTTTATTAACTTTGACTTTATTTTTATTTCTTTTATTTTTCCTATTTTTAATTTTTAATTTTTATTTTTAATTTGTGTTCTATTCTTTTATTTTTGTTTTTGTGCTAACAGTGTTTTCTAGGATTTTTGTTCAGTTTGTGCAGGATGCAAATCTACCAAGGTAACCTCAACCACTGGTGGGAACCTCACTTAAGCATGAATCAAAGTCAATTTGGGCAAGCTGGTGGAAAAAGAGAGGGAAAAAAATTGAGAAAAATCTTTTGTACCCTAAGGAGGAAAAAGAGAGGGAAAAAAAAAGAAAAAGAGAGAGAAAGAGGATAGGAGAAAAAAGAAAGAATCATATGAAAATCCCCTTCCTCACCCAAAGAAGTATCATAGGAACAAGAAGGAAAAACAGTTTGAGCGTTTCATGGAAATCATAAAGAAATTAGGGATTAAAATTCCTATGATTAAGGCACTGCAACAGGTTTCTGGTTATATTAAATTCTTGAAAAAATTCAACAAAAAGAAAAAAATATCTAGAAAAGGGAACAATTGAGGCACAGGGCAATTGCAGTGGGTCAAGCTAGTGACATTAAAGAAGCGCTTGCTGGGAGGCAACCCAGTTTCTGAATTTTGTTTTATCTTTTATTTTGTTTTATTTTGTTTTATTTTTTCTTTTTAATTTATTATTTGTGTGATTTGGATTTGAGTTTGTTTTTGTGTGCTGAGTTCCTTTTTAGGTTATAAGCTGCTTCTGATGGCAGTAATGATGGCATCTACTGATGGATGCTTCTACAACATCTACTGATGGATGTTGTTATGGAAGAGGACGGTGACTAGACATCTACTGATGGATGTTAGGTGATTAGGCATCTACTGATGGATGCCAATGAAGATGAGAAAGATTGGTGTCTACTGAGGTATACCAATGAAGATAAGAAATATTAGCATCAAATGATGGATGCTATGTGATTAGACATCTACTGATGGATGTTACTGATAGTATCTACTGATGGATGCTATGATGATGAAGACTGGGTCAAGCTAGTGACGTTGAAGAAGCGCTTACTGGGAGGGAACCCAATTTTTTGCATTTTTCCTTTTAAATTTAATTTAATTTAATTTAATTTTTATTGTGCTCTGATGCAACTATCTCTCCACTGACTTCTACTCTCTTTTCTTTTCTCCTCCTTCTCTTTCACCGTTCAAATTCGAGTTTAGAGTTGGTAAGTTTCATCCTCTTCCATTGTTGTGAAATTACGATACTTTCTGGCACATGCAAGCCACTTTTCTAGTTGCATGTGTTCATCAGCTTCCTCTTCCCATTTCTGATCATTTTTTATCCTTTGGTTGATCTCTTCTCATCAATCAGTGAGTTATAGGTGTTTCTAAGATTTTCTGGTGTGGTGAGCAAAATCATGCAATTGTGAGTTGTTCGGTCTAGTTAATAGGTAAGGGAAGCTAGTTAATTTAATTGATTGTTTATATGAAAATGTTGTTTGATGGTTCTGCATGTGTGTAAAATTGGATGATGGTGTATTCGGCTTGGTTGGTGTGGATTGTTAAAATGTTGTGTTCATGTTGATTGTATTTCTGCAGAATTTTGGTTCATGGCTAAGTGAGTTGTAAGGAAGTGAAATAGTGAAAAGAGGGAATTGGTGCCTAATGGGGTTACGGTCTATAAGGATAATCTGAATAAGTCGTTTAGAACTTGTTAGAGCCCTTAAGTCAATCAAAATTGTACAAAAAGTAGGAAATCTGATTTTCGGTCCTTGAGTTCAAGATTCTGCAGAATTGGTATTGATTCTGTTAGAAAGGTTTAGATAATCTTAGTTAAAGTGTATAGATACGTATGATACAAGTTTGGAGGATTAGAAGTTGGGAAGAATGAAGGAAATTGGTAAAGATTGGTATTGATCATAATTCTGCAATCATCCTGCAAAATTTTGCAGTTCGCTAAGGGTCCTTCGTTGACCGTTCGGCCTTCTCCTTGTGTTCAGTCTTAACTAAGTTCTGGTTATGTGGAACTTCAGTTAATGACCGATCGCTCTTGTACTGGTATTTGATTTTAATATAGTGTTCGGTCTAGTGTTAGTACCTTGGACTCAGTTTGTATTTGGTGTCGGTCTTAACTATGTTCGGTCTCTTGTAGGCCTTACCTTTTAATGACTATTTGGTCATTCAGTAATGATCAGACTTAATAGAATGTTTTGTCTAAGTCTAGAGTGTTCGGTCTTGGTGGGTGTTTTGTCTTGGTAGTACTAGGATCTGTATTAGTGTTCGGTCTTACCCTAGTGGGTGGCCACTTTCTCAGCTTTACCTAGTATGGACCGTTCGATCATGTTATATTGATAGTGAAAGACTGTTCGGTCTTACACTAAGTGTTCGGTATAAGTTATAAGTATTCGATCTAAGTTCTTAGTATTCGGTCTAAGCTCTAAGTGTTCGGTTGTTCTAGTGTTTGACCCTGAAATTGTATTTGGCTCATGTTTAAGCCTTACTCTTCAATCTGACCGTTTCGTCATATTCATGGGTGGTAGTTGTTACTGTTCGGTTTGACCTTACTAGGAAGCTTTCGGTCTGTAAAAGGGTTATGGTTATATTGTACTTTGAGTGCTTATTTCAGTGGTTTAAATATATTATGCATGAGAAATAATGTTGATATTTTAGTATGGTATGAGATTTCTAAAGGTGGATATGAAAGAGAATTCCAAGGAGGAATGTCTCAGTGGTTGGTTATCAATGTGGTAGTAAGGTATGATTATTAAATTACACTAGCTTACCCTGCTTTTCTATTTTGTCATGTTTACCCGTTCGGTTTATCCTTTGCAATGATCATCGCGTGGGTGTGAACACAGGGTGAGGATGTCTCTATGGAGAAGCTCTGAAAGGAGAGGATCCACCTGTTTTGTATAAGACCATTCGGTATTGTACATATTTTTGTATCAGATTAGGATTTTTTTTAAAGTTTTAATTCTAGAATTATTTTGGGATAACTGTATTGTTAACACTCTAATATTAAGTGGATGACTGTTCTATCGTATCATTTCATATGATAATTCTACTATGTAGTTTATACTATATTTTGGAATGGTTTATTGGAATATTATTTATATTTTTAAACATAATAAAAAAATAATATTTTTGAAGAAAATTTATTTAAATATATTTATTACGTCATTATTTTTCTACATAGGCCTGTTGGAACATTATTTATATTTTTAAACATAGTAAAGGAAAATTTATTCCAATAGATATTTTAGAATAAATATCACGTAAAAAATGTGATTGAATTATGGAAGAGTTCATGTACCTCTCAACTCTCAATTACGTGTTTAAACGAGAACTAAGCATAATATTGTGATTTTAAAAAGTAATATTGTTTGAAAAAAAATTATTTAAATATATTTATTATATCATTATTTTCTACATAGGTTTATTGGAACATTATTTATATTTTTAAACATAAGAAAGGAAAATTTATTCAAATAGATATTTTAGAATAAATATCAGGTAGTTCATGTACCAGATATTGCCTCTCAACTCTCAATTACGTGTTTAAACGAGAACCAAGCATAATATTGTGATTTTTAAAAAATAATATTTTTTTGAAGAACATTTATTTAAATATATTTATTACGTCATTATTTTTCTACATAGGCCTATTGGAACATTATTTATATTTTTAAACATAGTAAAGGAAAATTTATTCCAATAGATATTTTAGAATAAATATCACGTAAAAAATGTGATTGAATTATGGAAGAGTTCATGTACCTCTCAATTACGTGTTTAAACGAGAACTAAGCATAATATTGTGATTTTTAAAAAATAATATTCTTTGAAAAAAATTATTTAAATATATTTATTATATCATTATTTTCTACATAGGTTTATTGGAACATTATTTATATTTTTAAACATAATAAAGGAAAATTTATTCAAATAGATATTTTAGAATAAATATCAGGTTGTTCATGTACCAGATATTGCCTCTCAACTCTCAATTAGGTGAACGAGAACCAAGCATAATATTGTGATTTTAAAAAAATAATATTTATTTAAATATATTTTTTACAGCATTATTTTTCTACATAGGTTTATTGGAACATTATTTCTGCTATATTTGAGTCTTTTTATATTTTGATTCCTTAAATAAATGAGAAGAAAAATAAGAAAAATATAAAAAATGAAAAATTAATTTAAAATAATTAATTAAAAATATTATTTTTACATTTTAATTAGGAGAAGCAACAAAATAAAAAATAACGTATAATTTTAAAGCAATATAATTTAAAATTAAGTTTAGTATTTTTTATTTTATTTAAAATAAAATATTATAATATAAATATCTACAATCGTATTGCAATAATAATGTTGAGTCGCAGATCGATCATTCAATGTTGAGTCGCACATCTTACTTAACCGTATAAAATTATAAAATGAATATATTTAATGATTTTCGAGGTTTCTAATTTTTGTTGAGTCGCAGATCGATCATTCAATGTTTTTTTTCTCCATTAAATTCCTAATTTTGAAAAATTAAAGTAATGTAACCCTTGCTATTAAATTGGTCGAATGACATTAAAAAACAGATGTGGCATTTGTTATGTAATTTTTAAATGACATGACACGTTATTGTGTAATTTTTAAGTTACATGACATGTTTTTGTGTAATTTTTAAACGACATAACTCAATGATGTGAAATTTCACATTTTTTACACTAGTGCAAAAACAGGCTATAACGTCACACAGTCAACGTCAAAGTGCTCAATATCCAACGTTAAAAATGACCGATGACATTTTTGTAAATAAATTCAATCGCTCCACGTCCATTAATAAAATAGTTCGTTCTTTGTTAACGTCAAACAAGGCCCATATTGACATAACCTAAAAAGTATTCATGTCAAACAAGGCCTAGAACGACATAAAATAAAGACCTTAGAATCATATAACGTCAAATTAAGAAACAATTGACGTTCAATTTAAAATAAAAAATAACGAAAAAGTGTTTTGCTTCCAGCAGTGTTACCCCTACCCACATTTGACGTCAACTATGATAAATATTCGACGTTTTATACGCCAACAAGAAGGCAAATAGTGAATCCATTTTTATTCTTTATTTCTTTTCTCTTTTAAACCAAACAGAATGTCACACAGTTTATGGGCTTGACTTTTTTACCAATATATAACGTCGTATTGTTTGGGGTTGGACGTGATGGTCGTTGGTGTACGAAACCTTAGTAATCACATAACTTCAGTTAAGGAAACAACTGACGTTGAATACAAAATAATTAAATACTAAATATTCATGTAAATAATATGACGTCAACAGTAACAAAAGATGGACGTTGTATATTACAGCTAGTAGTTATTCTTTTATTTTTCTTTTGAATCAACCCATAAAACGTCGTTTTATACTGGCATGGATGTTTTATTATTTAGTCCTTTTTTATTATTTTTTCTTTTTCTTTTAAACCAACCACAAAATGTCGTATTCTCATACGCATTGGACGTTTTATTTGTCAGAAATTGTTTCATTTTTTCTTTTAAACTAACCGATAAATCATCCTTGTACTTGTGGCTTTGACGTTTTGAAGGGCTCCTAACATGTTCAAATTCTGTGTTAACTTTTTCTTTGTTTTTCTATCAAATCTTTCAAGGTGACAAAAACGACTCATTTCTTTGTGGTTTGATTCTTTGTCATGTTGAAAAGCTTGAAGGAGTGATCAACAGAAACAAAGAAGAGGTTAATACATTTGGATTTAGCATCCTTTCAAAACTATACAAATTCCATTCATTTAATTTCTCGTAACAATCTGTTAACTTTTTTCTTTGTTTTTCTATCAACTTTTTCAGAATCACAAAAGCTATTCGAACAAGTTAGGGTTGAGTTAATGTCTAAATATAACATCGAACTGTTTTATCAATTCAATGTTTTTTTGCCATGTTTTTTTTAAACCAACGAATATAACGACACAAAAAGAAGAACACGTAATAAAACAAAACAAAACAAGGCATCGCCACTCAGTACTATGACTCTAAGACCCTATTCTTATTCAGACGTCTTCCTAGCATCTTCTTCAGTACACTCTTCATAAGAATCCTCTATTTCTGGATTGTTATTAATCTCCTTCTGATAGAGCACATATTTTATGGGAAGAAGAATTTGAACAACAAAAATCTGGAGGAAAGAAAAATATTAAGAAGATAAGTGCTTTTTCAAAATCTGTAGAACCCCTAGAGAGGCAAAACTGCTTTTATAACTTGAAGTTTCTTGATTATATGATTCAATTTTTAAGTTTCTTGAATTTTATTTCTACAGAATTAGTGGATCTGATTCAGAGAAAACAACTTAATGAAACAATAAAAAATGAGTCATTCAATAACGATCAAACTGTGCAATTGTATAGAGTTAAGCATTATATTTATAGAGTCAATTCAAAACCTCTGGTAACAGCACAAAATTAATGCTCACAACCACTCCAATGCCTTTCACGTCGAAGCCCCCTAGAATTAGACGTTCTATGGGAATTTAAAAAGTAAAAAGAAAAAAAAAGAGCGACCAATACGTCAGATGCTTAAGAAATTCGACGTTTATTGTTGGATTATAAGAAAAAATAATTAAATCAAAAAGACACTTTGGAAGTCTGGAGAAATTGACGTCAACCTCTTCGTTTCTAGCAACAAACTGCATTTTCCCATATATCATTTAAGTAGACTGCCTTTTATTATTGAAGCCCATATCAGGCCTTTCCCAACAATAATTATTTAAGTACAGATATCCATTTATAAAATTTCTTGTAACAACTCCAAGGTTTCTTTGTGTTAACTTTTTTTCTTTGTGTTACTAGTAGCTTCTTCTAGGTCACAAAAAAGAGTCATTTCTTTGTGGTTTGATTCTGTCATGATGAAAAGCTTGAAGGTATGGTAGTAACATAAAGAAAAATGTTGATACATTTGGATTTCGGACCCTTTCAAAATGCTACATCTTTCATTCATAAAATTTCTCCTATGAACTCCATCTGTTAATTTTTTTTCTTTTTTTTTCTGTTATCTCCTTCAAGGACTTAAAAAAGCTTGAAGGAGTACAGAAAACAAAAGAAAAATGTTGATAGATTTTTTATTTCGAATATACGGAGGACGTCGTGTATTTTAATAACCGACATGTTATCGTAGGTTAAGAAGGAAAAAGAAAAAAAGATAAAAAGAAAAAAAATGAGTGATTTGGCTTTTGGATGAACAATAAAACGTAATGTCCCTAGTAAATTGACGTAGTATTAATACTCTGGTTATTAATAGCACGTCAAACTTTTGTTTGTATGACGTTAATATCTTATTATTACGTTGTGTGGCTTTATCAATTGACGTATTATTTGTGTTTTAGTAAAGAGAAAAAAAGAAGGATCTATGGTATATTGTGCAATAACCGTTATCCCAGATTGAGTATACTACATGCAATGTAATCATGTAACATTAAAATTGACATTTACAATCATAAAAGTGATTTTATCAGATTTAATTAATTATACAATTCAATCTCCATTCACTAATGTTTGCCAAAAGAGAATTTCATTAATATTCAAAAGATGATTACAACCAGCAATACAAAAGATGGCTTAAAATGCCACTGATTACAATTAAAATTAAACAACGAATATCCATATTCTTCTGTTGCAGAATTATTGATGATCCCTTCTGGTTGTTCACATCACCTTTCTTTCCATTTTTGATCGGTGATTTTTCAATCCTTAGAGTCTTTTGTCAATGGCTATGTCAACTTTCAATTTACCAGAGCCCCAAGAATTATGCCACAATGATTACAAAATTAAAATCAAACACGAAAATCTATATTCTTCTGTTGCAATCAGCTTTCAATTTACTTGAGCCCCAATAATCTTTTTAGCGATTCTGACATATAATTTATTTTCACCGCATACCATTTAGCCCACTCATCTTCAGTTTTTGTCAAATCTGTTTTGTTTGCACTCCAAGATTCATAGATGGAATAGACTTACTGATGACCAATACATTTTTCAAAGAAAAATCCTTATTTCCTGATCGGTTGAAAAACGGCAATCCCAATCCAAACCTTTATATCAACCCCCTTGATTGTGGAACAAAATGTTTCATCACTCATCTTTACGTTGAAGTAGAACACACTCACCAGTTTCAGATATCTGTGAGAAACCACAGTTGTAATCTTCCTTACACTTAAAAGCTTCCCTCGAATGTCTTCATCACTAATCCTTCCTATAGGATTAGCATTCCTTGCAATCCGGGAAACTTTCCATTTTCTTCTTGATGATGCTACAAAAATACGTGGAATTACCGACAGATTTTGCTGACGGATGTAAAAAATGTAATTACGGACGGCCAAAATCCTTCGGTAAATCCGTCGTTAATGTATCTTACAGTTACCGACGAACAAAATCCTTCGGTAAATAATTACTGTCGATCAAAATCCTTCAGTAATCCACTGGTAATGTATCTTACAGTTACCGACGAACAAAATTCGTTGGTAAATAATTACTATCGGCCAAAATCCTTCAGTAAATCCGTTGGTAATTCATCTTACAGTTACTGACGGACAAAATCCGTCGGTAAATTCGTCGGTAAAAAGAGCGGCAAATGAGTTTCTTCATTTTCCCCCCTCTCTGTGTGCGAAGAAGACTATATTTTACTCACTCACAAATGAGTTTCTTCATTTTTTCTTTACTCTCATCTCAAAAGCATTTCTCACATTCTCTACAACCATTTTTCTCTCTCGTGCAACCATCTTCCTACACTGCCATTGTTGTCATTGAAGAGCACCACCCTGCCATTGGAGAGCACCACCGTTGTTGTTGGAGAGTCTCTCCGCCGCCATTGGAGAACGCCACCACTGCCGCACCACCGTTGCAGCACCACCGCTGTCGCACCACCGTTGCCGCACCACCGCTGTCGCACCACCGTTGCCGCACCACCGCTACTGCACCACCGCTGCCATGGGAGAACGCCACCACTACCGTGGGAGAACCACGCGGAGTAGTGCTGCCAACATGGTGGCCGCACGTTGTGCTTTTGAAAATGAAGAAAATATGGATGCTAAAAAACTAATTAGGGATTTTTCCCAATTTTAGGGTGTCTAAAACAATTGGAGAACCTAAGTTTAGTCTTTGATTTTGGTTTTGGGATGAATTGCATTGTTGTTTTGGTTTAGGAATGAAGAAAGTTTGATTAAAAAATTTGAAATCTGAGGAAAAAGAAGTAGGGGAAAGAGGAAGAAGATGAACCAAATCGAGATATTTACCGACGGACTTACCGAAGGATTTTTCCTGCAGTAATTATGGACGGTCATAATAGTCCGTCGATAAATATTACCGACAACATTATTATCGATAGAGTTATGACCGTCGGTAATCCGTCGGAAAAATGCCATTATCGACGGATTTTGGACATTTCCGACAGATTTCGGCAGTCGGTAATTCCATGTATTTTCGTAGTTTCTGATCAGATTCTGGGACGTTCAAACCTATTATTTATAAAGTTGTGCATCAAATCTTTTCAGTTTCAATGTCAAACATCTTAAGGGATGGACATTTTACTATGTGGTTCAGCAATTATTGGAGTTAGCCTTTAATCAACGTTTCATCAACGTTCAACTTTTGGCTTTCTGGCTTACAATAATACGTCGAATATCTTAAGCAATCGACGTACTAAAGGTGGTTTTTAAATTGAAACGTCCAAGTATTATAACTCTTCATTTATTGTTGAATTAAAAAGGGAGTAACTCTTCATTTATTGTTGGATTAAAAATAAAAGGAATTAAAAAGGGAGAAATTCTTTGGCTTCTAGCTGACATATAATACGTCAATCCCCACGTAATCTGGTGTTTTAAAAGAAAAAAGAAAAAGGAATTGAAAAGGGAGAAACTATTTGTCTTCTAGCTAACAAATAATACGTCTATCTCCGAAGAATTTGACGTAATCTTGGTGGTTTAAAAGAAAAAAGAAAAAAAGAATTAAAGAGTAACTATTTGGCTTCTGGCTCACAATAATACGTCTATGGCTTTAGATATGGACGTACTATTTGTGTTTTAAAAGAACAAAAAAGAATAAAAGAATGGTGCGCTGGTTTAAATATTTACTATCAATGAACGTCGAGTTTTATGGGACTTCGACGTTTTGATTTAAACTTCCAAGTATTTCAACTATAGAACGTGAAGTTGTAATGGTATAGGACGTGTTATGCTGAAGTTATATTGAAACTAAATATATTTCTCAACTTATATTGAAACTGTAACCTTTCCGTATACCTGTAAATCCTATTCTCAAATGGCTTCTTCATCTTCACGGCGTGGAAAGAAGGTTGCACAGGTTGTAAGAAATGCTAGTCCAAATGGGTGGATAAGTGATGACGAAACACGATACAAATTTGGATGTTATAGAAAAATCTTCCAGGTGCTCCCTCACAAGTACTTGGTTTTGGAATTATTCAGAAAGCAAGGGTTTCTTTTTCAAGATTGGCTTGTAGATGTTGGTCTTGCAAAATTTGTAGAAATGACCAATGATTGCTATCCTAACCTGGTAGAAGTCTTCTATCACAATCTGAAGGTTGTCGATGGTGTTATATGCTCTCGGGTGAAAGGTGTTGATATTAAAATTGATGATGAAATATGGTTATCTTTTACTGGTCTCAAAGCACAAGGCTTCAGGTCTCGTGAAAGAAATTTTGAACTCAACCAATGGACCAACAAGAAGAAGATTTATAAGGAATTTCTGAGAAATCCAAAAGAACTAAAGGTATACAAGCCGTATCTACTTGATGGTTTGGAAATGGAAGAAAAATTGTGTGCTTTTGTACTTACTGGGGTAATACTACCTGGAAGACATATACGTGATCGTCTAACTACTGATGATTTATTTTTGATTCATGCCATAAAAACACGGATACAAACCAACTCGGTTGCTGTTATGAGTGAGCACATGATTGAAATTGCAAGTAGGCATGGACATAATCTGCCATATGGTGTTTTTATCAGCAGTGTATTGAAGCATCATCAAGTTGATCTTACTGGTGAAAAAAAATTGGATGCACAAAATCAAATGAAATAGGAAAAGCGCCATTGACCTTTAATGGTCTAAAGAAAACAAAAGATGATTGTTCAAGGATGTTAACGAAACTCCTTCTACCTTCACTCCACACACTGAGTTTGAAAGATTTGTTGTGGATCAATTTCGAAGGCTTTCAACAAGAATTTCAATAATTCAAATTTTTTTTATCATGATTCACAACAAATTAGATGAAAACAATTTAGTTGAAACCTCAACAAGTGAATCTGATGATGAAGACGACACAACAGAAGATGAGTCTATGGAGACATCTGACTCAGATTAGGAAGATTAGTTTATTTTTATGAAATTAATGTAATATTTTAATATATTTTATTTTATTTTTATATGTTTGAATAATGTTTGAAATTTTAGTATATACTTTCCGTGCTTATATTTTAATATTTTTCGTATATTTGGTGTTATTATGCTTTTTTTATGTTTTTGTTTGGTTTAAACCCTCGGTTGGCATTGTGCATTAAATTCAATGTGATCCACGTGGAATAATAATATTGTTGGTAGCCAGTGTTTTATGTTCGTGTTCATGTTGGGGAAGAAGGGGTTCTCGAAGCACTGTGCAGTTGAGGAAATGTCTCGTTCATCTTCGTCTTGCAAGTGTTTGGGTTCGGACTTCCAACACAGTAGTGCCAGTGTTAGGAGGTTGGGTGTAAAACCCACTTGCTTATGTGGTCACATTGCAGTTTTACACATTTCGAGAACCCCTAAAAACAAGGGCCAAAAATTATGGGGTTGCCCTAACTTCAAGGTCAGTTTAATATAAGCATAAATGTTTGTTTATATTTGTGGGTTTTGACGAGGGAATGTGCCTATTGTCGTTCAACAAGGTGGGGCGAATATTTCGTTGGCTGCAACTTCTTTCACTGGTGCAGTGAAGAAGCAATAGAAGAAGGAAATGTGTTGTATGTAGAAGAAAGGAGTAGAAGTGGAAGAAATGAGCAAGCAAGTGGAAGTTTGATGATGATGGAACAAAGTGTGATGAAAATGGATGAAGCTGATGATGAAAAGATGAAAATAGCTTTTTTGAGAAAAGTGTTATGATGTTGGAAAAATGGTTGAAGGTGTTACTGGGGATGGTCTTTGTTATATGTGTTTTCAATGTAATTGTAATATGTACGGTGATGAAACTTGGTTGATCTCTCCTTACAAGTTGATGTATTGTAATTTGGTAATGATAAAGTATGTTTTCTTTTTAAAGCTGAGTGATTAGTGTTTAAAACTATGTCATTTGATTTCTTTACTTGAAATGAAAGTTTTTTTGAAATCCTTGAATGTTTTTACATCGAACTTTACAAATAAATGACGTTTTAAAAGGGGTAAAACCAAAGAAATCCAAAGAAATTAATGTTAATTTTTTATTTTGGTTTTCACCCTAAGAAATAAGATAGCTCTGAAATCTAACGGTAGAAAACAACTCCAAAACAATTTAAAAAGAGAATCATACATTGCCAAATGATGAAGTTAAACAAATTTTTTTATAAATTGATTTTAGTTCTCAAAATTGTTTAAGCATTAAACATATTGTGAACCATATTTCTTTTTCCTCGGCACTTCTCTTTTAGTAAGATAACTGATCCATTTCTGTACTATTAAGAGAATTTTATTGACTTCAATTTCAAAGGCCACCTTCATATGAACTTAGGCCTGAATGCGACACTTTGCAATTGAAGTCAGCAAATTGCAATTTAAAGAACAAACATGTTTCGAAATCTAGAGAAAGAAAAGCGCTTAAGAGATAAAAAACATGAATCCTAATATGTTCAATACGTAAACAGGATGAATGGAATTATAAGAAAAGCACATGTATATTTATAGATGAAACGATGTTGTCACACTTCCACAGAATCGTCGTGCAATATCATTTCATCATGAAAAAAGCAGTACATTGAGTAATTATACTATTAATTTTCATAGTCCACCATCTAGTATGAACGTTGAATATTACCAAAGTTCGACGTTCAAACATCATTCAGAGACAAAGTAAATTATCTCTTTGGATACTGATATGACCTCCTTGCTACGGATATGACCTCCTTGCAGACGATAAATACGTCGAAGATCTATGAGCCTTGACGTTAAAGTGAGAGTTTAAAAGAAAAAAAGTAAAATATAAAAAAATTAGAGCAACCATTGGTATCTTGATAAAGTTGAAACGTCGAAGTCCAATATAATTCGACGTAATATTGGTGCTTTGGTAAAGGCAGACAATTAATTTTCGCAGTCCACATCTAGTATGAACGTCAAATATTTTCCAAATTCGACGTTCAAACATCATTTAGAGAAAAAGTAAAAAATCTCTTTGGATACTGATATGACCTTCTTGCTACTTATATGACTTCCTTATTGATGAAAAATATGTCGAAGAACTAGGAGTCTTGATGTTAAAGTTCGGGTTGAAAAGAAAAAAAATAAAAATAAAAAAAAGTTGTAGCGACCTTTGGCCTCTTGATGAAGAAGAAAACGTCGAAGTTGTACCATTTGAAAATCTTCCCTAACCAAATTCATGTTAACTTTTTTCCTTTGTTTTGCCATGAATCTTCAGGCCCTTGCATCGATGTACTCAATATTCGACGACAACTGTATAAATTTAAAATATTTCGAAGTTGTATCCACCATAGGAAATCAGATAGCTCTGAATTCTAGTGGTAGAAAACAACTCCAAGCCATTTAAAAAATGAATCATACATTGTTAAAGGATGAAGTTGAACAACTTTTTTATATCATTATTTTAGTTCTCAAAATTGTTTCAGCATTAAACATATTGTGAACCATATTTCTTTTTCCTCGAGACTTCCCTTTCAGTAAGATTACTTAACCATTTTTGTAATATAGAAAGTATTTTGTTGACTTCAATTTGAAAGGCCACCTTCATGTGCACTAAGGCCTGAATGCGACACTTTCAAATTGAAGTGAGAAAATTGCAATTTGAAGAACACACATGTTTCAAAATCTAAGGAAAGGGAAATGGCTAAGAGATAAAAAACATGAATCATAATATGTTCAATACAGAAACAGGAAACAAGTCATTACGTGATATTCAAGCCATATTTATAGATGAACGTACAGAAAGTCAGATTCGACATTCAAACATCATTGAGTGAAAAAGTTAATAATAAATCTCGTTTGTTTCAAGTAAGAACAAATTGACCCATAACGTCAAATGCCAACGGCCATGGACGTTATATTGAATGATTAAAAAGTAAAATTAAGAAAACAATAAAAAATTATAGATGACGTACATTATAGATGATGTACATCGTGTAATAATGCTTAGTGGCTATATTTATAGATGAACCAATGACGTACATCGTGTAATAATGCTTAGTAACTGATAAACACCATCTCGTATGGACGTCGAAGCCCTACCGAATTTCACGTTCATACATCAATCATAGAAAAATTAATATATTTTGTTTGATTCATACAATAACAAATTGACTACCCGCCCCCAAGAAATTGTGTACTTTTCAATTATCGAGGCGAAATTTGGAGGGATCGAAGTTAAAAAGTTTGATGTGCCCCTCTGTATTTATATAATTCCATTTTAAATTTTTCTAAGTTAATATAATCGATTCTAAATAAAAAAGAATAGATTCAAAGCGTTATAAATTAAGAAATGCAAATGAGCCTTTAATGATTATTTATGGTGACAACGTGGCTGTTTATTGATCCCACGTTTGTTAAAATATTAAAAAGCATAGAAATAATGCATGAGAGAGTTCAAATTTGTTTTTCTAATAATGTTAATCATAGTATTTTTTTTGATATCATAATCATTTATATTAATAACTTATTATAACTATTAAATTTTTCAAAGTAATTTATTTGAATGTGACCAAATTTTTGTTCTAAGAGTTCGTTTCAATTTTTATCTTCGTTGTGGACTTTTTATAATTGACTTGTTATAACCGCTTATGTAGTTGTTGGTGATTGGTCTGTTTCAAATATACAGACCAATTAAATAGTGATACATTGTATATTGTCAAAAAGTTGTTAACATATCATGGTCCTTAACAAAATTTTGGTTATGGTCGAATTCTGCGTAATTTCAATCATAACCTGACCTGGCCGTCTCGACTATTTGCTTGGACTGGAGGTTGATAAGACTGAGATGGAGATGCCACAATCTAGCAGGTTGATAAGTAACCGAAGAATCGCAAAAAGGATGTTAATCTTTATAGGAATTAGAGTTCTAAACCAATAACCAAAATGCAAATGCATATTATGACTTCCAAAGTGGCTACATATATATATTTGGTGCCCTACATACAGGTATAAATGTTTAAGGCACCTAAGAAACCCTAAAAGAAAGTTTAATGACATTCGGTCGACCTTCAACTTATACTTATGTTAGTTTGTCTTCACCTTTAGTCTAAATCACTCATCCCAACATTCATTTAGGGTCAACCAGTCTCGACCATTAGTCAAACTTAACCTGCCTTAATCTTCGACCCAACTCATTCTGCCTTAATCTACCTTAACCTTCAGTTTATCACTCAACTTAATCGTTTTTGAATTTTAAAGTATTATTTTTTAAAAATCAATTAAAGTCTTTTAGTATAATCATACATATCTTTATCCTAAAATTAACACACCTAGAAAGAGACATTGAAGACTTGATTTATGTTTTATCATACCTATCTTAATCATAAAACTTTTAAAAGGAGAGGAAAGAAATATATTGGAAATGTTGTAGAATCTAACAAAAAAAAATTATTTACGGTGTAGACTATTTTTCATTTTTATATGAAAAAAGTTAGTTTGAATGTTAAAAAAACATTTATTTCACATAACTTTTAATAATATAATAATATTTATTATGATTTTAATTATTGCGATCTATAACTAAAACTCAATTCTCATAAATTACTATTATGATTACTTTTAATATCAATTTAAAATAATATTTTAAAGAAATAAATTTTTATTGTCTTTAAATTTCTCTGACAAATCTTTCTTTAAAAGGGCGGGAGGCAGAACAAGAAAACGTCAAATATCCAAAATATTCGACTTCATAAAATAAAAATATAAAAAAAGATATGTAAATCTTATCTTAAAATATAATGGTAACAAGAGGTTATGGGCGGTTTAAATGAAAAAAGGAAATAAAAGGGCGGGAGGCAGAACCAGAAAACGTAGAATATCCAAAATATTCGACGTATAACATATGTTTTTTCAAGTCAATTTATATGACAAAGCCCAGTAGAATTGACGTATCATTTGTATTTTTAAACCAGAGAAGTTTAGAAGTTAATTTTGGTACCAGGAATGGTATGGTTTGCAGAGTAAAACGAAGCGGAATAAAACTTAGAGTAAGCGGAAAGCGTGTTCGGTCACCTTTTTAAAATCAATTTGGTCCTTTTTAGAAAATCAATTTTCTTTCAGAAAATTTGTCGAACAGTTGATATACGTAAAAGATAAAGAGTGTAGGGAATAGAAAATCACCCGAGTAATTTTATACTGGTTCGATTCAACAGAATCTACATCCAGTCATTAATCACTATAAAAGTGATTAACAGTTCCACTAAAAATTTGTTTCACAGATTACAAATATAATGAATAACAACTGATAAAATAAACATTCCTTCGACGAATGAATAGGAAGAAGAACACTCTGCCAACTCGAAGAGAACCGCTCCGGCAATCGACCAACGATTCGCGAGCTTGTCCTATTCACGAGACCAGGCAGAGCACCTTGCTAACTCGAAGAAAGCTTGCTCTGACTATCGACACACGAAACGCGAGCCTCTCTTGTTCATGAGACCAAGCAAGGGAACTTTGAACAAGCTTCTGAGAAATTCCTCTGACAAACAGTATTTTGCAAAGCCTCAGTTCAAAAAAACAAAACGTTGTATTGAATTTCTCAGAATCCCTACATATAGCAATCTACTCTGAATATCAAAGGTCAAGTCCCAACTGCCACGAATAATCGATTATTGTAAGTGATAATCGATTATTCAAGTCCGTTACAGGTTTTTCAAAAAGTGATAATCGATTATATGAGGTGATAATCGATTATTCCTGAATGACTTGCGATAATCGATTATTGCTTCTTGATAATCGATTATTGCAGTTCAAAATGTGAATTTTACAAAGTTTATAAGACTTTCCTACTACATTTAATTTCTACAAGTTGCTTTTGAATAATTTTAGACTCTTCTTCAACTAAGTCTTCTTGCAGCATCATCAAAATAAATGTCTTCAAGATTTACCAATATTCTTTATTGGTAACAATCTCCCCCTTTTTGATGATGATCAAAAATACAATTTTAAAAGCAACTTTGGCTATCCTGCAGGACATACAAGCTAACAAACAACAACATAGTTAGCAATACCTGTATCAATTTTTACTTCTCCCCTTATATTATTCTTCTCCCCCTTTTTGATCATAAGCAAAAAGATTAATGTAAAGAGCTCCCCCTAAATATGATCTCCTCCTCAATTAAACAAAGTATGCATATAATCAAGAGATCATTTTCATTAATGAAAAGAAGGATTACATCCTAATAAGAAACGTAAAAGACAGAAATTTAACATAGATGAAAGAACAACAACCAATCAACAAAGCACACAAACATAAAATCCTATTTCTAAAATTCAGGACTTGGGGATCTCTCGGGAGGTTGAATGTGAAGGTGATTCTCGATGTTAGATAGACGAACATCAAGATCAAGAAATTGATCAACCATATACTCATCAATAGATTGCTGCCACTCATAAATCTCCTCAAAGTGTGTTCTTTGTGCTAGGCTCATATTCTCCAATTGCTTAGATAATCTAGCAAAATGTTCTTCCATAGATAGCGTGGAGGATGAGGGCGTGGTAGAAGGACCAGCATTAGAAGGAGCAGTAGCACTAACTGGTTCTTCCATATGAGTATCGATGTCATCATCTTCATCCTCATCAGGATGGTCATCATCTTTGTGGATGAGAACTCTTCCTCTAGTAATGAATCCCATCTGACGAAAGGTAGTATCTCTAATTTCTGAGCCAACAACTTGAATGGCTTGGACAAGTTCTCCTTTAACATTTACACCTTTGTACTCCAAAATCCTAGAAATAAGAAGAGCATAGGGAAATTGATAGGAATGAGATTTCTTGGCTTTTACCATTGTGTCAGCAATGAGAGCAGGCCAATCGATGTGTATGTGATTTAAAATCCCATACAGAAGAAGCAGATCCTGCTCAGAGCATTGAGCATGGTTGGTTGCTCTAGGACACAGTATCCAGACGATCAAGTAGTGAATCATTCGTTCTTCAACCTTGAAACCCCCAACTAGCAATTGCCTTCGATTTGTCTGTTGTTCAGGGTGACGCAAGAAGGATTGGAAAGTCATCAACCTATTGAAATCTTCAAGTCCTAGATGGACTTTTACAGCATCATCCCAGATGGTAAGTTGGGCAACATTTATCCACACATCATCATCTAAAATTATGTGGACACCCTTAACTTTAGTGGATATAATCCCATCTCTATATCTCAAGTTGAAGTAGAAGACTCTTATGAGATCGGGATAAATGCAACCTTTTTGCTCCACCAGATTCGTGAGTCCTTGACCAGCAAACAGATCTGGAAATTGAAATCCATAGAAACAAAAAAAATCAAGGCGAATATACTTTACCGCCATGATTCTTCTCTCTTGCCAGGAATTAAGATAGTCTTCATGTTTTCCTTGATCTGAAATCCAACCATCGATGGTTGCAGGACGTGGTTGAGAGGAAGAGGATGCGCTAGCAGCTCTGCGGCGATGTCTTCTTGAATCCGCCATGAAAAGATTTGAGGTAGAGAGACTTTGAGAAAGTGAGGATAAATGGAGAAGATTTTAGCTCTAGATTTGATTTTAGCAGTGTATGGATGCAAAGGAGTGACTAAAAATCGATTATGGGAGGCTTTTTATAGGAAAAATGGAAAAGCTAGCTGTTTATGGCCGTTTATAGCCGTTAAGGGACGCTCCAACGGCTCTATTTTTGAACCTGTCAGCGTGATAATCGATTATCGATAATCGATTATCTGCTCAAAAATCACTGCCCAGAAATTGCATCATAATCGATTATGCTTGATGATAATCGATTATCTGTTCAAAAATTTCCCAGATTTGAGTTTCAAGTTTGAATAATCGATTATAGCCTTTTGATAATCGATTATGAAGCGTTAATTTTACGAAAATGCAAAACTTTTCATAAGCTTTGATCCTAAGACATGTCTAACACTCCTAACTCTCTTCTAAGCTCAAAAAATCTATCCTTAGGTAGTGCTTTGGTGAAAATATCAGCTAATTGATGTAAGGTATCAACATATTCAATTTGACAATCCCCCTTTTGAATATGATCTCTTAAGAAATGATGTCTAATCTCAATGTGTTTAGTTCTTGAGTGCATTATGGGGTTCTTAGTCAGATTTATAGCACTAGTATTATCACATTTTAAGGGAATATTATCAAGGAAAATATCAAAGTCTTCCAGTTGCTGTTTCATCCATAGAATTTGGGCACAACAATTGCCAGCAACAATGTATTCAGCTTCAGTGGTAGACAAGGCTACACATGCTTGTTTCTTTGAGTGCTAGGACACCAAAGAATAACCCAGAAAATGAGAAGTTCCACTAGTACTTTTCCTATCAATTTTACAACCACCATAATCTGCATCAAAATAACCTATTATACTAGGTGAAGCATCAGAGGGATACCAAAGTCCAAAAGAAGTGGTTCCTTTAAGGTATTTTAAGATTCTCTTGACAGCAGTCAAATGAGATTCTTTAGGGTTGGCTTGATACCTAGCACATACGCATACACTTTGCATAATATCTGGCCTACTAGTAGTTAGGTACAACAAAGATCCTATCATACCTCTAAACATAGTTTCATTTACTTCTTTTCCAGATTCATCCTTATCTAAATAGCAAGAAGTTGCCATAGGTGTACTAGCTTTTTTGCAAGTATCCATGCCAAATTTTTTAAGAATTTCCCTACAATATTTTGTTTGAGAGATAAAAGTACCTCCATTCATTTGCTTTATTTGTAGTCCTAAAAAGAAATTCAGCTCACCCATCATAGACATCTCAAACTCACCTTACATTATTTTTGCAAATTCTTCACACAAAGAGTCATCAGTTGACCCAAATATAATATCATCTACATAAACTTGCACAATCAGGATGTGTTTTCCTACTTTCTTTATAAATAAGGTTGAATCAACCTTGCCTCTAGAAAAGTTATTATCAATTAGAAAGGTACTAAGTCTTTCATACCAAGACCTAGGTGCCTGTTTAAGACCATACAAAGCCTTTTTTAACTTATAAATATGATCAGGATATTTGAAATCCTCAAAGCCAGGAGGTTGACTAACATACACTTCTTCTTTTATAAAACCATTCAAAAACGCACTTTTCACATCCTTTTGATATAATTTAAATTTCATCAAAGATGCATATGTAACTAATAATCTAATTGTTTCTAACCTGGCCACTGGTGCATATGTTTCATTATAATCTATACCTTCCTCTTGACAGTAGCCCTTTGCAACTAGCCTTGCTTTGTTCTTTGTGATGTTTCCATCCTCATCAAGCTTGTTCCTAAAAACCCATTTGGTTCCCATGACTTGATAATTATCTTGCTTTGGAATAAGTTCCCAGACTTCATTCCTTTCAAATTGGTTTAGCTCTTCTTGCATAACAACACATCATTTCTCATCTTGAAGAGCTTCCTTTATGTTCTTGGGTTCTATCTGAGATACAAAAGCTACAGTTAGACAAAAATTATTAAGATTATGTCTAGGTAGTAACCCCTTTTGAAATATCTCCAATGATATTGTCCAATGAGAGTCCTCTCGGTTGTTGATAGTTTTTAGAATCAACAGGTTGAGGTGTTTCTTGAAGTTCTGGAGGATAGTTCTCATTTAGATACATCTCTTCAAGAGCTTCCCTTAAATAATCCTCATCTCTTACAATGGGTTTATTTGACTCAAGAGGGTTTACCTCAAGGTCCACAATTTCATCAAAGATAACATGCATTGATTCTTCAATTATTAAAGTTCTTCTATTAAATACTCTATATGCTTTACTGGTCAAAGAATATCCTAGGAAAATTGCTTCATCAGATTTTGCATCAAATTTACCGAGATTATCTTTTCCATTATTCAAAACAAAGCATTTGCATCCAAATATTTTCAAATGAGATACATTTGGTTTTCTACCATTCAACAGTTCATATGGAGTTAATTTTAGAATTGGCCTAATAAGCATCCTATTTAACACATAACAAGCAGTACTGACTACATCAGCCCAAAAATATTTTGGCACATTAAATTCATTCATAAGGGTTCTAGCTAATTCTTCTAATGATCTATTTTTCCTTTCAACAACACCGTTTTGTTGAGGAGTTCTAGGTGCAGAAAAGTTATGTGTTATGCCATATTCTTCACAAAATTTTTCAAAAGATTCATTTTCAAATTCACCTCCGTGATCATTTCTCAAGGTTTTGATTTTCAAATCTTTTTCATTTTGAATACGTTTAGCAAAAGATTTAAAGGCTTTGAAAGCTTCACTTTTCAAAGTTAAAAAGAAGGTCCAAGTGAATCTAGTGTAATCATCAACAATTACAAGAGCATAGTAATTTCCACCAAAACTTTTAATTCTAGATGGACCAAACAAGTCCATATGCATAAGTTCTAAAGGTTTTGATGTTGAAATTATGCTTTTGGATGAAAATGAAGATTTTGTTTGTTTACCTTTTTGACATGCAGTGCATAATTTGTCTTTCTCAAATTTCAGTTTAGGTAAACCAATCACAAGATCCTTAGAAATTAACTTATTTAAATGTTTCATATGAATATGTGCAGCTCTTTTATGCCATAGCCAAGGATTTTCTTCTTTAGCAACTAAGCATGTTATACTATGACTAGATGCACTCTCAATATCAATCAAATATATATTGTTATGCCTAACACCTTGCAAAGCAATAACAGCAGAATCTTTAAAGTAAACAGTACACTTATCACTTTCAAAAATTACCTTCAGACCTTTGTCACACAACTGACTTATGCTTAAGAGGTTATGCTTGAGGCCTTCAACATATAGGACATCTCTTATG
This sequence comes from Vigna reflexopilosa, assembly GCA_027742785.1. NCBI lineage: Eukaryota > Viridiplantae > Streptophyta > Magnoliopsida > Fabales > Fabaceae > Vigna > Vigna reflexopilosa. Next base: position 19,380,881 of record CM050911.1, read on the forward strand.
GTCAATGTGTTTCCTCCTCCAATGTCTCAGGTACCCATGATTCTACCCTTGTTATTGTCCCCATAAGTCACAAATCCTTGCTTTTTCTTCTCAAGGTGGATGAACCTTTTCTTGTCACCGGTCATGTGTCTTGAGCAACCACTGTCAAGATACCACAATGACTTCTTTGACTTAGTAGGTTCCTGCAAAACAAATTAGCAAGAATTTTAGGTCCCCAATCTAATTATGGGTCCTTGGGGTTAGTTCATGAAAGTGTAAATCATTTCACAATTTTAACCCATGCATATTTACCATTTGGAACACCAAAATGTTTAATGTTGCATTTGTTTGATGTGTGTCCATGCTTCATACAGTAAAAACAACAAACATTACTTACTTTGTTTCCTCCTCCAATGTCTCAGGTACCCATGATTCTACCCTTGTTATTGTCCCCATAAGTCACAAATCCTTGCTTTTTCTTCTCAAGGTGGATGAACCTTTTCTTGTCACCGGTCATGTGTCTTGAGCAACCACTGTCAAGATACCACAATGACTTCTTTGACTTAGTAGGTTCCTGCAAAACAAATTAGCAAGAATTTTAGGTCCCCAATCTAATTATGGGTCCTTGGGGTTAGTTCATGCAAGTGTAAATCATTTCACAATTTTAACCCATGCATATTTACCATTTGGAACACCAAAATGTTTAATGTTGCATTTGTCTGATGTGTGTCCATGCTTCATACAGTAAAAACAACAAACATTACTTATCAATTGATTATCATATTAATATATTAACTTATCTTTCTAATGTTTCAAATGTTTCAAATTTGTTTAGAGTTCTAACTAGGACCAAAGGACAACAAATTGATATTATATATCCTAAGGTTGGAATTCGTTGATCTTTAACCTTTAATTTTCGTAGTCAATTTTAAACCATTACATTTGTCTAAGTTCTTTCACATGTTTAGTGTAATAAGCAGAATGATTCCTCGGCATGTGGCTACTACATCATGTCATGGATGAAGGCAATCATCCGAGGAGGAATCAGAGGAGATTGGACTGAGGTAGAAATTTACATTTGAAAATCTTAAAAATATAAATAAACTTTTGACATTAAAATGAATATAATTGTAAACTTTCCTTTCTTGATTTTGCAGCAATTCAACACTACCTCTGCATTGTCCAATGAAGTAATAAAGACGATAAGAGAGGAATGGGCAGGATATTTGAATAAACATTTTAAATAACTATAGTTTTAGGTTTTTTTCCTTTCATGATAGTAGCATTTGCTTACTTGTGCAGCTTTTTAACTGTGAATAGATGTATACTGTGAATAAATGAATGGAAAAGTGGGTTTTTTTTTTTAAGTTTTGATGATAGCATTAACGTCTTTTACTTTTACTATTTAATTGGAATTGATGAATTGATGATACCATGGTTTAAATTAATTAATTCTGTGCATTTATGAATTGGAAAACTGGTTTCTGTATTTCAGGTTTGGTTAAATAAGCAAAACGAATCGAATTTAAAAAAAATACTGAAGGTAATGTCACATTATAAATTGTTCAACATTAATATATGCATCTTAACGTCGTTTAAGGCGATGACCTTCTCTACGGCTCAACGCTAGTAACGTCAACTGTCAAGATGTTCGACGTCAACCTTACATTCATTCACCTTATAATCGACGTCAAATATTCCTTTAAATATAAATATTTATTCCAAAATTGACGTCAAATTTTTCACTTTGACGTGAAAATTATGTAAAAAATCTCTTCATTCGACGTAAAAAATTACGTCAGTTCCCCGAACATATGACAAAAATTATTTCTTGAAAAATAAATATTTATTCAAATATTGGATGAAACATCCCTGATTTTCGAGATATCACTGTAAATTTTTTTTCTAAAGCATAACCTTTCCAGAAAATATTCATTAAAGATGATCAAACTTTACTCTATTGAAATGCGAAAGCCTAATATCAACATTGTCTGAAAGGTTCAAAATATCACTTTTACATAAAATATAACAAATATGAAAACTCTTTAAATAATAAACAATTAACCCTAAAATCAAAGATCCCCAACTCTCGTCAGCTACTTCAATCCGATCCTATCTGCAACGCCATCTACTCCCGTATAAGTACGATCATCGTAGGTGGAAACCACAACCACAACAAGCAAGGGTGAGCAACCAAAAACATCATCATAAAATATAATACAGTAAAACAACATCAAACACAGGCTATACCAAGTAATGAATTCATATCTCAACGCTTAAAAAATATCACACCAACCCATCTATAAACCAATGTCATTTCCTTGTACTTTGTCGTCCCAACCTGTTACGCAAAACAGGGCGATTCGAGTCGTCCTCCATCGCAACTTCAGACCTATCTCCCCGACCTTTCGAAAAGCTTTTTGGGCGAGACATTCACCTCATTTTGCAAAAGGAAGTGACACTCGAATCTCTGTCTCTATACGAGACCCAACATCCTTATCGTATCGCAATACGAAAGGCTCACACAAACGACAACAGTATGAGGAAAATAACAGTTTCATGTTCATATCACAATTCCATACACATTCTCATTATCATACATTCTTCCACAAATCATAAGATTTATCTCATTATTCTCAAAATATACATAGTCTCAACAATATGCATTGCTTACTAATCACAAGACTTATAACACAACTTCAATACTGTTCATACATATTCTCAATACTATACATTAACTCATCAAACACAAAGGTTTCACTACACTATAGAAAATATTACGAGTTCATATACAACATCACAACACTTATAAAAATATTACGACTTCACCACAAAGACATAAAATTATGACTTTTATCAAATATCACTACAACACATAAAAATATTCAACTTTTATTATCTATTTAATATCCATAATAATTCTTCAGGTTAAATTATGAAAATCATTTATCATCTCGTAATTTATATATACTTACTAACAAAACAACAAACTACTTTTATTATGATAGTATATAATTTAATTTTATGCTGTCAAGAAGTTAATCACATACCAAACATAAAGGATTCTAATATTGAAATATCATAATAAAATATTAATCAAATCTCAGTTAACTAGATAACTTGTTAACACTTCTCTACGGTTATATATCTATTACGTATTAATCTATATAGAATTATGTTATTATACAATATAAAAGGCTCACCACAAAAAATGGAATAAGCATTTTATGTAATTTATAGTATAGTATAATATACTATTTACCCAAAAATAAACATCCCATAACACTAATTTTTCGTCAACAAGTGTAAATGTCACCTACCAATTCCTTTTCAGAAACTCAAAACAATGTAAAACTTTATCTCATTACACACACACTAAACGATAAAAAAATATGATTAGAATTCCTATACATAAACTTAAACTAAAGTGAACTTACTGTCACAACTAAACACCATAAGCCAATTTCTCCACCTTGAACGTGGCCCCGCTCCCTTTATTCAAAGCACTTGTCTTTTCTCTTTATAATATCTTACGCAACTTTCCAACTCCATTCACAATTGTTTTCTTGAATACTTCAATATGGGACCCACCCTATTCAATGTTTTCAAAAAAATTAAAACTCACTTAATCTCTCTGGTACAAACCTGCAACATTTCTTACCATTGTTTCATTATCACCCAAAGTTATAACCATTCTAAATTCCAGGAGTAAAATCTACGTGAATCCCATGCAATCTAAGAATCTCCTTTCGATTAAATACTCAAGACTAACTTTCCAATATTATCCTAACTTCCTTTATTCAACATAGACCATAACACTCTCACCAAATTATAAAATTTCATGGAATTAAATCTTTACATGAGATACCCAGTAAAACTCCAACTTAATATTAAAAAAATATATATAATATATTTCTATACGAACCTTTTCTCCTGCAACATAGTACAACAACCTTCTAAAATCTAAATTACTTTATCTTATACCATGGAATCCACCCAATACTAATTAACCTTTTTCCTATTGCTCCTCTCAACAAAGAATTATAGCATTCCATAATTCACCTACAGCCCCCTGCACCCCTCTCCTTCTCTCCTTCCTTTTAATTAAATTTCTTTTCCCTTCCAAAAACCAAACCTATTCCCAGTACTTCTCTCACACCTTGCTCCATTTAAACACAAATCCCTCCACACATCAATCCAATTTAGTTTTCTCCTCCATGCAGACCGAAGTAATAATTGTTTCTACTTCTACTCCCATTATTTCTTCTTCCTCTGCCATCTAATAACCACTTTCAAATTTCCTTCTCTTACTATTCTACTTTTACCATGCAAACCCCTTCTATCTCTACCTATTTTATCACTAGTGGAAAAACGCTATTTAACGTCAACTCATAGACGTCTATTAGAGCTCCACCGATGTCATATAATGACCGGTGGCATTACCGTAAATAAGATGGTAACCTAGACGTCAGTTTCAAGGTAATACAACGTCTATTAAGCAGTACACGTCAGCTCTGCCGTAAGCCGACGTCCAATGTAATGAGGTAGGGGAGAAGACAGACTTCTCCTACGCATTTGACGTCGGTTGGGATGGAGGGCCGATGTCTACTTGGGTGCAGTTAATGCTGGTCACTTGATTCCCAGGCTATTAGACGTCTATGGCCTGTCTGGAAGGCGGAAAGACAAAAATTTTCTACAAAATAGACGTCGCATTTCTGGGTGCGCGACGTCTATGTGCCTGTAATTAATTATGTCCATCAAACTCCGAGGCACTTCCACGTCCGACAGCAGAAAACCGACATCTATATTATTATAGACGTCGGCGCCCCTTCACAACTGTCGTCTACGTCCCTGACAGGAAGTGAAATGTCAATCGGTTTAGCGTCCTAGATGTCGGTGTCCCTTCACAACCGACGTCTAATGGGCATTCAAAAAGTCAGTTTAAATGTTAACTTGGTCATCGAATTAGTTAGACAACCGACGTCTAGATTACTATAGACGTCGGTTTCGCAAGCACCCGACACTCAATTTCATTTTAAATAAATCGCAAACTCTTCACGGCATTCAGTTTCTGATATCATCTTCCTCTCTTCTCTTTTTTCTCTTGTTTCTCTCTTGCAACATTGCATTATTGTTTCTGATATCTTTATCGTCTTCCTCCTCTTCTTTTTCTCTCTTCCGGCATTGCATCCCAGGTGGTTTTTTTTTTATGCTTACCGTTTAAACTTTGTTTAGTCTTTCATCGATTATCTTCTGCTTCAACTAATTAAAATTTGCTTTCTGTGTTGTGTTTTAGTACAGTTTTGTTCCTTTCTTGGGGTAACGTAGTACACATTCTCCATTTGCTAGCTACCTCCCAGAAAAAACGGCGTCTTGTGAATTTCTTTTTGTCGTTCCAACCCAAAAACGACCCTGGGTCGTTGCCTAGTTATCTTTTCACCGTGATTTTTCTCTCTTGCGGATGAAAATGGAACTAAGCAACAATCCAGGTTCGGTTTTGGGTTGAAATGCCATTAGAAATTCAAAAGACGCAAGCTTTTTTTCGGGGGAAACTAGCAAAAGGAGATTGTGCTACTAGGCTATCCAAAGACGAGAACAAAACTGCACTAAAACACAACCACTATATTAGACATCAGTTCATGTATACACCGACGTCTATAGTACCTTTTAGACGTTTGTCAGTGTCATTTTCGAAGTCTTTAGTGCCTCTTCGACGCGGTTATTTCTCAGACCGACGTCTATATAATGTCTTTAGACGTCCAGTTCTGACATTTAGTGACGTCGGACATGGCATTGACTGACGTCATTACAACGTCGGTTATATTCATGTCCGACGTCCCATTGACGTCACCGACAATGACATGGGTTGTTTAGTAGACGTTAAAAGCCCAAAATAATCGACATTAAACATCGTTTTTCCACTAGTGTATTCTCTCTTTGATGCTCTAAAGCACTAAGCTCATGTTTCCTCTATTAGATCTCTACAACCCCAAACCAGAATCTATCCCTATCTCCTCACCTCACATAAACCCCGTCTCCTTTTCCAACTCCAACACAACTAAACCCCGTCTCCTTTTCCAACTCCAACACAACCCATTCTCTGCCAAGTCACATCATTCTTCCTCCTTTATTCACGATATATATATATAAGGTGACAACCTAAACCCTAACCCATCCAAAACACTATATAACGCCTACAACAAGAAGACAACCCCACGCTACTCATGCTAACACTAAGCCGAACCAAAAACCCTATCATGTACATCAACCCATCAACACTTTTCATTTTAGAAAAATGAAACCAGAAACCCAACCCTTCCAAGTGATCACTCTCGGAATAAAGTGTGTGGAACCAAGTTCTTCACCGAAGCAACTCAATCCAAGAGAAAACACTGTTCTTAACGTGAGAATCACCTTCAAACCCTCAAAGCTACACTCCTTTCACAAAAGGGTTTACAAGCACGCAGAGTTTCTAAATACTACCACAAAATAGTCATCACAATCTTATATTCTTGAGATAAAACTACCATGCACCAGAAATATACCCTAGTTTCTCTACAACGATTTTTCAATCAAAGGAAAGACGGCTATCACAACACCAAGACCTATGCAACGAATCGACACTCATAAATATCTATATACACAACTCTCGTGCAACCCGAACATCACGTTATAATCAAAGCCATTACCCAAACCCCATGTATGTATAAATAAATCATAGTCACTCCCCTTACCTGGGATTCCTGAAAACGTTACAAACTTCAAAAATGCTCCTTCCTCATGTCCTCTTCCTTTATTACGTACGAATAGCCAAGCCAATCCAAAAGTTCCTTCACTCTCTTTTCAAAACGCTCAAGGTACGTGTGAAGGTGAGTTCTAGGGTTTTTTCTTTTTCCTTTTACGAGACTAACAGATTGTATATCTTAACTATAACCTAATACCCTTTAAATACTCCTCACAACTCTCACAATTGGGCCCTGATGATTGGACTATAAACCCATTTTTAATTCTAAAAAAAAAAAACATATCATACAAGAAAATAATATTACGTTAGTAATAACCCAAATAACCTCTTTAATTCTTCTCTGCATGACATTCACAGTAAAAAAAAAAAAGGAAATTCTCTCTCTTCCAGCTCAACTTAACTTTTTCTCTCCTAGTTTGACTTTTCAAACTCAATAATTCTCTCTTCATCATAAATACTAATTAACATCTTTATTTTCTCTTTCTTCCCACTAAGTGGGTCCCACACGTAAAATTTAGAAAAGGAGTGGTCAAGCAAGGAAAAAAAAAACTATCCCAACCAGGGATTAAACTCAAGGCATGTGAGCCACACACCATAGCACATAAAATGATCACCACTAAACCAACTCACTTTGACTGAAACATAATTCCAAACAACATTATTTAATTCTTATTTCATGCAACACATAAAGACAAAGTAATATAATTATAATTAGCTTTTATCAATTTAGCACTTTTAATACACAAATACAATACCAAAATAATTTATCTTATAAAATTAAACAAATAAATAAATAAAAATATATTTTATTTTTATTTTCACGGATCTTACATTGGACGTCAAACTCTATTCTATTTGACGTACCTTAACGTCGATCTGCCTAAATGACGTTAACCTTACGTCAGGTATCTATATATTCGACGAAAAGAAGACCGAGTTACGTCACCGGTAATATTCAACGTAAATTTACGCCACCCGCTATAACGTCGCAATCAAATGCGTCATTAATGGCCAAAAATAACCGATGTAATAGGCTATTTTTGCACTAGTGTGTTTGTCTCTTCGTTATTCTCGGTGAAAGTGGGTTTGCCTCTTCGTCTTTTCTATTTCTAGGGTCTCTTTAAAAAAAATCTCTTCATTCTTTGCATTTTTCAACCTCTTTCAACACTCAGTGAACGATTTGCCAAACTCCTAGGTGTCGAAGTAGACGACAGATGAGATCTAGAGGACATATTGAACCACTCACAAAAGCAATGGCAAAGAGTATCACTAATACAATATCAGCCTTTTAAGTCTCTCAATTTAAGTCTGTTTTCAAAAGAATAGACTTAATAAATATGCGGTGGTGAATAAGCCTGTCCGTAATTACCAGTTCATGCAATTCCTAACATTCCTAGTAAAAAGATGTGAAGATCAAGAGCTTAAGATGATCAAGACTCATACCCTCATCCCTCATCCATCACTAGATGTTATTCTTTGAATCCTCCTAGCATCCTTCAGTAGATGTTGTCTAGCATCCATTAGTAGACGTTATCCTTACTGCAAAAGAAAATCAAATCCACACCACACAACTAAATAAAAAAAAACAAAATCAGAAACTGGGTTGCCTCACAGCAAGTGCTTCTTTAACGTCACTAGCTTGACCCACTGTAATTGCCTTGTTCCTCAAACATTCCCTTTTTTGGATATTTTTTTCTTTTTGTTGAATTTTTTTAGGAATTTGATATAACCAGGAACTTGATGCAGTGTCCCAATCATAGGAATTTTAATCTTCAATTTCTTGAAGGTTTCCATGAAACGCTCAAACTGTTTTTCCTTCTCCTTCCTATGATACTTCATTGGGTGAGGAAGGGGTTTTTCATATGATTCTTTCTTTTTTCTCTCATCCTCCTCCTCTCTCTTTTTCTTTTCTTCCCTCTCTTTTTCCTCCTTGGAGCACTCCTTAGGGTACAAAAGATTGTTCTCAATTTTTTTATTTTCCCTCTCAACCTCTTCTTTTTCTTTTCTCTCTTCATCTTTCTCTTTTTCACTCAAACTTTATTTTTCTTTTCTCTCTATTTTTCTCCCATCTTCTTTCTTTTCTTCCCTCTCTTTTTCCTTTCCTTTTCTCTCACTCTCTTATTTTTCTTTCTCTTCCTCTACATCTTTCTCTGTTTCACTCAAACTTTCTTCTTCTTTTCTCTCTACTTTTCTCTCATCTAAAACCTTGTCACTTTCAGTAACAACGGCTGTGCACTCCCCTCTAGGGTTCATTTTGTCCTTAAGATAATCTAGCTTCTGAATTATGAGCCTACACTGCGCCTCCATCCTTCTTAGCCCATCTATCTGATAGAGAGGATTATTTTTACCATTGTTGTTGTGGCAGCCTTTCAAATTGTTCAGCAGCTTGCCCAAATTGACTTTGACCCATGCTTCATTGAGGTTCCCACCAGTGGTTGAAATTACCTTGGTAGAATTGAGTTCCCATATAGTTAATTTCTTGTCCGAATTCCATCCTGCAAGCATTAGACACAAAACCCTAGAAAACACTGTTAGTACAAAAACAAAAATAAACAAAACAAAACACCAAAAATAAAGATAAAAATAAAAATATGAAAAATAAAACAAAAATAAAGTCAAAGTTAATCAAGAATCATACAAATAGAATACCTTAAACCGTGAGTCCCCGGCAACGACGCCAAAAACTTGTTTGTTGGATCGGCAAGTATACCGAGTCGCACAAGTAATATAAAATGGTAAGACCAAGTATCGTATCCTAGAAGACTCTCAGCGCTAGACAGTCGTGTCATAACAAGATTAATTAAGACTTAAATAAAACGAGATCATTGGTTTCAAATGCAAGAACAAAAAATTAAATATGAATGCAGGTTTGATCAATAGCAGAACAGAACAGAGATGAACGAATGTTGTTTAATATGAGATGGGTATTTTGTTGGGGTTAGATTTCACCAAGTTTCCTCTCATGTATATAAGAATTGTTCTTTATGCATTACTGTTAACGTCACTCACTAAATCACCTAAACTCGATCCCTCGGCAAATAAGCCTGTCCGTAATTACCAGTTCATGCAATTCATAGCATTCCTAGTAAAAAGATATGAAAAACAAGAGCTTAAGACAACCAAGACTCATACCCTCATCCCTGAGCAATATTACTCTTGGGAGTAATTCAACAAGAACCTGAATTGAAAGGAACCTCCCAAAACTCATGCAATTCATAAATCATGCTAATGAATGAGTTAAACACAACAAGCACTGAAACAGATGAATTACTCTAACGACTAATGAAAGAACATATATTATTAAGAATCAATTCAAATACATGAGAGTTCACAAGTTTACATCATCCCCCAACAACAAATAGGGTTTAGTTCCCCATAGACATGGAGAAACTATATGAACAATGGAAGAGCATGAGATAGAGAAACCCTAAAAATTGGGAATAGGAGTTCCCGCATCCAAATCCGCCTCTAAAGGGTGAAAGAGTGTGTTGTTGTGCTCCTCTCTGCCAAAGATACAAAACCTAGAGTGTCAGGGTCCTTTAAATAGAGTCGGAACAAAGTAGAAACAGCGCCCGGTCCAAAAGAGTAGAAACAAAGCAAAAACTGGGCCTGACCCGCGAAACTCGATGCTCAAGCACCCTACTTAAGGTGCCCGGGCGGTGGACATCGATTTTCGATGCCTAAGCCTCCATACAGGGCGCTCAAGCTCCGTGTCGTCCCTCCTACTAGTGCTTTTTTCAGGGCTTTCTGAGCTCCATCTCTGCTTTCAGTATTACCTCATTCTTTGCCCAAACAAAGGGAATTGATCATAAACTCATTGAATTCAACCTCAACTCTCTTATTCACACATTAACAAAAAAACATGATTCCAAGCAAGTTTCTAAGCAGAAAAGGGTGCATTTAGTGTCAGAATTACATCCCAGATAACAGTATTTTCAACCGTTATCAATGTTTAACGGCTATTTTTTGTATCTTTAACCAAACATTGGTTATGAGTCAACTGTATTAAATGCAAAATCAATTTAGTTTGTTTGACTGCTACTGGTTGTTATAACTATTTGAGTATAATCAACTTCATTAGTAGCAAAGTCGACTTAGGAGCATCAGTTTTGTGAAAAACTATATATAAACGGAAATTTGATTTCTACAGAGACTTTTGTGATTCTAATGAGTTAATTGATTCTTTTCAGATTTGTGATCTCTTGAAGAAAGTGCCAACGCTCCAACCACTCATCTAGAAGACCGAGGTGATCATTCTTAGTGAGTTGCTTGGCGAACAAGATTATGTGCATGCATAGACTGATTGATCAAACTGCACATTGAGGTGTCTGATACGTGATCAACTTCTTCTCTCAATCTTCTGAAGATTGTGGCTGCCCTGTTGTGACTACAGAAAGAGGATGTGCTGCGTTCTAGGACTTTGAGGATTGTTCAAAGTGATTAAAGATTGCAGGAGAGGGGATATCTTGTTGTTGTTCTTTGTGTATATGTCTATATTTTGGTTAGAGGGTTAGAGAGGTGTTTTATATTTTGACGTGGAGATCGCTACAGAAACCTTGTTGTAAAAACCCTGATCATTATAGTGCATCTGCTTTCTGGGATTGGAAGGACACTGGATGTAGGCAGTTTCGCCGAACCAGTATAAAAATTTGCGTTTGAATTATCTATCCCTTGACTTTTACATTTCAAAGTCAACTTTACTTTTCACGTAGTCAACTATTTCTTCTTCTCTCCATTCTTCTCCATGTCCAACTCCAACGAACTCATGTCCATGTTGCTAGTTGTGTGTCTCTCATACTTGCTTGTTCCCTCCATCTTTGTAGTTGTCGCCTCACAAGTCGTTGTGTCGTCTCTCGTTGGCCTCTACGTCGTCACATCTCGTAGGCCACCGCGTCACATCTTGCAGGCCGCCACTTGACATCTCGTAGGCCGCCACTTCACATCTCGTAGGTCGCCGCTTCGTATCTCGTTGGTCGTCACTTCCCATCTCAATCTGGCTGTCGCATTGCCTCTCGATCTGGCCGTCGCGTTGACTCTCGATCTGGTGTTGTCATTGTCACGCTTGGATTTGGCGCTGCTGCCATCAAATCTCACGCTGGCGCTATCGTCGTCACATCTTGTCGCTGTCGTCGGTGCCTCTTGCGTTACTGTTGACCCTACTGCCGTTGCCGCCGTTGTTGTCGTCGCCCTCTGTTAGTGATTTTTAGGGTTAAGATTTTTTAGGGTTTTAGGATTTCATGAGTGATTACTAATGACTTTAATTTCTCTATCCCTATTTTTTATTTGTATTATGTTGTGTAAAAAATATCATTGAATTTTTGTTTTATTTGTTTGGTTGTGAAGATGAATTGAATGGAAGAATTATTGATTGTGAAGATTTATTTATGTTGTATTATATTTCAATTTTATCTTTATTGTGTATGGAACTTAAATATAAGAAAGATTAATATTATGATGTTTTATTACTGTGGTTAATTTTTTGGTGAGATGCAAATGGAATATATGGTTTGATTTCTAATTTTGGGTGAAAAATCTAAATATATTAATTCATGACAAATTTAAAATTTAAGTGTGTAGAATCTAAGTCTCTTCTAAAACAGACTTAAAAAGCTCAAAATAATAGACTTAAAAAGCCTATTTTGCACTAGTGTATGGAAGAGGAAGATGAAGCACCAAAAACTCTAGTTTAGTGAAGGATCAATTACTAGACTCTTCCTTTCTCTTAATAACTTTGTAAATATGTAATATAGCTTTCTTTTAGGACTTGTATTTGGGCCAAGAACATTGTTTAGTTTTGTTAAGTAGCTTGTCGTAAATTAGAGTAGATTAATGCCACCTTTTAGGACTTGGACTTTGTTTAATGCCTAATTGGGCTTGATTTAGGCCTTGAAGAGCCTTTGAACTTGGAATGGAGAAGGGACATCCCCCTTGGTCGGCTACTTAAGGGAGAGGCTCCTATACATCTCCCTTGGACGTTAGTTAGGAGTGTGTTGAAGGGAGAGGCTCTCATTCATCCCCCATTGGATAAGGAAGCTTCCAGGTTCTTTTCAAGTGCATGTAGTATTTTCTTTCTATAGGGTTCTTCTTCTACTATAAAAGGATATCTCCTCCCTTTGTAAGATTTTAGAACTTGAGTGACATTCGTGAAACTTTTCCAAAATTACAATTCTCACTTTTCTAAGTTCTCTTGAAGTTGTCTTTTTTCTAGACTTCTTCTATCTTTTACTTTAAGGTTGGCCTAACCTCCTTCAAGGATGCATCACTTACTCATACATCAAGCCACTTCATCTCTTCTTTTTCATGGTTTCGCATCTTCATCATCTTCATCAAGGGATCTTCATCAACTTCATTGAAGGAGCTTCCATCATCTGGTATCTAAAGCTAAGGTTACTTTTCATGGAGGTCTACAAGAAATAAATACATGTTTTGGTTCTTACCCTTTTTTTTTGTTGTATTTCTTTACACATTTCGTGTTGTCTCATCTATTCCTACATATCTTGTGTTGTGTTCTGATTCATATATTTGTTCTTGTGTTTTTAAATTTTGATTCAAACTACTTGTTCTTTTTAATCATCCATGTTTGCGTTTTAGGATTTCCATTTTCCATAAAAATATGTGCATAATTTTTCTCTTATTTTCATGGGTATGGATTATGTTTTAAGTCTTTTTCTTTGATTTTAAGATCCTATTGCTTTGTCTAAAGTCTTGTTGAATCCAAATTATCATTACTTCCTTGTTTTACCATTTTATTTTCATTTTACAAAACACCAAAGTTTGAAAACCCATTTTTAGTTTCTTATGTTGTGTCAACTATGGGTTTAATGTGTGGGTATTTTGGCCTGATTCATACTTGATTTTAGTTTCTAAACAAGTTCTTAGAGTTAAGATTCCATAGAGTCTTCTTTGTAATTGTCAAATTCTACTTGATTGCTTGGGATTTCGTATGAATTTTTTATTGGCTTAGCCTTTGATGATGGGTATGAAATTGCAAAATATTATGTTGGTTATTGTTGTGTCAAGTTGATAAAAGAAAAGAAGGTTATTCCCCTCTACAAAAGTTAAAGAAAAGAAGAAAAGAAAAGGGACAAAAAGAAGTCAAGACAAAAGAGATAAAAGAAAAGTAACAACAACAACTAGAAACCTATTTTGATCTTGAAATTTGGTCTTGTTTGTGAACCCTTTTTATTGTCGTAATCTTCTTTCTCCTTGCCTAAGATCATTACATATTTTTAATGTTTGTTTGTTTTGGTTTCTTTCATCTATTCTAGCACCATTCATAGGAATTTCTATTTAAGTGCCTACATGTTTTTATGCCTTATTTTTAGATTGTCTTTTCTTGGTCTTCTTTACGTCTTGTCCATTTTTATTCCCTCTAAGTTTAGCCTTTCAAATTGTGCTTTGTTTCTTTCTTTCTTGGCCTTTTGAGTGCTTGAAACATCTTGGGTTTGTGCTTCCATTTTTGGAGTTTGAATATCTTTAAAGGTTGCATCTTAAAGGTTGAAGGAAGACTACTAGAGGGACTCCTTTTGGCTTGGAAAAGAGAGGATACAGAGAGGAATTTGGGATAGAAACACAAGGAGAGGACAAACAATTAAGATAGAAGAAGACAAGGATGTTTGCACATTGCTTTTGTTGCTTCAATATCATGAAACCTTTGTGTTGTTTAGTTTTCTTTATTTGTAATTCTTTTTCATTTATTTCTTTGCTTTGTGTCTTGGGAAAATTTCATTGGTACAATCCTATCTCCATAGCTAAATGGTTGTAATAGTCTTAATTCCACCTTTATAAGTGAAAGTGTGTTAAGGGGCTCTAAAGTAGTGTCACTTGCACTTTCACATAGGATTGTCTAACATCATTTACAAGGTTACACCTTTACAAGGTTACATCATTTCCCAACAACAAATAGAAATTAGTTCCCCATAGACATGGGGGAACTCTATGAACAATGGAAGAAAGAATGAGAAAAAGAGCCTAAGATTTGGCTAAGAGTGGATTGCTATGCTCTTCTATGCCAGGGATGCAAAACCTAGAGCCTCAGGGTCCTTTAAATAGTGTCAGAGGCGTGCCAGAACAGGGTCCGATCCAAATGAATTGAAATAGAGCAGAAACAGGGCCCGATCCACGAGAATTCTCGCCCAGGCGTCCAAGGAGCTCGCTCGGCCGTGAATTGAGCCTCATATTGGGCATGGGCTACACATGTGGTCGCCCAAGCTATGGGGCCTCGTCGCCCGGGCGACTGACGTCGATACAACTAGCTTGGTTCTCGCTTCTGGTTGCCCGGGATTCGTGTTTTCCCTCCTTTTGGTGCCTTTTTGACTCCATCTTCTTAACTTTTCATCTCTTCTTCCAGTATTACTTCAATCTATGTCAAAACTGGGGTAATTATTCATAAAACCATTGAAATCAACCTCAACTCTCTTATCCACATAATTTATTAAAAAGGTATGAGTCCAAGCAAGTTTCTGAGTGAAAAAGGGTGTTTTTATTATCAAAATTACATCACAAATAACGGTGTTTTAAACCGTTATCAATTTAAAAGTTGAAAACCACATGCACTTTTATGAACTTACATTGTGTTGCATATCTGCAAGCTGTAAGTCAACTTCATTATGGGGGAAGTCGAATTAAGCTCGTGACTATGCACATATTTTCTAAAACAGTGCTATGTGAGATCTTACATTGAAAAGAATTTCAAAGAGAACTACAGTGTCGAAGTCGACTGTGTGCGCCACGCATTCAACTGTATTAGTTGCTTGTTTTGAAATTCTGTTATGCTCATGTACCACAACGGCTATATTTTTAAAAGTTAGTTGGGCATTGAATGTTGGTCAACTGCATTGACTGAGGAATTAATTAGTTTGACTAAATTGCTGCTATTATGTCTTAACTGTTATAACTGTTATAATACAGTTGACTCTATTAGTAGCATATTCGACTACAGGAGCGTCTGATTTATAGAAATCTATAAATAGACGAGACCTGATCATTGACAGAGAACTTTTGGATTACTAACATTTTCATATTCTGTTTCAGATTGATTCTCTGGATTTTAGAGCTCCAAGAACTCATCAAGAAGACGGTTTTGATCTTGCTTGGAAGAGTTTCTGAAGGAGAACTGTGTTGCGTGTATTGCCTGATCATAATTTGCACAATTAAGGTGCTTCTGGGTTGATCAAGAACTTGTTTGGCATCCGTGGTGATTGTTGTGATTGTTGTTACCTGTTGTGATTACAGGGGTTGGACTCGTGGCGTTTGGTACACTTTGAGCATTGTTCAAAGTGGGTTGCAGATTGCAGGAGAGAGGACATCTTGTTGTAAGTCTTGTTGTGTTGTTTGCCTATATTTTGGTTAGAGGGTTAGAGAGGTATTTTATATTTTTGACGTGGAGGTCTTCTATAAAACCTTGTTGTAAAAACCTTGACCATTATAGTACAGTTGCTTCCTGGTACTGGAAGGACAATGGATGTTGGCATTGAGGACGAACCAGTATAAAAACCTGGGTTTGAATTCTTTATCCCTATACTTTTACTTTCAGTCGACTCCATTATCTGCGTAGTCTACTTTACTTTTCCGCTGCAAACGAATTTCTGTAACTTGAGATTCAAGAAAGTTTGTAAAGTTTTGTACTTTGCTTTAAAGATTACGAAAAGATTCTGATTTAGAAAACCCACCAATTCACCCCCCCCCTCTTGGTGTTAAAACGAAGCCTACCTGATTCCCAACAATTTGCACCAAAGCTGGTTTTCATAAGATATTTGAAAAACTAGTCGACTCTGTTTTTCTTTGAATCGACTATAGACCTGAGGATGACTTCTGTTTCGCAATCTAAAAGAATATGTGATTCAAAAATTGATTTTATATCTGCCCCTTGCAATGAGAAGTCAATTTATGTTACTAATGGATTTTATGAATCATTTGAAACAGGAAACTTGCAATACAAGGCATCACGTGGTGGAGAACCTATCTCGGAATCACAAAGATTGAACCTGCTTGCCAACAGATTTACAAAGTTTCTTGACAAAAAGAATAAGTAGACAGATCAAGATGATATCAAGAAGATCAAGACAGAAGAAGAACTAATAATGATGGCAAAATCTAGAATTGTCAAAGCTGACTTGAAACATGAGCCAAAGAGCTCTACATGGTATCTGGACAGTGGCTGCTCGAGACACATGACAGAAGACTCTACAAAATTTTCAGATATCTCTTACAAAGCTACTAGTCATGTCACATATGGAGACAATAATAAAGGGAAGATCATTGGAATAGGTAAAATAAAAACCCCTTCATCTTATGAAATGAAGAATGTTTTGCTTGTAGAAGGGTTGAAGCACAATTTGCTTAGCATCAGTCAGCTGTGCGACAAAGGCCTGAAGATCACGTTTGAACCCAAATACTATCTGATTAGCGATGGATCAACAGATGAACTATTACTGGTAGGAAAAAGGCTTCACAACATTTATATAATCGACTTCAAGGATAATTCATTCGACTTAGTAGTCTGCTTGATGACCAAAGAGGAAGATGCATGGCTTTGGCATAAGAGACTCACGCATATCAGCATGAATCAATTGAATAAATTGGTCTCAAAAAATCTAGTGAGTGGACTACCTAAAATTCGTTATACATCCGAAAGATTATGTGATGCCTGTCAAAAAGGGAAGCAAACTAGACAGTCATTCAAGAGCAAAAGAGAAATGTCGACTTCTAGACCTTTGCAACTAATGCACATGGATCTGTTTGGGCCCTCTAGAATAAAGAGTCTTGGTGGAAATTCTTATGGTCTGGTCATTGTGGATGACTAGTCTCGGTATACATGGACATACTTTATTGCTGCTAAGAATGAAACGTTCAAGGCATTCAAAAGATTTGTTGTTGTTATTCAGAACGAAATGGACCTTAGAATTAAATCCATCTGAACTGATCATGCAGGAGAATTTCAAAATAAAGAGTTTGATGACTATCTATCAGAAATGGGAATTTCACATAACTTTTCTGCACCCGGAACTCTACAGCAGAATGGAGTAGTTGAAAGGAAGAACAGGGCACTAGAAGAGCTTGTAAGAACTATGCTGAACGAGAGAGATATGCCAAAATACTTCTGGGCTGACACTGTTAGCACCGCTTGCTATGTACTAAATAGAACCATAATCAGGTTAATGTTAAATCAAACTCCCTATGAACTGCTGAAGGGAAGGAAACCAAACATCTCACATCTTAAAGTCTTTGGAAGTAAATGCTTTGTACTGAAAAATGGTAAAGAGAATCTTGGTAAATTTGACTCCAAGGCAAATGAAGCTATCTTTATAGGATACTCCTTAACTAGTAAACCCTATCGGGTATACAACAAGAGGACTATGAATGCTGAGGAATCTATACATGTGGCGTTTGATAAATACATTCAAGCTTCTGACACATCTGATCATATTAAGAGAATCACTGAAGAAGAGAATTCTGCTAGAGAGGAAGAAGATCCTGGAGAGACCACTGACAGAGAAAACTGTGAAGAGCTAATCGACTCTCCTAGGGAAGAATCAACTAAAGAATGGAAAGTGCCAAAGAACGTGTCCACTGACAACATTAATGGAGAAATCTCAAGAGGAGTTTCTACCAGAAGACAACTGAACCAATTTTGTATGAATGTTGCATATGTATCCAAGATTGAGCCTAAGAGAGTAGAAGACGCATTGGGAGATGAAAATTAGTTGATGGCTATGCAGGAAGAATTGAACCAATTCAAAAGAAACAACGTATGGGAGCTTGTTCCCAGAACAAGTGACATACAAGTAATTGGTACAAAGTGGGTCTTTAGAAACAAAATGGACGACTCAGGTGAAATTATAAGGAACAAAGCTAGACTTGTTGCTAAAGGCTACTACCAGGAGGAAGGAATCGACTATGATGAGACTTATGCACCTGTAGCCAAATTAGAAGCTATAAGAATACTCCTTGCAATTGCCTCTGTAATGAAGTTCAAACTATATCAGATGGGTGTCAAAAGTGCCTTTCTAAATGGATACATCAAGGAAGAAGTGTATGTGGAGCAACCACCAGGGTTTGAAAATTTTGAGCATCCAGACCATGTATACAAACTCAGAAAAGCTCTGTATGGACTGAAATAGGTTCCAAGGTCCTGGTATGAACGCCTAAGTGAATTCCTCATGAAAAAAGGTTTCTCTAGGGGTAAAGTTAATTCAACCTTGTTTATTAAAAGTGTGACTAAAGATAAATTGTATGTACAGATTTATGTTGATGATATCATTTTTGGATCAACTAATTCCATACTTTGCAAAGAGTTTTCTAAGACAATGCAGGATGAATTTGAGATGTCCATGATGGGTGAGCTAACATATTTCCTTGGCCTTCAAGTACAACAAGCCAGAAATGGAATCTTTGTTCATCAGTCAAAGTATTACAGTGATCTACTGAGGAAATTCAAAATGTCAGACTGCAAGGAAGCGGCTACTCCTATGGCAACAAACTGTTACTTAGATCTTGATCAAAGTGGAAAAAGCGTTGACCAAAAAATGTATCGAGGTATGATTGGTTCAAAGCTATATCTTATAGCCAGTAGACCCGACATTATGCATAGTGTATGTCTTTGTGCTAGGTTCCAATCTTCACCTAAAGAATCACATTTAACCGCTGTCAAAAAGATTTTAAAAAATCTACAAGGAACCAAAAGTCTTGGACTATGGTATCCTAATGGTACAAACATTTTTCGGGAAGATTACAGTGATTCAGATTTTGGAGGTTGTAAACTAGAAAGAAAGAGCACCAATGGTACATGTCATCTACTTGGATCTGCATTGATCTCTTGGCATTCAAAGAAACAGGCATGTGTGGCTTTATCTACCACAGAAGCCGAGTACATAGTAGCAGGAAGCTGTTGTGCTCAGTCTCTTTGGATGAAGAGTCAATTAGAAGATTATGGTATTAAGTTAGAAAATATTCCTCTAAAATGTGATAGTACCAGTGCCATAAATTTGACAAAAAATCATGTTTTACATTCAAAAACCAAGCATATTGAGATAAGGCATCATTTCATTCAAGATCACATTCTCAAGGGTGAAATCAAGATTGAATATGTTGACACCATACATCAATGGGCTGACATTTTTACAAAACCACTCAATAGGGAGAGATTTTTCACTATTCAAAACGAACAGGGAATTTTAAATGATAGTAGTATAAAATGAGTATTGATTCGACTGTATGCTAAATGAAGTTTACTATGCATGTTTAAACTGTTACATTATTTTTCTGCATATTAACTTCTTATGGTTTAATTTTCTTGCATAACTAAGTTGCTTGATCTGCAAGAGATCTTTGAAAGGTTTTGCATGAAAAATATTTCTTAGAACTCACTACTGGAAATACAACTCACAGAGAAGCAATGAAATTGAGTGGATTACTAATTCAATGAACTGGATCATAACAAGGTTATAAATTCCATTATTGGAATTTGGTTATAGTGTTGATTGATTATTTTCTTCTGATTATATGCAATATATCTCTGATTCTGATTATGTGTTTCATATTTGAGATTATATTGTGAGATTGTTGATAATTGTGTCTTTGCATGATAGAATTGATTGATATCTCAACTATGATACATTGTGAATATATATGATAGGGGGAGCATCACTGCATGTTTTTAAACTGATTATACATTCTGTTTGATGCATCTCTGTTTGGTTTATCAGCTCATTATATCTAGAAGCATGCCTTTTTTGTTAATGCACAAAGGGGGAGAAGTATTATACTGCTTGATATTGTACTGATTGTTTGTGTGCATTCAGAGTATTTAAACTGAAATCTGATTGTTATATCTTGTGATTACTCTGAATCTGATTTGATATTGTACAAACATGGTTGTTTATTAATCATGGTTGTGCATCATCAAAAAAGGGGAAGATTGTTGAGATTGTTGACAACACAATATCCATTCACTCTGGT
Source organism: Vigna reflexopilosa (assembly GCA_027742785.1). Taxonomy (NCBI): domain Eukaryota; kingdom Viridiplantae; phylum Streptophyta; class Magnoliopsida; order Fabales; family Fabaceae; genus Vigna; species Vigna reflexopilosa. The sequence goes on from CM050911.1 coordinate 19,401,564, forward strand.
TTTTATGACAACACATTTTTAATAAAACATGTATTGTTGATGTGTTACATGTTCTATTGCTTATTGATTGATATAATGTTGAACATGTTTTATGATATGTGAATGCACTTTTACTGAGCTTATATATGTTACATCATATCTGGTTGCATTTCACATGATTTGAAAGTTCAAAACCACATGCACTTTTATGAACTTACATTGTGTTGCATATCTGCAAGTTGTAAGTCGAGTTCATTATGGGGAAAGTCGAATTAAGTTCCTGACTATGCACAAATTTTCTAAAACAGTGTTATGTGAGATTTTACATTGAAAAGAATTTCAAAGTGAACTACAGTGTCGAAGTCAACTGTGTGTGCCACGCATTCGACTGTATTAGTTGCTTGTTTTGAAATTCTGTTATGCTCATGAACTAGAACAACTATATTTTTAAAAGTTAGTTGGGCATTGAATGTTGGTCAACTGCATTGACTGAGGAATTAATTAGTTTGACTGAATTGCTGCTATTATGTCTTAACTGTTATAATACAGTCGACTCTATTAGTAGCATATTCGACTACAGGAGCGTCTGATTTATAGAAATCTATAAATAGACGAGACCTGATCATTTACAAAGAACTTTTGGATTGCTAACATTTTCATATTCTGTTTCAGATTGATTCTCTGGATTTAAGAGCTCCAAGAACTCATCAAGAAGACAATTGTGATATTGCTTAGAAGAGTTTCTGAAGGAGAACTGTGTTGCGCGTATTGCATGATCATAATCTGCACAATTGAGGTGCTTCTAGGTTGATCAAGAACTTGTTTGGCATCCGTGGTGATTGTTGTGATTGTTGTTACGTGTTGTGACCACAGGGGTTGGACTCGTGGAGTCTGGTATACTTTGAGGATTGTTCAAAGTGGGTTGCAGATTGTAGGACAAGGGACATCTTGCTGCAAGTCTTGCTGTGTTGTTTGCCTATATTTTGGTTAGAGGATTAGAGAACTGTTTTATATTTCTGACGTGGAGGTCTTCTATAAAAACCTTGTTGTAAAAATCTTGACCATTATAGTGTAGTTGCTTCCTGGTACTGGAAGGACACTGGATGTAGGCATTGAGGCCGAACCAATATAAAAACTTGCGTTTGATTTCTCTATCCCTATATTTTTACTTTCAGTCGACTTCATTATCTGCGTAGTCTACTTTACTTTAAAGATTGTGAAAAGACTCTAATTTTGAAAACCCACCAATTGACCCCCCTAGTGTTAAAACGAAGCCTACCTGATTCCCAATAGACTAAACCAATATAAAAACCAGCGTTTGAATTCTTTGATCCTTACACTCTGAATTATAGTCGATTAACCTGTTTTCGTATTCGACTAAGTGAATTGTTGCATTGCATACCATTTTACTTGGGATTCAAGAAAAGCGTAAAGACATCCTGTTTTGACAAAAAGATTTTAAAAGAAAACATTTTTATGCATCACCAATTCACCTCCCTCTTGGTGTGAGAAACGAAGCAGTTCTTTTCTAACAATTGGACCATAGCTGGTTTTCAAAAGATATTTGAAAAATAAATCAATTAATATTTTTGGCTAATCGATTTGATCCTGAAAAATGGCTTTTATTTCTAAAACTTTTGGTGAAGGTGCATCAACAAATAGGCCATCTCTATTTGCTGGTGAAAACTATGCATTTTGGAAAATTAGGATGCAAATTTTTCATGAATAAGTGGATAAAGGTGTATGGGATGCTACACTCAATGGTCCATTTGAACATACTCATGTTGTTAATGGAAAAATAGTTTTAAAGAATTTTTCTGAGTGGACTGAAGACGAGAACCAGAGAGCACAATATGATGTTAAAGCTCGTAATGTAATTGCCTCTACTCTAACTATGGATGATTTTTTTCAGGATTTCCTAATGCAAGACAGCAAAAGAAATGTGGGAAGTTCTTGAAGTAACACACAAAGGCACTGATGAGGTAAAGCGTGCTAAAAAGAATTCTCTTGTGCAGGAATACGAGGTTTTCAAGATGAAGGCTAGAAAGACTATCTATGATATGGAGAAAAGATTCACACACATAGTAAATCACTTGATGGCTCTCGACAAAGTCTTTCACAAGGAAGACATCAACATAAAAATCCTGAAGAGTCTGAACAGAAGTTGGTAGCCAAAGGTAACTGCTATATCAGAATCTAAAGATTTGAAAAACATGAATATGGTAACCTTGTTTGGCAAGCTTAGGGAGCATGAGTTAGAACTTGGAAGATTGAGAGAGGAAGAAGAAATCGAGGAAAACAAATTGATTGATATCAAAGCCACTAACAAGAGATCCTCAAAGAAGGTTGATTCTAATGCTGAGTTAGATGCAGAAATGCTAGAAAAAGAAATCATGAACATAATGGTAAGAAAATTCAATAAATTCATGAAGAATAGAAATACTGAAACTGATAATGCAGGTTATCCAAGACGATGAAAGAAGAACTCAGGGGTTAACATTGTGCAATGCTATGAATGCGGAAAGGAAAGTCACATAACGGCTGACTGTCCAGACTTGAAGAATAGGAAGAAAACTAACATCAAGTATCCTTAGGACAGGAGAAAAAACTAGCAAAGAAAAGCTTATATAGTCTGGGAGAACAGTGTAGGTGGTTCTTCAAGTGATGATGATTGCAATGTTGAAGAGGAGTCAAATTTGTGTTTCATGGCAGGCTCTACACATTCTGATGACAGTGATGATGATTTTGAGAGTAAGCCAATCGAAGAGAAGTATGACCTGCTGCTAGACGCATTTCAAGAAATACATGCAGAAGTTATGCAACTTTAGTACAAGGTGAATCGATTAAACTCTGAAAGGGAAGACTATGAATATCAAATTAATAACCTCGTAGAGGAAAATGATAAGCTGAAAAAGGAATTAGAAACTACCTTACAATATGCAAAAACTGTTAAAACTAAAATACAGATTGAAGAAAAGGATTGTGAAAATTGCCCTATTCACTTAGAGAAAATCGATTACTTAACTAGCACTCTAGAAAAAATTACTCAAGAAAAAGATAATCTAGATATTGTGTTAAGATCTTCTGGTAGAGCAATTAATAGGCAAGGCATTGGTTATAAAGCAAAGAGTAATAGGATTAATTCTAAGAAGTTTATTGATCTAAGTAAACCTATTACAAATGCCTGTTTCTATTGCAATACTATTGGGAACAATGTTAGAAATTGTTACTACATAAAGGTAAATATAAGTGGATTCCTAAGGAAAAACCTCCTGCAACTGACAAGAAAGGACCCAAGAAAGGAAAAACCTCCTAAAGGTACCTGCTTCAAAACCATCCAATTGCTTTGCAGGTAAATAAGTTGCTACTGAAGCAATACAAAGCTCAAGGATGAACTATAGTTAAGAAATCATAAGTTCTTGAGTTTCTAAATGTGGTAACTGAAGAAATTATTTTCATGCACTCATGCATCATAAGTAACTGTATGAATGATTATTGTATGTGTTGAAAATAGAATGGCTTAGTTTCAATACCAAGGGGGTGGGAGTGAATTGGTGAAACACAAAATTAGAGTCTTTTAAAAATCTTTTCGCAAGAGGATGATCTTTCAAAACTTTCTTGAAACACACAAAATAAGATTTTTCAAATGCAGCGGAATATAGTTTACTACGTGAAAAGTAAAGTTGACTTCGAAAGTAAAAGTGCGGGGATAGAGAAATCAAACCTAGGTTTTTATACTGGTTCGGCCAAACTACCTACATCTAGTGTCCTTCCAATCCCAGGAAGCAAATGCACTACAATGATCAAGGTTTTTACAACAAGGCTTCTATAGCGACCTCCACGTCAAAATATAAAACACCTCTCTAACCCTCCAATCAAAATATAAGCATATACAAGAAAAGAACAGCAGCAAGATGTCCCATCTCCTGCAGTCTTTAACACTTTGAACAATCCTCAAATTCCAGAACACCGCACGTCCTCTTCCTGTAGTCACAACAGGGCAGCCACAATATTTACAAGATTAAGAGAAATTGATCCCAAAGTAAACACAAGAAGTGCAAGTTGATTAGACAGTAAGAGCAAACGGAATCTTGCTCGTCAAGCAATCACCAATGATGAACACCATGATCTTCTTGATGAATTCTTGGAGCTTTCACAAGTTCTACAATAGATCAATAATATGAAACAAATCAATCAAATCGTTAGAATCATTAAATTCTCTACGGAATTCAAATTTGCATCTATATATAGTTTTCCATAAAACTGGCGCTCCTAAGTCGACTTTGCTACTAATAGAGTCAATTATACTCAGACAATTATAACAGTTAGTATCAGTCAAAGCAACATAATTGATTATGCATTTAAGGAAGTTGATTACCAATTAATGCTTGGTCAAACTTATTAAAAATATAGCCGTTAGACAGAATAAGTCAAGCATTAAAAGAATTTCATTACATAACAAACTAACTCGAATGGCTTGCGCACATAGTCAATTTTGTAACAGTTAAATGCATAGTTTTGAAAAACTTTCTTTCCAAAAATGTTCACAGCACACTTTGAAAAAGTTTGGCAAAGCCACGAGTTTTAATAGACTTACTCCATAGTGAAGTCGACTTAAAACTGTTGTTTTGCCACACAATATAAGTTCAACAAAAGTGCATGTGGTTTTCCTTTTTCAAAACCTTGTTATGCAATCACAAATAAGATCTCATGTAAAACATAGTGAATTTCCATGCTTTGACAAAAACAACATAAACATGTTCTCATTTAATCATAAACATGAAAATAATGAACATGTAACACATATACACATGTGTTATTAATTATGTGTTGTCATCATCAAAAACCATAAGCTTTGTGAGATTGTAAGGTTTGGCTAAACCAGTGCTTCCCTTATCAACAATCTCAACAATCTCCCCCTTTTTTTATGATGCACAACCATGATTACTAAACAACTGTGTTTGTACAAATCAAATCAGATTATCAATCAAATATCAAACCAAATTAGTATAATTCTCCCCCTTTGGGCATTAACAAAAAAGGTATGCACATAGGTAATGATATTCAGATAATTAGATATTTCAGAGTTGCATCAGTAAATCATAAACACAGATACATATGCTCACTATTTCACAGATAATCAGATGAAAAGATAAACTCCCCCCCTTAAGAATAGGCATGTGAAATATCTAAACTATCATGCAATGCTCCCCCTGCCATTATGCATGTTTTATAATCAAAACCCAAATGCACAATGCAATTTTCACATAACATTTCAGAGCATGTATAAGCATGTGACAGTATTGTATCATATCAGAAATTGTGCAAACACATCAATGCAGCATAGATACAATATCAATCAACAATCTCAATATAATCTCTGAAACACTTCAATCAATCAAAGAACAAAGAGATATTGATTAAGAAATAATTAACAATATGTGATCAATAAACAGATAATAGAATTCCAAATATTGGAACTTTTAACCCCTGTTAAACAGTAATCGATTGATCCACAGTTGCAATTGACTTCATTGCTTTCCATTTAAGTTGAATCTCCAGTTGTTCATCCAGAAGCAATGTTCCTACAAAACCTTTCAAGATATTTTCCAGATCAAGCATTTTAGAATCATTGTAATGCAAGAATTATTACAGGCATATTCTGTGTGTGTAAATGTATGAATGCAATGATAAACAATAAAGCAATCAACTTCAAACATAACAAAGTTGACTTTAATCATATATAAACATATTCAATCATAAAATCAACAACGATTGAGTTAAAGCTAAAAATCTGATTTCATTAATTCCCAAAAGATATTACAATTAGATTAACCAAAAGATAATGGCTTGGAAAGCCTACTACAAAGAAAAATTAAAAGCATTCAAACAAACTAAAACAACCCAACAAAAGACTCATGACACAAGACTGTAAACACAAGACCCCTATTCTGTTTCAGAAGAGTCTACAATCTTCTTGTTAGCGTTGTTCTTCCCACTATCAGAATCATCCACAAAGGTATCTCCAAAATCATTATCCTTAGTGCATAGTCCATCTTTCTATGCAGCTCAGAGAATAAAATTTGTAGCATTATCATTTTCTCATCCAGTCTTTTGAATCTTTCATCCACAAATTCTTTAAATCTAGTTTCATGCTTGAACTTATATCTTGAGAAATCAACATTCAGAGGATTCATTTCTTCAGTACTAGGAATATATTCATCCTTGAAGATCCAACCTTCTTTAACTTTTCTGAATCCCACAAAATCTAAAAATAATTTTTCCAACACATTCTTCTTGTTGCAGTTGATAGTTCTTTCATTCATGAGATCCACATTTTGCATCCTTAATATCTTGCTGAAGAAGACACCGTATGGTAGGTGATCTTCCTTCTATTTTGCAGCATTCATCATATAGTCACCTATCACATAGGACCAATCAGTAGGTGCACCAGTTTGCAATGCATACAGCAGGTACATATCTTCTCCATTCAATAAGCTTTGATCTTAACCTCTCGGTAGCAATATCCAGGTGATCACGTGTGCACACAAACTCCTTGCTTAAATTCTCAATACCAAAAGATTTATATTTTCTTGCCATGTCAGGATTTTTCAAGAAGTTGTTATATATTTCGGTTTTGTAGAATCCTGGAATGCCTTGATGCACCTTCAATCCTTCTTGTTGAAGTCCTGCAACATATTTCCATATGAGATAGTCGATGCAGACATTCACACCCTTTACTCTAGATGTAAGATAGTTACCTTCCTTTTTCAGGTTTGAATAGAAAACCTTCACTAGGTTTGGATAGCAATCCCCTTAAAGTTCCACAAATTTTGTCAGACCAACTTTCTCCAACCATTCTTGAAATATGAAACCTACATTGCTGAAAAATGAATGTTCATGCGCTTGTGCCTGATTACTTCCTTAAAACCCCACTTGCATATGAAATCAGTCTTCTGATCATCATCACTCAACCATCCGAAAGGATTAGCTTCTCTTCTACAAGATGCAGAGCGTTTCCCTGGGAGAGATGATGAAGCAACCATTTACAGAAATTTGTAGAGAGTGTAGAGACTTCTTTAAAAGAAACAAGGGTTTTGCGCACAACACGTATGAAACAGAGTCAATGCAAGCATTCATATATAAAGGCGCGAACTAAGATACCCTTAATTAGACCTATTTTAAATTTTCAAACATAGAAAGCCCATTTCAGAGATATCTAGTCGATTTCATTAATTGTTAAGTTAACTTCTGTATAACCGAAGGTTTTCAAATACAGAGTTATACTTCACTCCAAAACATATTCGACTTTATACTTAATCCAGTCGGTTAAAAATCGTGCTAATTGATTTTCAAAGAAAACAATCACAATGAATCACACATCAATCACACAATCATTAAACAATGATTCAGATACATATCATGCATGATGCAATGAGAAAATGAAAGTTACTATGAGACCGGCTGCAGCGGAATGGTTAGCGTGATAACAAACCAAGAGGATTTTTAATATAAACGTGTGCTTTTTAATTTCTACTCAATTTATCTTACTATGCAAATAATAAATATAAATAACAAGAGTAAGGTCGAGAGAAATTTGCACAGATGAATTTTATACTAGTTTGGATCTTACCAATCCTACGTCCAGTGGCTGATCTCAAAACAAGATAAACAGTTCACTAATCACAAAACAATTACAAACTACATTCACAAAGAAATAATTTGTGAAAGTTTAGAGACCACCTCTCTTGATACCACAAGAGATGAAGTTGCACCTCCTTTGAATCTTCACGAAGGATGAAACTCATCCTCCGAATACTTCACGAAGGATGAAACACCTCCTCCAAATACTTCACGAAGGATGATCCTCTTCCACACACCTCCTCAGACGTGTCGAGATTGTTTATAAGGGAAGCACTAGTTTAGCTAACCTTAATCTCACAATGCTTTGTTCACTTTGTTTTTTATGATGACAACACATTATTAATAACACATGCTGTGTTATGTGTTACATGTTCTGTTTCTTATTGATTAATATCTTGTTGAACATGTTTTGTGTTGATTTTGATATGTGAATGCAAATTTACTGAGCTTGTAAATGTTACATCATTTCTGGTTACATTACACATAAATTCGAAGAAGAAAACCACATGCACTATTGTGAACTTAAAATGTGTGGCAAATGTGATAGTTCAAGTAGACTTCATTATTAATTGAATCGACTGAGACTGAAGACTTTGCACAGATTTTCAAAGACAGTGCTATGTGAGATTTTGCATTGAAAAGAATTTCAAAATGTACAGTTGTGTCAAATTCGACTGTGTGCGCTTTGCATTCGACTTTGCTAGTTGTTTTATTTCAAATTATGTTATGCTTGTGAACTGTAACGGCTATATTTTTAAAAGTTAGTTAAGCATTGAATGAGAGTCAATTGTATTGAATGTGGAATTAATTTGTTTGACCTGACAGCTACTATTTTGACTTAACTGTTATTACTGTTAGAAGACAGTCGACTGTACTAGTAGCTTAGTCAACTACAGGAGCGTCTGATTTATAGAAATCTATAAATAGACGAGACTTGAGTTATTTCAGAGAACTTTTGGAAATCTAACATTTTCATATTCTGTTTCAAATTGTTTTTCTATGATTTAGAGATCCAAGAACTCATCAAGAAGACCGTGGTGATCATTCTTTGAAGAGGTTCTAAAGGAGGATTATGCTGTGCTTACTGCTTGATCATTATCTGCACAATTGAGGTGTTCTCTAGTTGATCAAGAATCGTGTTGCATTCCGTGGTGATTGTTGTTGTACCTGTTATGATTTCAGGGGCTAGACTCGTGGAGTCTGGTACACTTTGAGGATTGTTCAAAGTTGGTTGCAGATTGTAGAAGAGGGGATATCTTGCTGCAAGTCCTTCTGTTTGTATTGCCTATATTTTGGTTAGAGGGTTAGAGAAGTGTTTTATATTTTTGACGTGGAGGTCTCTATAAAAGCCTTGTTGTAAAAACCTTGACCAGTATAGTGCATTTGCTTCGTGGGATTGGAAGGACACTGGATGTAGGCATTTAGGTCCAACCAGTATAAAAACCTGCGTTTGAATTCTCTATCCCTACACTTTTACGTTCAGTCGACTCTACTATTTACGTAGTCTAGTTTGATTTTCCACTGCACTTAAATTTCTATTACTTGCGATTCAAGAAAATTGTGCAAAGGTTTCTGTTTTGTGAAAAAGATTGTGAAAAGACTCAGATTTTGAAAACTCCCCAATGCACCCCCCCCCCTCTTGGTGTTAAAACGAAGCCAACCTGTTTTCCAACAAGACGCACTAAGGATGAACCAGTTATTCCTCCGTCACCGTAGCAGCAATTCACCAGCTCCATAGACAAGAGTTTCCTTAGCTGAACAAGAGCACATAATTTTTAAAGAGTTCTGAGTATTTGAGCACAAGGGAAGAGTAGTTGTTGTTGGAAAAATAGAGGCTATTTATATACTCAAGCAAATACTCTTCCATTCTTTGTAACTGGCCATTTAACGCTTTTAATCGATTAATACAAGTGTTAATCGATTAAAATGAGTACAACGGCTAGTTTTCAAAAACCAGAAAACTCCAACGGTATCTTTAATCGATTATTCTTAGGATTAATCGTTTAGCTAATCGATTAAAATAGGTAATAATCGATTATTTCCGTACCATTTCAGTTTTCAGCACCTATAACATTTTAATCGATTAATACTTGGTTTAATCGATTAAAACCATGCGTTTTTTATTCTTAACAGCAAATACAAAGTATGAAAGTATATGAATCAAAACCTACTTCAAATCTAAGTCCTAAACATTAAACTATAATTATTACAAAAGCTCTTAATAACAAAAATAAGTCTTCAAAGGATCTTCATGAATCTTGATATATTTTGACTTAGTTTGCACATCATCAAAACATCATTTTTCATCATTTTGATAACATTCTCCCCCTTTTTTATGATGATCAAAAACTCCTTTGAATTAAAGCTTTTAGTAATAATCTGGATGAAAACACAACTAATAGAGGAAAAGAGCATTAGAGAATAATAATAAGCTTTAAAAATTTTCTCCCCTTTTTTATCATAATTAAAAAGCTATGTTAACATGTTCTCCCCCTAAGATAATACTCCCCCTTAATAAAAGCATGTATACATATGAGCTAAATATATTTCAAAATTAAAGATTTATTCAAACATACACAATAGGAGATTTAAAACATATAATTTTAGGATAAAGAACTTTAAAAAATGATACATTTAACCATACACGATAGGAATTTTAAAGAATAATAAAAAAATGGTTGATTTTTCAAAATGCACAAAAATGCACAAAATGGATCAAAATGCAAGCCTAAGAGATTTCTAAAATTCCTAGATCTCTTCTAATGTTTATCCCTTTAGATTTGACTCCAATTTCATTGTGCAATGATAATCCTTTAGGTTGTTGCCAAATTTTGTTTAGATCTTCCTCTTGAGGATTGTCATCATTCTTTTCTTTATTTGTTGTCTTTGTCAAATCTTCAAAATTACCTGCACCAGATTCATCTAACTCAAGAGGTTTTGCCTCAAGGTCCACAATTTTATCAAAGACAACATGCTTGGAATAAAATTTTCTTAAATTTTGTTGTTTTTCTTTTAAACAAAAATTTAAATTTTAAATGCTTGGAATGAAATCATTTTACAACCTAAATATATCTACCACTTGGAACACCAAAATGCTTAATTTTACATTTATTTGAAGTATGACCCTTTTTCATACAATAAAAGCATGATACAAAGTTTGTGTTCCTATAAGTTGTTCCTTTTTCTACCCACGTTTTACGGGTTCTATTACTATGTTTAATTTTAGGAACATACTTATTTTTAACAACCTTATTTTTATTATTTTTACTGCATTCTCCTAAGGTTTTTTGTTCTAGTAGTTTCTTAAACTTTTCACAAGATGCACATTAATTACTACTAATATATTTACCTTTTTCAAAAAATAAAATTTTATTTTTCAAATATTTATTCTTTTCAAGAATATTTTCAAAATTTGATTTTAAATTTTTATTTTCTTCAAAAATATTTTCAAAATTTAATTTTAAATTTTTATTTTTTTCAAGAATATTTTCAAATTCTGATTTTAAATTTTTATTTTATTCAGAAATATTTTCAAAATATAATTTTAAATTTTTGAAATCCATTTTCAATTTCTTATGATCTTTATCTAATTTTTCAGATTCTACTATTAAAGCAGCATAAGTTTCATGCAATTCACTTTCACTATATTGACTATAATTATCAGAATCGCTAGATGTACTTACTTGGCTTCCAGCGTCGTCGTCTGCCACTAAACAGATGTTTGCCTCTTCATAAGATTCGCTCAAATCAGAAATTGTTTCATTGTCATCGTCCCATGCGATGTAGACTTTCTTTTTCTTGAAGAATTTCTTTTCCTTTATTTCTTCATTCTTCTTTTGATTTTGGCAGTCCGCTTTTAAGTGTCCCCTTTCTCCGCAACCATAACATTTATAGTGTGAGGAAGATCATTGATTTTCTTTCTTTTTCAATTTTAATCTTCTTTTGTCTTTTGATTTCATGAACCTGCTGAGCCTTTTTATCATGAGTCTCAAATTTTCTTCATCTTCTGAGTCTTCTTCTTTTATTTTGTTCTTGGTCCTTTCTACCTCAGATTTTAAGGATATACTCTTTTTCTTTGTTTTTGCCAATGCTTCTTCTTCATCTAGTCTTCCAAGGTCAAGTTCATGCTCTCTCAACTTTCTAAATAATGTCACCATAGTCATTGTGTTGAGATTTTGTGACTCAGAAATTGCAGTCACTTTTGGTTGCCACACGACCTGTCTAAAGATTTCAAAATTTTTATATTAAGTTCATCATTTTCGAAAGACTTACCTAGTCCAATGAGATTATTAACGATGTTTGTGAAGCGTATCTGAACGTCTGATATTATTTCTCCTTGCTTCATCCTGAACATTTCGTATTCTTGGATCAAGGTATTCTTTCTCGCTCTTTTTACATCATATGTACCTTTGTGGGTTACTCTTAGCACTTCCCATATTTCTTGAGCAGTCTTACAAATAGAGATCCTGTAAAACTCGTCAATGGTTAAGGCAGATGCAATGATGTTTCGGGCTTTCACATCAGTTTGAAATCTTCTCTTCTCTTCAGAAATCCACTGAATATGGGGCTTTGTTTCCTACAAATTGTTAGTAGGAATAGAAGAACCAAATGCAATAACATCCTAAATCTCACAACCAAAAGACTCAATAAATATTTGCATTCTAACCTTCTAGAATGCATAATTTTCACCTGTGAATAGGGGTGGTTGATAAGTGTGAAAAATACTTGATTTTACACTTATAAATTAGCTCAAATTTGTAATTATTCATGAAATAATGTTTTTTCCTTGTTGAAAAGTTGTAATTAGAAGTAGGAAAGTTGTGTAGTAAATTGTACAAGAATTTATACATCAAAGTGGAGTGTTGCAGACGTTTCTTGCTAAGCCAACATTTAATCGCTCAGCTAAAAAGATGATTATTCGCTGAGCGAATTATGGACAGTTAAAGGTTATGCAGTTGATTATTCGCTCAGCGCATGATAGTTTTGCGTTGAGCGAATTAATTAAATCAGAATTTGCTTTTAAGTTCGAGACAGACAGAAGTTCCGGCCAAAAGAAAGAAACGAAAACATCTTAGGAACTTCAGGAGACTACTTCAAGTTATCAAGACACCATTTTTGCAAGGGATTGCTTCAAATGTGTACATTCTAGATGACTAGGAGTAGTTAAATTTCTCTTTCATTGGGATTGGATGTAATGAACTCACTATGATGTAATTTTCCTGTTCAATATATCGTTGTTCGTTCATATGCTCTTTCTTGAATTTACTATCATTGTATGAAAATATAATGTTATTTTAATGTCTCTGATTACTGGAAAGTACCTTTGAACATGGACATAGATAGAGCACCTAAGTTATTTGGGATCTAGGGATAGACTCAATAACTTAGTCATTCTTAGCATCGGACTTAATGCAAATTGTATGTTAAATTGACTAAGGGATTAGCAGTTTGATATATTAATTTAGAACTAGTTGCTAAGGGATTAGGACTAGTATGACTTGATGTGAATGTTTGAATGAAATAATGAAATATTGAACAAAGTTTATATTCATATGATTCATGAAACCCAATTCCAACGAAGTTTCTTTTAAATATAAATTTCCGGCACACCAACTGTTTGATAAAATACCAAAAAATGTTTCTTGTGTTGTTTTGTGTATTTTTATGTCTAATTGAGTTGTAAAAGGAAGAATTGTCATATGTTGCACAAGTCCCTTGGGAGAACGATACTTTACTTATTCATTGTATTACTTGTAACGATATGGTTTACTTGACAAAAAGTTATCAGTGGTCTATTGATAGAAGCACCCTCTACAAAGTTTGATATGTTCCTGCCATTTGAATAACTATCAAATCGAGCTCTAATACCAATTGTCAGAGCGGCTGTAGTGGAATGGTGCCTTTTAAAGGTGTGTCTTTTAATTTCTACTCAATTTATCTTACTATGCAAATAATAAATATAAATAACAAGAGTAAGGTCGAGAGAAATTTGAACAGATGATTTTTATATTGGTTCGGATCTTACCAATCCTACGTCCGGTCGCTTATCTCAAACCAAGATAAACAGTTCACTAATCACAAAATAATTACAAACTACATTCACAAAGAAACAATTTGTAAAAGTTTAGAGACCACCTCTCTTGATACCACAAGAGATAAACCTGCAGCTCCTTTGAATCTTCACAAAGAATGAAACACCTCCTCCGAATACTTCACGAAGGATGAAACACCTCCTCCGAATACTTCACGAAGGATGATCCTCTTCCACACACCTCCTCAGACGCACTAAGGATGAACCAGTTATTCCTCCATCACCGTAGGAGTAATTCACCAGCTCCACAGACAAGAGTTTCCTTAGCTGAACAAGAGCACACAACTCTTAAAGAGTTCTGAGTATTTGAGCACAAGGGAAGAGTTGTTGTTGATAGATAAAGAGAGCCTATTTATAGACTCAAGAAAATACTCTTCCATTCTTCGTAACTGGCCATTTAACGCTTTTAATCGATTAATACAAGTGTTAATCGATTAAAATGAGTACAACGGCTAGTTTTCAAAAACCAAAAAACTCCAACGGCTATCTTTAATCGATTATTCTTAGGATTAATCGATTAGCTAATCGATTAAAATAGGTAATAATCGATTATTTCCGTACCAGTTGAGTTTTCAGTACCTGTAACGTTTTAATCAATTAATACTTAGTTTAATCGATTAAAACCGTGCGTTTTTTATTCTGGAAAATACAAAGTATGAAAGTACATGAATCAAAACCTACTACAAATCTAAGTCCTAAACATTAAACTATAAATATTACAAAAGCTTTTAATAACAAAAATAAGTCTTCAAAAGATCTTCATGAATCTTGATATATCTTGATTTCATTAGGACATCATCAAAACATCATCTACATCATTTTGCTAACAGTTACTGCTTGTAGATACTCAAAAATTTGATATAATCACATTTGTTTATCCTTGAGTTCTTCACTGCTACAACATCATTTCCTATCCTACAAAATAGTTGAGATTTTTTATGCTGGTACCCATTTGAATTTGGGTCCCTGCTTGTTAACAATAGACAGATGTTCCTTTGGATTCCATCTATACAATCCTTTAGGAACTCCAACCTTTCTATAAAAATAGTTTCTAACATTATGTCCAATGTTGTTACAATAAAAACATGCATGTGTGACAGGTTTACTTAAATCAACAAATTTTTTGAATTTGTCCTATTAGATTAAGCTTTGTAACCAATACCTTGTCTATATATTGCTCTACTCGAAGACTTTAAAACAACATTCAGATTATCTCTACCCTGTGTAAACTTAGCTAGCGTGCTAGTTAAGTATTCAATTTTTTCTAAATGAGTAGGATATTTTTCACAATTCTTTTCTACTATTATAGTCTCAGTAATCACAATTTTAGCAGATTCTAATGCAGTATCCAATTCCTTTTGCAATTTTTCAATATCTTCAATCAGATTATTAATCCTATACTCATAGTCTTTTCTTTCAGAGTTTAATCGATTGACCTTATATTGCAGTCGTTGGGCTTCAACATGGATCTCCTAAAATGCGTCAAGCAGCATGTCATATTTGACCTCAATTAGCTCATTCTCGAACTCTTCATCACTATCATAGTCATTTAGTCCCGAGCCAGCCATGAAGCAGATATTTGATTCTTCTTCGCGATCACAGTCTTCATCACTTGAAGAGTCTGAGTCATTGTTTTCCCAGGCGATGTACGCGCTTTACTGCTCTCTAGTTTTGTCTTGAGGAAATTTCCAGCTTGCTCTTTGCTTCAATTTTAGGTCAGGGAATTCAGGTTTAAGGTGACCCTCTTTGCCACACTCATAACATTGAACAACATTTGATCTTGTACCTTTCTTTACTTTTCCATTACCTGCATGGTAAGTTAGTTGACTTTTATTTTTCATAAACCGATTAAACTTTCTTACCACCATTGTCATTAGCTCATTGTTGTCCAGTTCAGCATCAGATTCATCCTCAGATGGTACAATCTTTGAGGCTTTTCTACTAGTGGCTTTCAAGGCTATGGACTTCTTTTCTTCAATTTCTTCCTCTTCTTTTAGCCTTCCAAGTTCAAGCTCATGTTCTCTTAGCTTGCCGAACAAGCTAGTCATATTCATGCTTGTAAGATCTCTTTATTCGAAAATTGTTGTAACCTTGGGTTGCCAACTTCTATTCAGACTTTTCAATATCTTGATATTGATCTCTTCTTTGTCGAATACTTTTCCTAGAGCCATCAGGTGGTTGACTATGTTAGTAAATCTTTTCTGAACTTCATATATAGTCTCTTCAGCCTTCATCCTGAACAGTTCATACTCCTATATCAACGAGTTCTTTCTGGCTCTCTTTACTTCTTCTCTGCCTTCATGTGTGACCTCCAATACGTCCCATATTTCCTTTGTTGTCTTGCACTAAGAAATCCTGAAAAATTCATCCATAGTTAGTGTAGAAGAAATTACATTACGTGCTTTGACATCATATTGTGCCCTACGGTTTCCATCTTGAGTCCACTCAGAAAAAATTTTCAAAACAGTTTTTCCATTAACAACATGAGTTGTTGGCTCAAATGGACCATTCAATGTTGCATCCCAAACACCTTTATCCATGGATTCAAGAAAGATTTGCATCCAGATTTTCCAAAAAGCATAGTTTTCACCAACAAATAGTGGTGGTCTTTTTGTTGATGCACCTTCACCAAAGGTTTGAGAACTAAAAGCCATTTTCCAGGAATAGTCGACTTAAAGAAAAAAGTAATCGACTTGTTTTTCAAATAGAATGGCTTAGTTTCAATACCAAGAAAGGGGGCGTGAATTGGGGAAACACAAAATCAGAGTCTTTTAAAAATCTTTTTCACAAAAGGATGATCTTTCAAAACTTTCTTGAAACACACAAAATAAGATTTTTCAAATGCAGTGGAATACAGTTGACTACGTGAAAAGTAAAGTCGACTTTGAAAGTAAAAGTGCAGGGATAGAGAAATCAAATGCAGGTTTTTATACTGGTTCGGCCAAACTGCCTACATCTAGTGTCCATCCAATCCCAGGAACCAAATGCACTATAATGATCAAGGCTTTTACAACAAGGCTTCTATAGAGACCTCCACGTCAAAATATAAAACACCTCTCTAACCCTCTAATCAAAATATAGGCATATACAAACAAACAACAACAGCAAGATGTCCCCTCTCCTGCAGTCTTTAACACTTTAAACAATCCTCAAACTCTAGAATGTCGCACGTCCTCTGCCTGTAGTCACAACAGGGCAGCCACAATCTTTACAAGATTGAGAGAAACTGATCACAAAGTAAACACCACAAGTGCAGGTTGATCAGACAGTAAGAGCACACAAAATCTTGCTTGTCAAGCAATCACCAAAGATGAACACCATAGTCTTCTTGATGAATTCTTGGAGCTTTCACAAGTTCTACAATAGATCAATAATCTGAAACAAATCAATCAAATTGTTACAATCATTAAAGTCTCTGCAGAATTCAAATTCACGTCTATATATAGTTTTCCATAAAACTGACGCTTCTAAGTCGACTTTGCTAATAATAGAGTCAATTATACTCAGACAGTTATAACAGTTAGTAGCATTCAAACCAACTTAATTGATTCCACATTTAATGCAATTGATTACCAATTAATGCTTGGTCAAACATATTAAAAATATAGCCGTTAGACAGAATAAGTCAAGCATTAACAGAATTTCAAAACATAATAGACTAAGTCGAATGGCTTGCGCACATAGTCGACTTTGTAACAGTTAAATGCATAGTTTTGAAAAACTTTCTTTCCAAAAATACTCATAGCACACTTTGAAAAAGTTTGTGCAAAGCCACGAGTTTTAATCGACTTACAACATAACGAAGTCGACTTAAAATTGTTGTTTTGCCACACCATATAAGTTTGACAAAAGTGCATGTGGTTTTCCTTTTTCAAAACCTTGTTATGCAATCACAAATAAGATCTCATGTAAATCACAATGAATTTGCATGCTTTGACAAAAATAACATAAACATGTTCTCATTTAATCATAAACATGAAAGTAGTGAACATGTAACACACATACACATGTGTTATTAATTATGTGTTGTCATCATCAAAAACCAGAAGCTCTGTGAGATTGTAAGGTGTGGCTAAACCAATGCTTGCCTTATCAACAATCTCAACAGTATGCATGTTTGATGAGTGCCTATCTAATTGATTTGATTGTATGAAAATCTGGTTGCACGATTTTTAATCGATTGAATCATATGTATAGATTCAATTATGTTTTGTGTGTGTGTTTCTCTATTCAATTATGATTTTAATAAAATCGATTAATGGTCTCTGTTATGGGCTTTCTCTGTTTTGAAAATCTGAAATTATTGAAATTTTTGGAAAAGGAATGGCTTAGTTTCAACACCAAAAGGGGTGGTGAATTGGTGAAAATAAAAAATCAGAGTATTTTCAAAATCTATTTCAGAAAGTATAAAACTTTCAAAAGTTTCTTGAATCTCAATGAAAAAATAAATCAGTGCAGCGGAAAATAGTTCATTATGCTAAAAATAAAGTCGACTTGAAAGTAAAGAGTTAAGGGATAGAAAATTCAAACACAGTTTTTATACTGGTTCGGCCAAATTGCGTACAACCAGTGTCCTTCCTGTACCCAGAAGAAAATGAACTATAATGGTCAAGGTTTTTACAACAAGGTTTCTATAGAGACCTCCACGTCAAAATATAAAACACCTCTTTAACCCTCTAACCAAAGTATAGGCATGCAACACCCAAAGAACAACAGCAAGATATCCCCTCTCCTGCAGTCTTAGTCAACTTTGAACAATCCTCAAAGTTCCCATAATGCAGCACGTCCTCTTCCTGTAATCACAACAGGGCAGCCACAATCTTCACAAGATTGAGAGAAGTAGATGATCACGTTTCCAGTACACCTCAATGTGCAGTATGATTAAGTCTTTCTTTCAGCACAACAACCTTATTCTTCAAGCAACTATCAAAGAATGATCTCCATGGTCTTCTTGATAAGTTCTTGGAGCTTCTCACTTTCTGACAGAGATCAAGATCTGAAACAATTTTTGAATGAAAATGTTAAAATTACCAAAAGTCTCTGTAGAACATAAAATCATGTCTATATATAGTTTTTTGTAAAACAGACGCTCCCATAGTTAACTACACTACTAATACAGTCGACTTCAGTCAGATAGTTAAGACAGTTAAGACATTTAGTAGCAGTCAGACCAACTAAATTGATTGCACATTTAATTCAGTTGACTTGCAATTAATGCTTGGTCAAGGATACAGAATATAGTCGTTATAGTTCACAAGCATCAGCAAAAATTCAAAACATAACTAACTAAGTCGAGTAGCTTGCGCATACAGTCGACTATGTCACTTCAATGCAGTTTTGAAAATCTTTCTTTGAAAAATTACTCAAAGCACTGTTTTTGAAAATTTGTGCAAAGTCACGAGTTTTAATCGACTTGCTTCATAATGAAGTCGACTTAAAACTTGCAGTTTTGCCACATAATATAAGTTTAACCAAGTGCATGTGGTTTTCTTTTCTAAAACATATGTTATGCAATCACAGATGATATCTCATGTAGAAAGCAGTGAAAATGCACACATAGATAGAACAATACAAACATGTTCTTTAAGAACTTACACACAAGAAAGTCTTGAACATGTAGCACATTTCAGTACATGTGTTACTAATAATGTGTTGTCATCATCAAAAACCAGAAGCACTGTGAGATTGTAAGGTTTACCTAAACCAGTGCTTTCCTTATCAACAATCTCCCTTTTTTTTTATGATGCACAACCATGATTAATAAACAACCATGTTTGTACACAAGAACTCATAAAATCATTCATATAATCAAACTTTATCAGAGCTCATATAATCAAACTGTATCAGATCAAATGATTAAATGATTTTATCAATATATCATAGCAAACAAATGAAGTCTTTCTTAGATTCAAAATGAATATATCAAAGTCACAAAGACAACATATATACTTTGTATCATCAAACAGTATCAAGCAATCAATATCAAAGCAAATAAGAAATCAAAACAATCAAGCTTTCTCCCCTTTTTGCATTACCAAAAAAGGCATGCTCTGTGATAAAGATATGCTGATAAAAAGAATTGCTAGAGATGCATCAATATAAGCATATTAATCAATCAATGATACTCCCCCTGTCATAGATAATCACATGATAATGATATAATCTCCCCTTAAGCGTAGGTATGTGAAATATCTAAACTATCATGTAATGCTCCCCCTGTCATTATGCATATTTTATAATCAGAGCATATAAAAGTATGTATCATAATTGTATCAAAAGATTTGTAAGAGATCAATTTAGCACAGATACAATCAATCAACAATCTCACAATATATTCTAACAAATATATTAATCAATCATAATACAGAAATATATTCAAAGAAAACAATATAGAATATAATCAAATAACAGAATAACTAAATTCCAAATAATGGAATTTATAACCCCTGTTAACTAGTCAGTCGATTGATCCATATTCTCAGTCGATTTGCATTGCTCTCCATGTAAGTTGAAACTTTAATGGTTCATCCAGAAGCAATGTTTCCTGTAAAACCTTTCAAGATCTTTTGTAGATCAAGCATTTTAGAATCATCTAAATGCAAGAAAGTAGTACAGATATGAATTGAATATGCAAGAGAATTTATGTAACATTAAACATATGCATAATCAACTTCGGCAAACACAGAGTAGATTTTAATTTGATTTAGAATGATTCAGTTATCAATTTAGCACTAATCGAATTAAAACTAGACATCTTATTTCATTGATAGTTCAAAAAGATACTACAATCAGATATAACAAAATATAATGAATGGCATTCTAAGCCATTACAAAAGAAAAACTAGAAACTAAAGAAAAAGGAACATTTAACAAACAAAGGTTAGATAGACCAGAACACAAAGATACTAAAACAACAAGCAAAATTTCCTAAAAGCCCTATACTAAGTTAGAAGATTCCATTGTATCCTCATCAGAAGAACTTTCTTCCACTTGTTGTTGAGCAGTACCATATGTCTTTTCAAAGTTGTCAAATTTTTCATGCAGAATTCTGATTTGTTCAGTAGTGAACCTTTTAAAATTTGTTTCAGGGAAGAAGTTGGTACGTTCCTCAATTGCAGCTGGAGTGCTTCCAGTGTTATGCCTAGAATTATCTTCCCTCATAAAGCTCCATCCATTTATGGTCTTTACCAAGCCAAGAGACATAACAAAGTCTTGGTCAAAAACATTTGAAGAGTTCCAGAGACACTTTTGCTCATTTCTGATGTCAACTCCTTGCAGCACAAGCACTTTGCTTATAAAAGCAGCATATGGCAGATACAATGATCTTTTTAGTGCAACATTCTTCATGTGATCTTTGAGAACTTTCAGCCAATTTGTAGGAATGTTGTTCTTTATAGCGTGAAGCAGGTAGATATCTTCAGCTGCCATCCTATCTTTTCTCACCCTTCCTGGTAGAACTATCCAGGCCAGAAGATAAGCAACAATCTTTTCTTCCTTCATTGGTCCTTCATGCGCAAAGATCCTTTCAGTAGAATACCGTCCAGGAAACCTTAACTACTCTATGTATAACCTTCTCTTATTAAGCAGTGCATTACTTTCAGCAGATGGTAGGTGTGAAAAAGCTCCCTCAGATGGTAAATTTGTAATGATACTCCACATAAAATCATCAATCTAAATGTCAATACCTTTCATGTTGGAGTGTATGTCATCATTCACCACCTTCAAATTGTGATAGAACACCTTCACTAGGTCCGGATACCAGTATCCCTCCATCTGTACAAAGATGGATAGTCCTTGTCTTTCGAACCACTGAGGAAACATGAATCCTTCTTTTTCGAACATATTCAGATTTAGATTCTTAGGAGTAGCGATAATCTTGACAGTACTATTCTGAAATCTCTCTCGTGTTTCTTCATCGCTGATCCATCCTGTAGGATCAGAACTTCTTTTACCACCAATTTCTTTACCCTTGTTTCCTTCAACAGCACGACTTGATGATGCCATAGTATTACAGATTCTTAGAAACTTCTTTCTTAGTCTAGGGTTTTTGGAATTTTATTCACATACAGGCTAATTTCTATTTCATTTCAAGAAGAGAGACACTCTATAAAAGGCGCGAACAAGATACATCAAAATAAGGTCCATTTTAATTTTTCAAATTTGGAAAACCCCAAACAAAGACACAAAATCGATTTTATTAAATCCAAACTTAACTAATGTATGACAAATATTTTTCTTAAACAGAAACATACATACAGAAGAGACATGCAATCGATTATGCTCATAATTCAGTCGACTAAAAGTCGTAAAAATGATTTTCACATCAATACAAACAAACAAACAATCACACAATCATACAATCATACAAATCAAAAAACTTTTATGCATGATGCAGTAAGATGATATTTGTTACCAGTTGTAGACACTCAAGAAGCTTGATGTAATCGTGTTAGTTCATCCTTCAGTTCTCACTGCATGTCACAGCATCTGCTGCTATCCTGCAAAACAATTCAAATTTTTTGATGCAGGTACCCATTTGAATTTGTGTCCTTGATTGTTAGTTGTAGCTTGATGTTCCTTAGGAATCCATCTATATAAGCCTTTAGGAACACCAACCTTTATGTAAAAATAATTTCTAACTATATGACCAATGTTATTGCAGTAAAAGCAAGCATGTTTAACAGGATTACTCAAATCAGTAAACTTCTTTGTATTGGTCTTATTAGATGGAGCTTTATATCCAATTCCTTGCTTATATATAGCTCTATCTGAAGGCTTTAAAATAGCATCTAAATTATCTCTACCCTGAATGAACTTAGCTAGCGTGCTAGTCAAGTAATCTATTTGTTCAACATGAGTAGGACATTTTTCACAAATTTTTTCAACTGTTACAGTCTCAGTGATTATAGTTTTAGCAGATAATAAAGGAGCATCTAACTATTTTTGCAATTTCTCATTATCATTGACCAGATTATTTATTCTATACTCATAATCCTTTCTTTCATAGTTAAGTCGATTGACCTTATATTGCAGTCGTATTGCTTCAGCATGTATTTCCTAAAATGCATCCAGCAGCAGGTCGTACTTCACTTTCAATAGGTTCTTTCTCGAACTCTATATCACTTTCATAATCTGTCAGTGATGTTCTAGCCATGAAGCATATGTTTGATTCCTCTTCACGATCACAATCTTCATCACTTGAGGATTCTGAATCAGTGTTTTCCCAGGCAATATAAGCACTCTTTTGCTTTCTGTTTTTGTCCTGAGGAAACCTCTTGTTAGCTTTCTACTTCAACTTCAGATCTGGACAATCAGGCTTGATGTGTCCTTTTTTGCCACATTCATAACATTGAATTGCATTTGATCTAGAAGCTTTCTTGGCTTTGGTATTTCTTGCATGGTTAGTAAGTTGACTAGTATTTTTCATATATCGATTGAATTTCCTTACCACCATAGACATCAGTTCATTGTTGTCCAATTCAGCATCTGAATCATCCTCTGATTATGCAATCTTCGAGGCTTTCTTGCTGGTAGCTTTCAATGTTATGGACTTCTTTTCTTCAATCTCTTCCTTATCTTTCAATCTTTCAAGTTCAAGTTAATGTTCTCTTAGCTTCCCGAACAAGGTAGCCATGTTCATGCTAGTTAGATCCTTGGATTCAGAGATTGCAGTGACTTTTGGTTTCCAGCTTCTGTTTAGGCTTTTGAGAATCTTGATGTTGATCTCCTCTTTATCAAAAACTTTTCAAAGAGTCATTAGATGGTTGACAATGTGAGTGAACCTTTTTTGAACCTCATATATGGTTTCACCAGTCCTCATTCTGAAAAGTTCATACTCTTGTATTAATGAATTCTTTCTAGCTCTCTTGACCTCATTTGTGCCTTCATGTGTAACTTCCAAGACGTTCCACATTTTTCCTTAGCAGTTTTGTATTGAGAGATCTTGAAAAATTCATCAATTGTTAGTGCAAAGGCAATAATATTTCGTGTTTTAACATCATACTCTGCTTTACGATTTTCATCTTGATGTAAGACCCGAATAAAATAAAAATATATTTTATTTTTATTTTTATATTTATAATATTAAAAAATTATTTATGGTATGAAATTGGGAAATAAAAGTATTTTGTAGTAATATGAAGATTTAATTACTAAAATTAGTGATTTTAGTTTAGACTTTTACCGTAGAAGAATGAGTAAGTTTATATATATATATATATATATATATATATATATATAAAATATAGAAAGTTAGATTACGTACGTTTATATATATTATATATAATACAGAATTTTATATATTTATGCGTTAAAAGAGGTGGACCCAGACATTGTTTTTTTTATAATTGAGCTTGGGTTGTTTTTCTTCCTACTGGATGCGTAGCATAGTCTAGGTGTTTATTATATTTATACATATGGAGATTTAAATTATATTTTAGGAGAGAAAATTAGATATATTCTTTTTGGTTCTACATGTTACAGGGGGGAACGAAGTGTTTTCTTTTCTTAGTTTTGGTTGGCACGTTGCAGAGAATTAAGGGTTGGGTATCGGGCTTTAAATAAATAAATAATTAAACAAGAGCAGGGAAACAGATAGTGATATTAGGATGGAGATATTTAAGGAAGTTTTAGAGTAAGCTAGGGTAGAAAAAGGCTGAGCGTTGAAATAAAAAAGAAAAGGGATTCTTTCATTCAACATAGGGCATTGGTGGAGACGAGGGTGAGACCTTGCAACCTGTAGTGAACCAAGCAAGACGTTAGCAAAACTCTTTTCAATCCAGGTAAAGGGAGTAGCTAGAATATCTTATATGTGTTACATGTGTGTGATACTATAGATCCTTGTTCTGATTTTGTTTTCAGATTCTTCTCGTACGTGTGGTAAGACGTATACGGTTCATTGGGTTAGAGTGATAAGTTTTGGGTTGTGATTATGGAGAGAAACCAAGGAATGGGTTTGAGGTTTATTAAAGTGTAAATAAAAGGAGTGAAGATGAGGGGGCGATTCATGGCTGCGAGGGAGAAGGGTTGAAAGGTTGATGTTTGAGGTTGTTCATGGGTATAGTTGCTGTAAAAGAAAAGTGTGCATGAGGAAGAGGAAATATTACGTGTGAAATATGAGAAGAAGGGAGTTGGAATTTAAATTGGATATGGTTGAGTGGGTTTCATTTTAATGAAAGGTTGGAGTAATCTCCGTGCAGTGAAGAATTCACATAATTCAAGATATTGGATGGTGTTGTCTTTTTACAATTAAATGAGGATGGATCCCGTAGTCTGATAAGTATCTTGGCAGAGGGGTTCTT
Organism: Vigna reflexopilosa; assembly: GCA_027742785.1. NCBI lineage: Eukaryota > Viridiplantae > Streptophyta > Magnoliopsida > Fabales > Fabaceae > Vigna > Vigna reflexopilosa. The sequence continues at coordinate 19,426,578 of CM050911.1, forward strand.
GTTTGGTTAATTTTGTTTTCTTGTATGCATGGAAATTGATAAACAATGTGGTGGTGGAACCATGGATTAAAGAAGAAAAAAATGCAACTTAATAATAGATTTTCGTATTCTTGTGGTGCTTTTATTTTTGGGCATATTAGTTCTGCATCTGAACTCACTTTGTGAGTTGACTTTTTAGTATACATAATGGAATTAAAATGAAAGTGTCCGTGGATGGTTAATTAGCATCAATTTATTGGGATGGAGGCACTATGTGTTAAATCTTGTTTAGAACGTGAGGGTTGTGATTGGATTTTAGTAAAACTAGTGGTGTTCAATTGTGAGTTGGTAAATAGATTATGATATTTTGTATGAACCAAGTAATTTGTAGAACATTGTGATGATGTTAAATGTTGATGAATGGTCAGTTAAACACCTATAAGAATATGTATTATTGAGATTAGGTGTCTGACTTATTGGTATTGATGACTCTTTCGGTTATGTGATGCGGAAAAGAAATTTTCTTCGGCCGTGTGATGTGGAAAGATGATATTTTGGTATTGATGACTCTTTCGACCGTGTGATGCGGAAAGATGATGTTTTGGTATTGATGACTCTTTCGGCCGTGTGATGCGGGAAAGAAATTCTCTTTGGTCGTGTGATGCAGGAAGATGATGATTCGGCAGTGATGACTCTTTCGGTCGTGTGATGCGGGAAAGAAATTTTCTTCGGCCTTGTGATGCGGGAAGATGATGATTTGGCAGTGATAACTCTTTCGGCCGTGTGATGCGAGAAGATGATGATTTGACAGTGATGAGTCTTTCGGCCGTGTGATGCGGGAAATAAATTCTCTTCAGTTGTGTGATGCGGGAAGATGATGATTCGGAGGTGACGACTCTTTTGGCCGTGTGATCCGGGAAAGAAGTTCTATTTGGTTGTGATACGGAAAGAGGATGTTGTGTGACTCGTAATAAGTTGGTTATGGTGATTAGGTGGTGAGGTTGTGTGGGAGTGTAGAGAAAATAGAGCATTGAGTTGTGATGTTATTGTTTTTATGTTAGTGTGTGATGTTAATTTGGTGATGATATATGCTTATGTTTTGGTTATTATTGTAGTTAATATGATTAATGTATATTGTGTGATATGATAATTCTGGTTACTTACCCTTGCATGTTTGTGGTTGTGGTTTCCTCCTACGATTATCGTACTTGTACGGGAGTAGATGATTTGCAGATAAGTTCAGAGCTGAGTAGCTGACGAGAGTTGGGATGTTATGTTCGGGGATTTATAATTTATTTTCTATTATTTAAAAGTTTTTCGATTTGGTATTTTTATGTAAAAGTGTTATTCTGAGATTTCTAGACAACATTATGATTATGTTTAGCTTCCGCAATTTTAATCGAATAAAGTTCATTATCTTTCATAAATATTTTATAGAAAGGTTTGAAAAAAATTGTACTGTGACATCTCGAAATTTGGGGTGTTACACTTGAGACCACTCAGAAAATTTTCAAAACAGTTTTTCCATTGACAACTTGAGATGGCTCAAAGGGACCATTTACTATTGCATCCCAAATACCTCTATCCATAGATTCATGAAAAATTTGCATTCGAATTTTCAAAAAAGGATAGTTTTCACCCGCAAACAGTGGTGGTCTGTTTGTAGATGCACCTTCACCAAAGGTTTGAAAACTAGAAGCCATTTGCCAAGAATGTAGTCGAATCAAAGAAAAATGTAGTCGACTGTTTTTCAAATATATTATGAAAACCAACTCTGGTGCCAATTGTTTGAAAAAGAATGGCTTAGTTTCAACACCAAGAGGGGGCGAATTAGTGAAAATAAAAATTAGAGTATTTTCAAAATCTTATTCGCAAAGTATAAAACTTTCAAAAGTTTCTTGAATCTCAATGAAAAAAATAAACCAGTGCAGCGGAAAATAGTTGACTATGCTAAAAATAAATTCGACTTGAAAGTAAAGAGTTCAGGGATAGAAAATTTAAACATAGTTTTTATATCGGTTCAGCCAAATTGCCTACATCCAGTGTCCTTCCTGTACCCAGAAGCAAATTCACTATAATGGTCAAGGTTTTTAAAACAAGGTTTCTATAAAGACCTCCACGTCAAAATATAAAACACCTTTCTAACCCTCTAACCAAAGTATAGGCATCCAACACCCAAAGAACAGCAACAAGATATCCTATCTCCTGCAGTCTTTGTCAACTTTGAACAATCCTCAAAGTTCCTAGAATATAGCACGTCCTATTCTTGTAATCACAACAGGGCAGCCACAATCTTCACAAGATTGAGAGAAGTAGATGATCACGTTTCCAGTACACCTCAATGTGCAGTATGATCAAGTCTTTTTTTCAGCACAGGAACCTTGCTCTTCAAGCAACTATCAAAGAATGATCTCCACGGTCTTCTTGATAAGTTCTTGGAGCTTCTCACTTTCTGACAGAGATCAAGATCTGAAACAATAGAATGAAAATGTTAGAATTACCAAAAGTCTTTGTACAACACAGAATCACGTCTATATATAGTTTTCTATAAAATAGACGCTCCCATAGTTGACTACACTACTAATACAGTCGACTTAAGTCAGACAGTTAAGACACTTAAGACATTTAGTAGTAGTCAGACAACTAAACTGATTGAACATTTAATTCAGTTGACTTGCAATTAATGCTTGGTCAAGGATACAAAATGTAGCTGTTATGGTTCACAAGCATCAACTGAAATTCAAAATATAACTAACTAAGTCGAGTAGTTTGCGCATACAGTTGACTATGTCACTTCAATGTAGTTTTGAAAATCTTTCTTTGCAAAATTACTCACATGAAAGGCACAAGTTTTAATCGACTTGGTTCATAATGAAGTCGACTTAAAACTTGCAGTTTTGCCACACAATATAAGTTTAACCAAGTGCATGTGGTTTTCTTTTCTAAAACATATGTTATGCAATCACAGATGATATCTCATGTAGAAAGCAGTGAAAATGCACACATAGATAGAACAACACAAGCATGTTCTTTAAGAACTTATACACAAGAAAGTCTTGAACATGCAGCACATTTCAGTACATGTGTTATTAATAATGTGTTGTTATCATCAAAAATCAGAAGCAATGTGAGATTGTAAGGTTTAACTAAACCAGTACTTTCCTTATCAACAATCTCAACAGAAATCGATTGAGTTTTGCTTTACCGCGAAAGTGAATAGTTTGGGTTCCCTCCAAATCTATTTTACTGGTCTATTAACCCTAAACAAAGAAGTTTGTCCCTCACACTTTCTCCTCAAACATTGTAATCCTTCCCTCTTTGGTATTATGAGATTTATCTTCTACACTCTATATCAATGGCATCCTCTTCATCACAAAGAAAGAGAGTGAAGACACGGGGCAACAAGAATATAAGGAGAGCATCAAATTTGGATGGTTGGATCAGCGATGATAGTGCGCAATCCAATTTCCTAGACAGTTGGAATATGAGAAAATTAATCACACACAAGTACTTGAAACAGAGTTTCTTCAGAGATAAGGGACTTATGTTTCAAAATTGGCTGAGCCAGTAGGGTCTAAAGAAGTTTGTTGAGATGGCTGACCCGTGGTACCCTGAGCTTGTAAGGGACTTTTACTCAAACCTCAAGATAAGTGATGGAACACTCTGTTCCAGAGTAAAATGTGTAGATATCAAACTAACTGATGAGGTATGGATGGACATTGCTGGTTTTAGGCTATGAGGAGAAAAATGCCATCTAGGAATAGAAGGATTTCACAAATTCTCAGTGTATCAGGATTATTTAAGAAATCTTGATGAAATAAGAGACTATTCTCACTACAAGACCGGAGGAATGAAGGATGACAGGTTGACTGTTTTTATAATCTCTTGGAAACTAATGTCAAGGAGAAGCAACCATGCACAGGCGAGTATGGAGGACCTATATCTCCTAAAGGCTATCAAGGAAAACATCCAAGTTGACTAGCCTGCTGCAGTATCTAAGAACATGCTCAAAGTGACAAGACTGGAGTCAACTATGCTACCTTACTGTGTCTTCATCTCCAAAGTACTGATTCACTTTAGGGTAGAATGTGTAAATGAATCCAGCGAGTCGTATGGTAGAGCAAACATGATTGACAAATCTGCTTTACACCTGATGGATTTACAACATACTCCAGATGGTTGGCAATTCAAGGATGAGCATGCTGAAGAAGATGAAAATGTTGCAGGATCCTCTTCTTTTCCTTATAGACCACGTTCGGAATTTGAAAAATTCATTGTCACGGAAATATGGTCTCTGAAGATCATATACCAGGATACAAGGCAAGATGTTTCGGAAATCAGAGAGCATCTAAACTTGAATAATCAAGATGAGGAAGAAGTAGCTGAAGATGAATCTGGTGAGGAAGGCAGTACACCAAAAGAGAGTGCAGCTGAGGAAATGGAAAAAGAGGAGAGTGAGGATGAAAATATCGTTGAAGAAAGCAACAGTGACATGCTTCTTTGTAACTACATGAAGAAGAAGAATAAGAAAAGGACCTAAAAATAGTTAGTTGTTTATGTTTTAGTACTGTAATTGTTTCTGGTTTTATTTCATTTTGTAATGTTTGGCGATGAATGCCATAACTTTTGAGTCTTATCTGATTATAATCGTTGGTTGATCATGAATGAAATCAGATTTCTGTTTAATCAATATGTATGTGAATGACTTGTTGTGAATGTCGACTTAATCAGATTGATAATCGATTAACATTTGTGTATGTATGCAATTTGATATATTTTACTGTTACATTCATATCATAGCATATTCATACCTTAACTGTATTAATTCATGTACTGCATTGGTACTAAATTGCTTGATCTAGTTAATCCTAAAAGGTTATGCAGGAACAGTGTTTGCTGACTCAGTTAAAATGGAAAATCAATAATGTGCTACAACAAGGTGTCGATTAAGATCATGTTTTAATCGATTGGTTTTCATCATTTGGTTTTCATCATTTGGTTTGAAGATTCCAAACTTCGGATATCTGTTATCTTTAAACCTGGACATATTATTTGTTGAATGTTTATTCCTCTTATATCTTTGTGTTTATCCGCTGTGAATATGTTTATGAGATATTAAGTGATTAAACGGATTTGTTAATTCAACATGTATTAATCTGCTCAAATAGGAAGTGATAAAATTTACTCTGATACATTGCTTGAATATGTTTTTATATGCTTTGATACTTACTCTGATACATCTGCATTATGTATTTGTGATTTGAAGATGATACATGCATAATGACAGGGGGAGCATTGCATATTGCATATTAGTTCACATGTTTCTCACACCAAGAGGGGGCTGAATTGGTGAAACTTAAAATCAGAGTCTTTTTCAAATCTTTTTCGCACAGTTGATGCCTTTAAAAACTTTCTTGAAACGCAAGGAAAAAGACTTGTTACTGCAATAGAAATAAAGTTGACTTAATGCAGAAGAGAGTCTAATTGAAAGTAAAGGTGTAGGGATCAGAGAAATCAAACACTGGTTTTTATACTGGTTTGGCCAACCTGCTTACATCTAGTGTCCTTCCAATCACAGGAAGCAAATGCACTATAATGATCAAGATTTTTACAACAAGGCTTTTATAGCGACCACACGTCAAAAATATAAAACACATCTCTAACCCTTTAATCAAAATATAGGCATACAACAAAAAGACCAGCAGCAAGAATCCCCTCTCCTGCTGTCTTCACCCTTTGAGCAACCCCTCAAAGTCAAGAATGCAGCACGTCCTTCTTCCTGTAATCACAATAGGGAAACAAGCCAATCTTCAATAGATTGATAATCCTGATCACACAGCAAACACCTCAAAGTGTATATCGATTAGACTTTCAAAGCACAACAATCTTGCTCTTCAAGAAATCACAAGAGATGAAAGATATCACAAAAATTGTTAGAATCACTAAGCTTCTTACAGAAATCGAACTTGCGTCAATTTATAGTTTTTCACAATTCTGACGCTCTTAAGTCAACTTAGCTACTAATGCAGTCGAATGAACAAAACAGTTATATCAGTTAGTAGCAGTAAAAGCAAATAATTGATTACGCAATTAATGCAGGTTATTCTCATTTAATGCTTGGTCAACCAAATTAAAAATACAAATGTTAGACAGTTTATGTCCAACATTAACAGAATTTCAAAACATAACAAACTTATTTGAATGCCTTGCGCATATAGTCGACTATGTGACAGTTTAAAAAATTGTTTTGAAAAACTTTCTTTCTGAAAAATCTCACAGCACACTTTGAAAAATTCTATGCAAGGACATGAGTTTTAATCGACTTACTTCATAATGAAGTCGACTTAAAACAATTGTTTTGCCACACAATTAAAGTTCAACAAAAGTGCTTGTGGTTTTTCTTTTCCAAAACATTTGTCATGTGTTCATAGATAAAATATCATATATATCACAGCAAAATGCAAGCAAAACAGCAACAACATCATAAACATGTTCTCATATAATCATAATCATGAAAGCAATGAACACGTAACACAAAGTACACATGTGTTATTAATTATGGTGTTTCATCATCAAGAACCAGAAACTCTGAGATTCTAGGTTCAGCTAAACAAGTGCTCCCCCTATCAACAATCTCAACACTCTTATTTCCTGGTGCTCTAAAAAGCAATCGGCGGTGCCTCTCTCAAGCTGTGAAGCTGAGTATATAGCTAGGAGTTTTGCTACTTGTCAAGGTGTTTGGATTAAGGAGTTGATGAAAGAATTGAAGGTCTCTATGGAAAAGCCAATTCAATTGAAGATTGACAACGTTTCAGCAATCAATTTAACCAAGAATCCTGTTAGCCGTGGAAGGAGTAAACATATAGAAGTTAAATTCCACTTTCTGAGGGACATGGTGAATAAGGGAAGGATTGCTCTAGCCTACTACAAAACTGAGGTGTAGTTGGCTGATTTATTTACCAAAACTTTGAAGATAGATAGGTTTGATTCTTTGAAAGAGAGCATAGGATTTGTATCCCTTAAGCATCTGTCTTAGGGGGAATATTAGTAGTGTAAGTCAGTATTATTTTGTTTGACAGTTGTTGATAAGTATTGCTTTGTGATGCTCTAGTGTGTTGATTGATGTTGAGATGATGCATGATGTGCTAATATACAGGTGATGGCTCACAGTGTATGAAATAGGTGCTTGAGGTAAAATCTGATTGAGATACTCAGCAGGGTGTTTTTCTGAATTCTAGGACTTGAGAGTTTACTTGTGTGAGTTTTGGGCTTAAGAGTTTTTTGTGAATAAATGTTATTACTTTGGAAGCATGAATGATTTTGCCCAAATTTTCTGTGATTAAACTACTTGTTTGCAGGTTTCATATGATCAAGAACATCTTTTGTTATCCCTTATTCTTTTAGCCTTCACATGATTTTTGTCCACTGAAAAGAGAACGATTTGTTTTAACCTTTGAACCTTGAGCCTTATGCATTTTTGAAAACCCTTACCTTGAGTTAAGTTGAGAACATTTGTGAGGTATTGATAAAGGTTCAAGTTTGGGGTTGCTGGAAATATTGAGAAAGAAAGGAAAAAGAAAAAGCATTGAGTTAAGCAGTGAGTACATGAAAAGCAAAAGAAAAAGAAAAAGAAAAATGAAAAAAGAAAAAAAGAAAAGCTCAATGCAAGGGAAAGTTGGGAAAAAGAAAGTGAGTTTGTGATTGAATGATGAAATCATAAATGCCTCTCTTAACTCAAGGATTTTGCTGACCAGAAAAACCAATTTCCTTCCTTGCCCAGCCATGTTACAAGCCATGAAAAGCCCTTGTGATGAGAACTTGCTTGTGAGTATGTTTGATTGTAAAAGGAAAGCACTGCACATCGTATTATAAAAAATACATGTTGTCACGGCTTGGGCTGAGAAAAGGAAAGCACTGCATACGCATTTGGGCTAGAGAATGGGGTGACATCCAGCAAAGGAGGACACGACTTCAACACGTGAAAGGAAGCGTTGTCACGGCCTGCAAAGGAAAGCACACAATAGCTCCACGCTACATCCAGCAAGCGGTGCACTCGTGGATGTTGAGTTGTCAACTGGAAAAAAGAAAAAGAGGCTGGACTGTGGACACCTGGGCACGGGTTTTTTTGGCAGAAGCTGGCAAGAAGAGCATGTCATTCACCCTTATATTTGAGGTAGCAGCCACCAACCGGGGTTTTTTTTTTTTCTTTGAACATTGATAGAGGAATGGGAAATAGCTGACGGTGGTGCTTCATGATGTAAAACAACTCTTTTATTTTGGCTTTTAGAATAAAGGGTGTGACGGCCAGCTGTCACCCACTTAGGATTAGATTTACTTTTGTTTTGAAAAGAGAGAGGGCTCATTCCATTTGTCTTGTGCTGTCACGGTTGGGTGGAGAGCAATGTCTTGGAAGCATCTCATTTGTTTTGAAGATTTACATTTCCATTTTACAAGAGCTGCTGCTACGTCCACGTGAGAGGAGGTCCTAGGAGCTTCTTTTAGCCTATTTTAAATGCTTGATCCAAGATTTAAGTTTTGTTAAATTCTCATATTGAATGCTTGCTACCTTTTAAGTTATTCTTCTGTCACGCATTTTTCTTTCTTTTTATTAAGTGTTGTTTAATTGATGGAAGTGTGTTGGAAAGATGCATGGTGTATTTCAATTTCATTTAATAGCATTGGATGCATTTTCTCTTTATTTATTGCATTCAAGTTGTTTACGAAATTGGTATTATATTTCTTTTCGTTGCATTGTGTTTTTATGCGTTGTCTTTAATTAATGGAAGATGCATTTCTGATTTGACAATTTCAATTCAAGTGAGTCACACAAGTTCTCTTTAATTAGTTGTAATGTTAGCTTAGGTTAGTCAGGTTGGTCATTAATGATATTACATTGTTTCCTTGAGATTTCTCGGACTGTACTTGTGTTTATTCTGCTCTGCCTAACATTCTATGAAATCTGACTGTGTTCTTGCAATGGGTATACGCTTAGTTGGCCAATTGGTGATTGCATCTTCGCTTAGTTGATCGATCTATATAGAACACATTGGATGGAATAGGTGTATTGCGTTCGCTTAGTACGCGATTATGATAGCATGATTAACCTTCGCTTAGTCAGTTAGTTGTGCTGGATTAGAGGTTAGAGTAGTTTATTCATGGGACATCTGCACTTTAATTGTCATGATGCTGCTCTGATTTGGCTTAATATTTAATTTGTTGTGTGCTTGCGATTGGGTATACGCTTAGTTTCCTAATCGGTGTTTAATCTTCGCTTAGTTGATTATATTGTATGGTGCATGACTGATTAGATTTGTGCACTGCATTTGCTTAGTTTGCAATTCTGAAAACCGAATTAGCCTTCGCTTAGTTGGGTGATTCGTGTTGGATTTGGATTAAAATAGTGTGTAATTGTCGGTAATCTTTGATTGGAAGCATAGTAATTAAGTTAATGACCAACCGTTTTTATTCTGTATTTGATTCCGTCTTTACATTTCTATTTTCATTTCTGTTTGCATTCTTTTTTTAATTTAATTCATTTGCATTCACAAAAACCTTTCACAACCCCTCCCCCCCCCCACTTCGTGTTTGACCTAATTCCTGAACCATGGTTTGGTCCTTAAGAGACGACCTAGGAGTCACTTCCTAGTCTATACTGCATTCTTTATGCATATCAAATTTGTATGGGGTGTCACAACTCATCAGGGAGTTCTCTGAAGAGTCCACCGCTCAGCGGTGGCTTCACCGTCCGGCGGTGAGGTCGTCACTCAATTTCACCCCTCAACGCTGGCGCTTGAGCGTCTGGTAGAGAATCCCTCTACGTGGCTGGCACTATGCGCTGGAATAGCGTTGAGCGATGGCTGTGACTCTTCATTTACTCACTTTTCCAGCTTCTCTTGTGTCCAACTCCTTTCTAGTTCAACATCCTTCATTCAATTCCTCCTGACAAAACCTACCAAAACAAGAGAAAACCAAGCATAAAACCAAGAAAACCAACTTTGACTCTCTTATTCTATAACTTAAGCAAAATGCATGATTTCAAGCTAATTCTAAGTCATAAAGGGTGTGTTTAATGTCAAATTTAAGTAAGAAAATAACGGATTTTGAACTGTTATCAGTTAACATTAATGCATAAAGAAGAATTCTTACATACATGAGAGGGAACTTGGTGAAATCTAACCCCAACAACATATTCATCTCATATTAATCAACATTCGTTCATCATTGTTCTACTCTGCTATTGATCAAACTGCATTCATATTTAATTTTCTGTTCTTACATTTGAAACCAATGATCTCGTTTTCTTTAAGTCTTAATTAATCGAGTTATCACACGACTGTCTAGTGTCGAGAGTCTCTTGGGACACGATACTTGGTCTTACCATTTTATCTTACTTGTGCGATTCGGTACACTTACCGATCCATCAACACATGGTTGTCATAGTTTCATTGCTTTTCCTCATCTTTGATTAAATACTCCTTATTTTGCATTCTTCGGATGGATAATATTGCCTAAATCATCACGAAACTACATGAGTAGACTTTGCATGCATTTTGATAGAGTAATAGGTCTACATGGATTTCAGAACATACATTTCCTTCATCTTGTGTTCCTTCTAAAATTCTCTTAAGCAAGATTGCATTATCCATATAAGAGTAACAAGTCTAATTTGTTTAGGGCATTTAAAATGCATCATCATCCATCATAGCCAGGTTTAGTTTTGGTTTTCTTTGCATAATGAAGTCATAGCATTTAGATTTCCATTTCATACATCCATTGAACATAGCCTTCTAATATCTATACTCTAACATGTTTTGAACATTTCCACCCCTTTCCTTACACGCCATTCATCACATATTTCATTCTCTTGCATCTATTTTCAAAAATTTAGGCTTACGTTGACCATTCTTTACTTCTTTCTTCATTTCATATGCATCATTCATTAGGTTTCATTCATCTATAATTCTGTTTTAATTTTTTCCCCACCTTATTTTTTGTTAGTAATAGATATGATTAAAATTCTACATTTCGAAAACTTATTATGAACCGAGTCCTAGGAATGTTACCAAGGTTGTTCTCTATACTGCATTAGTGGGAAAAATCTGGTTTTGTTGGTCTTTTTGTGACAAAAAGATACCTTTCAACAACAAATGGCGTCATTGGGGACTCTGACAACTAAAGTTTAGGAGTGTGGTGTAATCCTTGTTTAAATCATTTATGTTCATTTCTAATTTTGAATAATTTTTCTTTTGTGAAGACTCTATGGATTAACTCGTGGGTTTTTGTAGTTGTGAGTGCTAAGTTGTATGACTTGATCCAGCCATAGCCCTTTATACAATCTAGATCCTGAAATCGATAGACCAGAAAAGGACCAAGAAAAAGAGGAATCAGTGTCAATTTAAGGCTGCCGAGCAAACTACTGAGCCAATTCCAAAAGCATCTCCAGCAACTGAATTCTTATCTGATCCGTCAAGACCTAAGGGTGTGGCAACTAGTCAAAGAGAGAGGACACTGAAGGAGCTTGCAAATCAAGAAATAGGATACCAGCCTCTACCATGAGGCCTATGGAGGTTCCTAAAGAGATTGTCAAGATGAAGGCCTTTCCTTTTTCCCTACAACATGCAGCCAAGGAGTGGTTGTTTTCTCAAAACGTGCCCATCACTAGATTGGATGAGATGAAGAGGAAATTTTTGGAGTGGTTCTTCCGTACATCCAGAACAGTAGTAGTGAGGAAGGACATAAGTGCCACTAGACAGTCACACACTGAAAACCTATTTGAATACTAGAGGCATACCTGCTCAGCCCTTGGTCAACCCGAAAGAAGCACCAAGCAATTCATAGAAGAAACACCATGAATAAGCTTTCTCTTTCCCTTTCTTTTTCTTGTTCCTTGTTTCCTTTTTCCAATTCTGGGGGCGTTCCAAAGGCCATGCTAGGTTCTAATTTCATTTCCATTTCTTCCTTTTACCGAATCTGTTTGTAATTCCATTGCAATTCAATTTCAATTTCATTTCCATTTAATTTTTATTGCTCTCTTCAATTTCCTTTCTTCTGCTGTTGCTGATTTCGTTTTCAATTCTTTACTGCAAATTCGTTTTATGTATTGCTGCAATTACCATTTTCTGTATTCTGTTTCTGTATTCTATTTCTGTATTATGATTTTTTGTATTTAGATTTCATTTTCTGCTGCAGCAATTTTGTTTCTGCTTCTGTATTCTGGTTCTGCAATTCTATTTTTGCATTCTATTTCTGTATTATGTTTATGATTCTCTGTATTTAGTTCTACACTTATGTTTTTACTGTATTGCAATTTAGTTTTGATGTTCTTGTTTAATTTTTGTATTCTCATTTTCTGTATTTTGATTTTCTTTATTTTCATTTTTTGTATTTTGGTTTTCTGTATTTTCGTTTTCTGCCACTGCAGTTTTTTGTTCCAGATTAGTTTTTACTGTTCAGTGCTGCCGCAATTTAGTTCTGCTATTTGCTAATTAATTCCAATTTCGTAGATGCAATTCTAGTTTCGCTTTCCTGTTTTATGTGCTGTAATTTGATTTTCAAATTCCATTTAGTTTTTTCTATTTTGAATTTTGTATTAATGATAGCTTAATTATGTGTTTGTTGGACACTAGGAAGATTACAATAATTCCATGAGATTTCTACACTGTTAATTGGTATTCTGCTGCCTTGCCTTGTACCATGTTTAATCTGATTTGAGCTTACAATTAGGTATATGCTTAGTTGTCTAATTTGTGTTTAATCTTCGTTTAGTTGATTAGAGTCACAAATGCTTAATCTATGGTAGCATTGAATTAATTAAATGTGTGCATTGGGTTTGCTAAATTCGCATTTATAAAAACTAAATTGATCTTCGCTTAGTTGATTAATTTAAGTTGGATTAGAGGTCAGAGGAGCGGGTAATTGTTGTTAATCTGGGATTGGAAACATTGTAATTAAACTAGTGACCAACCGTTTTTAATCACTGTTTAATTTAAATTTCTTGTTCAATACTTATGCCGACAATGTGTTCGATACTTTGAAAGAAAGAATTGGTCATTGAGAGATGGCCTAGGTGTCACTTCCTAGTATAATGTGCTTTAATTGCATATTAATTTGATTCAAGTACGGCCTTGATATCAAATTTTGGCGCCGTTGTCGGGGAACAACGGTATCTGTCAAACTTTTTGTTTGTTGTGTTGTATATTCTCTGTTGTGTATTTTGTGTTATGCATGTATGCAGTTTGAGGCGTTTGTTTGCTATTAGAAGTCTGCTGCAGAATTGCAATTCATCTATGCGCTCTGTGAATAGTGATCGTGAATAGTAATTGTGAATAGTGACGTGAATAGTACCAGTGATTTTCTAATTAATTGCCATTTTTCATTTTAATAGCTAGAGGTGTTATATTTCTTTGAATTTTTTTGTACTCACTTCTTTTAGCCTATATTTTGATGGAAAAATACCAGAAACAATTGTAGTAGTCCCAATTCTGTTCTGTGAAAAAGTGGTGGGGCGAAACTTCAAACTGCCATAACTTTTGCTCATTTTATCAGAATTGCAATTATTATATATGCTTTTGGGGTAGAAAAATAAGATCTAGCATGTAAAATAAAATAAAATAAAAGAGTTTTTATATTTTTTGATCTTGAATATTTATTTATGGTGTGCATTAGTATGAGGAAAGCATAATGAAAGTTGTTAGACCCAAAATAATTACGATAAGATGTGTATTTCAAGTTGTTTCGCAATTAATGAAAATTTATGGTTTTATGATACTAGTATGATGTTTAAGTATTGAGTATATGATTTTAATATTTTATTTTAGTATGCTGAATAACCAGGGTATATATTAATATTTTATTAAGTTAGAATATACATCTAGTATATGAGTTGATTATAGTACAAATACTCATTGTTTTGGCTAATGAAAATGTAACATCTTACTTTTCTCTCTTCTATAATTAAAGGGTAATGATACTTTGACACCCAAAATGTGACAAATTTTTGACACCGCCACGTGTCACATTCTGGATGGGCTATGTGTTTTAAAAAATAAAATGACAGAATGAAGTGGATTCAATGTGTAGTAACAGACTTGGGATTAATGTACAAATAAGTGGGTAGTTTAGGCTAACTTTTAGCACGAGGAGGGCATTTTTGAATCTGCCACTTGTTTTGAACTCCACAGTTTATTTTTAACCAATTTTATTGAATAAAATTCATTAATTATCATTTAAGAACACATTTATATCGAAGTTCATCCCGAAGGAAACATTTTGTTTAAAATGATGGTGCAAAAAGAAAAATGGTAGCAATGTACAAATAACTGGGTAGTTTAAACTAACTTTTAGCACCAAGAATGCATCTTTGAATCTGGCACTTGTTTTGAACTCCACAGTGAATACATGTCCTTCTGTCATTTTATTTTTTAAAACACGTGAACCACCCAGAATGTGACACATGGCGATGTCAAAAATTTGTCATATTCTGGGTGTCAAAGTATCATTACCCATAATTAAACTTTGTCTTCTTTCCCCCACACACCCACTACTCATTTCTTTCCACTGTAGCAACTTTGAAATTTTGACTCCACTCCAAACTTCTACCCAATGAAATCAAATAGGACTAAACCTACAAAAGTTTGAAGTGATATTGTGGGAAACATCAAGCGCAGAGGAGGGTGGTCTCTTTTTTGTAGGAACCATCCAACACTTTGCTGATTTTCAAGGATAAACACGTTGGTTCTTTGCCTTAAGAAGGGGAGGAAAATACAAATTAAAACTTAGGAGAGAAGTGAGGTTGGTTTGAGAAAGGAAGAAAAGGATATACAAAGCAGAGAAACTTGACAAACTCAGGGTAGATCTAGACATTTGGAGTTATTGGTTGAGGTAGGGGAACTAATCCTTTCTTATACATGACTAATATACATTTTATGATCATGAATATTAACTATGAATATGTTGAATTTGATAATGGTAGCTATCTACATACTTGTGTATATTTTGGTTTTCCTGATTTTGATTCTGTTATTCTCGAGTTACTTTGGTAAAACTTCCATTTGAACTTTGTTTACCATTGGATTTAGCTAAAATTTTGGTATAATCCTAAGACATAGTTCTTCACTTTAACCGTTCGGATCATTAATTAAAAGTCTTAACTTAGAGAAATAAAACCCGCATGTTGCGGTAAATTAATTAGCACTGTAATTCTGTTATTGAGTCCTTTGGGTAAAACATAACTTTTGTCCTATTAGACCGTTAGATCAACTTGAAATTTGGATATACGATTCTTAAGACATATTATTACACTTTCACCGATAGATTTTCAATTTAAAGAATATGTTTCTAGTAATTAAATTTGCAATTTTGGGAAACTTGATGAATACTGTGTTTCTATTCTTAAGTTACCTTGGTAAAAACTTAAATTTTCACTTCATCTATCGTTAAATTAACCTTAAAATTTTATATGTAGTTCATAAGACCTATTGATTCATCTTGACTGTTCGGATTTTCAATTAGATGTCTGTGTTTAGAGAAATTCATTTCGTATTTTGAGTAGAGTTCAAAATCACTCAAATTTTTTCCTTAAGCTACTCGGATAAACTTCAATTCCTATCTAGTTAACCGTTAGATTAATCTGAAATTTTAATATGTAATTTCTTAAACATGGTGTTTTAGTTTGACCGCTCAGATTTTTAATCGGATGTATAGATTTAGATAAATCATTTTCATATTCTCTTAAAGGTCTCAAAAATGCTAAATAATGTTTCTGGGTCATCTATACAAAAATTAAGATTTACCTTTTATTAACCGTTGGATTGATTTGAAAATTTTACCATAGGTTCTAAACATGTTTTTAATTAGTTTGATTGGTTCATATCTTTAATTATTAATATGTGTATAGATTAATTGTTTCATGAAATATCAAATTGATTTGTATTGGGTGGAATTTTGAGTAATTGTATTTTTGAGTTGTAAGTGTAGTTGTATTTTGAGGATTGGAAGATGAGTTATATGACATATTTTATATTAGAAATTAAATTATATTGTGCATGATTGAGTTTATAATCATTATTTGAGTTAAATCATGGACTATAAGTCAATTGATGTTAAGTCTGGATGTGTAGTATAAGCATTCTTGCTGTAATTGTAAAAGTCAGAGTTTTATTTATTTATTTTCCTACGACTTGGTAAGTCGGGAAAGGGGAGATGTTCGAAGATGGACACTACTTTGGTAAGTAGATAGGAGAATGAGATGTTAGTTTGACATAAACCGCAATGCTTTGGTAAGTAGGCAGAATGTCTCATACTATGCTACTTTGGTAAGTAGATAGTATCTCTTTGTTGTGCCACTTTGGTAAGTAAACAATGTCACCTTGTTGTGCTACTTTGATAAGTAGAAAATATCACCTTGTTTTGCTACTTTGGTAAGTAGACAATATCACCTTTATGCTACTTTGGTAAGTAGACAATATCACCCTTTTGGTATTGCTTTGGTAAGCAGATAGAAAGATCGTTGATTGCTCTGCTTTAGTAAGTAGGCTGGTTGATAATATGGTGTACCGATTCTAGTAAGTGGACTGATGATTTTGACTTAAGAAGTATTATATGGTATAAATGCAATGACCCGTTCTTGAGTATGTTTAAGATGCATGAGTTGGACTGATTATTACACTTGTGATATTAGTAAGACTGTGGATGATGTATCTTTCTTGTTTCGGTTAATTCACCCTACTGTTTGTATTTGTGCTTATAAATGCAATGATCGTATAATTTGTGGCATTATACGGGAGCAGAAAATATTTCAAATGAATTAGCAGATGGTTTTGGACTTTCCTAGAAGATGAGAGACATGCGGGGAAAAGAGACATGGGAAATTTCTAAATAATTATATGTTTGAATTTACAAAATGTGTGAAATTTTATTTTCAGAGGACTTGTGTTGTAATAATGAACTTAGTATTTTGTTGGTGTTGAAATTTGTCTAAAAAAATAAAATGAATATTTTGTGGGACATAAATCGTAACGCCCAATTTAGGGTGTTACACCTTGGGGCATTTGAGACAAAACCTCCTGATCAAGAGGAGTGGGCAGGTTCAAGCAGCAAATTTGAGGCATGTGGACCCTCTTCGTCTTCCACCACTAGTTCTAATTTGTTGCAGTCTCCTATTCAAAGCAAGAACATGGAAGAACTGGACAAGGAGACTCTGCAACTTTCAACAAAGTGGAGGTGAACATACCTCTACTACATTTTACTGTTGATGAGTATGCTTTTAATTTGCACCCATTGCATGATAAGAAACAATTTTTCGTATCTAATATGAATACTTCTTTCCATGCATTGAACATGAATCTGAGTTTATTGTTTATAATGATTATAAATTTGAACTTGATTCATGCCATGAGAGTATTTCTGATGTTCAGTCTAATACATTCGAATTGGGTGTTGTACCTCTGCATATAAATTCTTTGGAATTAGATTGTATTAACCCTATTGTAGGAGGTACGCACAAATTTGACCAGCAAGTGCCCATAGTTGAAATCAAAGGTGCATCCATGCACAAAAGCTTCAAGGTCAATATGCACCTGTTGAACCTGCTCGTCAATAGAACTTCCTTCCTAGATCTAGGTTGTGTCTTGTGTACAGTTTGCATGCTTCTCTTGATTTTTGGGATTTTTTTAGGTTGTAGACTCTTACTTCACTCTTGCACATGAGTTGGTTGACTGATGTTGTATGGTTTGAAACTCGTGTTTTTCTTTGATTGGAAGGATGATTATGATGTTTGAGAGGTTGATTTGATTGTGACACAACTACCTTGTGTGAGAATTTGAGCCATTTTATGTTCTTTCTTGTGTGTGTTGTATCTCTTGATTGCTTGCACATGTGCCTTGGCTTGACTCTTTTTGATGTTTTTTGACTAATATGCATCTTTGGAAGTGATAAAGGCATTTTTGTTTCTCAATGTTGAGATTGTTGATAAGGGAAGCACTGGTTTAGTTAAACCTTAATCTCACAGTGTTCTAGTTTTTTATAATGACAACACATTATTAATAACACATGTATTGATATGTGTTACATGTTCGAAACTTTATTGTGTATGAATTCTTGAAGAACATGTTTGTGTTGATTTTCATATATGTGTGCATATTCACTGCTTTTCTACATGAAATATCATCTGTGATTGCATTACATATGTTTCAGAAAAGAAAACCACATGCACTTGGTTGAACTTATATTGTGTGGCAAACTTGCAAGTTTTAAGTCGACTTCATTATGAAGTAAGTCGATTAAAACTCGTGACTTTGCACAGATTTTCAAAAATAGTGTTGTGTGTAATTTTGCAAAGAAAATATTTTCAAAACTGAATTGAAGTGACATAGTCGACTGCATGCGTAGGGAAGTCGACTTAGTTAGTTATGTTTTGAATTTTTGTTAATGCTTGTGAACTATAACGGCTATATTTTGATTCTTAAGTCAAGCATTAATTGTAAGTCAACTGAATTAATTGTGTAATCAATTTGGTTGGTCTGACTGCTACTAATTGTTTTAACTGTTACAGTTGTCTGGTTACAGTCGACTATATTAGTAGTGAAGTCGACTACAGGAGCGTCTGTTTTATAGTAAACTATAAATAGACGTGATTCTATTCTTCACAAGGACTTTGGTTATTCTAACACTTTCATTCTGCTATTTCAGATTGTGATCTCTATGAAAACGCTCCAAGAACTCATCAAGAAGACCATGGAGATCTCTCTTGGATAGTTGCTTGAAGAGCAAGGTTGTGCTGAAAGAAAAGCTTGATCAGATTGCACATTGAGGTGTACTGGAAAATTGATCATCTACTTCTCTCAATCTTGTGAAGATTATGGTTGCCTTGTTGTGATTACAGGAAGAGGACGTGTTGCGTTCTGGGAACTTTGTGGATTGTTCAAAGTTGACAAAGACTACAGGAGAGGGGATATCTTGCTGCTTTCTTTGGGTGTTATATGCCTATATTTTGGTTAAAGGGTTATAGAGGTGTTTTATATTTTGATGTGGAGGTCTCTATAGAAACATTGTTGTAAAAACCTTGACCATTATAGTGTATTTGCTTCTGGGTACAGGAAGGACACTGGATGTAGGCAGTTTGGCCGAACCAGTATAAAAATTGTGTTTGATTTTCTCTATCCCTGAACTTTTTACTTTCAAGTCGACTTTACTTTCTGCATAGTCAACTTTATTTCCGCTGCACTGATTTATCTTTTTCCTTGAGATTCAAGAAACGTTTGAAAGGTTTACACTTTGCGAAAAAGATTTGAAAAAGACTCTGATCTTTAAACCTCACCAATTCCCCCCCCCCTTGGTACTAAGCCATTCTTTTTCCAACACTCAGTCTCTAGCCAAATAAGCCTACCTTGTTCTAATCCATTGATAACCCCTTTTGAGCCTATATTTTTGCCTTTTCTTTGTTTTGAAGCTCACAAAATTAGCCTTAAGTGAAAAATCATGATTACCTAAACCTTAGGAAATTTTGGAGCTTTGGAATTGTTTTAGGAATTAGTATGGGGGAATATATGTGTATGCGTTCATTGGATTATTATGAATTGGCTAGTGGGTTTTCTTAGTTCATCTCAGTGTTTATTATGTACATATGCTAAGTATCTCGTCAATTTCAAAACAAAAAATAGAAAAAAATAATAAAAAATAAATAAAAATAATGAAGAAAATGAATGCTAGAGTCAAGATTAGGATTAAAATTAGAGGTTTTTGGTGTACTTGTATTGTATTTTCACTTGTCCCTCATTGCTCCTCTATTCCTTGTGCTTTACAACTTCTTATCTATATTTTATCCTTCCTTGTCATTGGTCCCACTACAAACCTGAAAGACCTTTTGATCTGAGCATGTATATGTTTTGAGTATTGATATTAGAGGCTTGCCAAGTCTATTTGTTGCTTGCTTTCTTGAGTGCATTAAGTTGAATTTCTTTACCCTAAACACTTGAGAGATACATTAATACAGTGCATCTTGTGAGGTTTTGTTGCTTTTGAACCACCTCTTGAGCTGATTGATTATTTTGTCATGTCTTGAAATGCTCGAATGATTTCCATCTGTATCTGGTTTCTTAAACTCTTTGTGTGTTGGATATTCTCTACTCTTTTTCTTTTTCCAGGATTTAGTGAGGGTATGTAATTCTGTTTCTTTGTTTGTTTGCTTACTTGTATGTCTTTTTGTTCTGTTTCCTAAGGTTGTGTTATTCTCTTGATGTCTTTTGAATTGTTCCTTGATCTGCTTATTATTTTGCCTAGAAATGCAAAAGACTAAGTATGGGGAATTTGATGAGCCATTATTTTCTCCTATTTACTTATCTTGTACCATATTTTATTATACAATTGTGTTTAACTAACCATTATTCTCTTAATTTTACTATTTGAGCTTAATTTTACCAATAATTCATATTTTAATTAATTTAAATTATCTGAGTTTAATTATTCCTATTATTATTTTTCAGTATAATTTTGGAATTATATTTTGGAACTTAAAGATCCCATATCATTTGTATTGTAATTTTTATTATTGTATTTCATTGCAAATTTCATTTGTATTTCATTTCAATGTAATTTGGGAAAATTTGAAATTAGGCCAAAATGGAAAGGGCATAATTGGAATTTTGGATCCTTAAGATCAAAAATTCAGATTTGGATCTCATCTCCTTCTTCCCTTCCTTGCTTTTGACGTGCCGGAAAATGTAGAATAGGAAGGTTCTTCTTCTCCCCATTTTGGGGGCGTCCCAAAGGCCATGCTAGGTTCTAATTTCGTTTCCTTTTCTTCTTTGTACTGATCTGTTTGTAATTTCATTGCAATTCAATTTCAATTTCATTTCCCCACGTGCAGAACTCAAACATCATCCTCCTATAACTAGATGAGCTTGAGCTGAATTCAAAAACTTAGAATAGGAAGCTCATTCTGTGTTGTTGATGCATATCATCCTCTAAAGCTAATAATATTAATCCTGGTTAAAATATTCCAATCTTCCTAAATACGTTTGAATAAAGTAGCAGGTAAGCATTAATGACCAGTATACGCACACCACCATCATCATTGGATTATTAGAGATCGTATCGCCAATGTTCCAAAACTACTTATATTGATCAACAGTCGTCAACACTTCATCACCGAAAAACAATGCAACATAAACAACCTTCATGTTCATCAATTATAAAATATTTTTTTAACAGGCAGTGCCAATATCACATTGTGTGGTGGTGAAAATTATATGCAGTATACCAAAGCTTTAGTTGATACAGCAAATAAATTACACTGGTATTCTTTAACATTATTCCGCCATCTCTTTCAACTTAGTTGAATGGTTTAAAAGACCAAAAAGTAGAAATTTCATCATCAAGATACTTCAAGAGAGAATAGAGTTGGTTAAGCTTAGGTTGACAACCAAAGCAGTGCATAACACACCCCAAGCTTTCCAAATACCGATCCTGAATGGTAAAAACAATACATATACGAAAATCTTGAATTACTTCCTTCCTCGGTTAAACCTCTGCAGTTGATAATTGATACTTCCCCAAGACTTTCTGTTCTTTTTACTCTGAAAAAACAAAATTGAAGTGATTTTTTTTCGCACTACTTAATTTTAATGTTAAAAGGTAAAAGCAACTAAAAATGTAAACCTGAAAAAGTTGGATGGCAACAAAAGATGCTAGTTTTAATCAAACTATGTTCATGATACCTGAGAATCCATACAGGCATTTAATAGCTCCTTCTGACGAGCACAGGCTTCCATGTCGCTGTGGTTTGCAGCCATACAATTGAGCAACATTGCCATTTCCTTCATGCAAGGCTTATGAAGTGAACCAAATCTCTTGGGGTTGATAAAAAGCGTACCAGCTTTCCGACCCATTATCCTTCAACTTCACATATATCCAGGAAAATGTAAATTTCCTTCTCTATTGATACAGATAAATCAACATGTAATAAAAACCCATAATTGAAAACTTTGTTTATTAAAAGAAGAAATTACACATGAAGAACAGTTATAAATGAACGGTCAACACAACAATCTAATGCAGTTGGTCATTTTGATCACCAAAACAACTTAAAATACTGCAGTAGTGCCTTGTGCTTAATGCTATTATTACAAAGCATAAGACACGAACACGGAAAATCATGAAGTTCTTTTGCGAATCATGTTAATAAACAAAGTAACAAACCATAGACCTCTAAATTCTCCTCAGCATGTTTGGTTGAGCATGTTTAGTTGAGAAGATGGGGGAGGATGAGAGAAGACGGAATTAACATGAGAGGAGAAATAATTTTAAATAATGGTTGACCCACTGTAGTGTTTTTCACTTATTTGTGTATGTGTACTCTTTTCTCTTCCAAATTGCAAATAAGTAACAAATAACTAATGCAAAAGGCAATGCAAGGGCAATTTGCTGTTGAGATTTGCATTTCAAATTTCCAAACAACACCAAACGCATCAAATCCCCTGCTCATAAACGCACTTCGCCCTTAGCTCTCACCTTATTAGTATTGTTACATTAGATCCTACTCCACCTCTTCTTATTACTACTTCATTTTTATGTCAAATTTAACTCTAATTTTTTTTTGTTGTTCAAAAGGTCCAGAACTAACTATTATACATTATAGCCAATAAAGGAACCATTCACACCTCAGAGGTTGGCCATACATACTTAGGTAGAGTATCGGCAGAAGAAGAATGAGGTACACCTGATTACTAATACATTAGCATTGGAAGAAATGGAGTGAATTTGTTGATACCAAGGACCAGACCACTGTGTTGAGTTGAGAAGCTTTACGTGAATTCTTTTCAGTCGTTGGTGGGGACCATCGAGTATTGGGGGCATTAATACCCTTTATGAATATATACTCATAATATATTAATTCACTTTAGTATGTTATGCTCATGCTGGAAGTGGTGGTAAAACCCAACCATGTGATAAATTAATTTGACACGTCCTTGAAAGGTAGGGCATTCTGTAGATCTGAGAACTTGAACTTGTCGATTCTGTCCACATGATCACACATTATTTTCACTAACTGAAGGCCTTAAAGGTCCAAAGAATTGACAAGTTGGGGATTTGGAGGAAGCCAAAACTGATTTGAATACAATGCTCTAAAATGATGAAGAGAACGAGACTATGTTGGCTGGGTGCGTGCAAACTGGGACTTTGAATAATGTTTGTACATAGCCACTAGAAACTTTAGTTCTTTAATAGGAACTTTAAAGATATCATTTTTCTATTAGACCATGTATTATCATCATGTTGATTCACCTATCTCTTTGAACCGAGACTGTGTTATAAATATTCAGTATGGATCAGACTGGGTGGAAAATAAAGTAACATGATCAACAAATCTATATATGTACGGAATATGTAATGGAATTCAAATATGAAAATAAGGAAGCATTCCGCAAGAATCTTAGTTATTTTGTGCATTATAACAAGAAGATGCTTGTTCTGTTTCTGGATAGTATTTAATCTATGCATTTTGAAAAACGACCTATAATCGTGTATACTTCTAAACTTTGTACCAAAATATCAACTTCTTGACCTTGTATTTTTGTTCCACGCTTCTAATTTTCTCTCTGTTGGTCCTGCTCTATAATCAATGTTTTTCAAAACTGGACTTCCTCTCTATTTCTTTCTCCTGAATCAGGGTTATATAAATCGCGATTCATCACGAGTTTACGTTCCCACACCCTCGAACCTAATCAACTTTGCACGTAGAATAGTTTTTTAGTACGACAAAATCGCTCATGAGTTTAGAGTCGATTCACCGAGTTCTGTTGAACACTGGCAAAAAAAAAAAAAAAAAAAAAAAAAAAAAAAAACCTACACTGGAGATTTGTTTGTTCCTAGGTAAAGATTTATAGAGAACGCACCTGGTTGACAATTCAGTGGTTCAATGGTTCTCTTTCTTTCCGTTTTGGGTGTTGGTGTGGCTTTTCCTATCCCTCGAACAGACCTGTGGTGTCTTTCTCAGCCACATTCACCTTTCGGTTCTCCCTCCGATCTCACTGCATACTCCTGCTTTGGGTAATTAGGGTTTTAGTGGTTTTTTCACTCCTCTGGTTATTGGCTATTGGCTATTATTGCCTATTGCCTATTGCTTCCTACACTCACAATTACTAAATCTACCCACAATACTAGTAAAAGACTTTTCTCATAAATATTATTAGAATATTTTATAACGTATTTTTTCAAACACTTATTTCGTCATTAACTATTTTTCTGTGAACTTGGTATTTTTCATTTAATTAATAAATTCCATTTATAATCTTTTGTTATTTGAAGTGAAAATCATTTTAATTAAAACGACCCAATTTAATAATGTAAGTGTTAGAAAAAAATAATGTGGATTAAAATATGGTTAACTAGAAAAATAATGTTAAGTGCACGTGGTTGAAGGAAGAAATTAAATAGGAGAATGGGGGAAGTCGAAAATTAAATACTTAAGTGCTAATATTTTTAATTGAAAGGAGAAAATTTGTAAAATGTATACTTTTGTTATAAAATCTTTCCAGAAAAATTATTGGACACTTACATATCCATATTTGAAAGGTATCTCTACCCTTATACAATTTGATACAAATGTTATTTTTAATAAGATAATTTTATTTTTATTTAATTAAGACATTTTCTTTACTTATTAAAATAAGTAATTACAAAATCTCCTAAACCAAAAACTAAGACGTAGCCTTCAATTAAAAAACAACAAAAATATAAATGTTGAAGCGCATGAACTTCATTACTGTAAATAATTGTTCTGTGTATTGAAATCGAAGATATAAGACCTTTTTTTATACTGTCCTACAGCAACCATATGTACGTGTTATATTATTATTATTAATTTTTATGATAACTAATTTTAAATCCATGTTTATGCAAGGATAGCTGTTAGTTTGTGTGTCTATTAAAAAAATTAGAGATTAAGAAAAATAATAATAAATATTTTTAAATTTATACTTATGTTTTAAATAAAATCAATCTTAAAAATAGTTTATAGGTTTAAAAAGTTAATATGTTTATAGAAATATAAATATAAATAATAAACTTCATAAAAATATATAAGATAAAACATGTTCAAAAATATAGTAGAATTTCTAAAAATATAAAAGATATACAAAAATATATAAAGTTAATTCATTAAATATACAAATCAATGTATGAGTAAAATAATATAATGTGTATTATTAAACTTATCTAATTAATATTTACAAATTTGTTCAATATGTGTTGGTAGACTTATCATATAAACACACTTGTCTAATATGAATTGTTAGACTCGTTTAATTAGTACATGACAAACTTGTGTAATTTATATTGTAAGACTCATATAATCATAGAATGGATAGAGTCATCTAATGTGTACTAATAAATTCATCTAATATGTGTATAAATAGATTTGTTTAACGTATATTGTTATATTGGTCTAATCAGTGTATGGGCAAACTGTCTAATGTGTGTTGCAAGACTCGTCTCATCAATATATTAACATATTGGTCTAGTATGTATTTTTAAACTCATTTAATTGATGTATGGAACGACTCGTCTAATATTTGTTGTTATACTCATCTTATCATTATATGGACAAACTCGTCTAATGTGTATTGTTAAACCTGTGTAATGTTTTTTTCTATACTCATCTAATCAATGTATGAATAAACTTGTCTAGTGTGTATTGCAAGATTCATCTAATCACTGAATAAACAAACTTGTCTGATGTGTATTAATAAACATGTCTATAATTTGTGTGTGGAAAGACTTATCTAATGTATATTGCTAAATTTGTTTAATCAGTATATGAATTATTCGTCTAGTGTGTATTGTTATAATTGTTTAATCAATACATTGACAAACACATGTAATTTGTTTGCTTTGCTCATCTAATCAATGTATTTCCAAACTTGTCTAATAATTTTTGTTATATCCATTTGATCAACACATGAAATAACTTGTTTAATAGTTTTTTGTTATACTTATCCATTTATTGTATGGACAATCTCATGTAATTATTTGCTAAATTATTTTAATCAGTGTATGAAAATACTTGTCTTATGTGTATTGCTTGACTCATATAATTAATACATCAACAAACTTGCCTCATATATATTATTAGATTTTTTTAATCAGTATACAAACACACTTGTATAACGTGTATTGCTATACTCATTTAATTAATGCATATTCAGACTTATGTAATGTGTATTGCAAGATTTATTTAATCAATAAGTGGACAAATTTGTATAATATATGTATAGACAAACTTGTCTAATGTATATTGTTAGACTTGTCTAATCAGTGTATATTACTCATCTAGTGTTTGTTGTTAAAATCATTTAATTAATGTATGAACATAGTCATCCAATCAATGTATGTGCAAATTCATTTAATATGTATTGCAAGACTTGTTTAACCAACGAATGAACAAACTCGTTTAATATGTATTAATTGACTCGTATAACTTTTATATGGACAGACAAACTTGTGCAAAGCATATTGTCATACTTGTATTATCAGTGTATGAACAAACTCGTCTAGTATTTTTTGCTAGACTTGTTTAATTACTGTATGGACAAACTCATCTAATGGGTATTCCTAGACTCGCCTAATCAATGTGTGAAATGTTTCATCTAATGTTTTTCGTTACTTGTTTAGTGATTATATGAACAAACTCATCTAATGTATACTATTAAAGTTGTCTAAAAACAAACTCGTTTAATATTTTGTTATACTCGTATAATTAGTGTATGTTTAGCGAAACCCCTATATGGACTCGCTATGCGAAACAATTCGCATAGCGAGTTTGCATAATCTACAGAACGCCCAATTTTGCAGATTATGCCCACTTACCCCCTTTTTGCCAATTCTAGTCAAATTCCTCAACTTATAGGACCTCTAATTCCTATTGTAGACCCAATTAAACTTGTCTAGTGCATTATAAACATTCTTAAGGTAATTCTAAAGTGATCTAGACCTAGTTTCATCTTTAGATTTCTAATTTCCCTAACTTAAGGGCTCAATTCCCATCCTACCAGTTTTAACCTGTTTCAGTTCAATTTTATTATCCTAGCAAGTCACAATTTACCCATTTCAACTACTTAAACCACCCCCTTACCCTCCAGACCCCAATTGCCCAAAATCACTCTCCCACTTCCTCTCACAGTGACCAAAAACCACCACCCAAACACTTGGCTTCTAATCTAACAACACCACAATAGTATTTCCATTCAAGACACTTTTAACATACCCAATTCCAACATTCAAACTCAACCTAAACAAATTGTAAATAGTGCATTTCTAATTCACAGGTTCACACTTAACATTCAAAGAGCACAAAGCTTACATTCACAAGAACATTGCATTTTCAACTCAATTAACTATCACACATTAAATTTAACATGTATTCACATCAATCATCAAATTAAAGAACATAACTAGCTCCCCTTACCTTGGTAAAAACAGTACAGCTCAAAAGGACGCCTCTCTACATAACCTCTCACAGCAAGGATATTTCAAAACCCTACAAACCACCAAAAGCGGTGATGGAATAAGCTCTTAGAGCTAGAATGGGGCAAAGAATGGAAAGAGGGAGACACTAGGAACATGCAATTAGTATAACAACATGCCCTAGGTTCCAAACAGCAGAGAAAAGAAGGAGAATCACTTACATGTCCAAATGAAGAAACCAATCGGTTCAAATTGAAGCCTCCGACGCCATGAACGATTTAGCAACACCTAATAAAAAAAATCTAACGATTCAATGAAAGGATATGATAGAGAGAAGGATAAAGAACTAAATAACAAGGTTTTAGAGAGAGACAAATGCTTACGAGAAATGAACGGGAATGTTTCATAAAGCTTTATTTGTAAATAATAATAATAATATCTTGGGATCATTTAGGTCAAAACCCATTTCTACCTTTTTTGAATTTTTTTTTTAGGTTTTTACAAAACACAAATATTACTTTATCAATTTTATCTTTTATTAAGTATGTTTTCAAATTAAAATATTTATTTATCAATTTTACTTTTAAACAACTTCTTTTAAGTAACTATTTTTTCAATTTTATTTTCAAAACTAAATGAACTATTTATAATAATTAATTATTTATAAAATAAATAAAAATTGTCAATAATATAATTATAAAAATTATTTATATTTTTATAATTATAATTTTATTATCATAAAAAGAAAAATGATAATAAAAGAATTGTTTTCAGTAATATATGGAAAATAGTTATATTTAAAAATTTAAAAATAACTTAAAAAGAATTATCAAATTAAAAATCTCGGTACATAAATGATAAATTTTGAAGAAAAAAAGAAGTAAAAAACCTCGCAGAGATAAATAGGGAAGAGAAGGGAAAGAGATTTGGAGGGAAAAAAAAGAAAGGTTGTAGAAGATATGCCGGTAGCGAGGCGAGAGACTTGCGATGCAAGAGTGATTGCTCACGTAGACATGGATTGCTTCTACGTTCAAGGTTCCTTTCTTCTCTCTCATTTCTCAAGTGAATCTCCTTCAAGCAATACCCAATTTGTGTGATTATGTGGTGATGATGATGATGGTTTTGTTGATTGGTGTAGTGGAACAGAGAAGACAACCAAATTTAAGAGGCTTGCCCACTGCAGTCATACAGTACAATTCATACAAAGGTGGGGCTCTCATTGCTGTCAGCTATGAGGCTCGCAGATGTGGCGTCAAACGGTAGTTTTGAACCAAACCCTTGATTTTAGGGGAAACTCCCTATTTAGTTTGAAATGGGGTGCTGTTTTCCTCTAAGTGCTTAAACTCAATGGGTTAATAGGATCACCTAAGTTATTTGAATGTGACCTTGGACTAATCAGGGATTACACTCCGGGAACTTTTTAAAATTTTGTTAATTCTCGAGATTAAAATGACAATGAATCACAATTTGAGATACTAAATTTGCTATATACTTTTTATTTATTTTATTATCTGCTTTAATGTTCCCCTTATCTGCGTTGTTTTAGTTCAATGCGAGGCGATGAAGCCAAGGAGGCATGCCCGCAAATTCAACTGGTCCAAGTTCCGGTAGCACGTGGTAAGGCTGATCTCAACTCATATAGGAATGCGGGTTCAGAGGTGCGTGTCATTGGCATTTCAAATTGATTGTTTAACTTTGGAGTCATTCATTCCCTTGTGTTGACTGTGCCCAAATTCGAAATTTTCAGGTCGTTTCAGTTCTTTCGCAAAAGGGTCGCTGTGAGAGGGCTTCGATTGATGAGGTATATCTTGATCTAACTCATGCTGCTGAAACCATGCTGATGGAAACATCTCCAGAAAGCATGCAAGACTTTGAGGAGGAAGTTCTCAAGTCTCATGTTTTGGGGCTGGAAATTAAGGTCAGAGGCTATACTTAAATATCATGCCTTTTCTGAGATTGCTTTATTAATGTTAATATTAAGATAAAAAATACAGTTTTTTATTTTTTTTGTTTATCTTTATGTTCTTTATCTGTCTTAAAAGAAAATATTTTATTCAGTAGGTAAGCCTTTCAATATTAAATCAAAATTCTGTAAACGCAGGCAATCAGTGCACTGAAAAACAATTGTTCTCTGGTTCAGAAGTAAAACAGGAGTTGAATCTTAATTTTAATGTGTGTAAGAAACAATAAAATTAAATGCAGTATAACTTGAAACTTCAGTTCAGTTATAGTTTACATTTACCTGTTTACAAAAGTACCTGTCTAACTTGCTTGTCTAACTTTAGTCCAGTCTGTCCATTTATCAGGACCATTGATTATGGCAATTTTAACGCACTCGATTAACTTACCTCATCTTTAATAAATTAATGGCAGCACATGCATGAGAGTATATGGCTGTACTGAAAGTGGTTTTTTATTCAGGATGGAAGTGATGCCAAAGAAGAGGTTCGGAAGTGGCTTTGTAGAAGTGATGCTAGTTACCAAGATAAGCTATTAGCTTGTGGGGCTCTCATTGTTAGTGACCTCAGGATGCAGGTGCTGAAAGAGACAGAGTTCACATGCTCTGCCGGTATTGCTCATAATAAGGTAAAGGCAGTCTTGGTACGCTAATATATCCATATATTATTTTTCCTAAATTCTGACAACATTTCCTCCTAAGGATCCTTGATATTTTTTATACAGTCAATAACTGGTGTCTGATGCTTTTCTCAGATGCTGGCTAAACTTGCAAGTGCTATGAACAAACCTGCTCAACAAACTGTTGTGCCACACTCGTCAGTTGAACAGTTACTTGCGACTTTACCAATAAAGAAAATGTAATGTCATTGCATGTTATCATGTATTTCATTCATAATTAAATCTTATCCAATTTGTCTTGAATTTACATTTTTTTGAAGTTTATGAAGATACCATTTTTCATCTCTTTTGTGTAACTCTTCTAATTGTTTTGAAATTTCTTTGATCATGGTCGTTTATATCATAAAGCATGTTGTTGAAGAAAACTTGACTTGCAGGAAACACCTTGGGGGAAAGTTGGGGAGTTCTTTACAGAGTGACCTTGGCATCAATACCGTTGGAGATCTGCTTCAGTTTTCAGAGGAGAAGTTACAACAGTGGTATGGGATCAATACTGGGTGAGTTTTTGTCTTTTAACATGATGTTACACACACACACACATATATGTATGCATGTATATGTAGATATAGATATATTATATCATATCTGCTACCAAAATATCATTTGCTGATTTAAATTTTGGGATCTCATATTTAAATAGCAATTTTTGTGTCATCCTCTAATGGCTTGCATTTCTGATCTGTTGCTCAATTGCTCATTACTGTCCTTTTGATTGTCTTCATTGCAATCTGTTGGTATTCTATTCCTGATTCTACCTTTTACAGCTTTACAGAACTTGGTTGTGGAATATTTCAAGAGGAATCAATGGGGAAGAAGTTGAGGGGCGACTACTTCCCAAGAGCCATGGTTCTGGCAAGACATTTCCTGGGCCCCAGGCTTTGAAGACAATTGATTCTGTAAGAGCTCCATATGAGCAGTCCTCCTAGCAGTAGCACTTTATTTTGGGTGATGCTGCACTCAGCAACATTTTATTACTTATGCACAATGAAAATTGTTTGTGCTTTATTTCTTAGTGCCTTGGAACAGATATTTTTATTGCTCTCATAAATATTGTGTATTTTATTTCGGAGTTTCTGTTGGCTGTCATTTTCAGGTTTGTGATTTTTTTTTTTTGTGTAGTTTCACAACCTTGCACATCTCCTTTTGTGATTATTTTTTATCTTCAGGTTCAACATTGGCTTAATCAACTGTCTGAAGAGCTGAATGAACGCCTTAATTCTGATCTGGATCAAAACAAACGGATTGCACAGACACTGACGCTTCATGCTAGAACATATAAGGTGGGTCTTCTGTGACTGGTCTTTACATGATTCTCTTTTACTCTGAAAATTTGTTCATTTTTTACTTTTTCTCATATCTTATTTTCAACTTTTCTTTTATCCTCTTCATTGGTTTTGTGTTATGTATATTTTGTATGAGCTTTTATCTTGCAGACAGGGGATTCAGATTCACTTAGAAAGTTCCCTTCTAAATCTTGTCCTTTAAGATATGGGACTAGAAAGATTCAAGAGGACGCCCTAATTCTTTTTCAAGCTGGGTTGCGTGAGTTTTTGGACTCCTACAGCTTTAAGGTTCATGGAAACGAAAATAGCAACTGGGGAGTGACATCACTTTCTGTTTCTGCGAGCAAAATTGTGTCTATACCATCTGTAAGTTAGAACTGTTCGATTTTCTAAATTTTCCTGATATAGGATCACCTTAAAGCATTGAGGAACATCACTAGCATTTGAAATGTAATAACCTGGATTATTAAGTATACTGTTACTACTAGTATTTGGTATTTCTGAGCGATATGTATTTAGTGTTTGGTCTATACTAGTTAACACGAGCCTTGCAGTTTTACATTCCCAATTTAGGTTGGTCCTTAGCAAGTGGTACCTTTTCTTATCATATAGTGTTAATAAAAATCTACGTATTAAACGGAATTTGTGTCTAGGGGACACATTCAATTGCTAAATACTTTGGAGGGCAATTTCCATCCAGTTCTACATCAAATCCATCAAAAGACGTTCTCATTGATGAAGCTGTACCATCATCACCTTCAGGTTTTGCATCATCTCATTGGTTGCTTAATTATTAAAATACCCATTCTCTTGCATTCAAATATAATTTGATGAAGGCTATATGCTTAAGCAGGCAGTGAAAATTGTACGGGAATGGTTCCCTATGATTTACAGCTTCAACATTCTCATTACACAGAAATGAAGCATTCTAGTGCATGTTTGGATCCACAGGTATATCAAAGCAAGTATATATCATAGTCAGATTTCATGTAAAGACATGTGATATTATAACCCAAATAGAACAATGTCTTTTGAAATTATTTGCAAAAAGGATATTTACCGGATGATTTTGAAGTGGCAAAACTACAAGGTGGGGTTGATTTTGAAGGTTTCTAATGACTAATGTGAGGATCTGGTAGAAACATTTTATACCAGTTAGCATATAGACACGTCATGCTTGTATAAATAATCATAATATATTAAAGTATCGAAAAACTCAAGTTGCTCATGAATCATGATAGATATTTTGCTTATTGGTGCTCTATCAGACCCAATATTAGTTTTCATTTTAATGGGCTTTCTTCATGGATAAACGTCTTAAAGCAAAATGCACGACTATCAGAGAAATGAGAATTAAGCTTTTACTACTAGGCCCATTAAGGATGAGGTGCATTAATGAGGTAGGCTTTCTAAGCTATAAAGTTGAGAGCTAAGAGCTCAAAAGCAAACTTAAATGTAGGCAAGATTATTATATTTGTAAGTAAATTCAATTACAAGAGTTTGATCGATATTCTTCTTGACTGTTAGTATTCAATGTGCATGTGCATCCGAGTTCAAACCTATTGCTTTTGTTCTCAAAATGCAAATGCTTCATGTTCAGTAATGATCACAGGGATTTATCCTTCCTTTTCCTTTGCAGGATCCATTGAATCATTTATCCAGTAAAGCGGAAGGCTTGACTGAAGAATCCTCCTTCATGTCACCCTCTGGTACCGTGGAATACTGGTTTTAGCTCTCCATTCTCCCTTCTATTGGCTTCTTTTGAGATTTGATAATTTTTTTTATTTCAGGAAGTAAAGACAGAATGACAGGCGGTGAGCCACATAGAGTTTTACCTGCAAAAGATCCTAGTCATGTTTCAAATGTCTCTAGTTTGAAAGCAGTAGGGAAGAAAAAGAGAGCAGGAAAGATGCTTCATGTATGCTCTGACACTATTTAGCTACTGATTGCATAGTTTTTGGGTATCTTAAATTCAATCATAAATATAAAAAACTTCAAATCATTTTTAATCATGTTATGCAAGGATCTACGAAGCGGAGCTATGTTTTTGGCCAAGAGTAGTTATCTTTGTTCCAAATTCTGATCATAGCATAGTTAAGCTGGTAATTTAGCCATAAATGAGTTACTTTTCCTCAACATCAGTTGATAATTCTGACCTAATTGCAGTATATAAATTTATTTATTTCAACAACTTGTAAACATTGGTCTGAGACCAGGTGTTAGTGCATTACTTTTCTACAAGGTCATATAGTTTAATGTTTTCTTTAATACTTTTCTGTTAATTCCAAAATCAATATGGTTTTCATTATTAAAGAAGACACGAATATACAATTTACGTACAGCTACTACTCGCAACATATCTTTTCCATGTCGAAAAGAAAAAGACTGATCCACTATTCAACTTTTGTGATGTCCCAAATAAGCCAAAGACACTCATTTCACACTGCTTGATGCTAAAATGCATTTGTCTTATATTTTATAGATGCTGGAATGAATGGATGCTGTGGTGCTTCAGTGGGGAACTTTAATGACACGTCATTACTGGTTTTTACTTGTAAATGGTGGGGATAATGTCTCATGTTGTGCAGTCTGGTTTGACATAGTTTAGTTTTCAGAATCTTAGCTCCCAATCTGCCTGTTCTAATTTTTAATACATACGTATATGTGTGTGTGTAATACTGCAGAAGTCTCAGATATGAAAAGCATTGCTGTCATAACCAATAGAGTTATAAATTCTAATAGCTTATGCTGATATAAAGATGTGGTGTTTCAGCAATGAATCTATTGCATTCAAGTTTTTACAGTATAAGAGTTCTTGTTGCAGGATAATTGTTCAATTATAAATATCTTTAATAATTACCATAATTCCCGGTCTTCATTGGAGCAGAAGAATGTTTCAAATGCCCACGATATTAAAATATCGCTTGGTAATTTTATAATCCCATTCCTTTTATTATATTTGAGTTTCAATCTCTTTTCCTTATGCTAATTTCATCGATATTGCAGGATCTCAGTCTGCTGATGATAGTTATTCAACTTGTAATGAAGAGATTGATACCGATAAGGATGGATGTAGTGTAGGTGTATCACAAGGGAGGGAAGCTTGGAGTAGTTATAATATTGATGAAATCGACCCCTCTATCATTGATGAATTACCACCAGAAATTCAGCAAGAGTTTCGAACCTTGCTTAGGCCACAAAAGCGGCCCAATGTGGCTAAACGAGGTTCTAGTATTAAACACTATTTCTTACCTGAAAAGTAGATAAATAATTGTTGACTTTGATTTAATGTACATATTTTGTAATGCTTTATAAGAAATATGTAAGGTAGCTGATTTGTGATTGGCTATTTGGTTGAGAATTTTTATGGAATCAGCATGAGGAACCTTTTGGTTGTGTTGTATGATGCTTGTTAGGATACTATTATGTAAGTTTTCTCCAATCAATTCTACCAAAAATTGCTATTGTTCTCATTTGGGTTGCTCCGAGAGTAAGTGGATTTCTATCTTATATCGATAGCTATTGTCCAAAAAGAACAAAAGTAAAATAAGTGTTAGATGTCGTATATAATGACTTTTCTTTAAGCTGGGTAAACTTTGTCTTAATTTAGCTTTAAGCATAGGTTATAAGTGCGTCCTTTTTGTTTTTGATGTAAGTGGTTCGAAGTCAGCGTTGCTGTTCATTGGATCTAAAAACATGATGTTCAATCGGAGTCATTAATAGGTGATGATACAAACTCATCAGGGATTTTTGCTAAGTTTTATTAGCATTTGCGTAGACTTCTTTTTTACAGTAAATTATGTGGGTGAGAGAAGCTTTCTTTACAGTAAATCCTTGACCTGAAAGTGATTGATTGAAGTGCAATAACAACACTGCACCAAGGCACTTTCTTTGCATTTGCATATAATTATTGAATATGCTAAACCCTGAAATACTCATTCTATAATATAGTAACTCTATTAGTAATGTGAAGAATGGAATGTCAAGTGTCAATACGTCAATGTTTTTTGTTCTGGTTGACATCTCTCTCTTATCCAGGTTAGATGAATTTAAATGGTTGGATTTAAAAATGAATCTCTCTGTTTCTCCTTCCTCTCCTCTCCTCCCCTCCTACTTTCTCTCGATATACTCAGATCTCTTTCAATAGTTGGGATTCTTAATTTCTGTTAAATAGTTGATTAAACTTGATTTTTTATTTGTATTGTCATAAATGCTAAATTAAGGAAGGAAGATCTCTTTCAAATTAGTGATTGGATTTATTAATTGGATCATTTTTCTGGTATGTTTTTTCTCCTTTGCGAAAATTCATCAAAATTAAAATAGCCTCTCTGTTGTATTTTACTTGTTAAAATAAGAAACCCAGGGATATTTTCTGAGTAAAAAGTATGTTCTGGGGTTTCCTTGCAACGGAAGTTGAATGATGGGGGAGAAGTTCCTAAGAAGAATTCATCAGACACTTCAAACCAAGAGAAGAGGGAGATCATGAATGTGGTTAAGTTGTTGGCTCGTTTAGAGCATTGGAACGTGGTCAATTCTGTTAACCATGAACAAAATTGTTTTGAATGTAATACTCGAATCTATGTTATGTACCTTGAAGATTGTGAATAAGTTTTCCCTTCAACCCAAATTTTATTTGTTCTAGGCAACTTCTGTTGCACAAATCATCTTTAGCAATTTTTTTTTTATTCAAGCACGTGATAATCAACTAAAAGGTAGCAACAAGATTGATGACAAATGCCGAAGATTGTAGATTTTGACAGTCTGTCTCTCCCTTGTCACGTATGAATACCTGTTTTGCTCCTGCTTAAGCAATTTTGACATTCCAAAAATGAAAGTATTATAAGCATAATCAATTATTTAACATATATTAAATGATAAAAGTATAGAAATGTAAAAGACGAGGTAACTCCTCCACACATTTATGCTAAGTAAAGGAGATTAAAATTAAACGTTTAGTCTATATTTTTTCTAAAAAAGTAATTTTTTAAAATTATGATTATGTAATTTGAGAAAATAAATTCAAAACCATAGAGAGAAATGAAACAAAAACATACCTAGAAGATAGAATTAATAAGAAATAATACAACTTTCAGAACGGATTGTAGTGATGAAAATGATTACAACCATGGGTCTAAAAAACGTGAGATCCTACAAAATTTGGAGATGACTTTATCTATAAAAGTTATAACACACATCCATTGTTTTTTAAAAATTTCTCTCTTATGCTGCATTTCTTTATGAGAAGCAACTTCAAGTTATTTCTCAATAGAAAAAGAAAATTAATTTTTTTCTTCTATTTCTTTAAATAATACCCAAATATATTAAAAATTATAATGAATGGATATTTTATTAATTTTTTTGTTCAAACAAACCTGGTTTAAACATTGTCAAAGTATAATTCATGTCAAAATATAATTGATGATGTTTAATTAAATACATGCTAACATACAATTTCATAAAATGTTCCGTACCGAACATCACAATTCTTCATACTTATATATTTTCATGATTAATTAATACATGTAAAACTATATCAACTTCAGTTAACGATCTGTTTGAGCTGTTTTTCAGAAGACATGAGAAGAGAAAACGACATTGACTACTACAGAAAGTAATCAACCAAACCTATTACACACTTCTTAATGGCACAAACAAGATTATAGTCAACAACACAGGGTAAGTTATTCTTTTTCTGGTAAATATCACTTTGAGTTTTCTATTTGAGTCACAAAGTTAATTTCAAAATTAGACTAATCATAAAAAGTTTTCTTATATTTATTTTACCTAAATTGGAGGTAGAGCTGAACAAAAATAACTGATTTGTATTGTACTATAGTTAACTGTACTATATTATACTAAAAAAATTGATTCACTTATACTAAGAGTTCAATATACTATTTTATGGTTCAGTTTTTAAAAACTGAACTTATAACAGTTCGTCTTGCCAAAAAAACGTTATTTAATAATAAAATATTAATAAAAGAAATCGTTCACATAAAAAATTAATAATTAATTTTTTAAGACAAAATTTTTTTATCACAAATTTTTATATTTTTTTATCAATAAACATATATTACTTTTTCAATAATATTATTTTAAGTAATAAAATAAAATATATTTTTTATAAATTTAATTTTATTAAATGATTAAGTAATAGAAATCATAAAAGAAAAAAACACTATAAAAAAATAATACTTTAAATATATTATACTCTTTAACATATTATTAAATATGTAAAAATATGTTAAAATTTTTTTTCATGATATTAAAATTTGTGTAAAAACACACACTAAAATAATTATTTATTTTAGAAATCAACTTATTTTAAAATTAATATCAATATTATTATTTTTAAATGATAGTATTTTACATAATAAAACTAAAATATATTTTTTAACGTTAAATATTATTAAATGACTATATAATGAAATATCATAAAAAAATAATAATATAGCAAAAATAATTAATATTATAGAAATATCAAATGACAAAAAAATTAACAAACGTTTATTAAGAGTAACTTTTCTAGTATCATCTTTTATTATATTATAATAATTAATAGATATTAGTTTAATTTTTACATAATAAAATATAAATAATAAATAGTTAATTAATAAAACAATTTTATGAGACAACAAAATAAATATAAATAAAAAATTATTTTAAAATAAAATAAGTAGATAAAAAATAAAATAAGTTATATACACATTTTAAACAAAAAAATATAAATAAAAATTTAAAAAATAAATATAAAAGTAAAATAATATTCATGACAAAATAAATAAAAAATAAAAAAATAAAAAATAAAAAAAAAATAAAAAATAAAATAATTTCCATGCACATATAATAATAAAAGAAATATAAATAAAATAGAAAATAATAATATCAAATAATTAAAAAATTAATTTGTAAGACACTCATGAATAAAATAAAATAAATATTAAAATAAATTTCAATTAAAAAAAATATGTATTGTTATACTATTCAGTTTAAAAACTAGTACAATTCAGTTTAAAATTAGTATAGTTTGTAGTTCAGTTCAGTTTATATTGTAGTTTAGTATAATTTAGTATAGTTCAGTTTGATAAAACAAAAAACAGTTCAATTCAGTTTGTATGAACTGTTTTACAGTTTAGTTCAGTTTAGACAAATTAGTTTTTAGTTCAATACAGATTTTAGTAGTACAGTGCAATTCAGTTCTATTTGTCTACTCCTAATTAGAGGGGTTGAACACTTCAGAATGACAAAATGGGTAAAACAGATCGAGTCAGATTAACTTTTGGGACATTCGATTACCTATTTTTCTTGCAACGAGTGTTTCTTCCTATATCACATTATATTTCTTCTTACATTTCCACATTCTAATAATAATTTTTTTTAATGAATTTGAAATTTATCGAAGAAAAGAAAAGTAAAGTACAAAACTTTTTAAAATACAGAAGATGATTTTGAAATTTAAAAATTGTGGGAGTCAGTATATGGAGTGATGTAGAAAGAAACACTAACTTACAATTTTTGTCGTACACTCTGTCTTTTTTACTCTGATGCACTTAAACTGTTAGAAGAAACTCATCACTGATCTTTCAGTTTTCCAAACACCAGTTTTAAGTATTTTGTCCTTTGAAGCTACTATCACTAAAGTTTTTATGACAACCCTTTAAAAAAGATATTTCACATGTAATATTTTTTTAGATTTAAACCTAGTTGTTCCTATTTATGTGGAGTTTTTCTATTTTGATCCCTTTCTTTTTAAGTTTCTCAATTAAGTTCTTATAAGTGTTAATTTGAAGCAATTTATCCTCTATCATTAAAT
This sequence comes from Vigna reflexopilosa, assembly GCA_027742785.1. Lineage (NCBI taxonomy): Eukaryota > Viridiplantae > Streptophyta > Magnoliopsida > Fabales > Fabaceae > Vigna > Vigna reflexopilosa. Next base: position 19,465,749 of record CM050911.1, read on the forward strand.
TTAGTTAACGAGATTAAATTTTTAATAAGGTAAAAGGTTGACGTGTCAACTTTTAAAACGTGGCATTCTCGTATATTTAGTCGTGGCATTTCCAGTGTACGCCAACATCGACACCAGGGGGAGTAGGGGCTCTACGTCAGCAGCTCCTGGCTAGTTGTAAAACGATTGACCAAGCTACATAACTTCCTAATTGAGAGCAGCATGGCATCCTTAATAGCTTGTGTTGAACCCCCAAAATTGCGTCTTTAAGCTCCCCTAGTTTTGCTTCAACATTCTCTTTCACAGGTCCGGTCCAGGGACCTTGTCTCCAAGCTCTTTCAATTGTTTCTTTGGTGCACCACAGAGAGGAACCGAAACGGGGAATCATTGTTTGCGTCTGTAAATTGAAAATTGCATCCCTCTCGCTGAAACTCAGCCTCAAAACCCTAGTTTCCTGCAACACGAGCCACTACGGCGTTGTTTCAATAACGTTGTTATGATTGGGTGACAATCGTACCGAACCGAATCAAATCGAATCGCATAGAGGAAGACAACACCGACGTTTGTTATGTACAGAGAGCGAGGAGTAGGATCCAAATCGGAGGTAACTTCTGTTGATCAGAAGCGAATCAACAACGTCCTCGATAAACAGCTCGAACGATCCTCGCCGTCCACATCCAGAGCCGCCAGCATCAACGGCAAGGACCGCTCATCCTCCTCTTCTCTCTTAGCCGCTGCCGCCAAGGACTCCAAGAATTCCAAGAATTCCAACGCTTCTGACAGTTCGAGATTTCTCCTTTTCTCTTACGATCTGATCTCTTTTCGATGCCAATCTCGCCAATCGAATCCCAATCCTTTTCGGAGCTGGCCGTAACTTTACACAGACTAGGGTTATGTTAATACGCACTTTGTAGAACACCTAACTTTGTTTTTACTGTTTTGCATTGCTCGAATAGTGTAGGGACGCTGAATTAGATTCCGGTAGGGTTTTTGAGACGTGGAAGGGGGTAAAACACGGTGATATTAATTGGAGGAAAAGTTTGGAGAGGTAAAGTTGATCCACTGCAAACAAGGACACAACACACAAGATTTTTATTTTTAAAATGTTTTTTTTATCAAATTCCACGTGAGAATGCCACGTTTTAAAAACTGGCCAGCTCAATGGTCAACTTCAGTAAAAATTTAATCCCGTTAACTAAATTTAACGGGACTCAATTGTTTTAAATTAACACTTATAAGAACTCAATCGAGAAACTTAAAAAGAAGAGGATCAAAATGGGAAAACCCCATATAAACAGGGACAACTAAAGAGTTTAAACCTTTTCTTATAATGATACTTTCACAACATTTTTTTATAACATTTTACACTGTCTACGTGTTAGTATGTGATTTGTCTAAAATTACTCAAGAATCAATAATAATAATAATTATAAACACCAATATGAACCAAAATTACTCCACGATCAATAATAATAATCATAAACACTAACATGGACCAATTACAAAATGACACATACATAATGTTAAAAGGTTATAAAAAAATGTTGTGAAAATATCATTATCTATTTTTCTAAAATAACATCTAGAATTCAAATATTTCAATAAAATAACTAAGTAAAATAGTTAAAATTCACGTAATTATATTTCAATAGAATAATTAAAACAATTATATTTCAATAAAAAAATTAATTAAGTAAAGTAATTCAAGTTCACACAATTCAAATATTGTTTTCATGGATTTTTGTTTAGTATTTATACTTCTACTTTTAGTATGTAAAGACACACTTGCATTGTTCTTAATTGAATTCGATGTATTTCCCAACCTACTTTAAATTGATCCCTAATTTCAATTTTCAATTATACAAATTAAAAACATATTATACAGTTAATAAATAACTAAATATAATTTCTAATTCCTAGCGGTAAAACTTAATAAAAATATATATAGATTTTTTTTTGCTGGTGTAGACCATAAATGAAATGAGTGCAATGAAGAACAATTAAAATACCACTTACACGAAACGAAACAGTGCAGAGGAGCAGCGGTTTGTGACTCGACGGCGAGCGGCGACGACCGAGGGCAACCGTTTTTGACTCGACGGCGAGAGGTTCAGAAGAAGGAACGAACCAGTGCGGGGTAGTAGAAGAACAAGGGTAGAATCCTGATTCCCTAATCGGTGAGTTTTCTTCACCCTCGCTCACCAAATCACTGTCGTTTTTTATTTTAAAAATTTTCTCTTCGAACTCCCCAACTCGGTTGCAAAATGGCGGGTTTGGCCGAGTTCAATGATTCTACTCCGATTTTACCGAGTTTACCAATAGAACTTGCTTTCGAGTCGGAAGCTATAGTTAACTAGTTATGTTTGTAGCGATAGGCATTATGGACAATGCAGCATTTCGCAGTTTTCTTCAGGTTCTCCCCCCTGTTGAGTTTGCCTGCGTCTATGGATCATCTCTTCATCCATCCAACAGCGATAAGGTCGTCTTTCGTTAAACCCATAGTTTTTTTTTTTTTGCTTGCTGATCCTCTTCTTTATTATGGGCCTCTTTTTTTTTTTTTTTTTACTCTCCTTTAATTGTTGTTTTCATATTTGTTCTTTCGTCTGTGCTTTTGGGTTTCTAGACTACCATGACAGATTATATTATTGGTGTGGCTGATCCCAAACAGTGGCATTCTGAGGTACTGATATGTGATTTTGACTAATGATGTGTTATGTATTTATGTTATGAGTTGCTTAATATTGTTTGATTGCTTCACTGATATCTTTTGTTTTTCCTTTTATTGTTCATGCAATGACATAAATTAAGAATCTTAAATTGAACAAACATCACTATGCGTCCTGGATGGTGCACCTTGGTGGGGAGAGACTGGTACTTGCACAAATTAGTTTCATTTTCATTGTTTGTGGCCTCTCGTATCTGGCTTGGGTTTTATTGGATGGCGATCTTATCTCATACTTTATCTTGATGTGACATATAAGATTACGGGAGTTGCTGATGAAATTGGTGTGGGAGTACATTTCAACCCTTTTGTTAGTTGGAATGGGAAGGTATCGATATCCTCTTATCATGACTTCGGGGTGTAGTATGTGATTAAGACCTTTAGTTTAGTTCCTGCAAACTCACCTTCCAGAGAAATTATTTCAGAATGCTGGGATATTTTTAGTTTTCTGTTAACATATGTTTTTTGGCTTAATTGTTAAATCAAGATGGCATTTTTCACGAATTCCTTGTCTCTACAAGCAAATTTATGCAGCTGTTCAAGTATGGTGTTGTTCGAATGCATGACTTGCTTCAAGATGTACACTATTGGGAGAAATTCTACTTGTGCGGTCGTTTACAGAAACCGGTATGCTATACACTTTTTATCCTCTTCGTGTCTTGAATCGTTTGGTTCTTGATATTCCTTGTGCTCTAAGCTTATTTTTTATATGATTCTTAATTTTCTTATATGAAATATTCTTTAACTATGAGAACTATAGATATTTTATATATGGCATATATGATGATTTATTTTTCTCATGTTTAATTAGAGAGATTTAAAGTAGAATAACAAGTATTTGTAAGCTTTATAATGTACATCATATTTGCAGATTACTGTCGTGAGTGTAGGTAGATCTAAAAACACAGAACTCTAGTGATAGAGAGAAAAAAAAGAGGCATTGGCATTGCAAAGAAGGGGAGGGAGAGGAAGGTGGTTGTGGTAAAAAATAAGAAAAGGTTGAAGAAAAATAACCTTTAGTTCTCAGAATCTCATTATCATTCAGATAGGAAAAATAATAAATAAAACAAATTACGGGCTCTGGCTAGTTTTCTAAAATTAGCAAAAGAGACTATGAAATTATTGGATGTTTATACGTGGTAATAAAATTCCAGGTGAATATGGATTTTAAATGCTAAACCTACTAAGTCTATGCCCTGTATCCCATATCAAGAAACGAAATATAGAAAAAATCCCTGTAACAGTGCTCTAGTGCTAGTTTCACATATCTATCTCATAGTTTGCCTGTCCTCAATTTACCTGATAAATTGAATCCATGATTGAGGCCTATTTTGGTCCTTATGTTTTTGGATGTGTTTCACTCAGGTTCATATTGTTGTTGATAATTTAGATGTTAACAGCACCAATTCTGTTAACTTGAGAGCTGCAGTGTCAGCTGCTCTTCTCCTGCTTCCATCGGAATTCACAGAGGTATACTTTTTTCTTATTAAATTATTTACTTTGAGAGTTGGACAACTGATTTGATTTAACTATCCCTTGCAGGCAGATCTGTATGCCAAAGTATGTAGTCTCTCGTACATGGGGGATGTACGCATGTTATTTGCCGAGGATAAAAATAAGGTATTCCTGGGTTGTCACTAGAGTAGGATGTGGTATGGAAATGTTAATATCTTTAAAATTCAGTTATATTTAAATTCCCATGATTACTTGGTACCATCCCATGTAGGGACTAGTGTCTACGGAGGTTATATCTCAGTTTGGTCACAAATTCTGGCTCATGCTTTAGAAATTGCTGCTTTTCTGAATTATAAGTTATCTGTTTGTTGTTTCTTATAGTGAAGATGTGAAACATTGGATAGTTGTCCTTTCACTGATATGTCTACCCATCCTTGACAGTCAGGTTGGATTTTCATCAATATGATTAGCACTATCTACTGAAACTATGAATATTTTTTAGCTGAATCTGCCCATATTCTTTCCTTCCTAGTATTTCTTTTGTTCTCTAAGGGACTGACAGATCCTTGTTTGAAAACTGTTTGCATTTGTGGCATATTCTTTCTGAAGGAATTGAGCAAATATGGATCCGGTTGCCATATGTTTTACTGAGGTTCCTTTTGTTCACAATCTGTCCAGGTGAAGAAGATCGTTTCTGGGCAGTTTGATCTATTCCACTCAATGTATAAGCCATTTCTTGAAGAATATGAGGCTAAAAAGTTATTGAGACTTTCATCAATTGCCAATAATCAAATACATATCTCTCAGGTCTTTATTATTTGGTATTGATATTTGGAAGTGTTAAAATTTTGGATATCTTCAACATATTTCCAATTTAGGACAACGGATGTAGAAAATAAGACTGAAATTTATTATTCAGAATAATTTAAAATACATTTTCATATCCTCTATTTATAATAATCTAATTCTCCTAAAAAGGAAAATAAAGAAACTAGGAATTTAGCTTTGTTGTGCCATAAACTCTATGCTAAAGTTTTACCTCTTGAAAATTATATTTTACTAGCAAACTTGTATTGATAATTGACTATTTTACTGCCTTGAACTGGGAATCGGTTCACTTCCCTTGAAATTTTTATTACAAAAAATGCAAGGCATGTATCCTATAATGCATGGACATGTGATTGGTTTTGTTTATGTCCATCTTGTTATTTGGTGTTACTTGATGTTAGCCTGAGAATGCATTTTTCTTTCTGTAGTTTCTGTGAAGGAGAAATATAAACAATGTTTACTGTTATTTTGTACCTTTCATCTTTTTCTACATGCTCTAATTTTAACCTTTGGGTGCTATTTAATTGTTGAAGACATTCTTGAGGTTTATATCTTGTAGCTTTCCTTGCTGCTTTAGAAATTATTTCTTTATATATATTTCATCACATTTATTGACAAGGTATGACACTCCTGGTCGTTTACTAAACGGAAAAGCTTCTTCCCAATGTTTTAGTGCATAGAAAATTCGATAGTCAAAATACCTTGCAAAAGCAGGCAAGTTGTATAAAACGAATATTCAAAGTTTAAATAAAGTAAAGAAACTTCCTTACTCTCTAAAACAGGATTGTGACTTATCAGTTGATTATTCTCTAGTTTCTGCACTTCCTCCATCAATCAGAAACCAAATCAGAATGAAGGAAGGAGTGAAAGAAAAATTATGGGAAACTGGTATGTTTGTTATATTATTAGAGGTATTTCTGAATTATTGCTTTAGTTCCTAACTGCTAATATTGTTGAGGTCCAAATCACAGGAAATGGGGAAGGGGGGATTTTACATGATAACCACTTAATAGTGATGTGTGTCAAATTGTGAAAATAGGGTATTATGATTTCAGGAAGAGCCATAAGTGATACTCGAAGCAGAGTAAGAGAGGAAGCTGCTAATTGCTTACAGAGAATTCTGAGGCGTAGAGTAATGGTTTCAAGTGCAAGGCAGGCTGTATCTGGTCTTCTGGCTGTAGGTGCAGTAAATGCAAGCAGGTACCTTGCTAAAAAGGTTACCAAAGCCTGGAAATCATGGAGGTGATTTTTGATGTATTTACAGTCATAGAGATGAGATTTTCTTGCTGACCTTGGAAAGTTTACATATATAGATTAGTGATCATTTTCAGTTCTCATTTCCTCCTTTTCGATTCCCTTATCTTGGAGGTAACCTTTCCTTAATTCTCTAGTAACAACAAATACTTGGCAACAAGTATGGGCTGAGTGTATGATTTGTCAATAAATTTTGTAGTTGAAATTAGCCGTGCTTATTTAGGCAAGTGGAGCCATTTTATTTTTAAATTGAGTTCTTATTTATTTTGAGAGTTTACATTCTCTTTTGAAGAGACCAAGTTTTGCAACTTTGGTACACAAAAATGTTAATAATATAAAAAAAATAAAACATAAAAAATAAAATAAGCTTCTTCATATGTAAAAATTAACTTATGAAAAAATTTTAAACATCCGTCTGGATGAATTTATCCATGAACACTTTTAAAATAAAAGTAAAAGCAAAAGAAAGAAAATAAGTGTTGTTTGTAAGATATAATTATCTTATGCAGGTTAAAAATAAATATTTTAAAAAGCTATGCAATAAACGTTCTATAAAATGCCTTTAAGCACACAAATTTTTAGCTTATAAAAGGGTTATTTGTTTTTTTTTTAATTAGAAGTGTTTAGGGAGAAACTCATCTAAATAATGCCCTTAACTTCATAATTTAATTTAATTTAATTTCTTTATTCTTTTATTTATTAAAATTTAGGTTCTATCTATATTTAATGACCATAAGGCAGACAAATATGAACTAAAATTTCTGAAGAATTTGTTTGTCTTCAATAAATTAGTTCCACTTCTCATTTAAATTATATGTGTCTATAATTATAATTGCTAACTTAAATATTATATTTATATTTTTTATTAGATAGTCTTTATTTTTTTTTATAAATCAAAATATTTAATTTTAATTTTTTTCTTGATATATACATGTTAACTATTGTTTTAAAAATTAAACATTTATGTTGTACAAAGTTGAAATAGTATATATGAATAAAAAAAATGTAAATTAATTAGAAGCTAGATAGTTTTCAATGGGAACCTTCAAGTTAAAATTAAATCTAAATTTGATTATTTTATTTTATGGAAAATTTACTAGTTATTCATATAATAAGTTTTATAAAATTAATTTAATTTTTTTTATGGATTTTATTTTCTAAGCTAATTTAAAATCATTTCATATGATGAGAGTTTTAAATAATGTCATATCTAAATTAGTCATGCATATATTTATATTACACAAGCTTGACATGGATGAAAACTTTATATAAAATTGTGTTAGAATCTAAATTTTATAAAAAAAAGCAAATTCAAGGAGCCGACTCCTTTAACTTTTCATATTTTTTTTTAATTTTTATTTCACATCACTTATTTTCTTTTTGTTTGTTTTAGAACGGCAATGTAGGTTCTCCACTTTTAGCTCTTCATGACATATATTTTGTATTTATTTATATCATATAACAGATATTAAGACTGGTGCTGCTTAAATTAGAAATGAGAATATATAAGAAAAAACTAGTTAAAACTACTTGGTTATTACTCTAATGATAATAAAATCTTTGTATAGACATGGAAATTTTTTTGGTGAAAATTAAGAACAATGGAAAGTTATAAGTATACTGAAGGAGTTATTTCTAGAAGCTCAAGCATGACTTAACTAATTAACCAAATACTATGAAAACAAAATTAAAGCATTCATATTTTCATGTTCAGCCACAATGCCAGTCAAAATATGCTAACAAAACAAAGTTTTTGACAATATCAGTAACCCAAAACAACATACCCCAACAAAATCTAACAATAACTTTATATGATCATTACAGAAATTTTATTATGAATGAGAGTTTCAAACTGTGAAACATGTAAAATTTTCTATTTTCTGAAGTCTTCATGAACTTATTAGTTAATACTAATACTATAACCATTGTTATTATTATTATTGTAAGTTACTGTTTCAAACATTTGGTGACCGAGTGATCTTCACACTATTCTAGTAGCTGTTTGTATGTGGAACTGATGCTGTGTACTGACAGTCCAAAACATCGATGACCCTGTTGGCTATGGCACTTGCATAGACTGAGGAACCTTCAATTATCTGTCTCAGTGAAACAAGTCACAAGTAAACTCACAATCAGATGAATGTGAAAATTCTGTTCTTGAAAAGAATTCATAATTATAACTACCTAGCTAATTTTATGACAAATTATATATACCAACCTTGCTATTGAATAAGAAACTGCAATATTCACCAACATGTCCACCTGCAACATGATGAAGCTCCAACTGAAGTTCATCCAGAACCTTGGAAACAAACAACAGGCAGTTGATTTTCTTCCTCTGGAAGAGTTTGATTGTGACATCATCGTCTATAATCCGGACATCAACCTCACTATCTTTGGATTTCCTCTGGAGCCACGAGGTCCTTATGCCCCCATCTGGATCACCAAAAGGCTTTATGTTACAGCTCTCAGCACCATCTTCTTCTGTTTTAGGCCTTTTGCACCTCTCTCTCCCATACCTTTTCTTCTCTACCAATAGCTTGAGTTCATTCACTGTTCTAATCAGCTCTCTTATGTAGTCAATGGCATCCCCCACCACGGAGGCTCTATCAATCTGTGTTTAACCAAACCCAACCAATAAGATTAACCAGTTGATCCATAGAAAAATGAAAGTTCAAGTATGTTTTAAGTCCATGTAGTTAAGAGAATGTCCAGTTTTTATTCTTCATAAAAAAAAATCATTTCCTTTTATCTTTCACATAGAAATGAGTCTTATATGATCTTTACTTCACCAACATGGAACCAAAAGGATATATCTTTTGTGAAGGACAAAGGCTGTATCTAACATATTTTCATAAACAAGATCAGAATATACTTATTTTTCAGGGATTAAAATTGGAGACATGGTTACATTTGTAGGAATTAAAAGTATATTCAATTCAAAGAATTCTAGTATGTTATGTATTAGTCAGAAAATTCATAGACGATGTATACCTTGGTGGGGTTTGGTATAAGATTTCTTAAGATTTTGTATTTTCCATTGAGTTGTTCTCTTCTTTGTTTCTCAGTTGCAAAATGTTTGGTAGCTTTTCCTCCTCTTCCTTTGGCAACAGTGGGAGTGACCCTGTTGAATTCCAGCACTCCCATGTCAAGCTGGCTCCCGTCTCCCTCAATCTCATCCCCTCCAAAGAGTGAACCATTCCTTGAGTTGGTTGGCAAGCTGTAGCCACGGGGTAGAGACTGAAACAGCTCTCTGAGGGCTGGAGGCTGTGGAGGAAGGTTAAGGTGGAAAAGAGGATCATACAAAACTGAGGATGCACTTGTGTTGTTGTCTGACCCTATTGGAAGGTCTCCAAGAAAGGCCAGTGGATTCTGAAAGTTTGGTGTGTTCTGAGTTGGGTTTGTGAGGCAAATGGTGGGATTGGTGTGCAAAGATGGGGCTGAGCATCTTGGTAAGTGGAGAAGGTTTAGGAGATCTGGTGAAGGGTAAGCAGGGTCTAGTATGGAAGAGGGGTTGAAGCTTTGGCTGCAGTTTTGAGTCTCCATTTGCTGAAATTGTTGCTCATTTTGTTGCTGTTCTATTTGATTAGCATAGGCTATGTCTGGCAATTCCTGAACAGTAGTGGGGTCCCAAGTGGACTGCTGATAGGGAAGAACATCAATGACCTGTTGCACCAAATGGTTATCCATGTTGCTGGTGTTGTTGATGAAGGAGTTTCCCATGTTCAAACAAAGATGTTGTTGAGAATGAGGGATGTCACTAGCAGATGTGGGAGTGATTCCACTTGCATAGGTGGAGATATCTTGGTGTTGCAGATTGTGATGGTTAAAGGAGAGCTCTTCCACAGAAAGCCTGAGATTCTCTTCAAGGCCATTATCAGTGTTTGTGGTGTTATCTACAACCATAGGTGATGATGGAATTAGAGGGTCTGCAAGAGTTTGAGGGAAGTTATCCTTTAGAGAGGGTACACTTTCTTCCATTGTGTTGGGATCAAAGCAACCAGTTTGCTCATGCATTTTTGGCCTGTCTCCTGTACTCATTGCTCTCTCTGCAGTAGTTGACACAAATCAACAGAATCAGATATTTAAAAAAAACAAAAAGAACACACCATGTGAGTGAATACAAAAATATCACCCAAGAAAGAGAAAAGGAAAAAAAATAAATAACCCAAAGGAAAAAGACACAACAGCAGTTGGACACCAGAATTTGAGCTTTCATTGAAAAAAACTGTTTGAGATTCGATAATTTGAAAAATTGATGTTATTGACTGAAGAAAGTAATTACTTGCTATTGTATTTGCAAACATGAATATTACCTATAATATGAGGAAAAAAAACTAAATAATATGCAGAGTAGGAAACAGTAGTTTCATACAGAAAACCAGAGGGATTTGGAATTCCTTCCTTTATTTTCTATAGAGAGAGTTTGTTGTGAGAAAGGATGGGAGAAAGTAGAGGAGAAGTAGGAACTATGATGACACTTAAAATAGGCAAATATCTCACTGATTAGTTTAATCTTTTAGGCATAGGAATTGGAACACAAGAAAAAGAGTCATTCAGTTACAAATAGTTCAGTCAGATTCTTGCTTTCAGGTCCCACATTTTCTGATTCACACATAACTTTGTAGGACCACTGTAATTTAGAAGACACATTTGATTAAACTAATGCACCATGTAATAGCTACATTAAAAAAAATAAACCAATAATTTGTTCCTTTCAACCCTTTTTAATTTAATATTTAAAAGATTGAAAATTTTAATGTAATTTGTAAAATGTTAAATATCATATATAAATCACTTTATGTAAATGTTTAATTTTGTTTTTAAAGCAATTCATTACAAACTTCCTAGACAATCTTGATTACATGCATTAAAAACTAGAACAGAAAAAATAATTTTTTTGTATAACAAAAATAATTAGTTTTAGTAATTTCCAAGAGTCTAAATAATTTCTATATTTCATTAATACAAGAAAGTATTTGTTTAATAGATAATAAGTTATATAAAATTCTTCAAAACATCTTCCATCTTCATCCCAAGTGCTTTAATAAATATGTGAGTAATTATAGCAAATGCGTGTATTATAAACACATTACACAAGTTTTACATGATTCAAATAAAAAGTCTATAGATACGGGTGAAAACATTACTATTATGAAACAAAATTAAAGAATAGTATTTGTAAACATTTTTAACTAATTTTCTAACATTATTTACCTTTACTAAAAGTTTCTTAAGGAACCTTTATAATAATTAATAACGCAATTTTGTTGGGTACATAAGTACTATAAATAATTTTTATATGCCTAAACGAATACATTTATAATCTTCAAATTAATTTTAAACAATAAATGTTGATAAAATCTCATAAGACATAATTATGGATGGCATTGAATTGAATATTAACTAATTTAAACAAATAACGTAATATTTTCACATGTAACTTTTCAATTTACTTCCTGTATGTATAACTGTATTATAGTCTCTACTGTTCAAGCGTTACTTTATTATACCATTTATTTATAATTAACTCTTACATATATATATATATATGATGCATTTTTTATGATTTGTACGTACAATTTATTCTTAATTTAGTCTCTAACACCTTTTTATGATGTCCACTCTATAAGGATTTTATACATGATGGATGCATTTTCAATTTGTTTTTACACCTATATCCTCTTGTCATGTATAATTAATAGTGTAATATATATATATATATATATATATATATATATATATACAATAATAACAAAAAAAATATAAAAATAGTTATAGGGTGCTTTGTAGGAGGATTTCTTAACAAATTTTTACATAGAAGTTGAAATATTTTATAAAAATATATGTTGTTTGAATAAAAAAATTGTTAGAAAAAAATTCTAAAAGTTTACAATAGTAATTTGATTAGTTAAAAAGAAAAAACAATTCAAGAATAAAAAATTAAGATTCTTTTCACATGCTTCTCTCTCTCATAAATCTTCAAAGAAAGAATTTCAAAAATAAAAATTAGAAATTTTCATCTCATAAGTAAAAATTACTGGTTGATGTTCGTTAGTTTTATTTTTTTTATTATTATTAAAAGTGAAACTACTTTTTATTAGAAGTTAACTAAATTTCTCTGCCGGAAGACTAATAACAACTTTTTGTCATTGTTTGTATGATTTTTTTATCAAGGAGTTTTATTTTGTAATAATCTTTTTTGTTACATTCCAAATATTATATAGACATATAATATAATAGGATTCAGCTATTATAATATGAGAAAACAGTTAGGAGTTTTCAGATGGTAGTATTAGACATTGAGTAATCCAAAATATAGCTAGAATTAAAACTTTAAGTACAAGTTTTTAGAATATTTTAAAAATACAAGAAATCACTAAGAAGAATTCTAAGGACTAGGGACAGTTGCATATGTCTCCTCTAGGGCCTACTCCAATGAAGCATCATTCCCTTCTGCTCACATCCAATTTAGATGATCATCGCAAAGGAAAAGAACATAGAACATGCAACACAAACAAAAGTAAGGGTAAGCTAGGTTTTTAAAACATGTAAGTCATCATACATCAGATAAAATGGAAAGCAAGCACATACAAGTGATTAAACAATTGTCCTATCATGTTATGACACATTAGACTCGTCTGAACTTAGAATGAATGTCGGTCTGGGGCAGGTTGTGCACTTGTGGTGGCCTCTACTGCTTTGCAAAGTCATTGCCAAGGGGTTTCACCCGACCACACACAAGATTAGTCCGTTACCGCGCGATAGGCCTCCAGTGATAGCGCCTACCTTAGGACCTCCCACTACTCTCACCACATGCGTCAATCCTCTTTAAGTGAGAATGAAAGACCATTAGAGTGTTGGGATAACCCCCCATATGAAAGCCTCTTACATTCATTCTAAAACTAAAATGATCTCATCGAGAGATCTTAATTAAATACTCAAGTTGCATAATACTCAACATTATCACCTTAATCAAATCATAATCCTCTTTGAATCATCAACATACCATTTTATAGTTATATAAATGCATCCATACTATATTAGCTCATATAAAGACCATACATCATCAACCAACCAAAACAGAAGAAGAAAGAATCAAAACAGAGCGAGCCAAGTCGCATGGCGCACAAGGTAAAAAGGCAAGACAATAAAAATTCGCACAGCGCACACCCTGTGGTGCGTTGAGCGAATTTTCCTGGTGGTCTGACAGCAAAAATTCGCACAGCGCACACCCTGTGGTGCGCTGAGTGAATTTTCCTAATGGCCTGACAGCAAAAATTCGCACAACGCATCCCTTGTGGTGCGCTGAGCGAATTTTCCTGACAGCATGACAACAAAAATTCGCACAGCGCACCCCTTGTGGTGCGTTGAGCAATTTTTCCTGACAGCATGACAACAAACAGTCGCATAGTGCACATGGTGCACTACGCGACTCTGCATAATCTGCAGCACTCTAAAACCTACATAATTAAGCAACTCTACCATCCCAAACCAATTCCAACCATTTTGATGAACTTCTAGCACTCCTAACTTGATCTATATGATAAATTAAACTTGTATAATCACTTCTAATACTTTATAACTTCATTATTTAGTGATTATGCATTGATTTTCACTCTAAAACTTCAATTTCAACAACCTAATGGCTCCATTCTAGTTTTATCACTTTGGCACTGCTTTTGGTCATTTTAACCCTTCTAATAAGTCATAAACAACTTACCTAAACCATTCTAATGGCCTATAATAGCCCCCAACCCCTAACGTCTAATTTGACTACTTCACTTCCTCTCAAATACTCTAAAAACCAGTTAAGACTAACATCTCTACTCTTTACAAAACAGATTCATCATAATTAATAAAATTAATCTCAGCAATGCATAAGATAAAAATTTGACTTACAACACCAATTCACATAATCATACAAGAAACACCCAACTCAACATGCAGAAATACAATTTCTAGTTCACACAGCACAATTACACTAAAAATCACTGTATGCATAGATTGTTACACAATTTCCAAACCAAGATCCCCAATTCATACAACCCTCATTCCCAGAAACAGAAATTACCCTGCTTCTCTTACCTCATCAGAATCAAACAGCACAGCTCGCAATACATGGTGCTGAGCTTCTGTACACCGTAAGAAACTCCTACATATCACCAATTGGTGATGGAGAACAAGTTTAGAACTTATATGAAGCTAGAAAGAGAAGTGAAAAAACACTATTTACATGCAATCAACATTTTGATGCATGTCCACAATCTTAAGGAGCACGGAGGACAAAGGGAAATGGCTTACCGATGGAGAAAACAAGAACTTGATCGATCGACTGGAAGCCCACAATGTTGAGATCACCTAATTTTCTCCTAATCGTGGAATACTTGATTCAGTGAGGAGAATTAGAAGAGAGAATGTAGAGAAGGAGAGGGTGAAGTGGCTCTGAAGGTTAGCACATGTTTCAGACAAATAAGAGAAAATTTCTAAATTTAATATACATATACATTTTTCTTATTTCCAGTCCTCTCATTTGCTGCCACTTGTACTCTTTTCAAGCTGCTCATTTTCTAATTCTTTACATTTTTTATGTTTTTATATGTAGCAACTGAAACAGTATATCCAATAAAAAAAATAACATACAATAAATTTAAAATTTTCTCATTCCAACAAAATTATTTTTAAAATTAAATAATTTAAAATAAAAACAATTTAAATTCCTTTAATTCAATGTCTTTACCTAAACCTTGTATACTTTTTTATTCAATCATAAGGGTTAACAAGACCAAACTGATAATGTCTATAAACTAATTTAATAATATCTTATCTAAAAATATTACACAGTAAAATGTATTCTGCATACTGTCTCTGTAATATTTGTTCTTTCAGATGGATATCTTCATCTCTTTCCTTAAACAATGTCCTAAATTCATACGTTAATCCTGTCTCCTATCTCAACTAACGTGTAATAGATGTTTAAAATATATATATATATAGGGGTGGACAAATGAAACTGTACTGCTAAAAATTGTACTGAACTAAAAACTAATTTGTATAAACGAACTAAAAACTAATTTGTATAAACTGAACTGTAAAATAGTTCAGACAAACTGAACTGTATTGTACTAAATTACAATATAAATTGAATTGAACTACTAACTGAATTGTAAATTGTACTAAACTACAATATAAACTGAACTGAACTACTAACTGAATTGTAAATTGTACTAAACTACAATATAAACTGAACTGAACTACTAACTGAATTGTAAATTGTACTAAACTACAATATAAACAAAACTAAACTACTAACTGAATTGTAAACTGCACTAATTTTAACTACTATATTATTTTTAGAGGAAAAATACTTTTATTAAAAAGAAAAAAAAAACTCACCTGAGTATATAAATTAATTAGTTTATGTATAAATTTGTTTGTAAAATTTCATCTCATTATTTTTTAAGGTATAAATTACATGTAGTTTATAGAAAAAAGAAACTTTTTTTTTATTTTTCTTCCATAAATATTTCTGGATAAAACTAATGCGGCCCTACTAGTTTAGAAAGTATATGAGTAGAATGGAAAATAAAAGTAATATATTTAGTACAATTTATATGAACTTCATCTAATACCGAATGCGTAAAAAGAGAATGTTAACAATCAAATAGTTAAATTTAATTTATTTGAATTAACATATAACAAATTAAATTTAAAGATAAATTAACTCAACGTTTTTCACTTTTGTAACAAAGTAGACCATATTTTTTAATAAATTTACTTGTAAATAATTACATAAGAGAAAAAATTAAAATAAAAACTATAGTTATTTTAGGACGAAGTGATTTTTTAACATAAGACAGTACAATTAATTGCAGTTAACTAAATCAAAAATTTATTAAATTCAGTTTTTAAAAACTGAACCATAAAACAGTATATTTAAATTATAATAAAAATGGTTAAGCTCTTTTTAATATAATATAGAACAATTAATTATAATACAATACAATTAAATATTTTTTGTCCCGTCCTAATACTATATATTTGGAAGTAATTTCAGAAACGCTAACTATATTTTATCAAAAATATATTCCACTTATGCTAATCTCTTATCAGTAGCCTCAGATGGCTTCAGTTAGCCGTTTATGATAATGTGTGACAACAAGTGATTATTCTAAAGTGCGAATTATTGAGAAGCAAAGGTGAGGTGGAAGAAAAAGAAAAAGAAAAAGAAAAAGAAAGAAAAAGAAAGAAAAAGATGGTTCACACAAAAGGTGATTGCAGAAGAAAGCGCGTTAGTTTGAATTCTAAAATGTGTAATTAACGGCACTTGTGGTCCCCACATCACCTACAAATTCATTTCCATGCACATTGGTACCTTAAACTAACTTATAGGAATGCCTTATACCTTTTTTCTCATTATATTTTTATTTTTTCCTTTTTTTTTCCTTCTTTTAATGTCGTTTCTTATATTCCTACCTCGCTTTTATGTTTTTTGCTTCGGAACATAGTTAGTTTTATAGACGAAACAGGCGAAAATATGTAGTTATTGAAAAATTAATTTAAAAGCTAATTGTGACTTATACAATATTTTTAAGAAAGTCACATTCTTAATAGATTGTAAGAAAAATTTAAATTTGTCTATTCATATAGTTATAACTATTTTGGTGTTACATAACATATTTTTTAACAAATATAACTAATGAGATAAATAAAATTCGAAAATGAGACTATGGAATATTTATTTCAAAGGGAGATAATACTAAGATGTAAAGTATGGGTAGAGAAAGTTACGAAACTACGTGTGATGATTGGATTTGAGTGTGAACAACACATCGGACTCTAATCAACCAGCACCTACTAAATTAATTCAAATTATTAAGGTTGAATAATGAGGAAACAAATTATGTATAAAATTTGAAAAATAAAATAGTTTCTAAGAATGAAAGTCTAAATCCTGAAACGATTTTTGTAAAAATGTAAAATTATGAAATAATAAAATAATAAAATAATATGTGACGATAATGACGTGACATAACAAAATAATACCACACTTAACCATCACGTCATTCCATTAAAAAAAGTATATTTGTTTAAATACTTTTTTTATTATTATCATATTTGGTTAAATATATTCGTAGGTCTCTATTTTTGTGTTTTTATTCCGTTTTCGTCTTATATTTTTACTAATTAAATTAAAAAATTGAAAGAAATTAATTCCTGTCATTAAATCAAGTTAACGAGATAATTTTTTACTTACATGTGAAGCTGAACTGAATAAATTTCGTGACGTGTCACGCAGAAAACTTTTTAATATTGATTTATGATGTATATCATTGTAGGTGACAATATTTTAAATAATGAATTTAAAAATTGGGACTTTTGGGAAAGATTTTAAAATTAGGGTTGATTTATAATTAAACAGGGGCTTGGCCTCTGGTGAACGGTGCCACCAGTGAACACAGGTTCACAGTCACGTTAATTTCTGCTTGTTCTGGTGCCTAGTAGTCTTTCCTCTGCACTCAACCCCTCTCTCTGCCGGTGTCATCGATGAACACAAGCTCGCAGTGATGCTGATTTTGTTTCCTGGTATCGTTTCCGATAGGGAGGATCGTGAGCGATGGAAGCGGTGGTCGTAGCTTCATTCGGACGCCATGAACACTATTATCTGCCACTGCTTAAGGCTAAGTCCAAAACTTCTTCTTTATTCTTTCCCCAAACCCCTCGTTCTCAACAACCACTTTTGATTATGTCTCCTTCACCATATCCTACCTCACCAACACCTGCGGCTTCACACCAGAGGCTGCACTGAAGCTATCCAAACGACTTCGTTTCAACACCGCCCAAAAACCCGATTCCGTCATTTCTCAAACTCAAAAACAAAATGGCGTTGCAATGAAACCAACCCCACAACATGATTGTAACGTGTCTGCATAAATAAGAAACTCCCAAAACAAAACACCACAAATATCAAATCAAAAAGCTTCTTCTTCCACCTTTGCTGGATCACCTTACGCTTCATATTCTACCTATCTTCGCCCCTTTTAGCAGCTAAAACTGACCCACCATTTCAAACTCGTTTAGCAGCAGAATCACACCCTAAAAAATGAAACTTTGACCATCACTTGGATCTTGCATGACTCAAAGCCAGAAGATCCAACCAGATCCATGGCAACCCAATAACCACAAAACCCAGAAAGAAAAAACTTGACCGAGCTCGTGAAAAGAGGAAAATACTACACTGACCCAGAAATCAATACAAAGCAACTAACAGTGGTAAAAAAAATAAAAAAGCAAGGCGCTTGTGAGGTTATGAGCAAAAAGCTTATAGATTCTCTCTCCAGAGAATTGTTACTTGGAAATGAAACTGAGAAATGAAGAAGATTTAGAGAGTGAGAGAGTAATGGAGTGTGTGTTAAGATGCTAGCATCTTCTCTCCAGAGGATTAGTGAAGAAGGATGCTAGCTTCGTCACACCGTTTGTAAAGTCTGATGAGGGGTTTCTGAAAAAGTATGTGAGATCTTTCAAGGAGGAAACACCCTTGTTAACATCTGGTTGTTGAGATTCTGTGTTCACCCACCATTCACCGGAGGCCAAGTCCCAATTCAATTATAAATTAATCTTAATTTTAAAATCTTTTCCAAAAACTCCAAATTTTAAGTTCATTCTTTAAAATATTGTCATGTAGAAGGGTATACATCATAAACCAATATTAAAAAGTTTTCTGCATGCCACATCACAAAATTTATCCAGCTCAGCTTCACATGTAAGCAAAAGTTAACCCCGTTAACTTGATTTAACGGCAGGGGTCAATTTCTTTCAAATTTTCAATCTTAGGAACTTAATTGGCAAAAAAAATAAGACGAGGATGTAAATGAGACAAAAACATGAAAATAAGGACCTTCGAATGGGTTTAACCTTATTTTTTTTATTTCAATATGAAATCTATATTATTGTATTATGTTTAATTTAGTCTTTTTTATGATAATGTCTAAGTTATTAACGAAGATGAATAATGTCTATCAATATTCATTTGTGATTTTTTAATTTTTTTATATTTTTTTCTTAGCTTAAAAAATTATTCACGTGTCAAGTCAATATTGTGTTACATGGTAATGTCAATGTCTCATGTTAAGTCTGTGTTAGTGTCTCGTATCAAGTCTGTGTTAGTGTCTCGTATCAAGTCAGTACCAGTGTCACGTGTCAAATCAGTATCAGTATCACGTGTCAAGTCAGTATCAATGTCACGTGTCAAGTATTGAATTTAGTCTAATTTCGTTAATTTTTGTTCAATTTAGTCCCAAATTTTGTTAATTTTATTCAATTCAATCATAATTTTAAATTTTAGAAGGAAAACCTTCATTATTTTTAAAATTAAATAAAAATTCTTTATTATTTTTAAAATTAGAAGGAAATTTTTTCATTATTTTTAAAATTAGATAGAGAATTCTTTATTATTTTTAAAATTAGATGGAAAATTCTTCACTATTTTAAAATTAGAAAGAAAACTCTTCATTATTTTTAAAATTAGAAGAAAATTTTTTCATTATCTTTAAAATTAAAAGGATATTTCTTCATTATTTTTAAAATTATAAGAAAAAATCTTATTTTTTTTAAAATTAGAAGGATAATTCTAATTTATTTCTAAAATTAGAAGGAAACATTTTTTATTTTTAAAATTAGAAAAAAATTCTTTTTATTTTTAAACCAAATTTAACTGTTTTTGCATGTAAAATATCAAACATAAATTTAATAATTATATTACAATAATATAATTAGGGTTAGTTTAAAAATAATGAAAAAAATATTTAATAAAAATATGAATTTTAATAAAATATAAATTTGATCTTAATTTAGATAAAAATTGAATAGAATTAATAAAAACAAGTACTAAATTGAAAAAAATTAACAATGGAACTAAATTAAATATAAGATATTTACATTAGACTTAATGCTTGACACTCAATTGTGATAAAATGTTCACTTAACATATGAATAATTTTTTAAAATTAATTAAAATAATAAAAAATAAAATAAAAATTAAAAAAAGTACAACCAGAAACTTAGATACAGAATTCATAAAATTTAGACCACGTTATGAAAAATGATAAAAGTGAATATAATTTACTGAAAATAAGAACTAAATTCAATATAAAAAAAGAATTTCACATTAAATCGACAAAAAATAGAAAATAAATAATAGAAAATAAAAAATTATTTATTGAATAATCAATAGGCCATAAAAAATTATTAGAAACTCAATTGAAAATTTCCAAAGTTATTTAAGACTTAAATTTTGTAAAAAAAAAGATTTTTTAAAATGTTTCACATTTTTTTGTTAAGGGTGCAATTATTAATTACTTAAAAAAACAAACTAGCTTTACATATTTGATATATATTTGATTGAGAGTTAAGTGGGTAAATATCTGGTACTCTATTGTGTACACCAGTTCTTAATAAAAATAAATGTATATTATTTAAAGTTCAGTGTTGAAACCTCATAATAAAAAAATATCTATTCCAGAAAATGTTGTATAAGGAAATATAAAAATAAGATTTATATTCCTGAAAGAATAATTTAGGGAAATCTGAAACTCATTCTTTCAAGTGCAGAAAGCCATTTTTCTGCTCCATAGGCATTGGTTTGAGTCATAGCATCTCCAAAATCCTGCTGATTTTCTGTCTTCTCCTCCACTTCCACATGCTCCACCCAACAAACCTATCATATAATATCAACAAAAACTTTCCTTTTTAACTATATTGCTACATGAATTTTTTTCTCACATCTTTATTATCATCCCTAGATCCACCTGTATTTTATTTTAGATATAGTTTAATTATTTTTTCGTGACAAAATATAAAAACAATATTTAAAATTATAGAAATATAGAAATTTTTTTAGAATTTTTTATTTATTTAGAAAAATATATAAAAATAAAAAATATAATAAAATATCAAATTTTTAATTGAAATTTATAAAATAGAAAAAGATTAAAATTATAGAAACTTTATTTTAGAAGAAAAAAAATCGAAATTTAAAAATATAGCTATTTAAGATATTTGAAATGAATTTGATTATTTTTATTGTATTTAAATGTGTAAAGAAATGTTTGTAAGGATTTAGTGTTTTTATATTTAATTATTCTGGAGATGTTTTTTTTCTGCATTTTTTTAATTGTTTTTTGACAGAATAGGGAGTTTTTTTTTTTTTTTTTCAAAATAGCTATTTAAGATATTTGAAATGACTTTGATTATTTTTATTGTATTTAAATATGTATAAAGAAATATTTTTAAGGTTTTAGTGTTTTTATATTGAATTATTCAAATGTGAAGATGTTTTTTCTTTGCATTTTTTTCTGCAGTTTTTGACATAGAATAGTTGGAGGTTTATTTTTTTTTTTTTTCAAAATAGCTTTGTTTCATTGTTAAAACTTGGTTTTCTAGGAGCAACATTCTCACCTTCAAAGTGGACATTCAGTATCCAAAAATCATTTGATATTTTGTTCTCAAACAACCAAATTTTGAGCTGGATTTTTAAATGTTTTTCTGTTGTTCAAATTATTTAAAAAAAAAAACTAATTTTATAATATCAAACTTATTAAAATTAAAAGAAAAAAAGTTACATAGAAAAGCACCAAGTTCTATTTTTATAGATAATTTTTTTAATAAATTTTAATACTTTTTCTATTTTACAAATTTTGATAATTTTTTTTGTTAGGTTTTTTTTTTTCTTATATGAACACCTCTAAGGTTATGTTGAAGTTGGAAAGGTTTGTAGGGATAGAGATAAAGTGTTTGTTTGAGTGTACAATGTGGCATGCATGTTCCTTAAGCATTTTGATGAAAAGTGAAAGCAAAGTTTAACAGAACTATGAAGTTACCCAGCAGAATCCCTGATTAATTTGTCGAATGAGGCACCCAGAAGGTCGTCTCCAAAGAAAACCACCACCATTACTGTTTTTGTATTTTGAGGAATTAATTGACACATCCCCTATCACCCATGCACCATCTTCAAATTGTCTACAACAACGAAGGAAGATGAATTCTGGAGTTGGAACCCAATCAGAAAGAATCTGCATTTCTGCACTCATCTGTGTGCAAACACTCCTTACTCATCAAATTCTCATATTGCATCAAAAAGAAATCTTATCAGGAAAACATACCAACAGCAAAGCTCCATTTCGGTCTCTTGACAAACGGTTCAACGTTTCTGCTTTCTTAACAATGGTTGAGAATAGATCAGACCATTTGCCCTAGAAAGATTACATAATATATATCGTTAATGCATGGCATCTGATTGTGAAACATGCAGAACTATTTGACAGAAGATTAAGAATGGTTAGAAGAGCAAACCGAATCCAAAAATATGTCAACAAGTTGTTCAACATTCATGTTCACTAATCTTGAATCTCTTGAGCACTCTACCCGTGCATTAGCTCCTGTTAAGCAATATCTCCTGTCAAGTATCCTCTGGTATTTATCACTTTGAAAAATGAACTTCCCCTCATTCACATCCTTCAACCAGAATGGCTCGTTCCTACTACAAAGCTTCTTTAACTCCTCCGCACCATTATTTGCTATCTGCCTCATAACTTCACTTTCCAAATCCCTACTTTCATTTGCTATACATTTGAATAAGGTATCATTGTTCAAGATTTTAATCACCGCATCCAATTCTTGATCAAGATCAATGGGAGGAATAGTTGGATCAGGAATGAGTTGATTCTGAAAACGAATTTCTGGGGAAGCTTCAGCTGGACATTCCTTGGAGATTCTATTTGGTGTTTGAAAGTGAAAATATCAATTTGCTATAGTCAACAGTGTTAAGAGACTTCAAATTCAAATACCAAAGAAGTTTAAATCTATCCAAAAATGTCTATGGTAGCTTATATCAGATCTGCAAGAAATCAATTTGTGAGGGCTCTCAAATCCAAGGAAAATTTGATTTGAACTTAATTTAGTTCTGAAATATTAAGTTTATGGTAAAAATTGAAAAATGAACTTATATATATATATATATATATATATATATATATATATATAACGTTCTAGTGTGATTTTAGATTATGTAATGTCAGACATTCAAAGGACATCTTGAATCAAACTTAAAACTTTAATAAATGCATATCTTTAGAGTTACCTTTTTAAGAGATTATAAATTTTCTGTAAGGCATATCTAAAATAAATTGCAGGACTTTCACTATTTGGCAGAACTACACATTTTTCCTGCAATAATTATACATCTATTTAAGTATACAAACCTATTGTAAATTCCAACATAAAAATTACCAATAGCATGGCAACTTCTTGAAACTAACAATAATGAAAAAGGAAAATTCATCATGAATAAATCAATCAACAAGATGCCCAAAAATAGTAGTTGATAATTTTTATCACAACCTCTTTTACTCTCATCTTCTCTTTTAAACTTTTCAAACAATTTTATATCTTTCAAATATTAAAAAGAGTCTCATAGTTCTTTTATCTTTTCTTTCAACTTTTATTATTAAATCAATCTCCGAACTAAACTAAAGTATATCGAAAATAAACAACAAGCATCATAATCAAATATCAAATACAAGAAAGTGGCAAAAAGAAAAACATAATCAAAGAACATGAAATTGATTAAAATAATTCCCCTATCTGAAGAAGGATTGATCTTACGGATTGTGATGCTGACCATCGCTTGATCCACTCAAGTTTGATTGGGACATTCTTCCAACTTTCAAATTTGAAGAGAAAGCCAATTATTTTTTACTCCTGATGAGTGTAAGAATAAATGAACTGTTAGAATGTTTGTATAAGCCAATTCATATAACTGGGCAAATTATTGAATGTGTACCATGTTTGAGAAAGATAAGTTAAAAAATATAATTTTGTTTTCGATGGAAAAAAAAATCTGCAAATGGAATTGTATGAGTTGAATTAGTAACCGGAAGACGAAAGATTGATAACCGGAATAAAAAAAAAAAAAAGTTCATTCCGCCACATTTTCAATGCTAAAGTTTATCAAAGTTAAAGCTACGTTTTGTTAGGAGTATAAACGGATTCTGTTTAGTCTGTTACTGTTTTCGCCTATATTAAGGTTTTATCCTTGTATCTCATATAATAATAATAATAATAATAATAATAATAATAATAATAATAATAATAATAATAATAATACTCTTTTCCCTTTATCGTAATTAATAACTTTTTAACTGAAGTACGCACTTTTATTAGGTACATACCCACTACAAACATTTTTTATATATATAAAAAAATACATTTATAATCTTCAAATTATTTTCAAGCAATAAAATGTGGATAAAATCCCAAAATATATAATTATGCATGCCATTGAATTGAATATTAAATCTATGTTTCAAGCATGTGATGACCTATATAAAAAGGTATAAGAGTAATGGTGGTTGAATTAAAAATATAACACTACAATATGTAATATCAAAGGGTTAAGTTATATAAAACTTTTAATAACTAAATCCATTTTTTTTTATAAAACCACAATCTCTCTACTATTAAATTTTTTAAATTCTCTCTGATTTCTCACTAGCTTATCTCACTCGTTCTTCATCTATTTAATATTCAAAAGTTGTAATTGTGATCCTTAAAAGAAACTTTATGCAACCACCTAATTAAAAAGTCAAATAGAGTAAATGACATTTTTGTCCTTTTTTTAGGTTTTAAGCTCTAGAGAATTGCATGTGGCTTTAGAGTCATGCATATGATTCAAGATTACTTTTGGTAACTCTTTGTTGTTCTCTTATCTTAATTATAGACTTATAACTTTAATAAGGGTTTTATTTGTTTATTTAGGGGATCTAGCGTTTTGGTGTTTTAGGGAATTCTTATCGGAGGAAAACTTCTTTGACTAAAGTGAGAGAAATTAATTATAACTCTTGCATGTGTAATTTCATTTTTGGAATAATTATTATGCATTGAACTATGATTGTGTGTTAAATTGGGTATATGACTCTTACATTGATTTTAGATTGAGGTGCATGAAATCTTGTTAATGGAGATTTATAGTATGTGTTGTAGAATGTATAATATGCATTATGTTGCCAAATTGATAACTAGGGTGAGGAATGTGATAATCTCGACAATGTTCTATGTAATTGTGGTGTATTTTGTATTAAGTGCTGTTGTGCATGTGATTTGGAGTTGTCTCACTGATATATTATGATGAAGAGTAAAAGTTTCATTTTAGAAATTGGCTTGTGATTGATTGGTTGTTTTTGGTTTGTTTGGCTTTTGTAATACTAATATATTTGATTGGTTGTTTTCATACTATTTAAAGTTAAACTTTGTTATAGAAAGCCAATTTGAAATCAATAGTGATTTTATCTACTATTGAATATATATATTTAAAAAAATTATTTATGCGTATAAACGCTCTCATGTTTTGAAGCTTAACCAAATAATATTAAACGGAATAATAATATGAAAACATCATATGAAAATACAAAGACTTAGAACCAAAATTCCCAACACAAAAAACCTTAGGAAAACACTTAGGATTTTAGAAAAAAGGAAAACAACTAAGCCAAACACCTAGACACAGTCGAAAACGTCTAAGAGAGTTGAAACTAAAAGCGTAAAGCTTATCATACCTAAAGGGTATTCAACTTCGCTCTTGAAAACAAAACAATATCAAGACTGTAACACCCCTAATTTTGGGAGTCCCGAAAAAGAGGCAAAAATTTAAAATTTCCTCATGTCGAAAATAAATTGAAAATTTTATTATAAGAACACTTATATCAAGCATATTCAGTACTAAAGAGAAATTGTCAAGATAAAGTTTGAGAATTTCAAAGAAACATAATTTATTATAACTTCAAACATAATTATCCATAACTTAATTTAAAACATCAATTCTCAGAAATTTCTAAAACATAATTACAAAATTTCCATAGTAGAAACTCTTCATTTATTGTTGGATTAAAAAGGGAGAAACTCATCGTTTATTGTTGGATTAAAAAGGGAGTAACTCTTCATTTATTGTTGCATTAAAAATAAAAGGAATTAAAAAGGAAGAAACTCTTTGGCTTCTGGCTAACAAATAATATGTCCATCCCGTAGAATTTAATGTAGTCTTGGTGGTTTAAAAGAAAAAAGAATTAAAAAGGGGTAACTCTTTTTGCTTTTGGCTGACAATAATACGTCGATTGACTTTAGAAAACGACGTACTATTGGTGTATTAAAAGAAAAAAAAAAAGAATAAAAGAGTGGCACCCTGAAATATTTACTGCCAATGAACGTCTGAACTTATATTGAAATTGTAACCTTCCCCTAAATCTCTAATCCTATTCTCAAATGGCTTCTTCATCAAATACCCTTAGTAGTCAGATTAAGTCAACGATAAAGAATAGCCATTCACACTCATTGATTTAAAAGGGAAATCTGATTTCATTCACATATTCATAATGATTACAATCAGATAGAAGCAAAATGATGTGGCATATAATGTCGATAGCAAAACAAACACAAAACAAATAATAAACCAAAACAGACACAGAACAAAAACACAAAACAGACTCCATACTAAAATTCTAAGCCTCTATTCTGATTCAAAAAATTTCCATGGAATCCTCCTCACTAGACTCTTCTTCACTTGAATCTTCAGTTGGAGAATCATTGTTATTCTTTTTCTGATGCATAACGTCTATCTTCTGTTAGAGTGTGTTGAGTTTTTCCAAAACCAATCTTTCAAAATTGCTTTCAGAACTTTGAAGCATATTCTCTTCATCCTAGAAGCATCATTCCTTTGTGGTCTTCACAAGGCCAAGGGAAGTCAAGGTGTTTCGATTTATCACATTTTAGCAGTTACAAGAGCATTTCTTTTCACCAGTAACATCCACACCTTGAAGGGTCAGGATTTTGCTGATAAACAGAGCATATAGTAGATGTCATTTATGTTTGGTTCCTGCATCAATCATATGATCTTTTATTACTGCCACCAAATTGGTAGGAACATCATTCTTCATGGCATACAACATAAAAACATCTTCAGTTGTCATTCTGTCTTGTAGAAATCTAGCAGGTAAAATCACTCGAGCAAGAATGTGTGTTGTTATCTTTTCTTCTTTATTCAGTCCCTCATGCACATATAATCTTTCAATTGGGTGTCTCCCAGGAAACCTTAACCAGTTATTGTACACGTCCTTTTTCTTCAATCATCTGTTTCTTTCTGAGTACCGTAAGTGAGAGAAATAAACCTTCAACTTTTAATCTTGCAACTTGAAACCAGACATCATTGTCAATGTGAACATTTACTCCTTTTACTCGAGAATGAAGGACACCATCTATGTTTCTCATATTTTTGTAGAAGACCCTTACTAAGTCAGGGTACCAATCACCCTTCATCTGGACAAGTGTAGAGAGACCTTGAGTTTCAATCCATTCCTGGAAGTGAAATCCCTCTTTTTCAAATAAGTCGAGGTTCAGATATTTGTGAGGAACAATATGTTTAAACCTCGCCCACCTCAGAAACTTTTTACGACTCTTCTCATCACTGATCCACCTGGAGAGATCATCATTTCTTGTAGCCTCAACAACCTTTCCTCTGTCTCTTGAAGGATGTGATGAAGAAGCCATTTGAATTTGGACACCTGATAATTTTCCTCAATACAAGGGTTTAGTATCTTTGTACTTACAGAACAATGAATCAGGGTTTAGAAACAACTCAGTGTGCATAAGATTTTCAAATTCATTATATATAAGGGTGGATCAACGTCGAGTGGTACCAATATTTTGACGTGGATCTCATCGTTTCAAATATTACGTCAAGTGGCTTTAGAATCAACGTAATATTGGTTGTTTAAAATAAAAAAAAATAAAAGAATGGCGCGATTGTTTATATTTAAACTAAATCTATTACTGAACTTATATTGAAACCGTATCCTTTCTGTAAATCTCTAAATCCTGTTGTCATATGGCTTCTTCATCTTCACGGCTTGGAAAGAAGGCTGCACAGGTTGTAAGAAATGCTAGTCAAAATGGTTGAATAAGTGATGATGAAGCACGATACAAATTTGGAGGATATGGATACACTTCTAGGTGGTCCATCACAAGTTCTTGGATCTGGAATTATTCGCAAGTGAAGGGTTTCTTTTTCAAGAATGACTGGTCTTTCAAAATGGTTTCTTTTCATCCAATGATCTCAATATTCAACGTCAACTGTGTGAATAGATTCAAAATTTAAATTCTCTTGAAATTCTTTCCCCAGAAGAAATCAGATAGCTATGAAATCTAACGGTAGAAAACAAATCAAAGACAATTTAAAAGAAGAATCATACATTGCAAAATGATGAAATTAAACAACTTTTTTATAAATATATTTCAGTTCTCAAAATTGTTTCAACATTAAACATATTGTGAACCATATTTATTTTTCTTAAGGACTTCCCTTTCAGTAAGATAACTTAACCATTTCTGTACTACAAAAAGCATTTTTTTGACTTCAATTTCAAAGGCCACCTTCATATGAACTGAGGCCTGAATGCGACACTTTAAAATTAAAGTCAGCAAATTGCAATTTAGAGAACAAATATGTCACAAAATCTAAGAGAAAGACAATGACAAGGAGATAAAAAACATGAATCCTAATATGTTCAATACGAAAATAGGAAGCAAAGCATTATGTGAAATGCAAGCTATATTTATATATGAACCGATGACGAACATTAGATTGTGTAATTATGCTCACTTGAATGAACGTCGAATTCTTGTAGACTTCGACGTTCAAACATCATTTAGTGAAAAAATAAAAAATCTCTTTGGATACTGATAATAACTGCTTCTGGCAAAAAATATGTCGAAGATCTATGAGTCTTGGACTTTAAAGTGAGAGTTTAAAATAAAAAAGAAAAAATAATCAAAATGAGCTCTCGATGAAGATTAAAACATCGCAGCCCCAGCGAATTCATCGTAATTGGTGCTTTGGTCAAATCGCAGCCAACCACTCCAATTCCTTTCACGTCGATGCCCGTAACGTCTATTCCCCTAGAGGCTTTGACGTTTGATTGGAAGAAAAATGAAATATAAAGGAAGTAACCGAAGAAATAAGTTAAATAGATTTTGATTTCATTTGAAGTTGTACAATTTGAAAACCTACCCTACATACCTTCCCTAACCAAATTCATGTTAAACGATGAAGTTGAAAAACTTTTTTTTATATAATTATTTTAGTTCTGAAAATTGTTTCAGCATTAAACATATTGTGAAATAAAAAACATGAATCCTAATATGGAAACATGAGGCAAGAGGGATTATGTGAAATGCAAGTTATATTTATAGATGAACCGATGACGTACATCGTGTAATAATAATTAGTAATTGACTGCAACCATCTCTTTTTAACGTCGAAGCCTTGCTGAATCGGACATTTAAACATCAATCAGAGAATAAGTAACAATTCTCGTTTGATCATCCCACCCCCCAGAAATTGTGTACTTTTCAATTATCGAGGTGAGATTTGGACGGATCGAAGTTAAAAAGTTTGATGTGCCCCTCTATATTTATATAATTCGACTTTCAATTTTGCTAAGATAATATAATCGATTCTAAATAATAAAGAATCGATTCAAAGCGTTATAGATTAAGAAGTGAAAATGTGCTTTTAATGATTATGACCTGGTGACATTAGTGACAACGTGGCTGGATATTGATCACACGTTTGTTAAAATATTAAAAAACATAGAAATAATGCACGAGAGATGCACGAGAGAGTTCAATTTTGTTTTCTAATAATGTTAATCATAGTACTTTATTGATATCATAATAATTTATATTATGAATTTATTATATCTATTAACCTTTTCAAAGTAAATTATTTGAATGTGACCAAATTTTTGGTCTAAGAGTTCGTTTGAATTTTTATCATTGTCTCTTTTTAAATTTGACTTTTTATAACCACTTATGTAGTTGTTAACATATCACGGTCCTTAACAAAATTTTGGTTGTGGTTGCATTTTGCCTAATTTCTATCGTTACCTGCCTTGCCATCTCGACTATTTGCTTGGAGTGGAGGTCGATAAGTTAGAGATGGAGACGTCACAATCTAGCCGATTGATAAGTAAAGGTAGAATCACCACAAAGATGTTAATCTTTATAAGAATCAGAGTTCTAAACCAATAACCAAGATAATCCTCTCTAAAAAATGTAAATGCATATTATGACTTCCAAAGTGTTTACAAATGTATTTAGGGTTAACCAGTCTCGACTGTTAGTCAAACTTAACCTGCCTTACTCTTTGACCCAACCCATTCTGTCTTAATTTTTGGCCAAAATTGGTCTGTCTTGACTTTTAATTCATGACAAGTCTTGTACTTCGATACAAACTGACTATTCTCGATATACTATGTCTCTTCTCGATCTTTAGCTTTGTTTGATGCATCTTAATTGTTAACTTGTATCAATCTTATCTACTAACTAATCTATCTCAATTTTTCCCAACAATAATTTATCTTATCCTTGAGTTTATCACTCAACTTAATCGTTCTTGAAATTTAAAGTATTATTTTTAAAAATTAATTAAGTTCTTTTAGCATAGTCATGCCTATCCTTATCATAAAATTCAATTAAAGTCTTTTAGTACAATCATACATACCTTTATCCTAAAATTAACACACACCTACCTAGAAAGAGACATTGAAGAATTAATTTATGTTTTATCATATTTATCTTAATCATAAAAGTTTTAAAAGGAGAGAGGAAAGAAATATAAGGTTGGAAATGTTGTTGTTGAATCTAATAAAAGAAATTATTTACTATGTACATTATGTTAACTTTTTTATATGAAAAAAAGTTAGTTCAGATGTTAAATAACATTCATTTCAAATAACTTGTAATAATATAGTAATATTCAATATGCTTTTAATTATTCTGATGTATAACTACAACTAAATTATCATTATTATTATTATTATTATTATTTTCCATATGAAATTAAACTAATATTTTAAAGAAATAAAGTTTTACTCTCTTTAAAATTCACCGACATATTTTTCTTATATTTAATAATATGTAAATATTACAAGATAAATTTACATAAATTAATAATATAAAAATAAAAAAATGTAAATCTTATCTTAAAATATAATAATAACGGGAGGTTATGAGAGATTTTATAAAGGAAAAAGGAAAGAAGAAAACGTCGAATAACGGAAGATTGCGACGTATACTTTGTCTTCTATATAAAATTCACAATTAGTATCAATATTCGAACAACTCAATACGCGAAGTTAACTGTATACAAATAATTTGTATTGAAGTTGTTTCAAATAGTTCGACGTTATATTTAATGATTAAAAAAAGAAATAATATCAAAAGGGCACGACATTTGGCTTTTGGTTGAAGACACGTCGAAGACCCGAACAGATTGACGTAATATTAATTTGTTATAGAATCGAGATGTTATCCATGAAGGCATGGGGAAAAACCAGAGATGTTAACACTTATGAATTTCAAATTTTTTCAGCATTAAATGCTTCAAAATCTGAGGAAAAGAAAATGCAAAGGAAATATTAGTATTATTCGTAATATGTTCAATAGGGAGGTAAGGGATTACGTAAAATGCAAGCTATATTTATAGATCAACCGAGGACGTACATCGTGTAATGATTGCCACCATCTTTTTGAACGTCGAAGCCTGGCGGAATTCGACGTTCAAACATCAATCAGAGAAAAAGTAATAATTCTCGTTTGATTCATATAAGAACAAATTGACTTCCCATCCCAAAGAAACTGTTTACTTTTAAGTCACCCGCGAAGAAGGTGAGATTAGGATGGATTGAAGTTAAAAAGTTTGATGTGCCCCCTCTATATACATATAATTCCACTTTCAATTTTGCTACGTTAATATAATCGATTCTATGTAATAAAGAATCGATTTAAAGCGTTATAAATTAAGAAATGCAAATGAGCTTTTAATGATTATTCATGCTGATATTAATTAAAACATTGCTTGATATTCATCACATGTTTGTTAAAATACTAAAAAAGAAAGAAATAATGCACGAGAAATTCAAAATTTTTTTTCTCATAAGGTTAATCATAGTATTTTTTAAAGCTTAATCATTTAGAGTAATTATTTATTATTAACTATTAAATTCATTCCATCCACGTCAGTGGTATCAATATTGGACGTGGTCTCTCACAAATTCTTGGATCTGGAATTATTCAGAAGTGAAGGGTTTCTTTTTGGAGAATGCCTGGTTTTGAAAAATGATATCTTTTGCATCCAATATCTCAATATTCGACGTCATCTGTATAAATAGATTCGAAATTTAAATTTTCTTGAACTTCTTTACCCATAAGAAATCAGATAGCTCTGAAATCTAATGGTAGAAAACAAATCCAAGACAATTTAAAAAAGGAATCATACATTTCCTAAGTACAGGGAAGGTACGTAGGTTAGGTTTTCAAATGGTACAACTTCAAAAGAAATCAAAATCTGTTAACTTATTTCTCCATATACTTCCTTTTCTTGTAATCAAACGTCGAAGCCTCTTGGGGCGTAGATGTTACGACATCGACGTGAAGGGCATTGGAGTGGTTGGGTTGCGACCATTAATTGTGTGCCTTTACCTGAGCACCAATTACGAGAAGTTCGCTGGGGCTATGACATTTTAATCTTCATCCAGAAGCCAAAGGTCGCTCATTTTTTCTTATTTTTTCTTTTTTATTTTAATCTCTTACTTTAAAGTCAAAGACTCATAGATATTCGACGTATTTTTCATCAGAAGCAGTTATTATCAGTATCCAAAGAGAATTTTTACTTTTTCACTGAATGATGTTTGAATGTCGAAATCTACAGGAATTCGACGTTCGTTCAAGTGAGCATAATTACACGATCTAATGTACGTCATCGGTTCATATATAAGAATAACTTGCATTTCATTAATGCCTTGCTTCTTGTTTACGTATTGAACATATTAGGATTCATGTTTTTTATCTCTTTGTCGTTGTCCTTCTCTTAGATTTCGTAACATATCTATTCTTTAAATTGCAATTTGCTCACTTCAATTTGAAAGTGCGACATTCAGGCCTCAAATCATATGAAGGTGGCCTTTGAAATTGTAGTCAACAAAATGCTTTTTGTAGTACAAAAATGGTTAAGTTATCTTACGAGAAGGGAAATGGCGAGGAAAAAGAAATATGGTTCACAATATGTTTAATGCTGAAACAATTTGAGAACTAAAATAATTAGACGACACCGTTTCATCTATAAATATAGATGTGCTTTCTTGTAACGCCATCCGTCCTGTTTCGGTATTGAACATATTAGGATTCATAACCAAATTCATGTTAAATTTTTCCTTTGTTGTCCCATCCATTCCTTCACTAAACGAAGACATTTCTTTGTTATCCATGAAGGCATGGTGGAATAACAGAGGAAAATGTTAACAGTTATGAATTTAAAAAACATACTCCATTGTTTTGCTTATTTTCTGTTTTTTATTTACTTCCTGTTTTTCGTTGTCATGTATTCCATCATTTTTGGTCTTCATTTTAAACGTTGTGTTTTGTAAAAGGGGATTTCATTTTGAAATCCTCCAAGATATAAGACGTCGATGATCCCAAAAAAAAGACGTCCCTCCAAGCATTTGCATCGTTATCATACCTTGTTGAATGATGAAGTTGAACAACTTTTTTTATGTAATTATTTTAGTTCTCAAAATTGTTTCAGCATTAAACATATTGTGAAATAAAAAACATGAATCCTAATATGGAAACAGGAGGCAAAAAATATTATGTGAAATGCAAGTTATATTTATAGATGAACCGATGACGTACATCGCGTAATAATGCTTAGTAACTGAACGTCGAAGCCCTGCCGAATTCGACGTGTCGTTTGAACATCTCGCCCCACAGAAATTTTCTACTTTTCAATTATCGAGGTGAGATTTGGATGGATCAAAGTTAAAAAGTTTGATGTGCCCCTCTATATTTATGTAATCGATTCTAAATAATAAAGAATCGACTCAAAGCATTATTAATTAAGAAGTGCAAATGAGCTTTTAATGATTATGACTTGGTGACATTAGTGACAACGTGGCTTGATCCACGTCATGCAGTATCAATATTCGTTTCAAATAGTACGTCAGTTAAATTTATAACAGACGTAATATTAGTTGTTTAAAAAAATATTCAAAGAATGGCGCGGTTGTTAATATTGAAACTAAGTCGATTACTGAACTTATATTGAAACCGTATCCTTCCTGTAAATCTCTAAATCATGTTCTCAAATGGTTTCTTCATCTTCACGGCGTGAAAAGAAGGCTGCACAGGTTGTAAGAAATGCTAGTCCAAATGGTTGAATATGGGATGATTGATGGGTGTCGCACCCCATGCAAATTTAATGTGCATAAAGAATGCAGTATAGACTAGGAAGTGACACCTAGGTCGTCTCTCAAGGACCAAACTGTGGTTCGAGAATTAGGTCAAGCACGTAGTAGGGGGGTTTGTGAAAGGTTTTGTGAATGCGGATGAATTAAATTAAAACACAGATGCAAACGGAGATGTAAACACAGATGTAAACAGAAATGGAAAAATGAAATCAAATACAAAATAAAAACGGTTGGTCATTAACTCAATTACTATGCTTTCAATCACAAATTAACGACAAGTACACACTACTCTAATCCGAATCCAACATGAATCACCCAACTAAGCGAAGGCTAATTCGGTCTTCAGAATTGCAAACTAAGCGAATGCAATGCACAAATCCAATCAGTTCTGCACCATATAGTCTAATCAACTAAGCGAAGATTTAACACCGATTAGGCAACTAAGCGTATACCTAATCGCAGGCACAAAACAAATTAAATATTGAGCCAAATCAGAGCAGTAGTATGACAATTAAAGTGCAAGAGTCTCATGAATAAACTACTCTAACCTCTAATCCAGCACAGCTAACAGACTAAGCGAAGGTTAATCATGCTATCATAATCGCGAACTAAGCGAACGCAATACACCTATTCCATCCAATGTGTTCTATACAGATTGATCAACTAAGCGAAGATGCAATCACCATTTGGGCAACTAAGCGTATACCCATTGCAAGAACACAGTTAGATTTCGTAGAGTGTGAGGCAAAGCAGAATAAACTTAAGTACAGTCCAAAAAATCTCAAGGAAGCAATATAATATCGCTAATGACCAACTCGACTAACCTAAGCTAACATGACAGCTAAATTATAACTACCAAATAGACTAGACAACATTAAAGTAAAAGAAAGTACTGGATAAAACATTTAATGCCAAGGTGTGTGAACTAAATGGAATGCAATAAATAAATAAGAAAATACATCTAAGGTTATTGAAATGCAATGATGAACTAAAAAAAATAAAATATTCATGATCACAATGCACATCATCACGACAAAGGTACTAAAAGAAAGGAAAATTGTGTGAACAAATGCAAATGACAATTGGCAAAAAGTAAAATGCACATTGCTTGTGAGCAACCCGTAAAATGAAAGTGTGCCCACAAAAATCCTTCACCTGCCATCACATCACTAGACTACCACCTAATCTAATTGTCATTCCATAAAAACAAAAGAAATGCTACCTTCCCACAATAGCCGTGACTCTCCATCCAACGCTGCACCTCATTCTTAAAGCCAAAAAAAAAACAATTCAATAAAACTCTCTCCTCCCATCATCAAAAACCGTAGCAGCTATGCTCCATTCTCCAAGAAAGCTAAATGATAAAATCACACAATGATGAAACAACTTTAAAAGCAAAGAAAAGGTCCGGTTGCAACCACAAGGCAAGGGAAAAGCATCAATTCTTCAAATGTTGTAACGTGTGGGAAGATCTTTCTTCAAAAATTACTTTGCTAAACCTTTTTCAATGAGAAACTCAAAAGGAAAAAAAAACATTCCAGCCGTGCACAAAATTAAAAGGAGGAGAAATGAATGCACCATGAGCTACATCTACTTGTTGCAGCGCTACACAAGAATAAAAAAAAAAGAAATAATGTTCCAAACCAATGCCCAAAACCGTGGAAACCATGTTCAAAACCCTTTCCAGAAATAATGTTCCAAAGCCAAAAACCCCCAAGAAGCACAAGTGACGGCTGGTGCTAGCTAAAAGGCCGTGTGCTTTTTACAAAGGGTGGGGTCCACCCTAAAAGAAAACCCTAGGTGGTGCCAAGTCACCTTTTTTTACTATTGGGCTTAGTCTACCCTACCAAAATTAGCCCAAATTACAAAAATTGATCTACAAATTCTAAACTTCTAAATTAAGCTTGATTAATTCTAAATTGCTTTTGTGGAGAGTCTTCAATTGTTTGGTGTCCTTCCTAAAGCTCCAAAGTGTATCTCCAAAATTTTCCCTGCAATTGATAATGTAATTAATTAGCTCAGATAATTCAAATTAATTAAAATTATAATTTTCGGTCAAATTAAGCATAATTAGGAAAAATGGGAAAATACTGGACATTTAAGCACAATTCCCTGATTAATTCTAGCACAATAAACTAAGTGAAGTAAAGAAAATATTGACTCATCAATGATGAAGCACGATACAAATTTGGATGATATAAAAACTCTTCGAGGTGGTCCCGCTTGGATCTGGAATTATTTAGAAGTGAAGTGTTTCTTTTTCAAGAATGACTGGTCTTTCAAAATGGTTTCTTTTGCATCGATGATCTCAATATTCGACGTCAAATGTGTAAATAGATTCAAAATTTAAATAATCTTGAAGTTGTTTCCCAGATAAGAAATCAGATAGCTCTGAAATCTAAGGGTAGAAAACAAAGCCAAGACAATTTAAAAGAAGAATCATCATTGCCAAATGATGAAATTAAACAAGTTTGTCATAAATATATTTTAGTTCTCAAAATTTTTTTAGTATTAAACATATTGTGAACCAATTTCTTTTTCCTCGCCATTTCACTTCCAGTAACATAACTTAACCATTTCTGTACTATAAAAAGCATTTTCTTGACTTCAATTTCAAAGGCCACCTTCATATGATGTGAAGACTGAATGCGACACTTTAAAAATCAAGTGAGCAAATTGCAATTTTAAGAACAAATAAGTTACGAAATCAAAAAGAAGTACAATGACAAGGAGATAAAAAACATGAATCCTAATATGTTCAATACGGACAAAGGACGAATTGCGTTACAAGAAAAGCACATCTATATTTATAGATGAAACGGTATCGTCTAAATATTTTGGTTCTCAAAATTGTTTCAGAATTAAACATATTGTGAACCATATTTCTTTTTCCTCGCCATTTCCCTTCCAGTAAGATAACTTAACCATTTTTGTACTATAAAAAGCATTTTCTTGACTTCAATTTTAAAGGCCACCTTCATATGAACTGAGGCCTGAATGCGAAACTTTGAAATTCTAGTCAGCAAATTGAAATTTAAAGAACATATATGATACGAAATCTAAGAGAAGGACAATGACAAGGAGAAAAATAACATGAATCCTAATATGTTCAATACGGAAACAAGAAGCAAGGCATTGAGTGAAATGCAATCTATATTTATATATGAACCGATGACGGACATTAGATCGTGTAATTATGGTCAGTAACTTGTATGAACATTAATTCCCATCCGATATGACGTTCAAACATCATTCAGTATTAAAGTAAAAAATCTCAAAAATCTCTTTGGATATTGATAAAATCTCTTTGGATATTGATAATAACTGCTTTTGACGAAAACTATGTCGCATATCTTGAGTCTACGACGTTAAAGTTTTTTGTTTAAAAGAAAAAACTAAAAGTAATAAAAATGGATCGACGTTCAAACATCTTTCAGTGAAAAAGTTCAAAATATCTTTGGATACTGATAATAATTGTAAAAAATCTCTTTGCATACTGATAATTGACGAAAAACACGTCAAAGAAGCATGTGATTAGGACGTTAAAGTGAGAGTTTAAAAGAAAAAACAAAAAATAATAAAAAATGGATCGACGTTCAAACATCTTTCAGTGAAAAAGTTAAAAATCTTTTTGAATACTGATAATAATTGTAAAAAATCTCTTTGGATACTCATAATTGACGACAACTACGTCGCAGAACAATTGAGGTGTTAAAGTTAGTGTTTAAAAGAAAAAAGAAAAACGAAAAAAGAATAAAAATTTGAGCGACCGAAGAAGATGAAAGTCCAGATGACTTAATGGAACAAGATTCAGACGGTTCAGACCCGAATCTCTAACACAATTAATGCTCCCAACCACTCCAATGCCCTTCACGTCGATGCCCTTAACGTCTATGCCCCGAGAGGCTTCGACGTTTGATTAAAAGAAAAATAAAAGAAGAATAAAAAATGCAAGACCTTTGGCTTTTAGTTGAAGAACACATCACATGGACTCAATATGCGACATCAATTACATAGGAAATCAAATAGCTCTGAATCTAATGGTAGAAGACAAACCCAAGACAATTTAATAAAAGATTCATACATTGTAGAATGATGAAGTTGAACAACTTTTTTATATAATTATTTTAGATCCTAAAATTTTTTCAACATTAAACATATTGTGAACTATATTTCTTTTTCCTAAGCATTTCCCTTTCTGTAAGATATGTTAACCATTTCTGTAATATAAATAAAAACATTTTGTTAACTTGAACTTGAAAAGGCTCCTTCATATGAAATGACGATGCATGAACCACTTTCAAGTTCGAGTTATCAAATTGGAATATGAAGAACATAAATGCTTAAAAATCTTAGGAAAAGAAAACGCAAAGAAAATAAAAAACATGAATCCTTATATGTTCAATATGGAAACAAGAGGCAAGGGATTATGTGAAATGTAAGCTATATTTATAGATGAACCGATGACGTACATCGTGTAATAATGGTTAGTTGCCACCATGTTGTATGAACGTCGAAGCCCTGCCACGTTCGACGTTCAAGCATCATTCACAAAAAAAGTAATATATGTCGTTTGATTAATAACAAATTGACATCCCGCCCCCTATAAATTGTGTACTTTTCAATCACCGAGGTGAGATTTGGAGGGATCAAAGTTAAAAACTCTGATGTGCCCCTCTATATTTATATTATTCCACTTTTAATTTTGCTAAGTTAATATAATCGATTCTAAATAATAAAGAATCGATTCAAAGCGTTATAAATTAAGAAATGAATATGAGCTTTTAATGATTATGACCTGGTGATATTAGTGACAACGTGGCTAGATATTGATCACACATTTGTTTAATTATTAAAAATCATAGAAATAATGCATGAGAGAGTTCAAATTTGTTTTTCTAATAATGTTAATCAAAGTATTTTTTTTATATCATAATCATTTATATTAATAACTTATTATAACTATTAAATTTTTCAAAGTAATTTATTTGAATGTGACTAAATTTTTGGTCTAACTTTTAGTTTGAATTTTTATGGTTGTCGCTGACTTTTTAAATTTGACTTTTTATAACTGCTTATGTAATTGTTAACATATCATTGTCCTTTGGACGTGGTTGAATTCTTCTTAATTTCTATCGTGACCTGGCCTGGTCGTCTCGACTATTTGCTTGGACTACAAGTTGATAAGACAGAGATGGAGACACCACAATCTAGCAGATTGATAAGTAAAGGAATAATCGCCACAAAGATGTTAATCGTTATAAGAATCAGAGTTCTAAACCAATAACCAAGAGATTCCTCTCTCAAAAATGAAAATCCATATTATGAGTTCTATCCTAACCTTCAGTTTATCACTCAATTTAATTTTTATTTAAATTTAAAGTATTATTTTTTTATAATCAATTAAAATCTTTTAGTATAGTCATACTTATCTTTATCCTAAAATCAACACATACCTAGAAAGATACATTGAAGAATGGATTTATGTTTTATCATACCCATCTTAATCATAAAACTTTTAAAAGGAGAGGAAGAAATATAAGGTGTGGGAATGTTGTTGAATCTAATAAAAAAATGTATTTACGGTGTAGACTCTTTTCATTTTTTATATGAAAAAAGTTAATTAAGATGTTTTCACATAACTTATAAAATATAATAATATAATAATATTTATTACGATTTTAAGTATTGTGATCTATAACTATAACTCAATTCTCATAAACTTCTGTTTTTAGGTGTTTCTTTTTCTTATATAACATAGTTTTATTTTAAATTTACGTAGATAGCACACTGTAGTTCATATTTACATGGATAGCACAGTTTTATAAAAGATTAAAATTCGGTTTTTGGGAAACCGAATTCTCACTTCTTATTTTAAATTTTTTTACAAAAAAGTATGTTACAATTCGGTTGTTGGGAAGCCAAATTCTGATTTTGTTTTTTCAAAAATATATACTGAAAATCTTCAACGGTTTGCGAAAACCATTTAAGACTTTAACCATTTTCAAAAATCGCTGAGAGCTTAAACGATTTTATTCGAAAGCTTAAACGGTTTTCATAAACGTTGAATATATTAACTTTTAACCTATTTTTAAAATTTTTCTTTCAATTTAAAATTAACAAATAATTAATTTATTTTAATATTATTTAATACGTTACACTATAGTAAATAAAATTTTACATTATTATTATTAATATTATTATATTATTAATATTATTATATTTATTTTTATTTTTAGTTTTATTAATTTTAATTTAAAAACAAAATTTTAAAAAAATGTTAAACAATTTTTTGAATTTGAATTTTTAAAATGAGTCTTTGCTTGGTTTGTTCGCGCCCTTTAAATATGTGATAACTAGTAATGACTCAAAATCACACTTGTTGAAAGCAAAACCCTAGACTGCTTATCTTTGTTAAATGGCTGCATCCTCTTCTAAGCTCACCAAACTCTCCACATCAATTGAGAGAAGTACTAGTCCTACAAGATGGATCAGTGATGATGGAACAATAAAAAATTTTGTTACTCCGAAGTATCTTGATATGAGTTTATTTGAAAGAGAAGGGTTCTAGTTGGTTGAAGTCTCAGGAACTATCGTCCTTGGTTCAACTGAAAGGATACTGGTATCTCGATCTTGTGAAAGTGTTATACCACAACCTGAAACTGGTAAACGGTATTATTCAATCTAGAGTAAAGGGGGCTGACATTGTGATTGAAAACGATACATGGTTGGATGTTGTCGGTTTAAAAGCTGAGGGTGTATCATCTCATCTACTTAACTCGGAAACAAATTTGTTGTTGAAGAAGAGAAATGTCTACAAAGGGTGGCTAAGATATTCTGATAACAATTCAAGGTTATCCGAGTTGCTTGAAAAAGATTCGCTCATGAAGGACTAAGGATGGAAGAAAGAATAATGGCTCATATACTTGCCTTTGTGATTCTACCTGGAAGAATGCTTGAACCAAATATGACAGCTGAAGATATCTACTTGTTGTATGCTCTTAAGGATGATATTCCAATCAATTGGGTGGATGTGCTAAAAGAACATATGATTGAAAGTGCTCTGAACAAGTCTCATCATCTACCCTATGCAGTATTAATTAGCAGAATTCTTGAAAATCAAGGTGTGAACACTGATGGTGAAAGGAGGTTTCCATGCAATTGCACAAATGAGATTAACCAAAATACTCTGATCTCATTTGGATTAACAAGGAATTTAAGAAGATGGTGCTTTAAAGGAGAAAAGAAAGATCGCATATTCTGACAACAACTGCATACATCTTGCCACGAATCATCCTTAGAGCATTGTTGACAAGCTTAATCTGCTTGAAGTAAAAATTGATCGCATTATACATCAGTGCATTAAAGAACATATCTCTGAAGACGACTCTGTGGATTCACATGTATAAGAATAGGGATCTAGTAGCCTCAGAAGTGTGATTCGAGTCTTGTTAGCTATCTGTCTTTTGTAGATGTTCTCATAAATTATTATTATAATTAATTTTAATATGAAATTAAAATAATATTAAAGAAATAAAGTTTTATTCTCTTTAAATTTCACCAAGAAATCTTTTTAAATTTTATTTCAATGTAATTATTACAAGATAAATTTTTCTCTTTAAAAATAAAACATCGAATATCCTTAATATTAGACGTCATACTAGAACAATGAAAACGTCGATTATCCTTAATATTCGACGTAAGCTTCTATTTTTCCTGTTAATTAAACGTTTGATTTATGAAAAACTGATCACTGGTTAAAAGTCCAAATATTTTTCCTGTTAATTAAACGTCTGATTTATGAAAAACTGATCACTGGTTAAAAGTCCAAATTTCAGTACCCTGCTAACTGGATGTCAATAATGAATAACTCCAGGTCATTGCATCGAGGGTACTCAACATTCGACGTCAACTTTGTAAATAGATTCTAAATTTAAGTGGCTGATTGCGAGACTGATAATGGGGACTCTGATGAACTCAAGACGCTCGTAAGAAACACCTTCGGTGAAGATGAACGAGTGAGAGCTTCTTCTAGAAGATTCCAGTTTTTGAAACTGTGGCATAAGTGGCTGAGATAGAGAGAGAATCTTATGCCACATATTCAAATATCGGAAGCTTCTAGAAGAAGCTCTCAAGTTCATCTTCACCCAAGGTGTTTCTTACGAGCGTCTTGAGTTCATCGGAGTCTCCATTATCAGTCTCACAATCAACA
The DNA here is from genome assembly GCA_027742785.1 of Vigna reflexopilosa. Classification (NCBI taxonomy): domain Eukaryota; kingdom Viridiplantae; phylum Streptophyta; class Magnoliopsida; order Fabales; family Fabaceae; genus Vigna; species Vigna reflexopilosa. The sequence continues at coordinate 19,508,548 of CM050911.1, forward strand.
ACTACCTCTTTCTCGTATACCCCAACCTCGATCCTGGCTGTCTGTCTATCCTCCATGCCGCCAACATCAGTACCAAGAAGTTGGCACGCATTGTCGTTCAGTCTCCACGTCTTCGTCCGCCATCATGCTCAGCCCCTCATGGACCAGGTCGAGCGTTTTGTCGAGGCAATTTCCTTGGAGAATCCTTCCGTTGTGTCACACGGTGTGGGCTGCAGGGATGGCAACGATTTTTCTGTTGTAGCCCGATTTAGGGGTTTTTCTAGGTGGTGCGATTCTAGGTTTTCTGTTTGCAGGTTGTGCGAAGGAGCAAGCTTCCATGGTTGTGCGAGATTGATGACGGAGGTGCGGCATCCATGGAGTTTGGATGAGAACGAAGGCAGCAACACTTTGGCGAAGAGGCTTGCGGTGGAAGTTCAGCGACAATTTGGGATTGTTCTGTGGAAGGTGGATGTTGGCCTGATGCGATGGTGCGACGACAAGGTGGTTGCTGGTGGTGCGGCGGTTGTTGGCGGCACCCTAGGGTTTGGTTTGGAATTAGGGTTTCAGATTGTTGGAGAAGATGATGATGACGTGTCAAGGTGGTGATGTGGCAACATGTCATTGGCTGAAATGTTTTTTCTCCCTAAAATGTTTTTCTTTTTTAATTTTATGTTCAAGTATGTGTTGTTGTAGCACCTGACTATTTAATTTCGCAATGTAAATGAGAATGAGGCTTTCAGCCCTTAATTTTAGGTTTAATTTACAACTTTTCCCTTACTTAAACATCAGTTTTCACCCTGTATACTTCATTTTTGAATTAAAAAATTAAAAAATTATAATTCAGTCAAAACGTCGAATTTCCTCATATAAAAAGAAGTAATGTAACAGTTAGCATGTGTATGATCAACTTCAACAATCATACAATCGATTAAAATTGATTAACATAGATTCAATCATGAAATGTAAAGCGACTGGATTTAAACCAACACTAACTGATTTCATTTATATTTCAAAACAATATTACAACCATATAACTACTGCAAAAGACCAGACAAAATGGCAGTCTAAGCCATTATCAAAAGACAATTAAGAAAAAAAACGAACAAGACACAACAAGAGACATAAAACACAAGATGGAATGTATTTTTATTCCTATCCTTCTTCAACTGAATCCATAGAGTCATCTTTATATGTGTCTTTATCCTTCCCATGCTGCAGAATACGATCAACCTTTGTCTCCACCTGATTGAGCTTGTTAACAATTAACTGAAGCGGATCAGCTGAGAGATCTTCACTGTTGTTGTTGGAGGCATTATCAGATCTTTGTCCACATGTAACAAAAGTGCTTCCAAAACAGTACATCAGATTCTCTTTGCCTCTAAAGCACCATCCTTTTAATGTCCTTACTAGTCCTAGTGACACAAGGGTGTTACGATTTATGACATTTGTGTAGGTACATGAATGTTTCCTTTCTCCATAGGTATTCACTCCTTGAAGAACAAGTATATTGCTTATGAGAACAGCATAAGGCAGATAATGAGCATTGCTGCGAGCAGCTTTAGTCATGTGATCTTTTAACACCTCCACCTAGTTGATGGGTATGTTATTCTTGATAGCATGCAGAAGAAACACATCCTCTATGGTCATTTCACCTTGCATCAATCTTCTTGGTAGAATCACCCATGCGAGTATATGTGCTAAAACCATTTCTTCAATTGTGAGGTCTTCATGCAGAAAAATATTCTCTCTTGTTTGATTTACCGGAAGTCTGAGCCACCCTCTGTAGAGATCCTTTTTCTTTAACCAACGATTTACTTGAGAGTTTGGTAGATGAGAAGAGATTCCTTCAGCCTTTAACCTAGTGCTCTGTTGCCAGACATCATTGTTAATTAAAATGTCAATGCCTTTAACTCTTGAGCAGATGTCACCATTGATAATTTTTAAGTGATGGTAGAATACTCTAACAAGATCAGGGTACCAGTCTCCGTTCATTTTACCAAAGTTGACAGGTTTTGAGTCTCAATCCATTCTGGAAATTTAAAGTTTTCCCTTCCAAATAATCTCAGGTCAAAATACTTTGGTGAGACAACAACTTTAGGACTCCCATCAGTAAATCTCACTCGAGAATCATCATCGCTTATCCAACCATTTACATTAGCTTTTGTAACAGTAGCCATGCTTTTTGCTTTCTCTATTCTTGAGAGATAAGATGACGAAGCCATTTTCAGAGACACTATAGGATTCACAGATTTCAGTCAAGGGTCATTGGAAATACGCGAGTAGTGCGTCTGCCAGCATGTCATATGAACGTCGAAGCCTTGCTGAGTTCGACTTTCAAACATCAATCATAGTGAACCTCTTTGTATTAACATCGAAGCCCAAACAAATTCAACATTAAAACATCATTCACAGAAGGTGACATTTCTAACAAAATGACTTCTCGCAACCCAAAAATGTCTACTTTTCTATCATCCGCGAAGAAGGTGACATTTCGAGGGATCGAAGTTAAAAAGTTTGATGTGCCCTCTATATTCATATAATTCCTCTTTCAATTTTGCTACGTTAATATAATCGATTCACAATAATAAAAAATCGATTCCAAGCGTTACAAATTAAGAAATGCAAATGAATTTTTATTGATTATTTATGGTGACATTAATGATAGGATGCATGGATATTGATACATGTTTGCTAAAATACTAGAAAGCAAGGAAATAATGCATGAGAGGGATGTTTTTTCAAATAATGTTAATCATAGTATTTTTTTAAAGCTTAATCATTTATACTAATTACTTATTATATAACTATTAAATTTTTGAAAGTAATTTATTTGATTGTGACCAAATAAAAGGTCGAAGTTTTTTTTGAATTTTTATCATCGTCGACCTTTTAAAAATTGATTACTGGTTTAAAAAGTGCAAATTTCAGTACACTGCTAACTTGAATCGATTAAGGAAGAAGTAAAAAGAAAAGATTTCATGTATGATTTTAAAGAAAAGAGAATCATAAGAGCGCCAAATTTTGAAATTGGCGGAAGAAAAAAACGTCCAAGCCCTATCGAATTTGACGTTCTATTAAGCACACAATTAATGCTCCCAACCACTTCATTTCCCTTCACGTCCCAGCCCCGCAGCCTTCGAGGTTCTATGGGAGGGGTGAAAAGAAAAAAGTGTCAAAAGTACGGTACTTTTTGATATTGGCGGCTAATTAAGAGAAAACGTCGAATTTCCTCATACGTCAAATTTCCTCATATTCGAAGTTCTATTGGCGCTAATGTTTTAAGAGAAACTGTCATATAATTTCGGGTTCAACGTTATAATTTGGAATATATTTATTGAATTAAAAACATAACACACTCTCACTGTTTGTTCGCGCTTCCATTTCTGCTTGAACTTTCTTCTTCGCAGACAACTGCGTTAAAGAAAAAAGGTTATTTTTAAGTAGTTTCTGTCTTTGTAATGTCATTTCGTTCACATTTCTAAGGTTGACCGATTGTTTTCGTTTATCTTTAGACTATTTTTCGTACGTGGTCAGCGAACTTCATCATCTTCTCCAGTGACACCATTTCCGGTATGTTTTCTTTTCCTTCAATATCTCTTACCTATGATAGATATTTATTTTTCGTTCTCTATACGTCTACGTAAGTTAGTTTTTATTTTTTTCTTTAGATTCTTTCCTTTTAAAGTACTAGAGTATGGATCAAAGTAGGATTCATCAGCGTCGTATTAGTGAAGAGTATGAGCGAGGGGTTTCTGAGTTCATACTATATGTTAAAGAACACGCAAAACCAGTGAACAGGGCATATTTTTGCCCTTGTGTTCGTTGTCTCAATCAAGTATATGAAGACTTGGAAAACATCTGTGATCATCTGTTCATCTATGGAATAAGGAGAAGTTATACAGTTTGGACTTGGCATGGGGAAGTATTATTATATAAGCCAACAACTTTAAGAGGTTCGGATTATGTCGAAGAATGGATGAGTGATCATTTAGACGAAATGGTACGTGACGTTGGTGAATAAAATTTTGGAAGAGCTCATTTATACGATAGTCTTAAGAACAATTCAGAGCAAGAGTTGTATCCATGATGCATCAATTTTACAAGGTTATCGGCTACTTTGAAATTGTTTAGTTTGAAAGGAAGAAACGGATGGACTGATAAAAGTTTCATGGAATTGTTGGAGTTACTGAAGGAGATGCTTCCAGAAAATAACACGTTACCTATACGTAATTACGACGCGAAGAAAATTCTATGTCGAATGGGTTTGGAATACCAAAAGATACATACATGTCCCAATGACTGTGTATTGTATAGAGATCAGTATGCTTCAATGAAGGTGTGTCCGACGTGTGGTTCGTCATGATTTAAGAAGAAACTTGATGGAAATAACGATGAACAGAATGAAGGTCCACCGGTTAAGGTCGTGTGGTATTTACCTATAGTACTGAGGTTGAAACAATTGTTTTTGGTTAAAGAAGATGCGAAGAATCTTTTGTGGCACGTTGATGGAAGAAAATGTGATAATCTTCTTCGACACCCAGCTGATTCCCCACAATGGAAGAAAATTGATGCCACATTTCTCGAATTTAGTGCAGATCCAAGAAACTTAAGACTTGCACTTGCTACCGATGGTATGAATCCTTATGGCAACTTAAGTAGTAAACATAGTTCATGGCCAATTATTTTGATGATATACAATCTATCTCCTATGTTGTGCATGAAGAGAAAATACATGATGTTGTCGATGATGATATCAGGTGCTAGACAACCTGGAAATGACATTGATGTTTATCTAAAACCCTTAATTGACGATTTAAAAATGTTGTGGGAAGAGGGCGTCGAGGTCTTCGATTCATATTCAGAAGAAAACTTCTGTTTGCATGCAATGTTGTTTTGCACCATAAATGATTTCCCAGCCTATGGGAACTTGAGTGGTTACAGTGTTAAAGGTTATTTTGCATGTCCGATTTGTGAAGAAAATACTAGTTATCTTCAATTGAAGTATGGGCAGAAAACTGTGTACACAAGACACTGATGATTCCTTCCTCGAAATCACCCTTACCGTAGATTGAAAAAAGCGTTTAATGGAAGTCCTGAAGATGATGTAGTGTCCAGACCACGTAATGGGGAAGAAGTATACAACCAGGTGAGGAACATTGACGTTGTCTTCGAAAAACATAAAAAAACGACGCTTGAGAAAAGCATTTGGAAAAAGTGATCAATATTCTTTAATCTTCCATATTGGTGTAAACTTGATGTGCGACATTGCATAGACGTGATGCATGTTGAAAAAAATGTATGTGATAGTGTTGTTGGGACTTTACTAAACGTTGAAGGAAAAACAAAAGATGGAGTGAAAGCACGACAAGACTTGGTCGACATGGGAATCCGTTCTAAGTTACATCCGCAATCCATAGGAAGACGCACCTATCTTCCTCCAGCTTGTCACACTTTTTCAAAAATAGAAAAACAAATTTTTTGTCAATGTTTACATAGTTTGAAGGTTCCACAAGGTTATTCGTCAAATATTAGTAGCCTTGTTTCTATGAAAGATTTAAAGTTAGTTGGTTTAAAGTCTCATGATTGTCATGTCTTAATGCAACAACTTTTACCAGTAGTTATTCGAGCCATATTACCTGTCTCTGTTAGAAGTATTCTCACACGTTTGAGTTTGTTTTTCAATGCCATTTGCAAGAAAGTTGTTGATCCTCGATAGTTAGATGATTTGCAAAATGAGGCCATCAGACTTTTGTGCCAATTGGAAATGTATTTCCCACCCTCATTTTTTGATATCATGGTTCATTTGATTGTCCATCTAGTGAGAGAAATTCGAATATGTGGGTTGGTTTTCTTGAGGTGGAAGTACCCGGTTGAAAGATACATGAAGATCTTAAAGGGATATGTTAAGAATCAATTGAGACCGGAGGCTTCAATTATAGAGCGCTACATTGCAGAGGAAGCCATTGAATTCTACTCAAGTTATATGCCAAGTTGTGAACCAATAGGACTTCCAAAGAAAACAGTACATGCACACAAACGTGAAGGAAAGGGAGTTCGAGGAGTAAGGATTGAAAGTTTTAATGGAAAAGAAGTTAATCAAGCTCATTTGTACATTTTAAACAATACAGAGGATGTTGTTCCTTACATTTCACAACACATTGATGAAATTAAGTCAGCACATCCACGTATGAGTGAAAAGTGGACACTTAATGAACATAACAAATCCTTTTTAACGTTGTTTAAGAAAAGGATTTATGCCGCTCTGAATGTTTTTGAAAATCTATTGAGACTAGCTCGTGGACCTAACACTGATGTGATCACTTTCGGCGGCTATTACATAAACAATTACTTGTTCTATTCAAAGGAGGAAGACGATAAAAGTAGAGTTCAAAATAGTGGAGTTACCCTACAAGCTGAGGCTGTACACTTTTCCAGTTCCAAGGATAAGAATCCAATTACAGCATCAATCAGTTATTTTGGAATAATACAAGAAATTTGGGAAATTGATTATGTCACTTTTAGAGTTCCAGTTTTCAAATGTAAATGGGTTGATAGTAAATCTGGTGTCGTGACAGAAGACCTCGGATTCACTTTGGTGGATCTTAACAAAATAGGTTACACGGATAAACCATTTATTATTGCTAGTCAAGCAAGACAAATATTTTATGTCACTGACCCAGTGAATCATAAATGCTTAGTGGTATTGGAAGGCAGAGCCATGCACACAACTGATGATGAAGACTCTCTAGATATACTTGAGACAAGCTCCTTCTCATCGAGAACCATTGAAAATAAGGTTGATGATGTACCAGATGAAATACATGTAACTCAATGTGATCACAACGAAGGCATGTGGGAGAAATAGGTAAGTATTACATTCATTCTTATCAATTCATTATGATATTAATATATTAACTTATGTTTCAAATGTTTCAAATTTCTTTAGAGTTCTGACTAGGACCAGATGACAACAAATTGAGATTATATATCCTAAGGTTGGAATTCGTTGATCTTTAACCTTTAATTTTCGTAGTCAATTTTAAACCATTACATTTGACTAAGTTCTTTCACATGTTTAGTGTAATAAGCAGAATTCCTGGGCATGTGGCTATTACATCATGTCATGGATGAAGATAATCATCCGAGCAGGAATCAAAGGAGATTGGACTGATGTAGAAATTTACATTTGAAAATCTTAAAAATGTAAATAAACTTTTGACATTAAAATGAATATAATTGTAAACTTTCCTTCTTTGATTTTGCAGCAATTCAACACTACTTCTGCATTGCCCGATGCACTAATATAAAGACGATAAGAGAGGAATGGGCAGGATATTTGAATAAACACTTTAAATAACTATAGTTTTAGGTTTTTCCTTTCATGATTGTAGCATTTGCTTAATTGTGCAGCTTTTTAACTGTGAATATATGTATATCGTGAATAGATTATTGAGAATAGATGAATACTGTGAATAGATGAATATTGTGAATAGATGAATGGAAAAGTGGGTTCTTTTAAGTTTTGATGATAACATTAGCGTCTTTTACTTTTACTATGTAATTGCAATTGATGAAAGCATGGTTTAAATTACTTAATTGATGGAAAACTGGTTTCTGTATTTCAAGTTTGGTTAAATGAGCTAAAACGAACAAAATTTAATAAAAAACATCGAAGGTAACGTCATTTTATACATTGTCCGATGTTAATATATGTATCTTAACGTCCATCAAGGTGATGAGTGACGTTCATATAATGCAGTGAATAACAATGATAATAAAACGCTGGGCGAGGAACTCTACGGCTCAGTGATAGTAACGTCGACTATAAACAAGTTTGACGTCAACCTTACATCATTCACCATATAACTGACGTCAAATATTCCTTAAATATAAATATTTATTCAAAAATTGAAGTCAAATTTGCACTTCGACGTGAATATTACGTCGACAATCTTCTATGCCGCCGTCAACATTACGTCAGTTTCCCGGACCATATGACAAAAAATCTTTCTTTAAAAATAAATATCTATTCAAATATTGGACGTTAAACTCTATTCTATACGACGTACTTTAACATCGATCTACATAATAGACGTTAACTCTACTTCAAATACCTTTATATTCGACGTAAACGTGTGAGATTAACGTCACCCGTTATTATTCGACGTAAATTTACGTCACCCACTATAACGTCGCTAGAAATGTGCCGTTAAAGGCAAAAAATAAACAACATAATAGGCTATTTTTGCACTAGTGCTTCATCAACTTTTGAATCAAATTTTCCCAAATTTTCTTTTCCACTATTTAAGACAAAACATTTGCATCCAAAAATTTTCAAATGTGTAACATTTGGTTTTCTACTCTTAAAAAGTTCATCAGGAGTACGTTTCAAAATAGGTTGAATAAGCATTCTATTTAAAACATAACAAGCAGTACTCACAACATCAACCTAAAATTGTTTAGGAACATTATATTCATTTAACATAGTACGAGCAAGTTCCTCTAAGGATCTATTCTTTCTTTCTACAACTCTGTTTTGTTGAGGAGTTTTAGGTGCAGAAAAATTATGAAAAATGCCATGTTCTTCATAAAAATTTCAAACAGTTCGTTTTGAAATTCACCTCCATGGTCACTTCAAATAACTTTTATTTTTAAATGCCTTTCATTTTGAACTAAATTCGCAAATTTTTTAAATTCTTTGAAAGCTTCATTTTTAAGAGTAAGAAAGAAAGTACAAGTATATCTTGAATAATCATCCACAATAACTATAACATAATAATTACCACCAAAACTTTTTATCCTCGAAGGACCAAATAAATCCATGTGCAACAGTTCTAAGGGTTTTAAACTAGAAACAACATTTTTAGAATGAAAAGATGATTTCACTTGTTTACCCTTTTGACATGCATCACACAACTTGTCTTTCACAAATTTTAGTTTTGGTAAACCAATTACTAAATCTATAGAAATGAGTTTATTCAATTGTTGCATATGAATATGAGTCGCACGTTTATGCCACAACCATGGATTTTCTTCTTTTACAACTAAACATGAAATATTTCTATTTGATGCATTTTTTAAACCAATCAAATAAATATTGTTATGTCTACCTTTTAGTGCAATTTCAAAAGAATCATTTTTATAAATTGTGCAAGAATTTTGTTCAAAGGTTACCTTGAGTCCTTTATCGCATAGTTGACTAATGCTAATTAGATTGTGCCTTAATCCTTCCACATAGAGCACATCTTTGATCATCAAGGTATCTTTGCTTCCGATATCTCCTTTTCCAAGAATTCTTCCTTTGTTGTTGTCACCATAGGTGATGAAGCCTTGTTCCTTTTTCCGGAAGTTTGTAAATTTTGTCTTGTCTCCAGTCCTGTGTTTTGAACACCGACTATCAAGACACCACATGAACTTCCTTGATTTTGATAATTCCTGCAAAATAAAAAGAACAAGCTACTTAGGTACCCAACTATTTTGTATGGGTCCTTTTGGGTTAGATTTAAATTATTTTGCAACCCAAATATATCTTCCACTAGAAACACCATAATGCTTAATTTTACATTCGTTTGAAGTATGACCTTTTCTCATACAATAAAACCATGAAATATTATTTTTGTTTCTATAAGTTGTTCCCTTTTCTACCCAAGTTCTACGGGTTTTATAATTATGTTTATTTTTTATTTTAGGAACATACTTGTTTTTAACAACCTTATTTTTATTATTTTTACTACATTCTCCTAAGGTTGTGTTGTCTAGTAGTTTCTTATGATTTACACAAGATGCACATTTATCACTACTAACATATATACATTTTTCATAAAATAAAATTTTGTTTCTCAAATTTTTATTCTCTTCAAAAGTATTTTCAAATTCTATTTTTAAATTTTTATTTTCTTTAGAAAGATTTTCAACATTTAATTGCAAATTTTTATTTTCTTCAAGAATGTTTTCAAATTTTAATTTTAATTCTTTAAATTCCTTTTTCAATTTCTTATGAGCTATATCTAACTTTTCATATTCTATTAATAATGCAACATATGTTTCATGCAATTCATCTTCACCATTTTGACTATAATTATCTGAATAGCTGGAATTACTTACTTGGCTAGTAGTGTCGTCGTCTTCCATCAAACATATGTTAGCTTCTTCATCATATTCGCTCAAATAAGAAATTGTCTCATTGTCATCCTCCCATGCAATGTAGGCCTTCTTTTTCTTGAAGTTTTTCTTTTCCTTTTTTTTTCACCCTTTTTTTGATTTGGACAGTAAGCTTTTAGATGCCCCATTTCTCCACAGCCGTAGCATCGGTAATTTAAGGAAGATCCTTGGTTTTCTTTCTTTTTATATCTAAATCTCCCTTTACTACTTGATTTCATAAACATGTTTAACCTTTTGATCAAGAGACTCAAGTTTTCTAGATCCTCTGAGTCTTCATCTTCTATCCTGTTTTTGCTTCTTTCGACTTCGGATTTGAAAGCCAATGTCTTTTTCTCAGTTTTGGCTTCTTCTTCATCGAGTCTTCCGAGATCAAGCTCATGCTCCCTCAACTTTTCGAATAGTGCCGCCATAGTCATTGTATTGAGATTTTGTGACTCAAATATCATAGTCACTTTCGGTTGCCAGGACCTGTCTAAATATTTCAAAATTTTTATTTTATGCTCATCATTTTCGAATGACTTACCTAGTCCAATAAGGTGATTTACGATGTTGGTGAAGCGTTTCTGAATGTTTGAGATTGTTTCTCCTTTCTTCATCCTAAACATTTCATATTCTTGGATCAAGGTATTCTTTCTTGCTTTCTTCACGTCATCAGTACCTTCGTGGGTTACTCTCAGCACTTGCCACATTTCTTGAACGGTTTTACAAATAGAGACCTTATAAACCTCGTCAACAGTTAGAGCAAATGCAATGATGTTTCGGGCTTTCAAATCGTTAGTAGAAATAGACGGACCAAAAGAAATAACATCCAAAATTCACAATCAATAAACTCAATAAAAATTTGCATTCTGACCTTCTAGAATGCATAGTTTTCAGATGTGAATAGAGGTAGTCTATTGATAGAGGCACCCTCTACAAAGGTTTGATATGATCCTACCATTTGAATAACTATCAAATGGAGCCCCTGATGCCAATTGTCAGAGCACCTGCAACGGAATGATTAATGTGGAACAATAAACCAAGAAGGGGGGGTGAATTGGTTCTTAGTTAAGACGTGTGCCTTTTAAATTTTCTTCTCAATTTTCTTACTTAGTAGATAATAAATATAAATAAAAGAGTAAGGTAGAGAGAAATTTACACATATGAATTTTATATTGGTTTAGATCTTACCAATCCTACGTCCAGTTGCTAATCCAAAACAGATTAACTCTCCACTATCATAAAACAATTACAAATAATAATCACACAGAAAAACAATTACAAATAATAATCACACAGAAAAATAATTTGTAAGAGTTTCAAAGACACCTCTCTTGAAACCACAAGAAATGAACATGCACCTCCTTTGAATGTTCACAAAGGATGAATCACCTCCTCCAAATGCTTCACGAAGGATGAACCTCTTCCAATCACTTCCTTAGCAATACCAAGGATGAATCAGCTATTCCTCCGTCACCGTAGTTGCAAAGTACCAGCACCACATACAAGAGTTTCCTTAGTTGAGAAAGAGCACACTATTCTCACAAAGTTCAGAGTATTTTAGCACAAGGGAAGAGTTGCTGATGATGGATAAAGAGAACCTATATATAGACTCAAGAAAGTACTCTTCCATTCTTCATAACTAGCCATTTAACGCTTTTAATCGATTAATACAAGTGTTAATCGATTAAAATGAGTACAATCGATTATTCTCAGGATTAATCGATTAACTAATCGATTAAAACTTGCTTTAATCGATTATTCCAGAACTGATTAGGTTTTCAACACCTACATTGTTTTAATCGATTATACTCAGTATGTGGGCGTTTAATCGGTGTAGAGGTGCAAAATAGGAAGGAGAAGGCGAATCTGAGATGTGGATCGATGGAAAATGACTTGCGGGGTGAAGGATCTGTGTTGACGATACGGTTCATGGATGAAGATGCGAAAACGTGGAAATGAAGGTGTGTGTTATGCAGGATTTATTGTAGAATGGGTATTGTTAGAATTATTTGACTCAAAAACATTAAATTAAATAAAAATATATTTCTATATCTTATTTCTTAAGAAGATTTTATGCATAGTTAATTAGTTTAACAAATATTTCTTAAATTTGTTTCATATTCTATTTTTAATTTGTAGTATAAATATTTAATGGTTATGCTCAATAAAAAATCAGCTTTATTAATTTTTTCTTTTTTTTCCTATACTTTAAAATCTTATATAAATAAAAAAGGTTTAATACCTATTTTGGTCCCTCTTTTGGGAGGGTTTGTTCAAAGTTGTCCTCCCTTTTTTAAAAAGTTCACTAAAGTCCTACCTTTTGCAAAAACTGTGCAAGTAAGTCCTTTTTTGTTACGACGTTAACTTTGCTAACGACAGAGCTGCTCAACTGGCTAATATCTGATGATGTGTACAAATAAATTTGACGTGTCAGACTGCATTGCTGAATCATCCTGTTACAGTACTGATTCATGGTTGTTGTTCCCAAATTTTAAAGCAAGGGTTAGGGTTTTTGGTTCTTTTGTCTAGACTTTTCCAAATTTAAAAGCTTAAGGTTAGGGTTTGGAATGGCTTCTTCACAAAGTTGTTGTTCTTGTTTGAAGACAATGGGCAAAGGAGCTTCCCATTCATCACAGGGTGCTGTTTCGAGGGGAGTTGGGAAAACCCCTATTTGCCACTGTGGTGATTTTGCTGTACTGAAAGTTGCGAAAACTGCAAGGAATGCTGGGAGGCAATTTTGGGCATGTCGTCATTATAAGGTTTTTTGAATAGCATAGTCACTTTTATGTTGAATTAATTTTCTGTGTTGATAGATTTTTTTGTTTTTTGTGAATAATAGGGTGCATTTACAAGTGGGATGTCATGTAACTTTTTCAAGTGGTGTGGTGAAGAGAACGCTGATGATAGAGATGGTACAAATGTGAGGCAAAGCAAGAGGACCACTGATCTCGAAAGTAATGTTAAAGAGTTGCAGAGAAGGATAAAGTTCTTAGTTGGAGTTGTGCTTGTTCTTATTGTGCTTAACATTATCATATTGTGGCTGTGTTTAGGTTGATGTTAGGTGGCCAATGTGCAATGTATGTTGTGTTCATGTATTATGAGTTGATGTTGTAATATTGTGGCAGTGTTTAGGTTGATGTTAGGTGGCTAATCTGCAATGTATGTTGTGTTTGTGTATTATCAGTTGGTGTTGTAATATCAGTGAACAATCTGGGTTATTACAATAAAATTCGTAGTAGTCCTATGTTAAACTCGCTTTTAGTCGCATCAAAGCCAACAAACTCAGTTTCCCCACTAATGTAATATAGGGGTCAACCAAGGATCAATCCAAGGACTCAACTATGATTAAGTCTAAAGTGTATAGTTAAATCTTGCTTTTATTTTCTAATTACTACTAACTAATGGACAAGGTGGGGAAAAGAAATAAAAAAAAATCTATAAACTGTTTAAAAGAAGAAAGAAATTGAATTGAAATGAAAGAAAAAAAATAGAACTCTAAACTACCTATGACAGAAACAGCAACAAAAGCTAATATGAAAATTTAAATGCACCTAAAATGATCCTAAACTAATGAGTCTGGATATGCAAAATTAAAGAAACCTAGTGCTCAACATATGAAATCAATGAACAAATGAATCTCCTAATTGTATGCCTATTCCAGAAATGTAAATGTAAGGACTATATCATCACAAAGTAGAACCAAATGGAAGGTAAAATCAAAATCAAAATTAGAACTAAGACTATTCAAACATCAATTCAACAGAAGTACTACAAATAAGATAATAGGCACAAGCAAAGAACAAAGACAAATGTGCAATAGATTGAATGAAAGAGTCTCAATTCCTCTTCAGAAAGACATTCTGAAAAAGTTAAGCCCATCACAAGGTCTTTTTAGTTCATGTTTCAGAACTTTAAGTGGAAATTCTCACTCAATTACTCAACCAATGCACAGTTTCACAAGAATTGAAAACACAACACTGAAATTGGACTTAGTCTGACAATTATGAAGCTTAACATCTCTCAAGAAGACCTCTTGAAAATCTAGGCCCAATCCAGGGTCCTATTACATCCAAACAGATGTAATATTGTGGATGTTTTCCTTCACAATTCTCAAACACGGTTCAATAACAGTACAAAATCACACATACTAGGAAACAATAGAAAGAGAAAAATGAATATGATGAATCTTTATGTATTGGACTCTTCTCCGACTCGAGAAGACATCTCGATAGAGAATGCTCAATACAGAGTCATTCAATTTCAAAAGGAATTATGAAAAATGCAGAGAAACAGAATCCAATTCGTTTTCAATGAATAACAAGAAACACAATCACATAATCAAACATGGAAACATTGAAAAGAAAACGAATTCAGAATAAAAAAAAAACGCAACACAGAGTAACATCGATGAGAAAAAGAAAAAATTATTAACGAGAATGTACCGTACAAAACTCGCAATCGGAGCCACCACGGGCTGTCACCACCGCGATGATTCACTCCAAAAGCAAGGAAAATGAAAACCCTAGTCTAAAGAATGTAAACCATAGAGTGAAAAGTGAAGTGCGTCTCTTCTATTTACATGGCAGAAACCCCTATATATAGGGTTGAAGAAAGAATGAAAGAAAGATTGAAAGAGAAAAGAAAGGGGAAAAAAAACTTGCTCTTGACGCTTTGAAGCTCTTCATCAGACGGCCAACAACTGCTCCTCGTGCTTCATACATCAGAACCCTCCGATCAACTTTGCCTTTCCACCGGTCATCTTAGGTCACGGCTTCTTCTCCGAGCAGGATGAGCTCCTTTCTTCATCTCTCACTCGAAACCCTTTATTCTTTGCCCTAGCTCTCGGGTTCCTCTTTCTGCCTTTGCCAAATGAAATGCAAAGTTTGAACCCCCTGCAGCTGCTACCAAGCCACACCAAAATGGCACCGTTCCACTTAAGTTGCAGCCCACATCTACACGGCCCAAATTTTCATTTCAATCAGCATCTTACAGCATCATTTAATTCCAATTTCACTGGCCCATTATAGTGGCAGCAACGTCTAGTCTTCCCACTGCAGCGGCCCAATTTAATCAATCAGCAGCGTCAATGAAATTTGTCCAAGCGTGGCAGCAGCAGCGTAGCAAGGCCAGCCCAATTAATCAGCCAACAGCCTTCAGCGGCCCATTCTTGGCCCAAACAGCACCCCAACATTTCATTTAATTCCAATGGCAGCATCAACATCAGCGCAGTGCCAACTACAACGTGAGGTGCATCTTCTGGTGATGTGTAGCTCAATAACAACAGCTCTTTTTCAGACACTAGCCCAATGCTTTTTCCAAATAAACCAAATCTGCATCAAGGAAAGAAAATGAATCTAAACTTAAAGAAAAGAAAAAGAATTCTAAAAATTAAAAAGAAAAATTTTTATTAAAGATTTTCTAAAAAAATATAAATTTTCTAATTGTTAACCAAGATTAAAATTTACATCTAAAAGTCTATTTTTAACTACAATTTTGTAAAACTAAAGAATTTAAAGAAAAACCTAAATTTATCCTAATTCTAAACGATTAAAGACTAAAATGAATTAAAAAGGACTTCTAAACACAGAAAAATATGTAAATTTGGAGAGTTATCATCCTCATGTTGGTTTAAAAATGTTTATTGTGGTCCTCATGATGGTTTAAAAATGTTTATTTTGGTCCCCCTTTTACTAAAAAATATTGCAAGACGCTCCCTTAATACAACATAATATCAGTACATGGTAAGGAAACCTAAACGAACATACAAACAACATAAAGACACATAATATCAGTACATCCAAACTAAGGTACTGTCATACACAATATTAGTACTGTCATACATAACATGTCTAAATTCAAACATGTCTAAATTCAAATATCAAAGATAACATGTCTAAATTCAAATATCATACATAACAACTAAGGTAAATCTATGCAACTTTTCTTCTAATAGTTAACTTTTTCCTTGCTATTGCTGGAGTTGAATTTGTGATGGAATCTTGAGTTGGTAGTGGTAGCTGAGGAGATTGGTCACTTGTTGGGTCTTCTGTACTTTGTGCTTCTGATGGTTGTGCTGTTTCTGTTGGTTCTATGATGGGTGGACGTAAAGGGCATACTTTTTTGTTGTGCCCCAATTGACGACAGATGCTACATTTCTTTTTGTGGCCACCAACACTCATCTGGGTCCCATCCTTGGTTAGCTCCCATGTCTCCAATCTTCTTTTCTTCTTTGGCCTCCCAGGCAGCTTCCTCTTAACTGGTGGCAGTACATTAGGGAAGCTTGTATTTTCCCATAGGAGGTGGTCATTCACAGGATAAATGATGGATGCATATGTCTCTTCGTATGTGGATTTCATGAACCAAGTTGGTATAAAAGTGTCTGGGTCTAAATTTATAAAGTGCATCGCTGCTACTGCATGGCAACATGGGATGCCACTGATCATCCACTTCCTGCAGCTACATTCATGAGTATCCAGGTCCACTGTGAACTTGTTCCCAACAGCTGAAACATGCCTAACCTAAAAAATCCTTCTTGCAGACGAGCTGAAACAAATAAACATAAATAACTATGTTCAAAAATTGGAGATAAACATAAATAAGACAGAAGAAAAACATTACCTACAATATTACCTTGGGATCAAATATCTAGACAATTGACATTCCTTTAATAGTCTCTTCTTGATCTTTGGACAAACATTGAAATCCATAGATGTCACCTTCCTTCTGTTCGTGGCCCATCTTTTCATCAAATACAGTCTAATATCTTCCAGCAATGTGATTATTGGTTTTCCTCTGGCATGAATGAGAACACTGTTGAAACCTTCACTGATGTTGTTATCTAGACTATCACAACTTGCTTGAGCTGTGAATCTAGATCTTGACCAAAACCTACAGCAGAAGAAGGAAGAAATTGGGTCATCATACATGACGTATTGAAATGTGCATGTGACAGCCACAATATGATGTACCTTGGGGAAATAGCTATGAGGTATTTATAAGATTCCTCATTCACTGCTCTCATATTCAACATCTCTCTCTCCCAAGCCTGGGGGTACGTGCTTGTGGCAGCACTCCACATCAAATTCTTCAATATTTGACCACTAAACCGCTTCTTGAAGTTAGCATAAAGGTGCCTAATGCAGAATCTTTGCTCTGCCTTAGGCAAAAGCTCTTCAATAGCATGTACCAACCCTTGACAACATCAATATTTTAATCAAAGATACATAAAGCATAAAGTAAAAAGAATAAAATAATGTAAGTAGTGCATGTACCTTTTGTTGGTCAGACATCCACGTGCATGCTCCACAGATTTCATTACCCCCAAGGTCTTCAATCAATAATTGCAAAAACCAACTCCAACTATCTTTATTTTCAACTTCAACTACTGCATATGCTATGGGAAGCATTTAGTCATTTGGAAATTGATACATTGGTGTTCCATTTCCTTAGTGCTTTATTACGTATATCTTGTACCTTTATACTTGGATTATCATGCAACGACTTATCTATTTCATTACTCAACCACTTACTATTCATCATTTTAATGTTTAGTTGTCTGCTCCAAGCATGGGTATCAACAATCTTCCTTAACTGCCAAATCTTTCTTGTTGGCAAATATCCTAAGTAAGCTACCCATGGGCACTTTTTTTGCCCACCCATGCATCTCACCAGAACCCTACGCTTATCATTCTTTACAAACTTAAGATCCCTCCTAGTATGAATAGCATAGCTTCTAATAGCTTTCTTAAAATCCTCCTTATCATTAAAAATAGTACCAACTTCCCATTTATAATCTGCCATTGACTTTTTTTTTCCAAATGTAGGAAACGGACATCGAATTGGTTTGTCTGCATTGTCATCCTCCTCACTAACACTATCTTCTGGAGTTAACAGTTGTTCTGACTCCGAATCATCATCAGACAACCCCCTACCAATATCTTCCACCATGTAATCTTCATCACTGTCCTCCAAAGAATCCACTTGTACTTCTTCCTCACTACTGTTTTGTACTTCATCCAAAGACTCCACTTCAACTTCTTCTTGGTCAACCTCCAGTGCATTCACTTCCTCCGCCTCCACTGCACGCACTTCCTCCACCTCCACTGCACCCACTTCCTCCACCTCCACTGCACCCATTTCATCAACCTCAACTGCACCAAATCCCTCCACCTCAAGTGCACCAACTTTGTCCACCACAAGTGTGTCTCAACCTCCACTTCATCATGTGTGTCCAACTTATCACCACAGTCAACAGGACGTTCCACAACATCCTTTTCCATCTGAACTTCTTCCTCCCCATTTTCTTCTACAGTAGCCTGAACCCCACTACCCTCACCACTCTCTGCAGGCCCTTGGCAAAGGTAAAGAATTTCATTCTCATTCTCATTCTGATTTTCCACAACCTCTGGTTCGATAACTTTATGCACAACATATAAGTCCACTTTCCCCAAACATTTAGCCACTTTCATCATATTCATAGCTCCACTATCGTCATATAGGCCATGTAAAATATGTTCAATACTATAAACTAACTCTTCTACTTCCATGTAACCCATTTCTTTAATTGAAGCAACTACTCCAAAATAACTCCATGTGTCGTGGTCAATGTTCCAAGAAGATATCTCCCCACCTATATACTTAAAGGGAGTCACGTCCTTTATTAAGGTCCCACTGTGGTGGACCACGACCTTAAACCTATCGTCACACATCCCAAACCCTACCCTGCAAATGGAAAGGGGGACCACTCTCATAAATTAACACCCATGGGACCAATTTCAACACCCAACAGGAGACCAATTTCAACACCGAACACGACAAATAAAATCATATTTTAAGTAATTCCACCCATAGAAAACAAACACACAATCCACTTATTAAACACAACAAACATAATGAATCAATGACAAAGATTTAATAATGTGATCAGTAACTAAGAACACTAACCTCAACAACGCTGATGAATGAAACAAGCTCCTTAACGAACCACGAAGCTGGATGAAGAGGGTGGAAGCCCACAAAATCCCTAGAGCGCTGATGAAGATTATTGGATTCAAGGTGCGTGATGAATCATAAATTGCCCAGAATTTCCCAATCCCAATCGCAAATTACCCCAAATTACCCCAAATTCATTTTTTAATTTAATCCTAACTATATTAAATTCCACGTCACAATTAATTATATTTTTTAAACACATAACAGTGCCAGCACAGCAGAAACGTTACACCTCATCAGATATTTGCCAGCTGGGCAGCTCTGCCGTTAGCAAAGTTAACGCCGTAACCAAAAAGGACTTACTTGCACAGTTTTTACAAAAGGTAGGACTTTAGTGAACTTTTTAAAAAAGGGAAGACCACTTTGAATAAACCCTCCCAAAAAAGGGACCAAAATAGTTATTAAACCATAAAAAAAAAAAAGGCATAAGTAGATAGTGTTATATTTCACAAGCGACTCTAGTTATTAAAGATCACTTCAAAGGGATTCAACAAGTGTTTAGAAAGGAAAAATGATCTGAATTTGTGTGGAGAAAATCGTTGCAGGGTTGAAAAGTATTTGAAGCTCTTATTTGATACAACTAAAAGCTTCCCTTTAGTTTGAAAAGGAATATGTGGAACTTCATAAATCAAGACTTCATGGACATTTTCGATCTTTGAATCATGCTGTTGTTATAATATTTAGTGATATGCCATTTTTCTTTCGCTATATATATTGAGATCAACTCTTATTATAGGAAATATATTCTGATATAAAATATGGTCTACGTTTATTTTCCCAGATAGAGTAATTCTATAGATATTTACTTTCCTTTATTAGATTAGATCATATCTCTCAATTACAATATATTCAAAAGACCCAGAAATTTATCATCCCTAATTCATTTTTCTCTATTAGTTAGGCAGGAACAGTGGAAATTCTCTTTTCAGAAATTACTTATATTAATCTTACGTTATGGTTACAAACAAAACAAGTAAGCAAATGTTGAATTCAAATATAACTCACGACACTCTAGAACATAAACAAAAACTCGATGTTTCCTTTCATTCCAAAAAATAATGTACATCTTGAAAAGACATTACTTTGAATGGGAACAATTCAAAGCATCTTTAATATTCTCTATTGTTGAAGTCACGAGTGCATTAACATTACTTACAAATTCGATGTCTACCATGCTCATTCTAGATGGACTAGAAGCCAAAATTTGAAACATTAGAGTGACCAACGAACCTCCTGATTTGCCAACTTCTCCAGATTGTACTGCAGGAACATCTGCTTTGGCATCCCTTGATATGGTGAAGCCAGAGGGAAGAATCGGAAACAGTGACGTGTCTTCTCCATTCATGACGTAGTTCAATGCCTTCATATCAAAAGGAGCGTATAACATCATACATCCCAAAGCATCTACATAACTTTCTTGGAGAATCACTATATTGTTCTCTTTAGGGATGAAAGGCTGCATACGAACAAATTGAAATCAATTTTTATGATACTTCTCATATATCAATTCTGTAAAACAAAACCTTAGAGACATCATGAATTTTTATTTGGTGCGAGTTTGTTATTTTTTTCCTTTTATTTATTAAATGGCATGATTTGTATGTCACCTTTTGTTAAAATGAAAAGCAATTTTTAGACCTCTGTTAAACGTTTGTCTCAAAATGGAGTTTGAGATGGAAAGAAGGGAATATATGACGAAGAAATTGAGAAAAGGTTCTAGAAGAAGTGATAGCTTATACAATGTTTCCTTGATTTTATTCTATCTGAATCACGTATTTGTGAGTTTCCATAATATGTTTCACGTAATCTAATTGAAAAACGTTCTGAATATAGCAGGAAAACATGAAACTGAAATAGAAATAACAAGTACGTACCCGCATGATTGAAACACAGTTTCCAGGATTACTACCTGTTGTGATGCGTTGAATCTCGTGCCCTGCATTTCCAGAGCATAGAACATCCCACTACAACGAAAATAACGTGGAAGCATTGATGATTTTGCTATGCAAAAGTTAAAAAATTTACCATCAAATAACAGAATGCATGCTTTATATAAGTTTAGGGTTTGAACCTTGGCTCGTTTCCTGTCATCTATCAAGTAGTCAAAAATATCTTGTGGAGAGATAGGAAGCCAAAAGGAGGTAGCTGCACTGAGAACCATGCCTTTAGGCTCACCTAGCTCGTTCATGTTCACTCGAATAGCAACTCTAATGGCGCCATTGTTCATCCTGGTTAGGTGTGGGAAGCTTGTGTTATCTTTCATGCACAAACTCTCACAGAAAGATTTCACCATACGACGAGTCAGGCGCAATATATTCTTCCTTGAGTCAGGTGACCTAATCACTGAGAAAAAAGAATGGCATAAACTTCATATATGAACAAATGGTAATAGATCAACGAGAATTAGGGTTTGGAGCGAAGAAAACCAAGTGTAACCAACCTCCTCCAACGTCACAACTAGGTATGGTTTCAGCTGAGGCACTTGCAATTCTCTCACACATTCTTTCGAGTGCCAAAATCCATCTTTCTGCTCCATATGCATTATTGCCACAAATAAGATCTCTAAAAAGATGGTGAATTTGGATCTTATCATCCACTTCCACATGCTCCACCCAAGAAACCTGTCAAAATTAAACAATAGGAGTTTTCTCAACTAGCTAGCATTCTGTTAGGGCATAACACTAAACAATGCAGCAATGAATGAAAAGAGCTATTATAAGAAGTCACAGATAATGTAATTTACTTACTAACCCTGCATAATCCATCAGCAATTTCTTGAATCAGCAATCCAGATGGAAGCCTCCGAGAGTTAGAAACATTAGAGATTTTGTGTGTCGAAGAATCAATTGACACATCCCCTATGGTCCATACACCTGCTTCGATTTGTTTACAATAACGAAGGAAGCGGAATTCCCGAGTTGGAACCAAAGGTGAAAGAATGTGCATTTCTGCGTTCATCTGTACCAATATTCTTGACTTATCACCTAATCCAAAGAGATTATTGTAAACCCACATAAAACAAGGTTTTCAGGAAAACATACCAACTGCAAAGCTCCATTTCTATTTCCTAACGAACCACTTTCGAGTACTTCAATTGTTTCAGCTTTTTTAACAATTGTTGGGAATAGATCAACCCATTTGTCCTTCAAAGATCAAAGCATATATCATATTTTAAGAGTGTTATAATATTTCAAATATGCAGACAACCAATAAAATGTTTGATGGAATAGAGTTATAGAAGTGCTAACCGAATTTAAAAACATTTCCACAAGCTCTGTCCCACTCATTTTCACCACTCGTGAATCTTTGGAAGACTCTACTCGAGCATGAGGTCCGTTTAAGCTATTACTCCTTTGAAAAATCCTTTGGTAGCAATCACGCTGAAGGACGAATCTCTCATCCACAAGAGACCTGAACCAGAAGGGTTCGTTCATACTTAAGAGTTTCATCAACTCTTCCATCGCATTATTCGCAATCTTCAACATTCGTTCATTTTCCGTATCTTTATTTTCGCTGGTCTTCGGTTGGGATACCACATCGCTGTTCAAAATCTGAAGTATCGCATCCAGATCAAGATCAAGAGATGGCGTATGATCCTGAAGAATGGACGAAATGTCTTGACCAGAATGTGGATTATCTTGATCAAGGGTAGGAGTAACAGAAGGAATGTTTAGACATGGATTAAGTCCTTGGCTTTGTTTCTCGACAGCATGAAGGTTAATATTATTTTGATTAGGAGTAGAAGCCAGTGTAAGAATATTTTGATCAAGAGCAGTAACCAAAGCTGGAATATTATATTCAAGACATGAAATCAAAAGAGGGTCATCTAGACTGGGAAAGGGATCGACAGTGGCAGGAGAAGTAACAGTGAGAGTAAGAGAAGAAACATGTTGATCAAGTGAAAGATCAGGAATTTCTTGATTATGATCATGATTAAAAATATCTTGATTAACTTCTGGAATATCATGTTGAGAAGGGGAAGGAAAATACTCTTCATGATTAAGAATGAGTTGATTTCGTGAAGTTCCAACCGTTTGATTAAGCAAAGTTGATCGTAAGGTATCAAGTGAAGAAGAAGAAGAAGAAGAAGAAGTAGTAGAAGGAACAGCAGGAAGGAGTTCTGGGTTGATCCCGTTGTTTGCCATAAATGAAACTACTCTCTCACACTGAAAAATGATTCATTACAGTGTGTGAGATTCACATCACAAGAGAAGCAATTAATTAATATACTTTTTACTACTAACCTCTTTGATTAATAGAATATTTTCTACCTTCAAGATTTGCAAATAAAGTTCTCTCTCTTCTTGTCTCATGGATCGACCTCCACATGGTGCGCATGCTATGGTGTTCAAAGTCTCACTCATAATACGGTTTTCCGATTGTATTCTTTCATTCTCAAGACGAAGAGCATTGATATCTAATCGCTCACTTTTGGTCTGAAAATTGCACGAAATCATTATTCAAAATGGTAATTATTGTTAACTAACTAAGCATGATCATGAAAAACTATAGACTAACCCTTAACTGTGTCTTCTTGTTCTGAAACCAAAACTTTACTTGTTTAGCATCAAGCCCGAGCTCCTCTCCTATTTGACGGCGTCGTGTTTCGTCCGGATGTGAGCATTCTTTGAAGATTCTGAGTTTCAAAAAGGAAAATATGAGTTAGGTTATTGAGAGAGTGTTGAATGTCTAACAGCAAAAAGCATAACATGTATAAGGATTTGGGTCAAAGGTATGAACAACAGATAAAAGAAATCCATAACCAATGCAGACATCAATAAACACATGAAAGATATTTAAATTGAATCTCATTTTTACATCTATAAATCTAAAATATAAGACATATCACAATGAAATTTCTTAGGAGTCACAAACCAATGAAATATTAATTAAACTGGTTAAATTTAAACTTCTGAGCAATAACCAAATCATTCAGCATGTTCAGCTCGAGCAGCAGCTGAACCTTCTTGATTCTATTTTATGTCTCTATGGATGCATATACATATGTTGGGATAGAACTTCTATGCAGTTTTCTTTATATATTTTGAGTACTGTTTTTCAGTTTATGTATAAATACTGAACCCTATACATAAAATATAAAAAACAAAAAATAAACAGCGACCAACCAAAATGTTCCCAATCCCTCTGTATCTACCTTCCTACCTGCATGGTGAAAAACAGTACCCATCTTAGTCCCAAAAACAAAAAATCATGTATATATATATAGATACCAGAAATTACAATATATATGCATGCACAGAGATGAAACCTTCAATAAAGTTTTACCTTGATATATTAACACCTAATGCAGTACTTTATGTATAGATTATTAAAGTATAATTTAAAGTTTGATTAGAGAATGATACTTTTAGTATCTAAACCTGGTATACATAGAAAGTGATTTAAATAGAAAAAGGTTTAATTTCGAAGGGCAAATATTGCGACACCTCTCTAAAATGTTTTGTGTACTATGAAAAGGAAAGAGATACGAAATGGAAAAATAATTAATAAGATAAAGTAGCCACTTCTAATAAAATTTAAAGAAAAATATACTTTAACACTTTTGCAAAAAAAAAAAACAAAAACTTTCTTAGTAACCACATTTTAATAATGTGATAACATGTGTTAACATTTTAAATTGAAAATAGGAAAATATTAATAGAACTAGTTATCAAGTGATATAATTAGTCTCATAAAAGAATTTAAAAATAAAAAAGACTGAAATGAATCTCTCAGATTATACTTCAATACATATTATTTATCACTGGTTACGATTTTTACTCAAGATTATATATAAACTACGAGTGTAAAAACAATAGATTTTGTTTTTTAAGTATTTTCAATAAGATTCACCTATGATAGACAGTATGATCTAAGATATTTTTTATTGTATGATATTTTTGGGAGTTATTAACAAATTTACTTTCTCTGGTCATTTTGTAAATAGCAAAATTAAACGTTTGGCTTCAATATATATAAATATATAATATATGAAATAGATTGACATTTTAAGCTCATTGGGAATTTAGCACTGTTTGGTAGATTGAAAATGGTGGAGAATAAGAAGGAAGGTATTAATTGATTAAGTTAATGAATAATATGTAGAAAAACTTCCCCAAAAAGAAAAATAATGGATCCCTCATACCCACTAAAAACAGTCAATAATAGTTAATAATAATAAAAGTTAAGAAATAAATTATAATAAAAAAGTTAATTTTCATCTAAGTTTCTTTATCAAACCTCTATTTTTATCATATTTTTTATGTACTTCTCTATAATTTTCTTTATCATCTACTTTATCAATTTATTTTATTCTTCTCTACTAATAAAACTTTGCTTCGGTAATCTTAGTTTCCCTATTCTCACGTATAACCAAGAAAAAAACAGTAATAATAATAATAATATTAAAAATAAATAATAGTAATTATAAAACATAAATAAGTTATAATAAAATTAAATATTAAAAAAACATTTCATTTTTAAAAATTCTTAATAATTTCAAACCTTAATTTTCATCGATTTGTTTGCTATTCGTAATCATATATTACTGGCGAGGGAGATTAAAAGAAGTAAAACCAGTAAAGATACTTAGAAGAAGAAATGAAAAAAAAAAAGGAATTCCAAATTAATAAGTGATAATTTTAGAAAAAAACACATACTTAATTTTAGATACATTTAATATTTTACTTTAAATGAAGTAGTTTTCTTAATAACAAACTAGTTAATTCAGTACTAAAATAAAGAAATTATATTTACAACTATTTAAGTCATAATCCTTTTTTTTCTTTTAATTAATTATTATTTTTAAGAGAGGAATGAGTTATGCTATTATTTTCTACAAGTATCCATCATTTACAAGAACAACATGAAAAAATATTATATAAAAGAAAAAAGATCTTGAAAAAAAAAAGGAATTTGTATAATTTCTCATGTAAAAATTTAAAATAGAATCAAGAAATGGCTTGTTGTGTGTTTGGGTGAAAAGTATAAATAAAAAAAAAAAATCTTTCAATAATCCAAAAGTGAAAAAGAACTAAAAAAATTCACTATTTCTCAAACGTGACGTGTTAACTTTGAAATAATATATGCAATAACATTAAATTAGTATTAAATTGGATTGCTTAATGGTTGCAATAGCATTGGTCTTAGGAACCCTAAAATAAAAAAAATTGTGAAGAACAGAAGATTGGTGATCTTACTCTTCGAGTCTAGCTATTGTTTCTGGATCATGACGATGACGGCAATGATAAATACCTTGTTGATCACGATCTGAATCACTCATTCTTTCAACCCTACACTAAGGAAATGAACCTGCACACACTTTTTCTTAACTCTTCTTCCAACAACTCCACTCTTAGCATGTTTTTATATGCTACTTCACAAGGGCTTTGACCAAGTTCCCACGTGTGGACTTCTCCCCACGGGTCAATTTGACCAAACCTATAAAACCCTAAATGTCAAAGGATTATTTTATCATAAGAGTAATTCTGAACACCTTTTTTCTACAAAACGGGTAAATAATTTAGAACGTAGATTTATGGAATGTAAAACAAAATTCTCTGGAACAACATCCAACATGGAAAATATAATTTGGGAAAATTAAGATTAAGGAAGGTTTTCAAAGACTTCAGTTTTTCATAAGATTACCAAACTTAAAGCAAAGCATTGAAAGAAAAGTGTTTCTCGAGAGTGAATGAATATGCAGAAAACTGAGTGATGGATGAAGATCAAAAGTAGAAAAATAGTTACAAATAAATTCAAATTTATAGAAATGATTGAACGATTTAGAAAATCAATTCAAATCTAATTTAACAATATAAAATCGATTTAAAACTTACAATTTATATCCTAATTATATATTATATATTATAATTTGATTGATGCAATTAAATATTTGTAATGGAAGAGGAAAAATTCAAGAGGGAAATGAAAAAGACAAAATCATTTGAAATTTAACTTTGTCTTAAACCGTAAGTCAACTACGTTTTAAATAAAATACTATATTTTTAGCCCCACAATTTTATTTTTGTTAGAAAAGTTAATATAAAAATGAACATTATATCTACAAAAACAAAAAAAAATATTGATTTCTGTTACGAACGTTAATAAGAATTAACTAAAATGAATAAGTAAAAATTGGTAACATACAAGCCAGTTTCTTGACTAACCAGAAATCTTATCGACAGGTCAAATGATAAAAAAAAACATATAACTCAGTTAAAATTTTAATGATTTTTTAAGATATCTTTTACATTTCTGAATTTTTTAATATATAGTTAAGTCTGGTGTATGTGTAAAACTTAAGAATATATTATTTTAACAATTTATTACATTTTAATAATTAGAGTTTGATTTGTTAAGAAGAGTTTATTAAAATGTTAAATTTTAAACTTAATTCAATTTGACAAAAATAGCATATTTGTTTCTATTCATATACTAAAAAATTGATCATATCACACAAGATTTTTAATATATTCCCTGATTTTGAGAGTATGAAGGGAATTAAGAGAATTCCATAGTAAGATACATTATGCACGACAAAATTGATTTAGCAAATACTCTTAATGACTCTAGAGCTATAATAAAAAGAATTTTGTCTTACTTCTATATTATAAATTAATTTAATTTGTTAAATTTTGTTTTAAGAAAAATACATACATTTTCTATCTTATAAAGATGTATTCAACATAGTTACGTTAGAAAAAATATGTGTAAAGACAAAATAAAAAATCTATTTTAAAGCAATGTTAACTAAGTCCAAATATTGGAATAAAATATAATTAGATATTATAGATATTACATATAGTTAATTATTTAATTTTTTATATTATATATATATATATATATTTATATATATAATTAAGATTTAATATGTTTCTAGTCTTTTGATTTGAACATAAATTTGAAATTTATTTTTGTTTTAAACTTTGATATATTTTGATTTTAAATTTAAGAAATGAATGTATATAATCATTTTAACGTTACATTGTTAAATTTCTTTTGTTTTAAATGAAATTCATATTGACATTTGAATTGGAATATGTTAAACAGTAAAAATCATTTAAGCACTAATCTAAAATGCTAATTTAGAACTATATCTATTCATTTTTAAAATTTATCAAAATTTAGAGACTAAAAATATGTTTAACCATATAAGCGATTATTTAGTTTTTAAATATCATGCATTAGTAAGAAGTAAACTTTACATTTAATTAATCCTTACAAAATTAGCTTGTAAAATTATATTTTCACCTACTTATATATTGTAAATTTGTTTTATTTCTAATTGATATAGTCTTTATCATACCCTCTATTATATCAAGACATATACATCTCAAGTAAAATTAAACATTAGTGGATGGTATGATAACATGTGACATAATAAGCTTAACAAACAAAAAATTTTACTAAGATAAACTTCAAATGATTCTAATATTATCTTAAGAATTCAATTTTAAATCATAGTTAACCTTATAAAATCGAATTGTAAAATAAGTTTTTTTTCTTTTCTGATATGCTTGTTAGTATGTTTCCCATTATACAAAGCCTTCATTTCTTCCTAAACTAATATAAATAAGTTACTTTGATATATGGAATTATTGTAGATCTTTCTTTAATTTAATAAGACTCGTTATAAATTTATCTTAGCTTAGATTTGGACATATTATGTACCAATTATTAGTTCTTTTAAATTTCTATGCTCGATATCCTATATGTAAGAGAATGTATTGGAAATTTTTCACCAATTAAATAAAAAATCAATTTACGGTATGTAAAGGAAAATAAATCTAGTCAATAATATAAAAACATAGTTTTACGGTAAAATTATATTCATAATTTTATATATTATATATATTCAATTTACTTTTTAGATATCATATATATATATATATATATATATATATATATATATAATGAATATTCAGTTTGTTTTCTTTTCCATTCGGTTATAGTATGTTTATAATCATATATAGCTTTCATTTATTTCTAAATACTAGTACATGTAAGTTATTTTGTTTGATTTAGTGAATTATTGTATATCTTTTTCTTTTTAATATAATATTAGAATTATTAAAAATATATCTTAGTTGAAAATTCGGTCTATTGTGTCCTTTCAATTTTCATACTTCATATCTTTGATAAAAGAGAACGTACTAAAAATTCCACAACAAATATAAAACTAATTTACAATAATATATGTAAATAATATAAAAACATAATTTTATATGTAATAACTCCCCACAAAAATAAAGTTATTCACACGCAAATACTCATCGAATCATCAATACATATACTAAGGAAAATTAATAACATAATAATAAATTTATTTATTGAAATTAAATAAATTTTAATAATGTTATTAAATAATGTATTCCGTATGTGCCGTTTTTGGCATATATAGAGAAGGCAATAATTGAATAAATACGATATTTATTACAAGCAATATTACACACGAACGACTAAAATTAATTATAGAATACTATTAAATATTATATTTATCAAAGTAAATTATAATTAATTAGTTTAAATAATATTAGTAAAGTCCATATTAAATTAATGTTACATTTATTATATTTCTTAAATTTCTTAAATGCTTCTTAATTACATATTCACCAGAAGTTTTATCAACACTAAAGGTAAGTTATTACAATATTTAAAAACGGAAAAACCATACTAGCTTTACCTTTTCTTTTCTTAAGATAGTAAACTACAGTTATCTCAATCGTCAACTATAGAGATTGCATTGATTAGCTTTAAAGTTATATGTTAGTTCTAGAAGAAATTGAATAGAGTTTATTTAAAATATGTTTGAAAATGTTTGTGGGGTCGCATGATAATTTTATAGAAAATTTTCATGATTATTTAATAAGAGGATAATAAACAACAATACTTAAATTAGATAAGTAAAATAATAATACAAAATTTTGTATGAATTCATCTAAATAAGATTACATCCACATAAAGATCATCTGAAAGCTTAACAAAAAGGGAGAACATAGTAGTTAGTTATGACCGCATATGTAAAATTATAAATTATGAAATTCAATCTATAATAATCTAAATTATATTATTTTGAATTTATTAAAATAGATTTATCTCAAACCTAAATTTATATTCTTTCATTTTAAAGTTCAACTTACTTAATTGATTATGATTGGATCAAATTTTGAAAATCTAAAATTAAATAACATATAAGTTAAGTAAAGATAGTTGATGACCAGTTCAAGTTTAGTCCGCTAGAGTTTAAGGTAAAGTAGAGATGGATCGTGTAGAAGACTGTACTTAGTCACCCAAGAATAAGGTTAAGACAAATCAGCAAAGATAAAGTTTTGTGTATGCTAAAGGTCAGGCAAGTCAACCTAAGCAAAAGGGTTGCATTTAAGTCGACCTGAGTCGAAGAATCAACCCAAGTTAGTTTGAGCCGAAGGCTTAAGACTAGCTGAACGATTGAAGGTCGAGCCGAATAAGCCTAAACCAAAGGTTGAGCCTAGTTGGCCCGGATAGAGCCAAGTTAGGCAAGCCAAAGATCAAAATAATTAAGCCACAAATGAAGGTATAAAGGTTGAGATGAGTCAGCCCAAGCAAAAATAATCGAGACGATTCGGCCTGGGTCAAAGAATTGAGTATAGTCATTTTAAACCGAAGGTCAAGACGAATCAACTATAACACCGGAAAAACAATGTCACACTACTCTTATCACGCATCTAGCCACTTGTTGATATATTTTCAATAACTTGTATAAGTATGTGTGTTAAAACAAAATCGTCTAGAAACTAGACCGTTTAGCAACATCAAACAAAATATCTCCTTGAAAGAAATATCGTTTTAAAAAGAAAATTGTCTAAGAGAAATAAATTTTGGAACATATTTTCTAGACAAAAACAAGTTTACAATAACGGTTTTTAGATTATACTGTCTGCTAGGCAAAGTTTTATGAAAGCATTTAATAAAAGAAAACAACTTTCGTAAAGAATAATCTAATGAATTATAGAATAGCGCTTTCAAACTTAAACGCGTCTAAACGGAAAATGTTTTACAAACAACATCTTACGAAAAGAAGTGTCTCTCTGAAGCTTAAAATATGTTTTACTCAAACAATGTTACATCAAGCAAGCGTCTTACAAAATGTATCGTCTAAGGAAAGCTCACTAAATGCTATAAATCACAAGCAACTTGGAATATAAAGCATCTAATGTTTCACACTATCTAATAATTATATGTTGAATGCTTTGCAAAACGATGCATTTATTAATGAGTTTACAAATGATAAAATGTTTTGAACACGCAAAACAACTTAACGTTTATCAACGTTCAAAATATTTAATGCATGTCTGATAAAGTGCTTCGATGCTTGTATACCTTATTCTTTGCAAATCATAAAAGTACAAAGACTTGATTAGAATAATTGCACTCAAGATGAAAGACATTGAGACATATGAAGAACATTCTTGGAATGTTTCCTTTGAAGCCTTCTTCTTTGACACATCGTACAAGCTACATTTTAATAAAAGCTATGACAAAACATTGTAGCTCTGCAAAGTATATCTGAGTCTGACTTCTCACCTAAAAGGGTAATCAGTTCTACATGAAGTCAACCTCTTTATCTAATGGACATTTCTAAAAGAAAGCTATAAATAGACAAATGCTTGAAGATAAAACAAGAAAGGATAATACTCATCTTTCTTTGTCCATCAGTAGGGATCCCCTAAGAATAGAATTCAGACATTCATAACATCAATTCACAAACATTTATACACATATATACATCAACAAACCATTATAATCATCATATATTATCATACATGTTTATACTAATCAATAATTTCATCATAAATACATCATACATATCAAACAAGTTCTTATGAAATTTCAAACATGGAAAGAAAAGTTTTAGATATCGCCAATGCCATAAACCACTACCAATGCCATTCAACTAGAGGTATCTATGGAAGGTTCTCACCTAGGGCCAACCAAATAGTTCTCAACGCCACTTAGCGAAAACACCACTCGATCTATCTAGATTTAAATCCTGGAAATGGTGCCCAACGATAGAAGTTGTGTCCAACGAAAGTCCAACTAGAGAGTCACTAGATTAATGGCACCCAACGGTATCGGTATTACTCGACACCATATTAAAAATCAGATTTCCCCCTTTGAGCTTCAGCTAGCTCATTTGACACCTCTTGAGTTAATTCTCACTTCATAAATGTTTTATTTTTATATAATTTTGTGTCCTTAACTCAAGTAGAGCCACATTACTCAATTAAAGGATCCCATAAAGGTACTTTTAGCCAACCAGATCATATACAACATGTTTCTCATTATTCAAAAGCCAACACCACTAATACATGACAAATTCAACAAGTCGGATAATACAAACCAAAATCAACAATAATTCATTGCGCAAGCTTAAATCACACTGAAACTATGGCTAATAATTAAAACATATAACAACATATATAAACTAAAAGTTTAGCTTCCTTCATTTGTTAGGATAACTCAAACAGCTATAGACAACAAAAACACCTCTAGCTCTCCAAGATGTTTTATCTACACATAGACATATCACAAAGATAATTAGGACATACTGTTATGATCGTTGATCGGTAGAGAATTATATAGAAAATTAAAAAAACACATACAAGTGGAAGAATGCTTACATGCAATAGAAAATAGAAATAGACCAAGAAAATGGTTGAAACTCAACTTACGCAACGAAGAAACTGATTAGTTCAAATTGAAGATCAAAGAAACTGATTAGTTCAAATTGAAGATCTCGCTGTGAGGATCATTCTTACGGCTTGGATCTTCAATCATATGAACAGAGAAGAAAAACTCTTAGAAAGACATTAGAAAACTCTATGTAAGTGGTTTCTAGAGAGGTGACGTGTTTCAAAATAATGAAACTCATCTATAACCAAATATTTATATTAAATCCTTTTAATACTAAAATATTCTAGTCTTACTATTTTTAAACTACTTTGAATTCTAAAATGTCATTTTCTAAGTCTTTACATTTAACTCTTACATAATTAAATTCTTCATTGACCGTCAAATTTAATTTATAAAAGAAATAACCTTAAATTAACTAAATAAAATTTAATTAACTCGTTAAAACTCTCATTTATTTAAAGACTATATGAGCGAGCTTCTTGTTATACTTCACTCATTCCAAGCATGTATGACTAAATTAATAATATATTTTTCTATATTTTGATTAAACAAACTTGTATACAAGTTTAAATTAAATAAACAAACATAAATTAATTCACCTAGTTTCTCACTTGATGCAAGTGTATACAAATGAGTATCTATTATTATTTCTCTTCTTCCAAGTGTATAAAATGTTACTTTTTTACTTACAAAAAAAGATTATCAAAATTAAACAAACTCACAAGAATCCTGATTAAATTTTATGATTGAATTATCAACACCCGTTCTAAGATACTCCTAGAAGCAATAATTAGAATTCAAGAAAAATAGATGAAAATAGACTTATTAATAAATTAAAAGAAAATATATTTAATTGCTCATCACCTCATAATTTAATATAAAATTACAAGAAAATCAAGAAAGAGGGATTGATCTTTCATATGGAAGACAACCCAAGACATGCAAGAAAGTGATGGAAACTAATTGAAATGAATGATGTAATTATTGATGAGTGAAGTGAGTTTAGAGATCATAATGGATCTCTTTATTTATTGAAGTTCTAGATGAGCTACAATTGATATTAGAGATCCACAATACTTAGTTGTTGAATTTTACTTAAAGATTTTGTATAGAGTTTTAAGGTTTGGAGGTTAAGTTTATAAAACTATATTATCTTTAATATTATCTCCAATATTCTCTCTAAGATTATTTCCGATATAATCCCGAGTGTTATTTCCTATAATATCCTAAAAAATTTAAAGACTTTAATATTGTTCAGATTTATTATTTTATTGAAATAATAATATAACTCGTATAAAAAATCCATGAAATCTTCTTATAATAATAACCGAGATAGTAACAAAGTGAAAAGACCAAATCACACATTGCATGTTTAATCTATTATCTCTATCTATCTTAAGAACACTTTATCTTGTTCACCAAGTGGAGTAACTTATGTTCTTGTAATAGTAATTGTCCAAATTTCTTATGTCTATGATGGAGCTTTTAGATGATTCGTCTTTACACCTTCCAAAGATAATTAATAACCTTATTTTATGTTCAGCTTCACAGGCATACATTAGAATGTCCAAACAAGCTAAATGTAGCATCTTTTCATACTCAACTTATTTTACCTCGTTGAAACAAATCTTAATTAAAACAACATATTTAAACTCAATTATTGTATGAAAAAGCTGAGTTTAAGGACTTAATGAATTAAAAAAACTCTCGTCACCCACAAACAGTAATTAATATATTTTGTCATTATTTTTAGTTATTATTTTCTTTCCATTGGTCAAACTGACTCTATAAGTTAAATTTTTAATGTTAAATTTATTATTGTTATTATTATCTATTTTTGTATCCTACAAGTGGAAATATTTTTCTACTTTTGTTTTATTGATTTCTTTAGCTCACTAACATATTTCATCACTCTAGTATCGGTTTGGTCAATTCTAATAATGTCTTTTTGAGTTATGCTATCTTTTCAAGACTAAGAATCAGCATTCTTATAGTGATGAAATCAAGTAATGAAAAGTTTATTCCAACTGTGAACTGCTATTTTTTTAAAAAATAAATCGAAATACAATATTAATTGTTGATTTTATTTTATTTGAAAGATTGATTCTGAGGTTGTCTCAATCTTCATAAATTTCAAATGGTGTTAAATTTAGATGTTAATTTGTGTGTTTTTTTTTATAGCGATAAATAATATTTATAATTCATTGTTATATTATTTTTGTATGTTTTAAAGTGATTTTATATCTTTTTTTTAGTTGTCGCAACTTTTTAAATTCCTTTTTTTAGTTTATTCTTATTTGATATATTTAAGTAAATTATTTTCAATCTTTTTAAAATTTTATCTTCTAAGTTTTGTATTTCCCTTTTCCTCAAAAATTCTTAATAAAATTGCCACTATGACATCTTGTTTCAAGTAATAGATGTAAGTAATCACTTTCTCATTTTACAACTCTTCTCATTTTATATTACCAAAATAGAAAAAAAAAACAAGTATTTCTATCCATTAATTAGTAGGTCTTATTAGCAGTTTGCTAATACTGTTATTGCTAAAATCTGTTTCTTTGATCGAACTAAAAAACCAACTTGTTTCGGTAATGTATGTCCGAGGATTCCTTTGCCTTCACTCCTTCGCGCTGTTACGTCCTTCAATCCAACGTCTTCGTACTTGTAGTTCTTTCGTTCCGTAGTGGTCCGAGCAAATTTGCCTTTTTTATAGACCTCACCATTGTTCAACCCATAATTAGTCATTAATGCAATATTTTTTTGTGTCATATATTCTGCTAATCACCAATAAGTGTCATATATTTATCTTTGATACGATCATTAAATGTTATAATTAGCCATTAATGATTACCTGATCTGATTGCTTAATATTCTCGATCGGTCGGCCATACCTGGTGAATAGAGTATTTGGCCAGTCGGGTAATTTTACTATCTAGGCTAAGAGACGCCAAGCATATCAAGTTAGTAGTTTGTAGATCGAATGAGTGAGCCCGCCATGGTCGTGAGGGCTACGACTTAGATTTCTTTTATGCTTACGTTACATTGGGACTTGGGTGTTCGTCTTCCCTTCTTTGAATTTCAGATGGGCGTCCTGAAGGCTTTGAACGTTTGCCTGACTTAACTTCACCAGAACGGGTGGGGTTACATGCAAGCATTTTGTGTCATCTGTACAGACCTTGTTTTGACTCCTACCCCTGGTGCTTTTCTGTACTTTCGTGCCACACCTTCTCCCACCAAGTCCTGGGTATCTCTCACCCCTGTGAAAGATAAGCAATTAATTACCTTATTTAATTCATCTTACAAGGATTTCAAATGCAACTTCTTCAAGATTGCCATAAAGGATTCTGGCCGGTCAAGCTACTACTCAGATGAGGGTTTGCCAAAGTTTCCTTTTTACTGGACCGAAGATCCGAAGAGAGTTTCTAGGAAAAAGACCGACTTGACTGTTCAGACTCCGACAAGTGTACCGAATCGTATTAAGTAATATAAATGGTAAGACCAAGTATCGTTTTCCCTAGATACTCATTGGCCTAAACAGTCATGTGATTTTTTGATTATTTAAGACTTGAGAACGAAAATTATTGTGTTTATAATGCAAAAAGTAAATATGAATGTAAGTGTTGATCAATTGACCAAAAGAATGTGCAGGTGAATCATGTATAAAATATGGAATGATTATGTTGTTGGGGTTTCCGACTTATCCTATCCACTCTCATGTATTTACGAATTCAACTCCTTCATTAATTTTAATGCCCCTTTCTAATTTACTTTAAACCTGATGTCTCGGTGAAGAAAGTCTACTCTTGATTACTAGTTCACAATGTCTTGTATCCCTAGAACCTAATTATGCATTACATTCGCACAAAAGCTTAAAGGCAACCGACCCTCCTATTCCTATGTCTAGATAATATTGCTTTCGGGAGAATTTCCCAAGTTCTAGATTTTCCCGTATGTGTCCATATCGACAAAATCAATGATCATGCAATTGAATGAGTTAAACAAAGCATGCAAAGAGCAAAGAGGAAAAACCCTAATAATTAATGAAGTAAAGCAGTTGTAATATAAATCAATTCAATACATGAGAGTTTCAAAGGATTACATCATTTCCCCAACAACAATGGAGGTTTAGTTCACCATAAACATGGTGAAACTAGATGAAAATAATGAAAAGAATGAAAGATAGAACCCTAAGAGTTGTAGATTGGAGCTTCCGCATCCAAAATCCACCTCTGAGGGGGTGAAAAGAGTGTTTCTGCACCTCTTTTTGTCCAAAGATAGACCCCCTAGGTCGTCTAAACCCTTATATAGTTTATAAAAATAACAGAAAACTGGCCCAGGCCCACGTAATCAGCACTAAAAATGGTGCTTAGCGCCAGGCACGATTCTCAAAGTGACGCTCAGCGGTGGCGCACAGGCGTGAAACAGGAGCAATCTGGAGACTCTGGCGCTCAACGGTAAAGATAACGCTCAGCGGTAGGTGCGAAACTTGGATTTGGGGCTCAGCAATGACGCTCAAGCGCCAAACAGTGAACTCACCAGTAGGCTCGACGCTCAACGCCAGCTACAATTCGTCTATTGTGCTATTTTCCCGCTTTTCCTGAGTCCAACTCCTTGCTACTTCAACTTCTTTCATCCAATTCCTCCTAATTCCTGCCAAAACTAGGAAAACCAAGTATAAAACCCATAATACTACCTTCAATTCTCTTATTCTCACAATTTAAGCAAAAGCATGATTTCAAGCTAGTTTTAAGTCATAAAGGGTGTTTTTAGTATCAAAATTAAGTATAAAATAACGGTGTTTTCAACCGTTATCTCAACTCTAAACTTAGAACTTTGCTTGTCCTCAAGCAAACAAGATATAACTCAGTCTTCCACCAATCAATGCAATGGTTCAACTCATTCCAAAACTCCTTCTTTCAAGACAAGTAATTACTCAAATAAGTTCATCAAACAGAATTCAGTTAAGATGTATACTCATCATGGTGTTCACATAATCACATAATATCCAACAGATGTTATTCTCATGAATGATCAATAACTAAACATAGATGTAATCATGTACTCATGGAATCATTCCTCACCAAATAAAGTGTTTCACTCAATCACACAGGTATTTCTAGAGGTCACTCATTTCCTCTACTATCCAAATGTCACATAGAACAAAATTGCCTTTCATTTGCGACAATCAAACATACTAACACACACATGTCATCACAAGGACTTTTCATGGCTTGTAACGTGGCTGGGCTAACAATCAAAATTGGTTTTTTCTAGATCACAAAATCCTTGAGTTAAGAGAGTCATTTATAAATTTTCATTCAAGCATAAACTCTCTTTAATCAAACCAATCTCACTCATTCCCAACATTCCCCTTTTTGCATTGAGCTTTTCTTCCTTTGCATTCTATTTTCTTTTCTTTCTTTTTCATGCTTGCTCAACACTTAGCTAAATGCTTATCTTTTCAATTTCAACTTTCCCAATCAACCCCTAACTTGAAACTTTATCAATACCATACGATGATCCTTAACTTAACTCAAGGTAAAGATTTTCACAAAGGGTTTTCATATTTTGTTTAAGGCTTAAGGTTCAAAAAGGGTAGAACACATTGTGCTCTTTTTCATTTGGGCGAAAATCATGCATTGGCTAAAGGCTAAGAAAAAATGGCCTTGATCTTGTGACACAAGCATGCAATTCATTCAATCATAGAAACCTGGGCAAAATCATTCATGCTTTTAAGAGAATAGCAATCATTCACAACAAATACTCTGGAGTTCAAAACCTCACATATACGCTCATTCAATATTCCACATATCCAGATACACATCCTGCTTGGCATCACAATCACAATCACAACATCATGCATTTGTTCACATAGCTTGTGAACAACCACCTGTATATCAGCATATAGTGCATAATCTCAACATCATCAATATCAAAGCATCATCAAGGAATACCCATCACATGCAAATCAATATCAAACCATCACATCAGATATAGATTCAAACTAAGTACATCAAAACCTATTCTAAAAACCGAAGCAAATAAGTTCATCAATACGAAACAAAAGATAAGAAAAATCCTGCTCTAGTGCAGATATCATCCATCATTAGATGCTATCTCAACTCCTCATCCCATGTTGTCATTAGAGTCTTCCTCCTCCTCTTTTTCTTGCTCTCCTTCCTTAGCATCTTCATACTTATCATCCTCATCATCTTCCTCCATAGCTGCAGCTTTAGCTGCTCTAGCTCCACTAGCATGTGCCTGATCCTCTGGCCATGCCACCATAGTGTTGAACTCGTCTATAGTCCACTGTCATTCAGGGGGTGTCTCATACATCCCGATGATCATCTTTACAGTGGCCACCTGCCCTCTGTAGAGAGACTGCAGCCTAGCCTCCATCAGAGACATATACATGTCCCTCATCTGAAAAGGCTCTGCATCATGAGGCGGTGCATGTGCTGGTGGTGGTCCTTTCCTAGGAGGACGTCGTGGTGGCACTGGTTGGGATGCCTCATCTCCCCGTAATACTTTTTATAATAGGCTTCATCAATCGCCTTCCTTGGTCGTTCCAGGGACGAAGTGGAAGTTTTAACCCCAGCTAACTCACAAAGGTGTGTGATCAGAGATGGATACCCCAAGGGTGCTTTGTTGTTCACAGTACTGGCACAAGTCTGAATCTCATCTGCTATGATCTGTCTAATGTTAATATTCACCCTAGTGAGCACACAATACAGGAAGGTAGCTCTACTGACAGTAATGTTAGACACATGAGAACATGGCTAAACGTTGGCATGAGTAAATGTCATCCAGTACTTCGCCAAATGAGTCAAGTCAGCTCTCCTAATATGAACGAGCACACCATTCCTATTCCTTTGAATGTTCCCTCCAGGCACACACAGTATCCTCTCCATGTCCTCAAAATCTGCTCCCTCTTCCATATTCAGAGAAAATTGGCACTGTACATCAGTCCATTCAGTATGCAGAAACCTGTTAATAGTACCAGGATCATACCGAATAATCTTCCATATGACATAACTCATGTATTCCTTTATGTGAGTGTTGTCAAAAGGCCTTGCGTTGGTGTAGAATTTCTTGACCACCGCTATGTTGGCTGGTAAATGGTAAGCGGCTACATTCTCCCAATTCTTGCCTTCTAGTTCTTCTCTAAATTGCTGAGCCAAGTTTGGTATCCACCCCACCTTGCGCTCCATCAAGAGTCTTTGGTCTTGGACTATCAGGAAGTGTTGTTCATGCTTCCTAGAGAGGAATTTGTTAGAATAGGGACGCTCTGGTTCCTTCCTCTTGTTTCCCACAATCTTGATTCTCTTCTCTGATGAGGAGGTCATCCCTGCATCAAATACAATTCACAAAACCACAAGAAACATTGTCAAGCATTAGTTAATTACAGAACAACCCCAAACATGATTCCCTGCCACCGTTGAGGGAAAAACAGGAGCCCTTAGTGTCACCTGCAACCATAAACATCCAGATAGCACACAAATCTCAATTCTGCAGAAATCGTGCTCAACGGTAACTAGCGTTGAGCAGCAGCCAGATTTTTCTACACAATGGCCCTTGCTGGCCTTCAAACACTACCCTCATGCATTTTTTTACAATTCCAGTCCTAAATCAAACAGTTTAATCGGTCCAAACAGTGATTATTTCATCCAATCATGCTTAAATATCAAAATCCCTCAAGAATCATGCTTAGACAACCATATTCATTCAAAATAATGCTTTCAAAACCCTAGAATGTAAAATGCATGTACTTGGGTGGAGATGCTCAATATGCGAAGAATGATCAATGAATTTGAAGAAATCAACCCCTAAATGTAGTGCTCTCACAAAACCCCAAACATGGATGGAGAATTAGTGCAAAAATGGTTGGAGAAAGGGTTGTTTTGAAGAGGGATGAAGGGGAAAGTGGAAAGAATCCTTTGGAGAGGGTTTGGAGTGGCTAGAGTGAGTAGGGGCTGAATGAGATGGCTTGGGCGAGACCTAGAATAAGTAAAATACCTAATGGGCCAACTTACGCTAAGCCCAAAATTTAAAACCCAAAAACTCAACCTGCAGAAGTCGCACTCAGCGCCAGGCTGGCATTGAGCGGTGGACGCGGGATCAATTCTCATCTTTCCTAACTTGCCCTCAGCGTTCTTGATCAAACCCCTTTAGCTTCCACTCTAAATTTTTTGAATTTCATATATTTTCCACTCACTTCACACCCTTTCTCTTAATCAATTCACTTAGTCTCTCACACCACTCAAACATTCAACAATCAAACCCCTATAATGCAACTAGAACAAAATCAAACAAACAAACAAAGATAAATTCAATCAACTAGGTTGCCTCCCAGGTAGCGCTTGTTTAACGTCACGAGCCTGACCCAAACTCTTCTAACACCCATCAGTAGGTGTAAACCTTCTTACCATCACCCATCAGTAGGTGTTTAACAACTTAGTATCCTTCAGTAGATACTCAAGCATCTAACATCCATCAGTAGATGCTACGCCTTAGCAGGCTCATAACCCAACAAAACAATGTTCCAAAGTATTAAAAATTACATCACCAAAATAAAACAATTAATGTTTTTAAATCACTGGGTGCCTCCCAGAAAGCGCTCTTTTAATGTCATTAGCTTGACCTAATAAAGCTCAAGTTCCATCTTCAATGTTGGTGTTTCTCTTGCTTTCATCACACCAACTCGTCAACTGCTTCCGATCCACCTTTTTGACTCTTCTTGAATATGGAGCTTCAATTTCTATCACTTCACTCTCATTAAAATCTTTCACAACCCACAACTTGTTCTTGAATCTCACAGGGGTGCCAAGTTTGAGTTGTTGAACTTTGGAGTCATGATGAATCATTCTTCCTTTTTCACTTCCTTCTTCCTTCACCTGAAATAAGAAACAATTCTTACCTTTGTTGACCGAGTTGAAAGCTTTAAGGCTAGTCACTGGTGCATCCTCACATGCAGCTTTATGACTAATCTTTTCTACTTGAATCTGCTTATCATTGAAGACATCAAAGATCACCTCCTCTTCTTGGTCTTTAAGCACTATCAACCCATCATCCACATTGATGATTACTTTAGCCATTTTCATGAACGGTCTTCCAAGAATAATTGGGGTTTCCTTGTCCTCCTCCATCTCCATCACCACAAAGTCAACCAGGAATTCAAGTTTCTCTACTCGAACCACAATATCCTCCGCCACACCATAGGGTTTCTTGTGATCCATTCGCCATTAGCAAAGAAATCTTTGTCGGCTTCACTTTAAGACCACCAATCTTCTTGAGCACAGATAGGGGCATCAAATTAATGCTTGACCCTAAATCAATTAGGGCTTTCCCTATTTTCACATTCCCAATGATGCAAGGAATGGTAAAACTTCTAGGATCCTTCACTGTTGGAGGACATTTCTTCCTCAAAGCCAGACTACAAGTACCCTGTTCATCAATTATCTCCTCATCTAGATATCTCTTCTTTTTGAGGAACCTTCTTAGAACTCTTGCATACACAGGAACCTGTTGCAATATATCAATCAAAGGAATTTTAATCTCCAATTTCTAGAAGATTTCTTTAAAACAACTCAATTGTCTCTTTTCATCACTCTTTTCACACTCTTTAGGAAGAATCTTTTCTATTTTCTCAATTTTTTTCTCTCCCCTCTTCTTCTCTTTCTTTTGTGTCTCACCCTTACATATTCTCTCTTCTTTTTCCTCTCTCTTCTCTAACCCAACTCTTTCTTCTTTCTCTTCCACCCTCTCATCAACTATGCTCACTATGGCTTTACATTCTTCCTTGGGATTAACCTTAGTGTTAGCCCCAAATTGCTTTTCTGCTTTATCCTTCATCCTCTTAGCCAATTGGCTAACCTGCATCTCCAAATTTCTTATGGCAGCTTCAATGCTCTTATTAGTGGAGGTAGTCACCTGCATAAATTGTTGGAACATCTTTTCCAACTTATTGGTGCTCTCATTTAAAGAAGATACCTATTGCCACAATGATGGTTGATGCTATGTTTTATTGAGTTGTCCTCCTGCTTGTCCAGCTTGTCCATTCTGACCTTGACCCATGCTTGTGTGAGGTTTTGATAATAGTTCAAAAACCGTTATTTTTATACTTAAATTTGACACTAAACACACCCTTTATGACATAGAAACTAGCTTGAAATCATGCATTTTGCTTAAGTTAGAGAATAAGAGAGTCAAAGGTGGTTTTCTTGGTTTTATGCTTGGTTTTCCTTGATTTGACAGGAATAAACATGAATTAGATAAAGGAATTTGAAGTAGTAAGGAGCTGAACTCAGAAGAAATGGAAGAAAGGCACAAAAGAAGAAATGTAGCCACCGCTCAGCGCCAATTACCGCTGAAGCTGGTCTTGCTGATGAATCCACTGGCCAACGCTTAAGCGTCAATGCTGAGGGGGAAAATCAAGTGTCGCAGCCACCGTTGAGCGCAAATTCACCGCTGAGCGCCAGCCTCTTCAATGAGTTCACTACTTCTC
Source organism: Vigna reflexopilosa (assembly GCA_027742785.1). Lineage (NCBI taxonomy): Eukaryota > Viridiplantae > Streptophyta > Magnoliopsida > Fabales > Fabaceae > Vigna > Vigna reflexopilosa. The sequence goes on from CM050911.1 coordinate 19,551,842, forward strand.
ATGTCACTGTATTCTTTTTCATTGGCGGTTGGAATGGAACTAGGCAAGGACTCAGGTTCGGTTTTGGGTTGAAATGCCATAAGAGGTCCAAAAAACACAAGCTTTTCTTATGAGGAAACTAGCAAAGGAAGAAGGTGCTACTAGGCTACCCAAAGACACGAGCAAAACTGCACAAAAACACAACGAAAGCTCAATAGACGCCGGTTAATGCCATGTCAAATGTCTATAGTGTCCTTAGACGTTAGTTAATGCCATGTCAGACGTCTCTAGTTCCCTTAGACATCGGTTAATGCCATGCCAGATGTCTATAGTGCCCTTAAACGTCGGTTAATGTCATGTCCGACATCTTTATAGACATCGGACTTTATAGGTTCGACGTCCCATTAACGTCACCCATAAAGACGTCGGATCGGGATTTGACGTTAAAAACCCAAAATATACGTCTAAAACCCTTTTTGCACTAGTGTCATAGTCTCATGATTGTTTTTGTAAAAGAAAAAGGAATTGATATGTTTATATAAAGATTTGTAGTAACTTAATTGTGAAAGACTATAGCTATTAGTATGATTCTATATTTTTGTTTGTTTAAATCTAATGTCTAAGATCATGTCATTCTATATTTTCAATCATGTAATAAACTAGTATAATAAGTGTTATTTTTGTTGGGGGTGTTACACGAACCTTATTAATTTAAATCATTACTCAATAGAGTAAAAAAAAATCAATAGCGTTATTGTTTTCAATAGAGTAAAAAATTATTTGAGAACTTAGTTTCTTTGAAAAAAAAAATCAACATTAGCAAGAGATTTATACAAATCTAGGTAATGGAAAGAATAACAATACTTTTGAAGGTAAGGATTTAACACCGCTACCCAGATATTATTTGTTTTGAAGTTTAAAATTTGTTCATATATTTTGAAGGATTGGAGAAGAATTGAAGAAGAATAGTATATTTAATTTTTCATTAGTCTGGATTCGTATACTGTGAGAGCATTGACCTGAAACACTGACCACTCTTCGTCATGGTCAAATAACGTTGGAAGTTTTTGCTATCTTGCATATCGAAACAACAACAATAACTATTACCCATACGACGAGTCAGGTGCATTATATACTTCTTCTTCCTTCGGGTGATCCAGCAACAGAGAACAACTAATAACATACATATAACGAACAATGAGAAAAGGGTCTAAGGAATTCGTTTATTAATAGAAAAAATCCTTCAAAACTTGAACTTACCAAGTAGTTGATGAAGCTGGATAGATATTTAATTGCCTTATTGCAGATGGGTCGCAAATCACGAACCAGTATTTGGAAAGTTGTGCAAATGGTTTTTTAAGAGATGACCGATTCTGATAAAAAAAAAAAAAAATCTGACTCCATTAAATTTGGCCCCTTTTTTCTCAAAAATTCGGGTTAGCATGGTGAGCACACTAGTGAAAAAACGTTGTTTAACGTCACCCATAAGACGTCGATTAGCGCGTAGCCCGACGTATATGAGTGCACGGTGGCATTAGCGTAAATAAGTGGTAACCTAAATGTCGGTTTGAAGAGGACTCGACGTCTATTATATAATACACGTCAGCTCTGACGTAAACCGACGTCCAATGTATGGAGGTTGGCGAGAAGACAGACTTCTCCTGGCCATATTGACGTCGCTTATGCTGGGGCCCGACGTCTACTAGGGGTGCAATTAATGCTCGCCACCTGATTCCCAGACGCTTAGATGTCGAGTGGTCAATCACCGACGTCTATAGCCTGTCCGGAAGGCAGGAAGACAGAAATTTCTGCAAAATAGACGTTGCATTTCTGGGTGCGTGACGTCTATGTGCCTGTAATTAATTATGTTCACCAAAATCCGAGGCACGTTGACGTCCGGTAGCAGTAACAGACGTCTATAGTATTATAGACGTTGACGCCCTTTGTCAACCGTCGTCTACTTCCCTGACAGGAAATGAAACGTCAATTGGTTCAGCGCACTAGACGTCGGCCCCCCTGGACACTGACGTCTAATGGCATTCAAAAAGTCACTTTAAATGTTATTGTGGACGTCGAATTAGTTAGATAACCGACATCTCGGTGACTATAGACGTCGGTGTCCACGGGGAACCGACGCCCCATTTCCTTTTAAATAAACCGCAGACCCTTCGCGACATTGCAGTTTCTGATATCGTCTTCCTCTTCTCCTTTTTCTCTTGCGGCACCTCTTCTTTTTCTCGCTTACGGCACCTCTTCTTTTTCTCTCTTGCGGCATTTTATTGTTGTTTCTGATATATTTATCGTCTTCCTCCTCTCCTTTTTCTCTCTTGCGGCATTACATCCCAAGTGCGTGGTTTTTTTTTTATGCTTACCGTTTAAACTTTGTTTAGTCTTTCATCGATTATCTTCTGGTTCAACTAATTAAAATTTGCTTTCTTTGTGTTGTATTTTAGTGCAGTTTTATTCCTTTCTTGGGGTAACGTAGTAACACATTCTCCATTTGCTAGCTGCCTCCCAGAAAAAGCGGCGTCTTGTGAATTTCTTTTGGTCGTTTCAACCCAAAATCGACCCTGCGTTGCCTAGTTATCGTTTCACCGTGATTTTTCCCTCTTGCGGATGAAAATGGAACTAAGCAACAACCCAGGTTCAATTTTGGGGGGAAACTAGCAAAAGGGGATTGTGCTACTAGGCTATAAAAAGACAGGAACAAAACTACACTAAAACACAACCACTGGATTAGACGTCGGTTAATGTGTACACTGACGTCTATAGTACCTTTTAGACGTCAGTGAGTGTCAATTTCGAAGTCTTTAGTGCCTCTTCGACGTCGGTTATTACGCAGACCGACGTCTATATAATGTCTTTAGACGTCCAGTTAGTCCTACTCCGACGTTTAGTAACGTCGGTCATGTCAGGGACTGACGTCACTATAGACGTCGGTTATATGCTTGTCCGACGTCCCATTGACGTCACCGAAATAGACGTCGGTTGTTTTATAGACGTTAAAAGCCCAAAATAACCGACATTAAACAATGTTTTTGCACTAACATATGTGATTGAGCTGAATTTAAACAATTATGATTTTGACTTTTAAAAATTTAATTTAAACTATTTAATAGTTTGTGCTAAAATAATTCAAAGCAATTAAAAGAACATTTCTTCAACATAAAATGTGAATTAATGATTTTTCATTAAAAATAATTTCTAATTCTTTTTTTTTGTCAATAATTACTGCATGTTTATTATTTGAGGCAAAATTTTGAAGTCTAATGTCATATATTAATCTATAATATTAAAGTATTTTCTCTTTCTAAAGTTTGACCATAACATCTTTTTAATTATTTTTTGAAATATTTTAATTCATTAATTGAATATTAATTGTATATTAACTTTTCACATTCATGACGTTTGTTTGACTTTTATATCTAACCATTTAGCTTTCAAATTTTTATAGCAATTTCTTGAAATTTCTAAATATAAAAAATAATTTTAAATATATTTTACATGCAAAACGATATTTACAAAGTGATATAGAACCAAACAACACGTCATGTCTTGAAATCGTCAAACTAAACCTAACATTTATCTTTGAATATAATATTCCAATATTTATTTTTATTGATATCCCTCATCATCATGATATATATATATATATATATATATATATATATATATATAGAGAGAGAGAGAGAGAGAGAGAGAGAGAGAGTAGAGAGAGAGAGAGTAAGTGAATGTGTTATTGTTACATCAAATGTTATTGTATTCTTAATTAAATAATTTCTTCTCTCATTAAATTGAAACAAAATTTAATTTTTATAAAAATATTATAAAATATTTTTATTAAAATTAATATTTTTATTAAATATTTTCTAACAAATATAAGTTTATTTAAATTTATATTTTGCATTAAATTTTATTTTAAATTGTTTTAAATTTGTTAATAGAAAATAATGTTAAAAAATAAAAATTAAATTCAACTAACAAATATGCTACTTACCAAATTTATTGCAAAAAATAAATTAAATTTATCAAATTTTTTAATTCTTTTAGAATTTATATTTTATATTAAGCTTTATTTGTATTGATATTTCAAATAATTGTATATTTTTAAAATATATAAAATTCAATCATTTATATACAAATGTTTGTATTCATTTAAAACTAAACTAACAATTCTGTAAATTCATATTTAACATTTTAAAATAATTTTAAACAAATAAATTTAAAAATTAAAAATTGAATAAAGTTTAATGTAAAATATAAATTGAAATAAATATAATTAATCTTGTTAAAATTATTTACTAAAAATATCAATTTTAATATAAATATCCGTAAAAAATTTATATACAAGTTAAATTCAGTTTCAGTTTTGATAGAGACGAAATTACATAAAAAATTAAAACTAAATTGAGACAAAACAAAAATACATAAAGTAAATTGAGACTAATACAATAACATTTGACGTAATATTGACATGTGACACTGCCACTGCCACTGCCATTTCATACCGCCACATTACATAATGTAAGCTTGACATATGATAAATTTTTATTTTTGAAAAAAAAACATGAACTTCTCATGTGACAACTCTTTAACTTAATAATGAATTACTTACTATGTATTTAAAAAATTTCAATCTTCTCACAAAATTATCCACTCAACTTCAATAAATAAACTCGATATACACATTACATTATGATTTTAACTTAATTGTAACGTATGTTATTGTGAACAGATTAATTTATTCGCGTTTGCTTTGTCCATGAATGTTCTTGTTACTTCTCATCACTATTAAACGAGGATTTTAACAACAATTAAAAAAAAATTCAAAGACGGTCTTAAAATTGTTGTTAATTCAGCCATCATTATAAGTTAAAATAGTTGATGAGGGGTGAAACCGTAGTAGTAATTTTTCTTTTTTAACAATGGTTAAATGGTAAATCGTCATTTTTGGTATTAAATTGGTGACAATGACCGACAAAAAATATTGTTTAATACTTCTTTTTAATGTTGGTGGTTTTGTGAGCAACCAATAACAACGAAACTTAACGCAACAATGACTACCAATGATGACTCTAAATGGGTCAACAACAATGAGCTTCATGTTAGAAATGCGCAGCAGAATGGTTAGCATCTACAACAAATTAAGAAGGGATTGAATTAGTTTCTTGTTGCAAATGATACTTTAATAATTTTCTTATAAAATATAAATTCTTTAATAACAATTTAAACAAATAAGAGAGTAAGGAAGAGAAAAAATTGCACAAGTGATTTTTATACTAGTTTGAATCACACATATCCTATGTTCAGTTGTTAATCTCAAACGACAATCATCATTTCACTGTCACAAACCAACAAACTGTTACAATCACAAAGAAAATAATATAGTTTAAGGTTAGAACCCCAAGAGATGAAACTCACTTTCCTTGAAACCCATAAAGCATGAACACCTCCTCTAAATGCTTCACGAAGATGAGCACCTCCTTTGAATCTTCACAAAGGATGACAAACTTTAACTAAGCAACAACAACAACACTCAATCACAACTCCCATCAAAGTTCTCGCTCTATGCCAACACCAAGTTTTCAAAGCCAAAGCACAAGGGTTACGCAAACCCTAGAACACACTTATCACAACACACAACAAAACAAATAAGCTTTTCGAAATTCAACTATTTCATATGTTAGAATGAGGGTCCCAAATCAATTTATAGAGATCTCGCTCAAGGATACCTCCAAAAATCTTTTGTCAGCTATTTAACGTGTGATAATCGATTATCCACTTATGGTAATCGATTATGCATTTAATGAATGCACAATGCCATGTAGAGTGGCAATGGAAAGCGTTGCTACCTGCACCTCATCTGTCTCACCCTGCACCTCCCAATTGACAATTTTTTCCTTCTTCATTTAATAAAATAATGACTTTTCACCCATCAACAACCTTTAACTCTGTATTTTAATCCTTGCACTTCATCTTATTAACAAAATTAAATTTAATATACTAAAATGATATTTCATACATATATTTTTTAAACAAATTTAATATTAAAAATAAATATAAAAAATACTAAATAATATATAATATCTACAAATACAAATTCTAAATTTAAAACAAATGAAATAAAAATTTAATTAAATATAACAAAGTAAAAAAAAGAAAAGCAATAAAAACCCTAAACCCTAATTTCAAGTATTCGTAGCTCCACGTGCACGAACTGAAGCTCCAAGTACAAAGAAGACAAAGACGAACCACAACTCTAAGTGCGGAGAAGACAAAGACAAACTGCAGCTCCAAGTGCGGAGAAGACGAACCGTCCATGTGTGGCGAAGACGAACTGCAACACCAAGTGTGGCTTCCCATCAACCGCAACCCTCTCAATCGCATTTCCCTACGCGCCTCCCATATGCCCGATCTCTGCCGCCACCCACTACTACAACCTCGCCTCAACATCATGAACACCGATCCCAAAAACAAACACCCCTCATAACCCACAAAATCAGAGGACTCCCCCCAATAGTAAACCAGCCCGTACACTAGAATAGTTGAATCAACTTCGACTGGATCATCACCCTCTGCTCCAACCGCAACGACAGGGGCTGAATCCGCATCTCCATCAACGCCCTATTCTCTTCCTCCAACCCCATCACCTCTCTCCGGCACCTCGCCCTCATAACCTGTTCCAAAAAATACCACCTTTAACAAAACATTCTAATTTCCTTCAAAGTGCCACAAAGAAAAAACACTGAAACAAGTTAACAGGAAATGAAAATTGAAAACGAGTCCTGACCTAGCGAGAGATTTAGGGGGTGATGTGGCGGTGTGAATCGATGGAGGCGGTGATGGTAAGCACGACGGAATAGTAGTTTTCTATGCCGGAAATGCCTGACTTGATGACCAACCTTAAAAAAGAAATGGTCAAAAATGAAAAAGGAGGGGAGGAGGGGAAAGTGCCAGTAGAAAGAGAAATAAAGGGGGTTTAAAGTTTCAGAGATGAAATGCGACAAAGAGGAGGATGAAAAGAGAAAGGGGTAGAAGATTTATAAATATGAAATGGGTTAAAGTTGGAATTATAAAAGAAAAAGGAGATGCAGACTAAAGTTAGCGAGGTGTTGGAATAATCACTTGGCAATGGAGGAAACTACTCCGTGAAAATGTGGGTTGAGCCTACATAGAAAAATAGCAACCTTGGTAGTGAGACAACTAGAAAGCCTCGGTGATTGGAAGATTAACAACCTTGAAGGTGCAACATGTGGTAAGCTTGAAGGGGCTATGTGTAGAGAAAGAAAATAGGGATGAAAAAGAGAAAGGAGTTACACAAAACGTCATTGTAAGTAAGAGTTTTGACGATGATTCTCTATATTATCATATGTCTTGACAAGACTTTTAATTACAATTCCCTATTCAACTGTTGTTAAAATGTTTACAATAGTTACATATTGTCATCACATCTTTTCTTTGAAAGACAACCACTTTCTCTGTTATTCTTCACCCTTTCGTTGTTTTTTTACTCGAGTGGTGCAAATTTACAAATAAATTACGAAAGGATCACGATATTCTAACAACTCCAATTTGACAAAAATTTGACAACGCCATGTGTCAGGTTTTAATTGGTCGAATTTGAATTTTTTTTAAATTTAAAATTTGATTTGGAATGGGTTGAAGTTTGGATTCCGAAACTGCCCTCTTCGTTTTCGAACTCTATCCTCTCTCCTTCCTTATCACCCTCTTCTCTCTCCATTTTAGGGATTTGAATTTCATTTCAACTTCTTTCTTCATAGCACTCTTCTCCCTCCTCTATTTTTAGGGTTTCATTTTGATTTCATTTTGTGTGTTCGTTTTGTTCACTGGTTGCCCCTGTGCGTTTCTATGTTCCGTTCATGCTCTGCTTTCACTGATCTCCTTGGAAGGTTTGTTTAAAGTTTCTCGTTCTCTCTTCATTTTTGTGTGCAATGGATTCGACCCGTGCTTCGAACAAGGTATGTACTTCCTTCGTGACATGCATTCATATTTTGGGGTTGGTTATTTTATTGGTTTGTCATTTTTGGTTTTGGGTTTTTTGGGTACTTGATAGAAGAAATCTAATTTCATTTTCTGCTACAGTTGTATGTTCGTCATTCATTGAAAACTAAGTTTGTTAGTGGTTTGAATGAAATTTTGACTGAGGATCAGAAGGCTATTATTTCCAAGACTCCATTTCAATGGTTTTTAGAACTAAATGATAACCTTACGATTGGTAGGAATATTCTTAGCGATTTATTAATGAGATGGGTTGATGAGAGTGGTGGTTTTTCTTTTGGAGAAAAAATTGTGGAATTCAAGGAAATATATGTTACCTTAAGCTTAGGGTTGGGTTTAGTTGGTGCCCAGATTAAATTGAATGAAAAAAACTTAGAAAAAGTCATTGTCGGAAGTACTTTGAAAAAGTTAAAGGAAAATATGAATTGGAATTGATATACAATTTAATTTTGAAAAAGCCCAAGAAGTTGCCTTCAATAGATGTTTGTAAGCTTTAGATTTTTGTAGGAATTACTGAGATATTATTACCTAACCGTACCAAAACAATCTTCCCAATTTTGTTTCAAATAGTTGATAGAATAAGTGATTTGGGTACTTTTTGTTGGGGTCGTATAGTGTATCATTATCTACTTAGTAGTTTCTACAAAGCTTGAATAGCGTGGAATGAAGGAAAAGTGTATGTGGATGGTTGTGTATACGTGTTCCAGGTAAATATTTTACATGGATTGTTTGTTGCTAGTGAGCTGAGATGACTAATTATGATCTGTATAATGTATTTCAGGTTTGGTTTTGTGATTGTTTCATTCCTTCAAATGTTTTAGTTCATAGATACCCTAGAATTTTGCATTGGATGAATGTAAATGTAGGAGACAAGTTCATCAAATGTGCAATGGAGACGGGTGTGGTATGTACTTCATGGTTTTATCAATATATTTGTTTAAATGATTGGTTTTATACAATGATAATTTTGATGAATTTGTAGATGGTTGATGATTATGGTGCATCAACGACAAAAATGACTCAGGCATCTGTAAGAACATCCGTTAATCCAACTGAAGAGGACTTCAAGAAAGGAAGAAATTCAACAAGCAATAGAAAACAAAAAAAAAGATATTGATGTTGATGCTGCTTTGGAGGAACAAGATGCTGTAATTGAAGAACTAGAAGAAGAGTTATCTGCATTGCAGGCATAGCTGCTTGAAGAGAAGAATAAAGATGATGGTGGTTACAGTACACCTTGTGAAGAACATAACAATTACAATGAGTTTGCATGCGAGGGAGGAATTTACAGCCATGAAACCGATATGAAGGAAGGAGTACGCCGTAAGCGTTACAAAAGCAAAGCTTGTAGAACTCCCTACACTAAATATAGTCCAAAACTTGATTAATTTATCTAATTTATGATTACTACAATATTTAGTACATGTTGAAGTATGGAAACCTTTCTTTGGAACTATTATTTTCATTGTAATTTGTGATTAGTGCATTATGTAGTCCAAAACTTTATTCGGAATTTTGGTTGTTATTTTCATTCCATTTGTTGTTTGTTGGCATTTTTGAATAGTTTTGCTTTGTGATTTTTATAACAAAGGTCCAGTTCTATCACCACTACATGGTGTTTCTAGGGTGAGAGGTGAGGTTCTAGACCCTTGACAAAGATCTGGTGCTGCTGTAAGCGATTACAAGGAGCTGGTAATCGCTTACAGCCCTTTCCAGCACAAAATTGGCGTTTTGTACCAAAACCTGATTGTTGCTACCCAATCCTGGGTAAAGAGCTCCCCATTAGTTCTTAGGTGTATTTTTTCTACGTTTTGTGGATAGATTAGGCCTCAATGGCATGGGTGAAGGGGTTCACAACAACAACTTTCAACCTAAGTGGATGGAAGACCAAGAAAAGGTGTTTCAAGGGTGAGACGTGAGGTTCTAGACCCTTGACAGAGATCTGGTGCTGGTGTAAGCGATTACAAGGAGCTGGTAATCCCTTACAGCCCTTTCCAACACAAAATTGGCATTTTGTACCAAAACCTGAGCGTTGCTATCCAGTCCTGGATGAAGAGCTCTCCATTAGTTCAATTGTGTTTTTTCTATGTTTTATGGATAGATTTGGCCTATTGGGCATGGGTGAAGGGGTCCACAACAACAAAATTCAACCTATGTGGTGGAAGACATGGCAAAGGTGTTTTTAGGGTGAGATGTGAGGTTCTAGACCCTTCACAGAAATCTGGTGCTGCTGTAAGCGATTAAAAGGAGCTGGTAATCCCTTATAGCCCTTTCCAGCATAAAATTGGCGTTTTGTACCAAAACCTAGGCGTTACTATCCAGTCCTGGCTGAAGAGGTCTCCATTAGTTCTTAGGTGTATTTTTTTCTATGTGTTGTGGATGGATTAGGCTTGTTGGGCATGGGTGAAGGGGTCCACAACAAAAACATTCAACCTAAGTGAATTGAAGACCACACAAAGGTGTTTCTAGGGTGAGAGGTGAGGTTGTAGAACCTTGACAGAGATCTGATTTTGCTGTTAGCGACTAGAAGTAGCTGGTAATCGCTTACAGCCCTTTCGAGCACAAAATTAGTGTTTTGTACCAAAAGCTGAGCATTGCTACCCAGTGTTGACTACACAACTCCCCATTAGATCTTAGCTCTGTTTTTCCTATTTTTTGTGGATAGATTAGGCCTATTGGGCAAGGGTGAAGGGGTCCACAACAAAAAGTTTCACCTAAGTGGATGAAAGACAAAACAAAGGTGTTTCTAGGGTGAGAGGTGAGGTTTTAGACCTTTGACAGAGATCTGGTGCTGCTGTAAGAGATTACAAGGAGCTGGTAATCACTTACAGTCCTTTCCAGCACAAAAATGGCATTTTGTACAAAAACCTGAGCGTTGCTACCCAGTCCTGGCTGAAAAGCTCCCCGGTAGTTCTTAGGTGTGTTTTTTCTATGTTTTATGGATATATTTCGCCTGTTGGGCATGGGTGAAGGGGTTCACAACAAGAACTTTCAACCTAAGTGGATGGAAGACCAAGCAAAGGTGTTTCTAGGGTGAGAGGTGAGGTTCTAAACCCTTGACTAAGATCTGGTTATGCTGTAAGCGATTATAAGGACCTGGTAATCACTTACAGCCCTTTCCAGCACAAAATTGGTGTTTTGTACCAAAACCTAACTGTTGCTACCCAGTCCTGGGTGAAGAACTCCCCATTAGTTCTTAGGTGTGTTTTTTCTATGTTTTGTGGATAGATTACGCCTGTTGGGCATGGGTGAAGGGGTTCACAACAACAACTTTCAACCTAAGTGGATGGAAGACCAAGCAAAGGTGTTTCTAGGGTGAGAGGGGATGTTCTAGACCCTTGACAGAGATCTGGTTATGCTGTAAGCGATTACAAGGAGATGGTTCTCGCTTACAGCCCTTTCCAGCACAAAATTGGCGTTTTGTACCAAAACCTGATTATTGCTACCCAGTTCTGGGTGAAGAACTCCCCATTAGTTCTTAGGCGGATTTTTTCTATGTTTGGTTGATAGATTAGGCTTGTATGGCATGGGTGAAGGGGTTCACAAAAAAAAATTTCAACCTAAGTGGATGGAAGACCAAGCAAAGGTGTTTCTAGGGTGAGACGCGAGGTTCTAGACCCTTGACAGAGATCTGGTGCTGCTGTAAGCGATTACAAGGAGCTGGTAATCACTTACAGCCCTTTCTAGCACAAAATTGGCGTTTTGTACAAAAATCTAAGCTTTGCTACCAAGTCTTGGCTGAAGAGCTCTCCATTAGTTCTTAGGTGTGTTTTTTCTATGTTTTGTGGATAGATTAAGCCTGTTGGGCATGGGTGAAGGGATCCACAACAACAACTTTGAACCTAAGTGGATGGAAGATCAAACAAAGGTGTTTCTAGGGTGAGAGGTGAGGTTCTAAACCCTTGATAGAGATATGGTGCTGCTGTAAGTGATTACAAGGAGCTGGTAATCGCTTACAGCGCTTTCCAACAAAAATTTGGCGTTTTGTACCAAGACCTGAGCATAGCTACCCAGTCCTGGGTGAAGAGCTGCCCATTAGTTCTTAGGTGTGTTTTTTCTATGTTTTGTGGATAGATTAGGCATGTTGGGCTTGGGTGGAGGGGTTCACAACAACAACTTTCAACCTATGTGGATGGAAGACCAAGCAAAGGTGTTTCAAGGGTGAGAGGTAAGGTTCTAGACCCTTGACAGAGATCTGGTGCTACTGTAAGCGATTACAAGGAGTTGGTAATCCCTTACAGCCCTTTCCAACACAAAATTGGCATTTTGTACCAAAACCTAAGCATTGTTATCCAATCCTGGATGAAAAGCTCTCCATTAGTTCTTAATTGTGTTTTTTCTATGTTTTGTGGATAGATTTGGCGTATTGGGCATGGGCGAAGGGGTCCAGAACAAAAACTTTCAACCTAAGTGGATGGAAGACCACATAAAGGTGTTTCTAGGGTGAGAGGTGAGGTTCTAGAACCTTGACATAGATATGGTTCTGTTGTAAGCGATTAAAAGGAGCTGGTAATCGCTTACTGCCCTTTCCAGCATAAAATTAGAGTGTTGTACCAAAAGCTGAGCATTGCTACCTAGTGCTTGCTAAAGAGCTCCCCATTAGTTCTTAGCTGTGTTTTTCCTATGTTTTGTGGATAGATTAGGCCTGTTGGGAATGGGTGAAGGGGTCCACAACAACAACATTCAACCTAAGTGGATGAAAGACCAAGCAAACGTGTTTTTAGTGTGAGATTTGAGATTCTTGACCCTTGACAGAGATCTGGTGTTGCTCTAAGCGATTACAAGGAGCTGGTAATCCCTTACAGCCCTTTCCATCACAAAATTGGCGTTTTGTACCAAAACCTGAGTGTTACTATCCAGTCCTGGCTGAAGAGCTCTCCATTAGTTCTTAGGTGTGTTTTTTCTATGTTTTGTGAATAGATTAGGCCTGTTGGGCATGGGTGAAGGGGTCCACAACAAAAATAATCAACCTAAGTGAATGGAATACCACACAAAGGTGTTTCTAGGGTTAGAGGTGAGGTTCTAGAACCTTGACAAATATCTGGTTCTACTGTTAGCGATTAGAAGAAGCTGGTAATCGCTTACAGCCCTTTCCAGCACAAAATTAGCGTTTTGTACCAAAAGTTGAGCATTGCTACCTAGTGCTGACTAAAGAGCTCCCCATTAGTTCTTAGCTATATTTTTCCTATGTTTTGTGGATAAATTAGGCCTGTTGGGCAAGGGTGAAGGGGTCCACAACAACAAGTTTCAACCTAAGTGGATGAAAGACCAAGCAAAGGTGTTTCTAGGGTGAGAGCTGAGGTTCTAGACCCTTGATAGAGATCAGGTGCTGCTATAAGAGATTACAAGGAGCTGGTAATCACTTACAGCCCTTTCCAGCACAAAATTGGCGTTTTGTACCAAAACCTGAGCGTTGCTACCCAGTCCTGGTTGAAGAGCTCCCCGGTAGTACTTAGGTGTGTGTTTTCTATGTTTTGTGGATAGATTACGCCTGTTGGGCATGGGTGAAGTGGTTCACAACAACAACTTTCAACATAAGTGGATGAAAGACCAAGCAAAGGTGTTTCTAGGGTGAGAGGTTAGGTTCTAGACCCTTGATAGAGATCTGGTTATGTTGTAAACGATTAAAAGGAGCTGGTACTCGCTTACAGCCCTTTCCAGCACAAAATTGGCGCTTTGTACCCAAACCTGATTATTGCTACCCAGTCCTGGGTGAAGAACTCCCCATTAGTTCTTAGGCGGATTTTTTCTATGTTTTGTTGATAGATTAGGCTTGTATAGCATGGGTGAAGGGGTTCACAAAAACAAACTTCAACCTAAGTGGATGGAAGACCAAGCAAAGGTGTTTCTAGGGTGAGACGTGAGGTTCTAGACCCTTGACAGAGATCTGGTGTTGCTGTAAGCGATTACAAGGACCTGGTAATCGCTTACAGCCCTTTCCAGCATAAAATTTGCGTTTTGTACAAAAATCTAAGCGTTGCTACCAAGTCTTGGCTGAAGAGCTCTCCATTAGTTCTTAGGTGTGTTTTTTCTATGTTTTGTGGATAGCTTAAGCCTGTTGGGCATGAGGGAAGGGATCCACAACAACAACTTTGAACCTAAGTGGATGGAAGATCAAACAAAGTTGTTTCTAGGGTGAGAGGTGAGGTTCTAAACCCTTGACAGAGATCTGGTGCTTCTGTAAGGGATTACAAGGAGCTGGTAATCGCTTACAGCGCGTTCCAACAAAAAATTTGGCGTTTTGTACCAAGACCTGAGCATACCTACCCAGTCCTGGCTGAAGAGCTGCCCATTAGTTCTTAGGTGTGTTTTTTCTATGTTTTGTGGATAGATTAGGCGTGTTGGGCATGGGTGGAGGGGTTCACAACAACAACTTTCAACCTATGTGGATGGAAGACCAAGCAAAGGTGTTTCTAGGGTGAGAGGTGAGGTTCTAGACCCTTGACAGAGATCTGGTGTAACTGTAAGCGATTTTACAGCCCTTCCGAGCAAAAAATTTGGCGTTTTGTACCAAGACCTGAGCGTTGCTACCCAGTCCTGGCTGAAGAACTGCCCATTAGTTCTTAGGTGTGTTTTTTCTATGTTTTGTGGATAGATTAGGCCTGTTAGGCATGGGTGAAGCGGTTCACAACAACAACTTTCAACCTATGTGGATGGAAGACCAAGCAAAGTTGTTTCTAGGGTGAGAGGGGAGGTTCTAGACCCTTGACAGAGATCTGGTGCTACTATAAGCGATTACAAGGAGCTGGTAATCGCTTACAGCCCTATCCAGCACAAAATTGGCATTTTGTACCATAACCTGAGCGTTTCTACCTAGTCCTGGCTGAAGAGCGCCCCATTAGTTCTTAGGTGTGTTTTTTCTATGTTTTGTGGATAGATTAGGCCTGTTGGGTATGGGTGAAGGGGTCCACAACAACAACTTCCAATCTAAGTAGATGGAAGACCAATCAAAGGTGTTTCTAGGGTGAGAGGTGAAGTTCTAGACCCTTGAAAGAGATCTGGTGCTGCTGTAAGCAATTACAAGGAGCGGGTAATCGCTTACAGCCCTTTCTAGCACAAAATTTGCATTTTGTACCAAAACCTGAGCGTTGCTACCCAGTGCTTGCTGAAGAGCTCCCCAATTGTTCTTAGGTGTGTTTTCTCTATGTTTTGTGGATATATTAGGCCTGTTGGGCATGGGTGAAGGGGTCCACATCAACAACTTTCAACCTAAGTGGATGGAAGACAAAGCAAAGGTGTTTTTAGGGTGAGAGGTGAGGTTCTAGACCCTTGACAGAGATCTGGTGCTGCTATAAGCGATTACAAGGAGTTGGTAATCGCTTATCTCCCTTTACAGTAGAAATTTGGCTTTTTGTACCAAAACCTGAGCGTTGCTACCTAGTCATGGTTTAAGAGTTACCCAAGATTAATTAGGTTCGTCATCACTGACTTTTGAATGTTTTGTGAATGGATCATTACTAGAGAACTTGAAGTTCGAATACTCCAATATTTAAAAAACATTAAAAGAATATGAATCTATTTTTTCAACGACGCAGATTTGACAATAATGAAGGATGTTGAGTAATGAAAAGTGATAATAACAATAAAAGGCACATACATTAATAGAAAAAAGTAACAACATGCCACCAAACAACAAGTTTCGAAATTAAAAGGTACATTACAGTATGCAATTATTTGTAATCTAAGTAGGTGGCTGACGATCAAATTGGTTGCGGAAGTTAACAAGTTCTTGCTCTACGACTCCAACACGATTTTCAAGTCTGTCAAATTTATCGCCAACAAACGTCCGTAGATCTTGTATTTGTTTGATTACTTCACTCAATGTTGCAGAAGATGATTGCTCCGGGTTTTGAAAGGGTTGTATGACTTGATGTTCTTCATTACCAACTTGTGGTTCTTCATTGTATTCTTCTTCTTCTACATTGAGAACATCATCTTTGTGAACCCATATTCCTTCATCATTTTGTTGATAACCAAATGATGATAGAACATCGAAACCAATATTTTGTTTAGCCTTGACTTGGGTAAAAGGATCACTTTCTGTTGGGACACCAAAGTGTTCCATGAATGTAGTGACTGTAATCGATTACCACTGCAGTGAATGTCATATCCTCTATTTTGAATGATTAACCTGTGAACATTGTGCACATAATTTTTGAAACAAATAACGAAATAAGAGATAATAACCATATACATCAACTTTGTCAATTACCAAAATTGTTATGAATAGCAGATAACAATGACATAAACCCAATTGGAGCCACTTCAGATAGTTGGGATGGTTGTTGCGTTTCGGTTGAATATTCACCGACCTCTTCAGTTTGTGAAACGATACATGTTGTTTCCTTAGTACACAAAGCAACATATATTACCATCATGTAACAACAAGAATCGATAATTATAGTATAACATCATTAAAAGTACTCACATTTGGTTCAACTATTGTTGTTGAAGTATTTTTCGTTGAAGCCATTTTCCTTTTTCTACTTATTGTTTCAACGGTTGACTTCAATTTGTTAGTTCTTGGTCGACCTTTATGCTTAACCGCTACTGAACTAAGAACAGGTACATTGTTGCTACCAATTTTTTCTGTCAATCCGAGGCACCAAATCAACAACAACCACTTTAGTATTCCAATTGTTTCTGTCCAACTCCTCATCAATATAGAGGCATATCAATTTTGCAATTTTGACACAAAAAGGTAATAAACTCACTGATAACGGTTGATTTAACGTGTTTGAGTGTGTATATTTTGTGAACAAATCAACTCCTTCATAGCTTTTACCTTGTTTTATCCTCAAGTTTAGTGTGTTTTCTAGTTTTCTTGTGTTTTATTTAGTATATGCTTGCTTTTACCTCTAATCTCTTTGTTTGAGTGTGTGAAATAAATGAATAGGAAGCAATTCTAGTGGAGGAAAACAAGTAAGAACTCAAGGGAACATGTTTTGGGACAAGAAAAGATCAATTTGAAGCAAATACCCATGTTGGACGCCTTTGGAGCAAGCAGATCTGCAGAGGAAGAGAAAAAGATGTAGTACAAAAAAATCAGGCCTAGGCCCCCAGAAGGGGGCTGAAGTCCCCAGAAGGGGGCTGAAGTCCCCCAGAAGGGGGCTGAGGGCCCCTAGAAGGGGGCTGGTCGCAGTTCCATTCGCAGATTCACTACAGACTTGGCGCCTGGGCGCCCCAAAAGGGGTCTGGGCGCCCTTCAACTCGCAGATTCACCCAAAACTCCGCGCCTGGGGACCCCAAAAGGGGGGCTGGGCGCGTCTTTTGCTGATGTGTCAAGAATAGGTTATTTAAACAGGGGTCTCGCGATTTTTTGGGCATTCTTCTCCTCCTACACTTCATTCTTCACCTAGAGAGATTGGAAGAAGCCCTTGGAGGCTATTTGGGGTGTTGGGAAGCTCTCCCACTCCTCCTTGGGTCTTCAAGCTTCATCAATGGTGATTTTGCCCCTTTTGGATTGAGGAAGAAGATGGGTCACAAATTGGAGATGGAGTTGCGAAGGGGAGGCGCACATGGAACATGGAGCAGTTGTCAAGAACCTTGGGAAATGCTTTGCATCTTCTCTTTGGTTCTAATTTCTTCCCTATCTCTTCAATTTTGTGAACCCTAAGTTCTCCACCATGGAGAGTGTTTCCTATTTGTTGAGATTAGATGTAATAAACTAAATCTTGGGTATTTTGTGATGTTAATACATATGCTTTTCCATTTCATTGTTAGTATTTGATTTCTATGCTTAATGCTTGCTTTGAATTGATCACACATGCATGAATTATGGTTCTTGATGTATTTGAAAATATGACTTGAACTTAGAACTCAAATTGAACACCCAATTAATGGAATTGAGTTGTTTGTAAATGCATGAGAATGAAGTGGATGAACTCTAGTCTTGACAAATTGTAAATACACTATGTTAAATTCCTTGCACACCAACTGTTTGATAAAATACCAAAAAGAGTTTCTTGTGTTGTTTTGTACACTTTGATGTCTAATTGAGTTATAAAAGGAAGAATTGTCATGTGTTGCATAAGTCCCTTGGGAGAGAACGATATTTATCACTTGCTACGCTGCGACCGGTGCACTTGCCATTGGTTTTGCAGTCAACACTCACACAACAAAAAACACAGGCAAAGAAAAACATAATCAACAATAATTAATCAACAATAGTTTAGGTCTAATGATTTGTTATAATTGTGTTCAAATGTGTAAAAATTCTCAATACTACAATTTTGTACAATGTATATTCATTTCATAAGAAATAACAATGTAAACCAAGAAAACATTTCTTTCTAATGCTATAGTAATCCAAATTGTTGCAGTTTTTGTAATCTTCGGACGTTGTCCTCGTCTAGTATCCAGTCACATATATACTTCTTCCTAAACGCAGCCTAGTCCTCCTGAAATGAACAAATTGGAAATTCAAAACAAAGTCAACCCAAACATAATGTAATATTTACAAATTCATAATTTTACCTACATTTGTATAATCAGGCATGCTATTCCCATCATATTTCTCCTCTCCATCCTAGATTTCAATAGCTTTCATCATTATTACACCACAATCGTACCTGTAGCAATAAAAAAAGTAAAACACATACATTACTTTTCTTAAGTGAAACACCATAAATTTCAAAACAATGGTAATGTAAACTCTACATTAGCACGTATTCATTTTTCTATTTCCCCCAACAGCTTATTAATAAACACTAAACCACATTTTTTATTACTGATTAGTATCCAATAACAGTATCAATATCTTTATTTCAAACCTGTTTAACCATGAGGTTTTTGATGCTTCAAAACTTTTAAATTAAAGTTGAATACCCACACAAGATGGGACCAAGGAATGTACATGCTTTCAAGCACAAGGGACTCTTGTATGAAAGGTTGTGCTGACATAAAATAATTCATGACCCTTCACCGAACGGTTTCAGTTTTTTAGAGAGTTCGCGAAGCACAAATGTAATCATGAAATTACTCTATTGCATACACAAGAACATATCATAGCAAAAAATTATGAAAATAGCTCTCTAGTGTGTTAACAATACAAGTCACCTAACCGACAGTGAAATAATTCACTGGCATTAGAAACTAGTTTATTCGAAGGATTTAAATTTAATCTACGGGTGCAGTGATAAAGCTTAATACTATGTATAAGGATTTAGGATGGAGTCTAATTAAAACCTATAAAATAGATGAAGAAAGTATGATATTTGTACCTCACATATATACTTTTGCTATATTTCTAAAAGATGAAGAACCTCCAATATATCCTTCTCACACCAATGACTATATATCTCAACGTACAAGATGTTTGTAAATGGTCTAATAGTGGCTAGCTAATAAGCCCATCATACCTGGTAACGGTAAATTTTGATACTATGTGAGAATTTAGGATTGAGCTTAACAACTAGTAAAGTTAAATTTGCACTCAAAATATATACTCTATTATTTAGCCATATCAATAAAGTAGAAACACCAACACTGTGAACAAAACATATTAAGAAACATATTTATAAATGGTTTAAAGAATTTACTGGAAGCTAAGTGATAAGAGTATTACTAAGAAACCTCTAATTGAGAAGGTCTACGATAAAAGGAAGTGGGGTACAACAAGAAGGGACCATGTTCCTTGAATTACATGGAGGATTCTTTCTTTTATTTTCCTTCTTTTTCTTTCAATAAAAGTTCCTTTTATTTTTCTTCCCCTTAAACTTCTACCATTTGGTATGGCAATCCAATACTAAGCAAATCTCAATCATATATAGCAAAGTGACCATGCCTTCTATTGGGAGCATACAGTTGGAAAAAAGATATTTTAGCAGACAAGAACTTCTTCAATGTTCTTTTTCCAAGTAGCACACTTGGTATAGCTAGGTTCAATACATCTTAAGAACTAGGGGTATTTTAATTCTTCTCTTGTAAATTGCTTAGTTTTAGTTATCTCTGTCCCTTTTATATAAATAAGTCCAATTTACTGGGTGGCCAAAACACTTCGGCACAGGCAGAAAATTTTCCTTTCTCATTATCTCACATTGTATTAGAGCTCAAAATCCAAGTGGGACTCTGCTTCAAAAAAATAAAAAAAAAAACTTTCATAGAAGAACTGACCATGCTCTTGAAACTGCCACAGATTAAAAAATTCAACTACAATTCCAATAACTTCCAGTTACCACCAAAGGGCATACAAAAATGGCGAAACGAATAAAAGGGAAAACACAACATTGCGAACAAAAAACCATGGTCAAATCTCCAAAAAACGAAAGCGAACAAGGGCATACAAAATACCTTTCGATTAAAAGTGAACCCAACCAAACAAGGAACAACGGCGACAACCAAAAAACCTCTCCTTTCGAGAAAAGATGACAACGTTGGCCCCTATCGAGACTTCCTCCCAACACTTCAATGGCGGACGGAGACAAAGTACTTCAATGGTGGACTTCAATAGTTGCAAACAGGAGTACGGAGGTGTAGAAAGACGATCTCGGTGGTGTGGCCAGAGTTCAAAATGGTGGAGCGAGAGTTTGGGAGTTTTCAAATGGTGGAGCGAGAGTTTGGAATGAAAAACTTGGAGAAAGAGAGTTTCGTGGAGAGAATGAGTTTCCTAGGCGCGAACAGGTTTGGTTTCAACAAACTCCATTCCAAAAATGCCCTCCAAATAAGGTTTTTCCCTTTTAAAAAATGCAATTAAAAAGAGCATATCACATGTCGTTGTTAATTTGTTATCAAATGGACATTGTTGAAGAAACGTTTTTCATTACGAAAATAAGCAAATTCATTTTTTTACTACTTTTGAGTAAGTGGTGCATGGAAGGAACAACCTTAGAGATAAAGTCATGCTGCATTCAAACGATTTTAAAAAACACTAAAAATTTAAATTAAAGTCATGTCAGGAAAACAACTTCTTCTCTCTTTTTTTCAATCGAGGAAGATGACTTCAGTTAAATTATATTTAAAACGATAGAAAGAAAAGGTAAGGATATCAAAGAATTTTCCGTACATGGTAACATACTAAAGAAAAAACAAAAATGATAAAGATTGTCATTAAGGTGTAGAAAATATGAGATGATTCATGCAATAATTTAGAATACTGACTAGAAAAATAAATATAGTGTGAGACTCTATATGTCACTATAAAAAATTGTGAAATCAGTTACAAAAAAGAAAAAAAATATCTATCAGTAAAATATATTTTATTGTCAGATTGTACAAACGAATTTTACAATTTTTATTATAAATTAATACTTTCATCATTAAAAGATTTAGTGATAAATTATATCTTTATTATTGATGAATATTTATATCAATGAATATTATTTATTAACAATTAATATATTTTTGTTGATTAATGTATCTATTAATAAACTTTATCAGTAAAATATGTTAATAATATAAATTTTTTATTACTGACGAGTATTTTGGTCGGTAAAATAGTGTCAAAGTTCTTGTTATGGGTTTCAACCATTCATACTAAAATGTGTGAATAATTAAACTTTGTCTTATAAATTAATTGAGGATGAGTGTGAATAAAAAGAAGGAAAAAGAAAAAAAAAAGAAAAAAATAAGGTGGAAGAGGATTTCGCAATGATGGCAAAAGCGATAATGACAATGGAGGAGAAGCATAATAAAAAGAAGAATGAGAGGGAGTAGAGCGAAAAAGATAAGGAGAAAGAAGAAAAGCAAATTATTGATAATCATTGATTAATTTTTCTTTTCTATTAGTAAAATTTATAATTATCAATTGATATTTGGTGGTTAGTAATTTATTGATAATTTTGGTTTACAAACTAATTTTTACTATTACTAACATATTTTATCTATTGATAATTGTGTTTCCTATTGTAATAACGTTACCATCAATAATCTTTTGATAATTTTGTTTTACTATTGCCGACGTATTTTATCCTTAATAATTTTGTTTTTTTTATTGTAACGATGTTGACCTAAAAATTTGTTTGGTCAACTCTAATAATGATCACTTCTTTAAATTAAGACGAACTATTTCACAGTGAGTCTCTACTTGACAAAAGAAAATGATTAAGATTAGTTCTTTATAACTTTACATCAACCTTGACTAAAATTAATAACTTATTTTGTTGTGGCTTTGCTTAAATTAGTGAAAGAGGTTATTTTTAATTATTCCAAATCAGATAAAATTTGGTAGAAATCAACATGAATTTTGCATTTTAAACTCGAATTTTCAAATATATATATTCCACTTTTGGTGTCTTTGGTAAAATTAGCTTGTAAGTTGGGAGATAACCGGTAAGTTAGTTGTTAAATTCTTAACTTATTTGTTTCTATTGACAGATTAATTATTAAATTAGAATTTCTTAATAAAATCAGTAGATAATAACTTAAAAAAAATATAACTACTTTAGTTTCATTATATAAATAATATTATATAGTTTTTTAGACAACATATATATTTATATTAAAAATCAATAATTTTTTATTAATACTTTTAGTATTTTTATTAAAATTAGTTAACTTAACTAGTATTAATCAATTTAGAATATTTATTATTTTTATAAATTTTTCATTTCTTAATTTAAAGTAGTTTTACAACTCTTTTATATATATATATATATATATATATATATATATATATATATATATATATATAACAGAACACAAGTTAATTCAATTTATAATGATTTTTTTAATTTAAATTATATAAAAGAAATAAAAAGTAATCCAATAATATTAAAAATAATGTAATGATTAATTAAAAATAGATAATAACATATACTAAATAAAAATAATAGAAAAATATACATGGTAATAAAATAAATAAATAAATTAGTCATTGAACTTAAGTAACTTGCGAATTTAACTTGAAAGAATTAAAGAAAAGAAAAATATTCTTTTAATACATCTAAATTTTTTACATTTATTTAATATAATTCTTACTTTTTATTCTTTTCTTTCTTGAAAAAAATATAAAACTTTTAACTCTTAGGATCATTTTAGCCTTGTACAATGATATTATTATTATGAGAATTCTCATGTGTTAATAATTTTTTTTAATAATTTTTTCACAACACATGTCACGGTTTACTTGAATTTATTTTAAAAAAAATATTTAAAACTGATAAGTTAAAAATGTAAAAAAAAGTTGTTAAAAAATTTTTTTGTTTACTATAAGGAAAATTACTTTGAGACATCTTACCATCTTACCAATTTTTTTACAATAACATCTTACCAAACACATTGTTTACTAACATGAGACTAAACCCTCTTGGATCTGTCTCACGACCATGTAGCTGAAGTGATAATGAAGTTGAAGATGATGGCCTTCATTAGTCTGCAATTACGCATGATTGATTGGATATTTAAGTAGCAAGTTGCTGCATAACTTTCTGGCTTATTGGTCGTGCTTTACACAGAGCTTCCAATGGAATTAGCTTTGGCATTGCCACCCCTTTATTCTCTCTCATATCGATTTCTTCATCACTTGGTCGTTTCCATTCGAAGCACTGAATCAGTAATCCCAAAGTTAAGCTCATAGAACGATGCGCCAAACCTATTCCGGGACAAGCTCTTCTTCCCAATCCGAATGGAATTAACTTGTTTGCTTCCCCTTCTTGTACAAATCTCTCGGGCTTGAAGCATGTAGCATCACTCCAAGTTTGAGGGTCTCTCTGAATGGCCCATGCATTGATCAACACTATGGTGTCTCGTGGAACAGTGAAGCCCCCAAGAGTGAACTGCTCTGAAGAATAATGAGGCAATAGCATTGGAGCTGGAGAAAACAATCGAAGTGTCTCGTAGATAATGTTTTGAAGATAAGGAAGATTAGGAATGTCTGACTCATCTACCAAGCGATCTTGTCCAACGCAGTTGTCTATTTCATCCTGTGCTTTCTTCAATATCTCTGGATGATTCAATAAAGATGCCACTGCCCACTCCAGAGTCACTGCTGTTGTATCAGTTCCAGCCAGAAGCATACCCTACAATTCAATCAAGTATCTTTTACGAATAGGTTCAGAAGAATCGACGAATGATGTTGAATTGTAGTGTTACCTGAATAAGGCCTTTGATAATATGATCGGAGTAGTACTCCGGCTGCGTTTCTTGCATAGTCAAGAGATGTTCTATCAGGGTATTGGTTTTGTGTTTTCCACTGCGATGCTCTTCAAGGAGTCCCTGCAAGAACGCATCAGCCCTCGTGCTGATTGACTTCAGTCTCTTCTCCAAACCGTCGAAATCGAACCATCGAAGCAAAGGCAAGAAGTCTCCCCTGTTGTTTGCACCCAGCAACGACATAACCTCCGTGATTATGGCTCTGAACTGCTTCGCTTCCTCCGCGTCCGTCACGTCACCGTCGTCACCGTAGTACCGCTTCCCAGATATCATTCTCATCATGTTGTTGAATGTCATCTCTGTCAGCCTGCACAATCGATTCAGTCTCTACTTGGTTGTAGTATCAGATTCGTGAAAGATGCAAATTTTGTCACTTTCTTTATGATCCTTACCTGGGTCTGATCTGCACAAGGGCGAAGCCCTTGCACGTTTCCCGAACAAGCTTTTGTATGACCCTCATGGTTTCTTCCCTTCGGACTTCAAAGAAGGAGTTGAGACGCTGCGTGGAGAGGACATCGATGGTGATGATGCGGCGAAGGTTGCGCCAGTGGTCGCCGTAGGAGGAGGACCCCATGCTGGTGTAGTTGTAGAAGAGGTACTTGCCCGTGAGAAAGCGTGGCCGGTTGGCGAGAACGATGTCGTATTTGGTGAAACATTCTTGAACCAAGGTTGGGGAGGTGATGACGACCACAAAGCGTGAACCGAACCAGAGGGAGAAGATGGGGCCATACTTTTGGGATAGGCTGAGGAGGGAGCGGTGAAGCGGTGGTTTGATAAGGTGGAGGTTGCCGATTATGGGAAGAGTTGGTGGATGTGGTGGAAGGTTTTCGATCCTTCTTCGTCGTAGAAGAAATTTGAATGTGAAAATGGAAGCAAGAAAGAGGAGTGAGTAATAAACCAAAGGAACCATGGGGGCAATTTCCTACTTTTACCTATTGTTAGGGTTGAGTTTGGACTTGAATTTATAGCACAATTCAACTTATAATTGAACTTAACTCTTCGTTAGATTTGTAATAGGTGAGAAAAAAAATGGTGAGATGAGTTTTTCTCTTGATCTATTTATTAGTGTTTTTCAAGATAAATTTTTAATAGAACTACCAAACAATAAAACACACAATATTCCCGTAAGAAAATATCTCATTTGACATGAGAATATTGCTTTTTAATGTATTAAGAAAATATTGGATTGTGATATGAGGCCGTCTTTAGAATATAGTTATGACACTATTTTATATAGAAAATTATTCCTTCACACACCTTAACTTTTTTATATTAATTTAACACTACACCAAATATCAATCGTACCATTGTTCTTTTGTATAATCATGACAATGTATAACCGACAAAAGTAGAGTTAGGTACCGTAAGTAGAGAGTAGGTAGGTGCCTATTTAAGTGTTCTCTGTTTGTTTTCACAGTAAAGGGAAGTGTGGATGAGGATAATTACTATTTGTCTTTTATTTTAAATTATTAAGATGTGCTTGTCATTATCTCTGAATAAGTTGATTTTCTGATTTCACATAGAAACGTGGACTATTTTATAGTTTTTAGTTGACCTTATTTTCATTCGGTTCTTTCAATTTGGTTTCTTTCTTTTAAAGTTTTCCAATTAAGTTCTTATAATTGTTAATTTGAAGCAATTGAATCTCTGCCGTTAAAATTCGTTAACGGTGTTAAAATTGTGCACAGCTGGTGGGATGACGTGTTAAATGTTTTAGTTGGAGGCAAAATGTGGCACTGTTAGAAGTGAAACGTGGCGTTTTAGCAACTTGTTAACAAGGATTAATACATTTAAAATCTCATAAGAATGAAATTGTGAGAGTAAGATGGACCCAGCTCGAAATATTTAGGGTTCATTGTTGTTGAAGGTTGGGCAGCACTTGAAGAGGGAAGTTCTAAAGTAGAAGAGCAACAATGTCGATGGCTCATTCGTGTTCCTCTTCAACTTGCAATGAGTGTGAAAGAAAGCATTTCCGGTCTGTGAGCTCTCGTGGAGATGGAGGGTGGAATTGGAAAGATGCTTCGCTGATCTGCCATTGTGGAGAGAAGACTGTGTTGAGGACTGCGAAAACGACTAAGAATCGAGGGAAACAGTTCTGGGGGTATAAGATTGGGAGTGAAAATAGTAGATGCAACTTCTTTAGATGGTGTACTGATTGGGGAATTGAAGAAAGTGTTAGATGTGAGGTGTTGGAAGCAAATGATGAGAGGTTGATGAAGAGTTTTGAAAACCAAGGTGTTAAGTAGATCTTTGATGTGCAGAAAGCTGTGATGGGTCTTCAAAGTTGGATGCAATTGCAGAAAAATAAACATGAATGCAATTTGATCAATTGAGGCCAAACACTAGAATGAATGGATGAAGTTGATAATATAGGATTAATATGTTTTTGGGGTTTAGATTTAACCTAATTTACGCTCATGTATATAAGAATTCTACTTTTTCATTAATGTCAATATCACTTTCTAAATTACTTAAAACTCGATGTCTCGGCGAAGAAAGCCTATCCTTAATTACTAGTTTACAATGTCTTGTCTCCCTAGCAATTAATTCTACATTACATATGCACAGAAGCTTAAGATAACCAAGCGTTTTATCCCTATGTCTAGGTAATAGATCCCTTGGGAGAAATTTCCCAGATCTAGATTCCTCTGTATGTTTCCATATCACAGAAACCAATAATCATGCCATGAATGAGTTAAACATAACAATGCATAGATTATAGAGGAAAAACCCTAACAATTAATGAAAGAAGCATATATCAATAATAAGAATCAATTCAAATACAAGAGAGTTTAGAGGTTACATCTTCCCCAATAACAAATGATATTAGTTCTCCATCATCATGAAGAAACTAGGAGTACAATGGAATGGAATGAAGATAAAACCCTAGAAAGAGAAGAGGAGAGCTCTCACATCCCCAAATTTTCCCCCAAAGGGGTGAAAAACATGTTTATGTGCTTAAGCCATCAAGAGATACAATCCTTAGGACGTCCAAGTCCTTAAATAGATAAAAAAACAAAAAACGGATCCAAGCCCAACACATTGGCGCTCAACAATGATGTTGTTTGTCGAGACATTTTTTGGTGTTTTCCATTCCTTAATCAATTCAGCTCTGGGTGGATCGATTACATTTTCATAAATTTCCTCTCTGGAATCTCTTCATTTTCTTCCTCCTCTCCAGCGGAATCATCTGCATCAATAGACTTTCTAGGTTGTCCAGGGCTAGTAACAATATCAATATACTCATCAAAAGCTACATGTACATATTCTTCAACACACATTGTTCTTTTGTTATACACTCGATAAGCTTTGCTTGGGACAGAATATCCAATAAAAATAGCTTCATCGGCCTTGGAATCAAACTTACCAATATTTTCCTTACCATTGTTTAGAACAAAACACTTACATCCAAAGATCCTTAGATGCGAGATGTTAGGCTTTCTTCCCTTGAACAACTTATATGGAGTTAATTTCAGCATTGATCTTATCACAATTTTGTTCAACACATAACAGGTTGTACTCATTGCATCTGCCCAGAAGTACTTTGGTAAGTCCCTCTCATTCAACATGGTTCTTGCCAATTCTTCTAAGGCCATGTTCTTTCTTTCAACAACTTCATTCTGTTGAGGTGTTCTTGGTGCAGAGAAGTTGTGAGAGATTCCCATCTTTGAATAGTATTCACCAAATGCTTCATTTTGGAACTCCTTCCCATGATCACTTCTAATCGATTTAATCTTGAGTTCCTTTTCATTCTGAATGAAAGTACCAAACTTCTTGAACACCCTGAAAGTGTCACTCTTGGAAAAAATAAAGAAAGTCCAAGTAAAGCGAGAATAGTCATCAACAATTACTAAACCATACAAATTTCATCCTAGACTCCTAACTCTTGAGGGACCAAATAAATCCATGTGTAAAAGTTGTAGAGGTTTGATGGTTGACATTTCTCTTTCATTCTTAAAAGATTGTCTTGTTTGTTTTCCTTTTTGACATGCATCACACAATCTTTCAGAAGCGTAGCGAATATTTGGAAGACCAATGACAAGATCCTTAGACACTAGCTTGTTCAATTGACCCATGTTAATATGAGTTAGTCTCTTGTGCCATAGCCATGCATCATCTTCTTTAGTCATCAGACAAACAACAGATTTGAAGGAGGTTTTTCTAAAATCGATTATTGAAATGTTGTTGTATCTCTTCCCTATTAGTAATAACTTATCAGTTGAACCATTGCTAATCAAACAGTATTTTGGTTCAAAAGTTATTTTTACACCTCTATCACACAACTAACTAATACTGAGCAGGTTGTGTTTTAATCCTTCAACAAGTAGCACATTTTCAATTTCATAAGCAGAGGGAGTTTGGATTTTACCAATACCGATGATTTTTCTTTTGTTGTTATCACCGTATGTGACATGGCCAGTAGTCTTGTAAGAGATGCTTGTGAATTTCGTTGGATCTCCTGTCATATGTCTTGAGCATCTGTTGCCTAAATAACACATGGAACCTTTTGCCCCTTGTTTCAAACACTCTTTCGCCATTTCAGATTTGGCCATCATGATGAGATCATTTTTAAACACATTCTCCTTCTTATCATTCTGATGCCCGTGATTTTTCTTCTTGTGGAGGAATTTCATAAACTTTTCAGCCTGCAGATTTATTCTTTCAACTTTGGATCCCAATCCGTCAACAAAAGTTTTCTTGTTTTGCGAGAGACCTGCTTCGAAAAATTCATAAAAGCCATTAGTAATAGAATTTGGCTTAGCATTGCAAGTAACATACACAGGTTCAAAAGCAAATTCACTAGTCCTTCCTGTTTGAGAAACATAAGCCATTTTCCGAGATCAAATCGATTAATCAGAAAAAATATATATTTTATGAAAACCATCTCTGGTGTGAATTGTTAAAATATAATGGCTCAATTTCTCACACCAAGAGGGGAGGGGGGGTGAATTGGTGAAGTACAAAAATAAAAGCTTTTAAAATCTTTTTTCACAAAAAGAGATGCCTTTAATCTTTTCGTGAAACGCAAGGTAAAAGATTTTCAATGTAGTGGAAACTTAATCGAATAAATACAGAAAGAAGTCGGTTAAATGTAAAAGAGTAGGGATCAGAAATTTCAAACACTGTGTTTTTATACTGGTTCGACCAACCTGCCTACATCCAATGTCCTTCCAACCATGGGAAGTAAATGCACTATAATGATCAAGGTTTTTACATCAAGGTTTCTACAGAATACCTCACATCAAAAATATAAAACATCTCTCTAACCCTCTAATCAAAATATGGGCAATACACAAACTAGACCAGCAACAAGAATCCCCTCTACTGCCGTCTAAACCCTTTGAGACACTCTCAAAGTTAAGAACACACACATTCTCCTTCCTGTAGTCATAACAGGGAACTAAACCCAATCTTCAAAAGATTGTAGAATCTGATCTTGCAGTAAACACCCAAATGTGCATATTGATCAGCCTTTGGAAACGCAACAGTCTTGGAGCCTTTCCTTTCTTTATGTAAGATCACAACTTTCTATAAAAGATAAGAAAATGTTAGAATCACAAAAGTTCTTACAGAAATCAAATTCGCGTCAATTTATCGAATAACACATCTCAGACGCAATTTAATCGACTAAGCTACTAATGTAATCGAATATAACAATTATGTTATAATAGTTAGCAGCAAACACGACAATTAATTGAATGCACAATTAATGCAGTCGATTATCATTTAATGCTTGGTCAACACAATTATAAATATGACTGTTAGAAAGTTATGTCAAGTATTAACAGAATTTCAAAACAATAACAGACTTAATCAAATATAGCATGCATTCAATTGATTATGCAACAATGTTAAGCATAGTTTTGAAAAACCTTTCTCTTCGAAAAATCTCACAGCACGCTTGAAAATATTTTGTGTAAAGACATGAGTTTTAATCGATTCATCCCATAATGTAATCAACTTTAAATTATTGTTTTGCCACACATTTAAAGTTCAACATAAGTGCTTGTGGTTTTCCTTTCTCATAAACATATGTCATGCATTCACATATAAAATAACATATGTAGCACAATGATATGCAATGAAAAACACAATCATGTTCTCATGTATGCTTAAACAGATTCAACACATTGATCAAAAGCATATCACAGTAAACATAGAACATGTAACACAGATCACACATGTGTTATTAATTATGCGTTGTCATCATCCAAAATAGATATTACTGAGATTGTAAGGTTAAGCTACACCTGTGCTTCCCTTATCAATAATCTCAACATATACAATGGCTATATCCTACTAAAAAATTTTCATTATATCCATCCACAAAATTTAAGTGTTGTTGTTGCTGTTACTACATAATTACTACATTCTATGGTCGTTGCTTACAAATACTAAACAACCTAAAAAACAAAAACAAAAATTTTATCCTAATCAATCATATTTCATCCACTTCATCTTCAATATCTACATCACTCATGTCATCTTGACCTTCTATTAGAAGTTATTCCCCTTCTTCAGTGTCTTCAAATTTTTCCTCATCTCATACTTCATCATTTCATCATTTCCTATAACATCCCACCATTCAATTGAAGTATATGTTGGGTTTGGACTCGGTGCCTAACTCTAAGTGTACCCTACAAGTATAAATCAAAGCATATGTTTGTAAATTGAATACAACAATCAACCTATTCAATATTAAATTTAAACACTTACACCATACTTACCGTTTCACTAAGTTCTTTGTCTATTTTATTATATCCTACACATTTTTCAAAACACAAACAACTTAACTTTCAAACTACAAGTTAGAAATGGAGACCTTTCTTCATCTATAAAAGAAAGGCTCCCTCCTTTGTAAAATCAACATAGAAGATATATTGAAGTGTATTTGAGATTACTCCAGACCTCTGTTAAACCCCTGACAAATATACCAGATTGTATCAAGTAATAATAAAATGGTAAGTCCAACTATCATTTTCCCAAAGGACTCAGTGGCCTAGACGTTCATGTGATTTGATCGCATAAGACTTGAAAGAAGAATAATTTGGTATTTTGATGCAAAGATAAAATTAAACATGCAAAATGCAAAACTTGAATCAATTGGCAAATGAAACTATGGATGAATAGAGTTGTTGGGGTTTACAAATTCATCCTAATCCACTCCCTTATATTTACTTTTCTTATTAAATTTGCTTTATTATCAATGTCATGCAACTTTCTAAATTACTTTAAACCCGATCGCTCAGCGAAAAGAGCCTATTACCATAATTACTAGTTTATTATCGCTAGTCTCCCTAGTAATTACTAATGCATTAATCACAGAAGCTTAAAAGCAATTGACCGTCCTACTCCTATCGCTAGGTAGTATTGCATAATCAAGAGAATTCTTAACAGTTCAAGATTTCCCCATACGTCGTCGTATTGACAAAATCAAAGATCATGACACCAAATGAGTTAAATGATGCAATCTCTATCCGCAGAAAAGAAAACTCAAACTATTGATAATACAAGCATATGAATAAAATAAGAATATCAATATAAGAGAGTTTCAAAAGGATTACATTGTTCCCCAACAATAATGGGTTTAGTTCACCATAGACATGGTGAAACTAGATGAAATTAATGGAAAGAATGAAAGAATAAACCCTAGAATTGGTAATTTGGAGCTCTCGCATCCAAAATCCGCCTCCAAGGATTGAAGAAGGTGCTCTGACGTCTCTGTTTGCCAAAAGATTAAAAACCCTAGGGTGTCTAGGTCTTTAAATAGGACATAAAAATAACAGAAAACAGGTCCAAGCTCAAACAGATCATAAAAATCGCAAAAAACAAGTCCAAGCCCGCGTCCCCGACGCTCAGCACCCTGCGGTACTAGCACTCAGCACCCAGTCACCGCTCAGCGCTGGTCTTTTTGCACTCGGGTCAACTTTTCGGCATTCTAGTCAAATAGTTGACTTTTCTGGTTGACTAGTTGACTTTTGTACATTCTGGTTGACTTTTCTGCACTGCAACCATTTGATACTTCAACCTTTCTTTCAATTCCAGAAATCTATAAAATGAAGGGAAACCAAGCATAAAACCAAGAAAACCAACTTTGACTCTCTTGTTCTCTAACTTAAGAAAAATGAATGATTTCAAGCTAATTCTAAGTCAGAAAGGGTGTGTTTTAATTTCAATTTTAAGTATAAAAATAACAGTTTTTCAACCGTTATCAACCTCTATTCTTTGAGTTCAACGTGTTGTGCTTATTCATCACCTTCTTCTTTAGATTCCTACCCTCTTGGAAGGCCTTCTGAGCTTGAGAGGCTTCAAACACATACCAAAAACACACTGAACCTTCCATCAAACACCTGGTGTGCACCTATGTTTTCACTCATCCATACCATTAGTTGTATCATTCTAATTCGTGTGGTTGATCTAGCATGGAGCTTGGAGTTGCTTCCATCAGTTCTTTTACAATTCGGCCTTTCACAACAGCTTATAAGGTTGTGTATGACAGAGACCCCCCGTCCATAATGAAATACACTGTAGATCCTAAAGATCCCCCATCAATCCAAGAGTTATTAGGGGAAAAGGACAAGGCTATGGCTCAACTAAAAAGGCAGTTCCTTAAAGCCCAGGAAAAAAATGAAAAAATATATAGATAACAGAAGAATGCATAAGGAATTTAAGGTTGGCGATCTAGTTTTGGTAAAACTTCAACCTTACAGAAAAAATTCCATTGCCTGGGGGAAAAAAAATCAAAAACTAGACTGAGGTATTTTGGACCATTTCCAGTTATAGATCGAATTTGATCAGTGACATATAAACTCTTACTGCCTAAAACTGCTAAAATTCACATCATCTTTCACATCTCTCAATTAAAAGAATGCAAGGGTCCACATGACACTGCATGTGTTCCTTTACCATTGACTACACTATCAGAAGGTCCTTTATTGATGCCCTAATCTATCCTACAGAACTGTGACATACTCCGCAAGTCCAACACCATTCCTCAAGTCTTAGTTCAATGGGTTGGTTTATCAGAAACAGAAGCAACTTAGGAAGACACTAAAGAATTTATCAAAGCTTACCCTGGCTTTAACCTCGAGGACAAGGTTATTGTTGATGGGGAGGGTATTGTAACCAGTGAGAATAATATTGCCACTAAAGGGGCAGAATGGGTAGGGGAAATGAGGGGTAGAGATGTGTTAGTTGAGGAACCAGGACACATGGCACCTGCAGCAGAAAGGAGTGATAGACAACAACACGTAAGGGAGAGAAAAGTGAATACAAGGTTGAAGGATTTTCATTGGGGAATGAAGGGTTACAAAAAGGGAAATTAGTGGGCATTTTGGAGGTGGGCAATGATTGCGAAATATTCTCTCTATAGTAGACGTATTCCTTCATTGTTGAGTGTTTTAGCTTATTCCAGCTTATTTTTCTTGGTACTCTATGATCCCATTTGAACTCTATCATTTCTTATTCCTATTTTTGGTATTGTTTCATTGAATAACATAACAAAATTCTTAATCAAAACAAAAACAAAAACTTTTACTAAAAATTTTAAAAAAATTCTACAGTACAAAAACACATACTAAATTTATTAAAGATGTTGGCCCAAAGACTTAAGGCCCAAAACGTGCTAGCCCAGGAAAAGAAATAAAAGTTTTACGAGAAACTTTCTTTAGTCAGAAAGGTAGGTGAACCTCGAGAAAAGTTGTGATGGAGAGAGAAGAGAGAAGGGAAGGCGATCGGCGTGAGGAAAAGGTGCGATCTTTGTGGAGGAGCTTCGGCGACGCTCACGGCGGTTGCAGCGGGGAGCAAGGTTAATCTTCTGGTGGTAAAGAAGAGATCCACCGTGATAGAGGCATGTAAAGTTATGAAAATTCTTTTATTGAAAGACATTGTTATCACTGAAAATGTTTTTCTTCTTGTTACATGAACAATACATTGGAATCTCTCTTATATAGAGTTCCAATCAACAACATTAAAAACACAGAATAAAAACAGTTAGGATTTCTAACTGAAAACATAAAATCCCTAATCTAAAAACCCTAAAAGATAAAAGATGCTCTTAGGGGCATTAATCACAAAACAGAAAAACAATAATACCTTCCCCTCAAGCTGGATGGTGGATATTCACCAATCCGAGCTTGGGAACGATAGATTTAAAACGAATTGATGAGGAAAATTAGTGAACACGTCAGCAAACTATGTGGCAGTCCAGCTCAATGTGCTTGGTTCGTTCATGAAAACTTTGGTTATGGGCGATGTGTCTGGCGGAATTGTTGTCACAGTAAAGAACAACAGTAGTAGGCTAAATTTGAAGGTCTTCAAGTAAGTAGTGAAGCCACTGCATCTCACAAACAGTGGCAGCAAGTGCTCGATATTGTGCTTCGGAAGAATATCTTGACACAGTGCTCTGTTTCTTTAACCTCCATGAAACTAATGAGGATCCTATAAAAGCACAGTAACCAGTGGTTGACCTCCTTGTGTTAGGACAAGTGGCCCAATCTGAATCACTGAATCCTTTAATTTGTATGTCAGAATCAGCAGCAAAGAAAAGGCCTTCTGAAGGGCTGGATTTAACATATCTCAGAATATGTTGCAAGGCTTGATAGTGATAATCAGTAGGCTCCTGCATAAACTGGCTCATTAGGTTAATAGTAAAACACAAATAAGGTCTAGTATTCGTTAGATAGAAAATTTTTCCTATTAATCTACGATAAACACTAGGATTTTCCATATACTTCTCTGTCTTATATAAATAATCTGTATTGCTCAAAAAGGGTGTAGAACACGGTTTACTTCCCAACATTCCTGTTTCTTCAAGGATGTCTAGGGCATACTTCCTTTGACAGAGATGTATCCCTTTCTTAGACCTAGCAACTTCAAATCCTAGGAAATACTTGAGCTCTTCCAAATCTTTTATTCAAAATTGACGATGTAAAAGAGCCTTCATGCGATTGATCTCGTCTCTAGAACTCCCTGCTAGGACAATGTCATCCACAAATACAACAAAAGCTGTAAAATCTATAGGAGTTTTCCTGACAAAAAGAGAATGGTCAGATTTTGATTGAACATAGTTAGCAGAGATAAGAAAAGAGGATAGTTTCTCAAAACACTATCGGCTGGCCTGTTTTAGGCCATATAAAGACTTTGTTAATTTGCAGACTTGTCCCTTGAAATTTGTGTCTAATCCAGGGGGCAGCTCCATGCAAACATCTTCCTTCAAATCTCCATGCAAGAAAGCATTGTCTACATCAAGTTGATGTAAAAACCAGTTCCTTGTCGCAACAACAACAAGTAAGAGTCTCATAGAAGTGAGCTTTGCAACAGGCGAAAAAGTGTCCAAGAAGTCTATTCCTTCTTGCTGGGTGTAGCCCTTGGCTACCAGTCAGGCTTTATACCTTTCCATAGTCCCATCAGCTTTGTGCTTTACCTTGTAAACCCATCTACATCCAATGGGTTTCTTTCCCGGAGGAAGTTTAGTTAAAAACCAGGTATTATTTTCTTGTAGAGCCTTGATTTCCCTCCGCATAGCTTCAGACCATTCAGGACTATTTTTAGCTTCCTCATAGGAATTAGGTTCTTTGCTAGCAGTCATAACAAGAGTGTATTTCAATTGCCTTTTGGACAAAGATTCACAAGATAAAACATTAGTGATAGGATAAGGGGTTTTCAAACCGTTTTTGACACATAGGGATGTAGATGAGGGCTGATCAGTTTGATGTATGTAATCTTTGAAGTACTTAGGAGTCTTCCTTGTTCTGTTGGACTTTCTTTAGTTTACTTCCTGCGCCTCCTCTACAGGATTATCTTACACATCAATGGCATTGGTATCTTCTACTGACCTTTCACTGTCTCCTTCTTCTTCAACTAAGTCCGTTTTGAAGCTATAACAAAAATTTTCAAGGAAAGACATATTGTCTTCTCTGTTATTGTTGCTGTTATTTTTATTTTGCTCATTTTTGTAGGGAAATATGTCCTCATAAAAGATCACATTCCTACTAATAAAAATTTCCCTAGTGTTGATGTCAAGGACAATATGTCCTTTAACACCATTTTTGTAGCCTAGAAAAATACCATTTCTAGCTCTAGAGTCTAGTTTATTTCGGTTATTTTCTAAAGTAGACGCAGAACACAAGCAACCAAAGACCTTTAGGTCAAGATAAGTAGGGGGGTTACCATGCAAAATATCATAGGGAGTCTTGTCTTTAATAACTGAAGAAGGAAGTATATTTATTAGGTATATAGCATGAGATAAGGCATAGGACCAATAAGCATAAGGGACATTAGATTGAAAGATTAAGCTACGAGTAACATTTAATATGTGTTGGTGTTTACGTTCCACAACAGAATTTTGTTGTGGAGTTTCAACACAACTTCTTTGGTGTTCAATCCCAAAGGAATCATATATGCTGGGACAATTGAACTTAGGCCCATTGTCAGTTCTAACTGTTTTGACAGTTTTATTAAACTAGGTCTTGATTTTTATGATGAAAGTCTGTAGAAGTTCCCTAGTTTGACCTTTATTATGCCTGAGAAAAGCCCAAGTATGTCTACTACAATCATCAACAATGGTGAGGAAGTATCTATGCCCATGTACAGAGGGAATTGAAATAGGTCCCCATATATCACAATGTATCATATCAAAGCAGCTGTCAGATATAGAACTATTTTTAGGAAAAGGAAATCTATGTTGCTTAACATAATGGCAAATATCATAAGCATTATCAGAAGTAGCTTGAACACAAGGAAAAGTTTTACATATTCTCTCAACAGTTTTATGTCCAAGATGGCCTAATCTATAGTGCCACAAATTTATGTTTACATGTTCATATGAGAAAACGAAACTAGGTGTTGGGTTCCTTCCAAAAGACTGCAGATAGTAAAGCCGCTTGTACACATTAGCACATCCAATCATCCTCAATATAGAGCTGTCCTGAATTTGACACATCTTAGAAGAAAAAGTCAGTGTGTAGTTTATATCTTTAGTTAAACTTTGGACAGATATAAGATTAAAAGTAAATTCAGGTATATACAAAACATTAAAGATTATGAATATACTTGAAAATTCAACAGTTCCTGCATAGTGGGCTGTAACAATGGAATTATTTGGCAGTTTAACAGATATTGGCTTGATTTTACTGAATGTTGTGAATTGATTTTTGTCATGGGTCACATGGTCAATTGCCCCTGTGTCAATAATCCATGAGAACATACTTTGTTTGTCCTCTCCACTGTCTTTATGTATCTGGCTGACACTATGAGAGGAGTTGTCAACCTTTTCCAGCATTTGTAACAACCTCTGCATTTGTTCTGGAGTGAAAGAACTCTGAACAGAACTCTGAATAAGATTTTGTTGATTGATCTGTAAAGTAGTGGATGTAGAGCAAGCATTGGCAGAACTCCATTCACTTTGTCCCACATTATTCTGACTGTTGTTGTCATTTTTCTTGTACCATGGTGGATACCCATGTTTAGAATAACATTCATCAACTGTATGATTCATTTTGTGACAATGGGAACATTGTTTCCCATAGTTTGGATTTCTTCCTCTCCCTCTTCCCTGACTGCGAGGGCCATATCCACGTCCATGCCCTTTCCAGCTTTGCTCATTTTTCCACTGATTCTGTTTTTCAGTGGCATTGGCCAAAATCTTGATGTCACTCTGGTTGGTGAGGTTGTAATCATGTTTTTCCTGTCTCTCTTGTTGCATAATGAGAGAAAACACACGGTTGATGTTGGGTAAGGGCTCCATCAGTATTATCTAGGTCTTCACAGTGTTGTAACAATCATTTAATCCCTTTAGGAAACAAATAACATGCTCAATTTCTCTATACTTGTGAGAAATTTTAGAGAGATCACAACTACATGGAATCTTGCAGCCATAGTTTGGAATGGGTCTGAGAAATTCCAACTTTTCCCATAAGATCTTCAGATCTGTAAAGTATTGAGTTATACTCCTTTCTCCTTATTTGATAAAGTGAATTTCCTGTAGCAGGTCTGAAAACTTAAAATGATCTCCTTTGGAGAACCTTTCTTTCAACTCTTCCCATAATTCTTGAGCATCTTCCACATATATAACACTTTCTGCTATTTGGGCATAAAGAGTCTTGATGATCCAAGACAACACCATCATGTTGCACCTTTCCCAATAATCGAAAAGAGGGTTATTTCTTTGAGGTTTCTTGATTTCTCCATTTAAGAATTTCAATTTGTTTATGGAGAGGAGGGATCTCCTCATATTTCTGCTCCAAGAAGTGTAATTGGACTCATTAAGAGTCTGAGAAATTCCTGGGTTTTCTCCTGGGTGGAGATAAAATGGGCTGGAAGGGTTGTTAGACTAGTCCGCATTTTCCGTTTTATTCTCCATAACAGCAATAAAGAAAAATCTCCAAGAAAAGCAAGAATCAAACGCAGCAGAGATAGTGGCAGAACAGGTACAGGACCTGCTCTGGTACCATATTAAAGGTGCTGGCCCCAAAGACTTAAGGCCCAAAACGTGTTGGCCCAGGAAAAGAAATAGAAGTTTTACAAGAAACTTCCTTTAGTCAGAAAGGTAAGTGAGCCTCGAGAAAAGTTGTGATGGAGAGAGAAGAGAGAAGGGAAGGCGATCAACGTGAGGAAAAGGTGCGATCTTTGTGGAGGAGCTCCGGCGACACTCACGATGGTTGCAGCGAGGAGCAAGGTTAATCTTCTTGTGGTAAAGAAGAGAGCCACCGTGACAGAGGTATGTAAAGTTATGAAAAATCTTTTATTGAAAGACACTGTTATCACAGAAAATGTTTATCTTCTCCTTACATGAACAATACACCGGAATCTCTCTTATATAGAGTTCCAGTCAACAATGTTAAAAACACAGAATTAAAACAATTAGGATTTCTAACTGAAAACATAAAATCCCTAATCTAAAAACCCTAAAAGATAAAATATGCTCTTAGGGGCATTAATCACAAAACATAAAAACGTTAATAAAATTAAATATATTTGGGTTAAACAAATAAATCCAAAATAGATAAATATATAAAGGGTTAAATATGTTTTTAGTCCCTATACTTTGGGGCGATTTTGGGTTTAGTCCCTCTTTCAAACTAAGGTACAATTTAGTCCTTCAACTTATGAAAACTCTGGTTTTAGTCTTTTTTACCAAATTTTTTTAACTTTATTTGTTGTTTCAAGCACGTTTCATTATAGCATTTGGATTGTTTACACTGTTTGACACATTTTTGCTTCAATGTTAACTGAGAAACGCGTTTGAAACAGCAAATAAAGTTAAAAAATTTGGTAAAAAGAACTAAAACCAGAATTTTCTAAAGTTGAAGGACTAAATTGTACCTTAGTTTGAAAGAAGGACTAAACCCAAAATCGCCCCAAAGTATAGAGACTAAAAACATATTTAACCCAATATATAAATAAGTAACAGAAAAATAGTATGGTTGTATATATATATATATACATATGTATACATATACATATGTATACATACATATGTATATACATATGTATGTATATATATGTATATATATATATATATATATATATATATATATATATATATAAAGTGAGAGAAGAAAATAGTAGGTAAGGTGACTTTATCCCATCTTTTCCAATATTGCACCACTAAATAAAATGTGATGAACTGTTAGGACATGAAATTGATTTATTGTAATGGAGGAAAAGTGATTATATTTGCAGCAGATCTTAGGTTGAGTCTAATGAAATATCGGGACCCCTAATGAAATGAGTAGTTGTACCATACGTGAAAAACATATGTTCTGTTCTATTTTTATGATCATTTATAATTTGTTTTATTGATTGTTTATGAAGGAAATATATGATGATTTCTTTATGATGATATTAAAATCAAGATAACTTAAAAACGACATAGATGTTTTTTGTTAATAATATTCTTGTAACTGTTGTGGGGTGAAAGAGGTGAAGTTTTTTATGCGTTTAATTTGGGTGCAATTTTATTATACCATATTAACAAATTAAATTTGAGTGATTCCAATATTTAAGGTAACTATGTTGCCCAAAATATAAAAGAAAAACAAGTAATAACAAACTAAAGGAATTTAACTTGATGAGTGATGATTACATTTGTCAAATTGATATGACATTTTGGAAAAATACAAAGAAATTTAATCATGTATAAATCACATTAAAATATAAATTTCCAAAACTTTAATTCTGATAAAAGTAAAATATTAAACATTACATAAATAATTTTATGTATATATATATATATATATAAAGGAATGTTATATTCTATTCCAATTCATGTCATAACTAGTAGTAAAATGATTTTTGGGTGAAAAAAATGTAGTTTACTTGTTTATAAAAGACATATAAATATCTCACTTTCTCTATGGCTTAAAATATAATGTAAGACATCTTTTAATTTCTACATTGATAATATATATTGGATCTCAAACAGATATATTATGTAAAAGAAAAAAATAAAACTTACATTAAAATACAAAACTAGATTCTTACTTCAGAATTAATTATGGAAATAAAAATCTTGTATATATGGTGACAAATTAATGTTAAAAATACTTAAAATAATTACATCTAAATATATATATATTTTAAATTACTATTTTTCATTTTATTGTTGGAAAGTAAAAAGTGGAAGCTTAAAGAAATCAGTGGAGAAGCTTGTGGATGAGTGGGCGTGCTTTACACATGGCCTTTAATGGGATTAACCGGGACAAAGTGAATCCATTTTCCTCTCTCATGTCGAGCTCTTTGTCACCAACTAGTTTCCAATCGAAGCATTGAATCAATAATCCGAAAGTCAAGCAGAGTGCACGCATAGCCAAGGCTCCTCCTGGGCAAGCCCTTCTTCCCAATCCGAACGCAATTAGCTTCTCCAACTCACCTTCACTCTCAAATCTTTCAGGCTTGAAACTTGTGGCTTCACTCCACACTTCAGGGTCCCTGTGAATGGACCAAGCATTTATCAGCACTATAGAGTCTCGGGGAACTTTGAATCCCCCAATAATGCACTCTTCTGAAGATGAGTGTGGCAACAACAATGGCGCAGGAGTATACAACCTAAGTGTCTCAAAGATTATGTTTTTAAGGTAAGGTAGTTTTGATAAGTCAGACTCCTCCAACAAACGCTCTTGTCCCACTTGTGTTTCCAATTCATCTCTTGTCCTCTTCAACACCTCTTGATGGTTCAGCACACAGGATAATGCCCACTCTAAAGTTACAGCTGATGAATCAGTTCCAGCAACCAGCATGCCCTTTAGTGTAACTCAACTAGATTAATTAAGTTCTCAAACAATAGAGAAAACGAAAGAAAAACAGTATGAGACAGAGAAAACTTTTACCAAAGCAAGGCCTTTGATGATTTCGTCAGTGTAATAATCAGGTTGCGATTCCTGCAAACTGAGGAGATGATCAACCATGGTATTTGCAGGTTGTTTCTTGCTGCGCTGTTCTTCCAGGAGTCCATTCAAGAAGGTGTCAGTTTTGGAACTGATCTTCTTGAGCCTCTTCTCCAAGTTTTCAAAATCAAACAGCCTCAGTAAGGGCATGAAATCGTTCTTGTTATTGGCGCCGGACAGCTTCAGAAGCTCCGAAACCATGGCCCTGAACTGCCGGGCCTCTTCCACATCGGCCATGTCGCAGTCGTCGCCGTAGTACCTCTTTCCTGAGATCATCCTCATTATGTTGTTGAAAGTCATGTCGTAGAACTTGGAAGTGAGTTCCACTTCGGCGAAGTCGCTCGACGCGTCCTCGGCGAGCTTCCGGATGAGTCTGTGCGTTTCGTCCCTTCGAATATCGGCAAAGGTATTGATGCGGTGTGTGGAGAGGAGTTCGAGGGCGGTGATGCGGCGGAGGTTGCGCCAGTGGTGGCCGTAGGGGGAGGAGCCAAGGGTGGTGTAGTTGTAAAAGATGTATTTGCCGGAGAGGAAGCGGGGCCGGTTGGCGAGGGCGATGTCGTTTTTGGTGAAGCAGTGTTGGAAGAGGGAGTGGGAGGAGACGACGACGACGAGGCGTGATCCGAACCAGAGGGAGATGACGTGGCCGTAGTTGTCGGAAAGGGCTTTGAAGGTGCGGTGGAGGGGGCGTTTGAGGTGGTGGAGGTTGCCGAATATGGGGAGAGAGGGTGGACCTGGCGGAAGGTTCTGGAACTTTCTGGCTTGGAGAAGAAACTGGAAAAGGAGAAAGAGAAGGAGGTAGAGGAGAGAGTAAGATAAGATGGAAAGAAAAGGGATCTCCATGGGAATTGCCATTGATGCTTCTTAGTCTTGTGTTTGTCTTTGCCCATTCAACTA
Source organism: Vigna reflexopilosa (assembly GCA_027742785.1). NCBI lineage: Eukaryota > Viridiplantae > Streptophyta > Magnoliopsida > Fabales > Fabaceae > Vigna > Vigna reflexopilosa. Next base: position 19,594,210 of record CM050911.1, read on the forward strand.
CATATTTATAGTACTCCATTCTTGCCAAATCACCTTCCATGCATGGCTTTTGCAAATATGCATTTTTTTTTTTTTATTACTGAACATAAAAGATAAGTTATTTTTTTTCAGTAAACACTTCTTTTTTATATAAAAATGAGCTGTGATAAATATATGATACTAAATATATTAATTTTATTTGTTATTTCTTAATTTCACTTTCAAAATATATTAATTTTTATATGTTAAATTATCTTTTTAAGTCATAAAAACACCAAAACTACAATAAATAATCAAAATTCTACTTGTCCTCATAAAGCATTTAATCATATCAACACTAGGAGATGCCAAACACTTCTAAAATATGTTAAGTTCTATTGAACTCAGTAAATTTTTAAAATTTTGGAAATTTAAAAATTTAAAAATATTAAAGTTATCCATATCATTATTTATGTGACTTCCCAAAATATTAGTATGGTCAAAATGGTAAAATAATAAATAAGCACATAACTAATTATTGAATCAATCCTTAAACACTTTAATAGTCTATAATTACATATTATCGATTTTATAGTTTTGTTTAATTTTTCATGATCTAAATATTTTATATAAATTAAATTTCGAATAATGTTTGCGTAAATATTTATTTTTCACTATAATTTTAAAAATTATCATTTTTAATTAATAAATAAATATCTTATTTAAAATATCTAAATAATTAAAAACAATAAAAAAAATTCATCATAAATGAATAAGCCCAAAAAAAAGTGTCCCAATAACTCAAAAATGTAATCATAAACAAAATTTCCACATTAGAATTTTCTATTATTATTTTAAAAAATAAAAGAGTAAAATATATGTTAGTGTCAACAATAAGGCAATGGAAACTATTGTTAATTTTTCTTAAAAGTAAAAATATTCATGTTAGAGTGTATCTAGTATAGACTAAATTAATGTTAATAAAAAATAAATAGTAAAATAAACTAGGTTATTATTTAGTATAATTTATATTATTTTTACTTATTTTTAATATTTATATTTATTTAAGTTAAAGGTAATTAAGTTGATACTAATTTTATTTATTTTATTATTTATTTAGGTCAGTCAATTGGACGGTAATGGTCAATGTTAATTTATATGTCAAATATACATTAGTTTTAATATTAAGACCCATATTTAAAGAGGATAAATCTTCTTATTCATAATTTTTCTCTCATTTCATTTATATTCATAATTCTTATACTCATCTCATTCACTCACACTCATCTTTTTTATTTACACATTTCTTCTTCATCACACATATTTTTAGTGTTGATAAAGTTTCATCATAATTCATTGAATGAATAAAAGTGAACAAGTGTTTGGAATAATTAAAATTCCAAATCTTCTTTTTCAAGTTTTTCATATAAATTTGAACAGGTGGAGCATCTTGTCTCCAACTTATCTGATGAAAATAAAAACTTAAAAGACACGCTGATGAAGTAGAGTCACATTTACTTAGAGACTAGATGACACAATTTATGTTATAATCAATTTTTTAGTTAGTCGCTCATCATTAATATCATCTTCTTTAATTCAAATTAAACCTCATCCTTATATAAGAGGACAACACGATGATCATTATTATGATAACAATTTTTTTTTTATATTTATTCATTTATAATATCTATTACTATTGATTTTTTCACATGGAAAAGAATTCATAAACATGTCATACATTTTTATGATTGTAATATGTTTTATTATAATATTTATTAGTAGTTTATTTCATTTAAACATTGATGAGTGCAATGTTCTTTATTTTAGTAGTTCAAGTAAACTACATTAAATACTTGCTAAGTGGCTGGTAAGACTCCGACAAATGTACCGAATTGTATTAAGTAATATAAAATGGTAAGATCAAGTATCGTTTTTCAAAAGATTCACGACAATAAACAGTTGTGCTTTTGTTTAACCAATTAAGACTATAAGAACAATATTTTGGGGTTTTTGAATGCAAAGTACAGAAAAATAAACATGAATGTAATTTGATCAATTGAGGCTAAACACTAGAATGAATGGATGAAGTTGATAATATGTGATGAACATGTTGTTGGGGTTTAGATTTCACCTAATCACTCTCATGCATATAAGATATCATCTTCTTCATTAATGTTAATGCCATTTTCTAATTTACTTAAAACTCGATGTCTCGGTGAAGAAAACATATCCTTAATTACTAGTTTACAATGTCTTGTCTCCCTAGCAATCAATTCTACATTACATACGCACAGAAACTTAAGGCAACCAAAACTCATATCTCCATTCCTAGGCAATACTGCTTTTGGGAGAGATTCCCCATATCTAGATTCCCTCGTATGTGTCCATATCAACAAAATCAATTGTCATGCTATGAATGAGTTAAACAATGCAATGCATAGAGTATAGAGGAAAAACCCTAACAATGAATGAAAAGAGCATATATCAATAATAAGAATCAATTCAAATACAAGAGTTTAGATGTTACATCATTCCCCAACAACACATAAAGTCTAGTTCCCCATTGTCATGGAAGAATTAGATGTACATGGAATGAAAGAGATAGAAAAACACTAGAAAGAGAAGAGGAGAGTTGTCACATCCCCAAATCTGCCCCCAAGGGGGTGAAAAACGTGTTTCTATGATCAAGCCATCAAAAGATATAAACTCTAGGACGTCTGGGTCTTAAATAGATCATAAAAATAACAGAAAACAGGTTCAAACCCACATCGTCAGCGCTCAGCGCCCCACTTAGGGCGCCTAGGCGTGAAACAGTGAGTATTGGTGCTTAGGGCCGCTCAAAGGGCGCCCAGGCGGTATCTACGGTACTAAGCTAGCGCTCAGCGATACTAGAATGATGCTCAACGGTATCTTTTTCTGGGTTCCACCACGCAGCGGTACAAACTGCCGATTAGCGCCAGTAGCAGCTTTTCAGCACTCTCTATTTTTGTTGTTCTGTTCGTCCCTTTTCAGTTCCAACTCCTCGATACTTTTTCTCTTCTTCCAAATCATCCAATAACCTACAAAATTAAGGGAAGTTAGTGATAAAATCATTAAGTATAACCTCAATTCTCTTATTCATAAAACTAAAGCGAAAACATGAGTTAAAGCAAGTTTCTAAATCAAAAAATGTGCATTTAATATCAAAATTGAATCACATATAACCGTATATTTAACTATTATCAGTGGCCTAAAAAATTTAAGTCAATTTTGTGTCATGCTTAAGCTACCTCCTTAGTTTCACACTTAAACCTATTGAATTCAAGATTATATGAACTACCTTTAAGGCTTAGTAATCATAATGCCAAGCTTAAACTGCATATTTTATGCTTAAGAGATCATTCAAATGGATGTCGCATGTCAAATATAAATTGCAGGTGATACAGTCTCACATAGTCACTTAAGTGTGTCTAAACTCACATTAAACAATAAATAACTATCTTGTTCAAAGTGTTTAAACGAGTGCTTTAAACAAAATTTTTTTCTTTCACTTACATTTTCTTCTATGTCATTTCAAGTGACATATTTTTGCCAAAACTAGAATCATTTAACATGACCACATACTCTCTTAAGCAAACAAACCATTTTTGTCACGATTTATGATGGTTAGCTATTTAAAAATCTTAGACTTTCTCTTTTCACAAATAAAAACTTTTATGATGATTTTTTTTTGTCATTACTGCTTATGACAAAGTGATGTTTTCAATCTAAAAGCTTTTTTGAGACTTCCTTTTGTGACAAGTGGTGGCATTTTTTGTCATATGTTTTTCTAATCGACTTTTTAATATTTTGTGACAATTTTTTATCACAAAACATTATATTTCAGTGATATTAGTGTCATTGATAATGGATGACAAGTGTTTTATAATGATGCTGCACATGACTAAGTAGTGAATAACTTATGTCTACATTAGATTTAGTGTTGTACAAATAAGCTTAAATAGTGTAAATGGTATGTAAGTATTGTCCAATAATGACCAAGATATTTTGTCTTCTTCTTTTTTATGAAAATGGACATATTTAAAATATATTACGAATTTTAAGTAAGTCGTCCATGGAGATCACAACTTCATTAACAGAAGTCACGTTGTTCCTATTCCCATCATTGCTTATGTTGTTATCTGTTCTGCCTTCTATTAGGATATATCCAATTATTTCTCTTTCTAATAGTTACACTGAAATCGTGTTCCCATATTAAAACTTCTAATTTAAAATAAAAAATTAAAATTCATCATCCTCAAACATAATTTCTTCTTTTTCAAACTTTCATTAAAATTGTCTTTGATCTCTTAAAATAAAAATTTAAAGTCATTTTATTTCAACACAAATTTTATTGATAAAGTTGTGATCACCATGCATGACTTACCTAAAATTCCTAATATATTTTAAATTTTTCTATTTACGTAATTTCGGACCAAATCTATCCCATTTCCATAACATAAAATAAAAATCACATAATCATTAACAATATTTCAACAATATCCAAGTTATGACTAATTTATTTTCAGAGTCCACTCATATCATATCATTGTTCTTCATAATATTAACTTATTCCCAAATTATATCCAAATCGTTTAGATATTGTATTGACATACATTATTTTTTTATCTATTGAGTAGCATTTTCTCTCTCATGCTTAAGGAGAGACACTTAGATACTTTTCCAATAGTGTTTTACATCTTAACACCCTTCTACAGAGTCAACATACATATACAAAATGAATAATGTCTAAATTTCCCTATATTTTTTATAAAATGTGTGACATTTAAATTCCACTCTATCAAGTTGTCATACCTAGACAATATGACATACAAATGCCCCTTTGTCTAGTTATCAAAGGAGTAGGCATCAATAAAAGAGTGTCTGAGAATGAGTGAAATGCACCATTAATACAAAGCATTTCTACCCTACTAGTTTAAAAGGTGAAAAATGTATCTCATAATAGTAGTATCGACCTATAAAAAAAATACAAAAATTACATAATTAAACTAATTACGTAATAGGATTTAGTTGTTACACCTTCAAGAAACACAAACTTATATAAAGTTGTGGCATCATACATATAAATCACCTTTGAGTAAACATATAAATCACTTTTGAGAAACATGTGATAACGGTTGAAGAATCGTTATTTTTATACTTAAATTTGATACTAAACACACCTTTTATGACTTCAAAAATAGTTTGAAATCATGCTTTTTGCTTAAGTTAGAGAATAAGAGAGTCAAATCTGGTTTTCTTGGTTTTATGCTTGGTTTTCCTTGATTTAGCAGGAATAAACATGAATTGGATGAAGGAATTTGAAGTAGTAAGGAGTTGAACTCAGAAGAAGTGGAAGAAAGGCACAAAAGAAGAATCACAGCCACCGCTCAGCGCCAATTACCGCTGAGCGCTAGTCTTGATGATGAATTCACTGGACGACGCTTAAGCGCCAACGCCGAGGGGAAAATCAAGTGCTGCAGCCATCGCTGAGCGCCAACCTTTTCAGAGAGTTCATTGCCTCCCGCTTGGGCGTCAACACTGAGCGTTATTCTAGAGAGGATGCACCTACTACTGAGTAGTAATCCACCGTTGAGTGCTAGTCTCTTGGGCCTGGGCCAATTTCTGCTGATTTTTATGAACTATATATTGATTTGCACAACCCAAAGAGGCTATCTTTGGACAAAAAGAGGCGTAGAAACACTTTTTTCACCCTCAGATGCGGATTTTGGATGCGGACGCTCCAATCTACAATTTCTAGGGTTCTATCTTTCATTCTTTTCATCTAGTTTCACCGTGTCTATGGTGAACTAAACCTCCATTGTTGTTGGGGAAACGATGTAATCCTTTGAAACTCTCATGTATTGAATTGATTATGATTATATATGCTTTACTTTATTAATTGTTAGGGTGTTTCCTATGCACTTTATTCATGTTTTGTTTAACTTATTCAATTGCATGATCATTGATTTTATCGATATAGACACATACGGGGAAATCTAGACTTGGGGAAATTATCTCGAGAGCAATATTACCTAGACATATGGATAGGAGGACCGATTTCCTTTAAGCTTCTGTACGAATGTAATGTATGATCAATTGTTAAGGAGACAAGACATTGTAAACTAGTAATTAGGAGTAGGCTCTCTTCACTGAGACATCGGGTTTAGGTTAAATTAGAAAGTGACATTGACATTAATGAAGGAGTTGAATTCGTAAATACATGAGAGTGGATAGGATAAAGTCGTAAACCCCAACAACATAATTCATCCATATAACATTCACCTACGTATTTTCTTGGTCAATTGATAAACCTTTGCATGCATGTTTATTTTCTATTTTTCATTCTAAAACCTAAATTTCATTTGTCAAGTCTTAAATAATCAACAAATCACATGATTGTCTAGGCCAATGAGTCTCTAGAGAAAATGATACTTGGTCTTACCATTTATATTACTTGATACGATTTGGTACACTTGTCGGAGTCTTAACAAGTTTTTGGCGCCATTGTCGGGGACTCGTGGTTTAACTATTCTATTCGTGTTATTATTGATTAACTTTGACTTGATTTTTTGTTTTTGGTTTATTTTTGTTTTATTATAAAAAAAATCTTTTTTTAGGCTTTTGTTTCTTGTGTATGCAGGATACAATTCGTACTAGGAGCAAGAAAAATCAAGAACCTCTTCTAGAAGGCTTGAGTGAAAGTAGAAGGAGAAGAAAGGTACGAACAGTTGTAATAATTGTAATAATTTCAATAAGGCTTAATACCACTCGTGGTCCCAATTTTTATCAGTTTTGTTTGAAATGGTCCTAATTTTTTTAAAATGTTCAATGTAGTCCTCAACATCGTAATTTGTGTTCAATTTAATTCTTTTTGCAAACGCCGTTTAAATTGTTAACGACCAAATGTCCAATTGTGCAATTAGTGAATGACATGCCATTTAACTACTGACGTGGACAGTTTAAGGCGTAGTGAGGTGGATGTGGTTACTGAGGCATTGCCACCTGTCAACCCCTTCCCCATCCAAAATTAGGGTTTTTAGATTTAGGGAAAGGGATCTCATGCGGCTCTTCTCAATTCTTCCTTGCGGCGCAAATTAGGGATGGATTTGCAGGTATGTGAAGAAGCTTAGTGGTGTTGTGGCTGGCGAGATGGTGGAAAGGGTGATGACGGTGATCCTTGCGGCTGCACATGGTGTCGCGACATGATTGAGATTGAACGGAGAAGACGAAGATGTTCTGATGCGCGATGATTGGAGGAGTGATGTTGATGCTTCTCGTCTGATCGCAATTTTGTGTGCAGGTTTTGAACTGGTTTCGCGAAGGAAATTGCAGCCACCGCTCAGCACCATTCAGCGTTGAGCGCCAGCTTTGCTGAAAAAGACTTTGTCAAACGCTTAAGCGCCTACCGCTGAGCGCCAAAACCAACGCTTAGCGCTGGCCTCTCCAGTGAAGCCACTGCCAGACACTTGGGCGTGAATGTTGAGCGTCCCACTTGAGTGCCGCACCTACCGCTGAGCGGTGGACCCAGCGCTGAGCACTGTACTTTGGCTTGGGTCATTTTTCTGTAATTTTTCACAGTTTATAAATAGATCAGTACAACCCTTAGAGGGTATCCTTTGGCAGAAGAAGACGCAGAAACACCATTTCTCACCCCTTGGAGGCGAATTTTGGATGCGAAAGCTCCAACCTACAATTCTAGGGTTTATCTTTTCATTATCTTCATTATTTTCATCTAGTTTAGCCATGACAATGGTGAACTAAACCCTATTGTTGTTGGGAAAAACGATGTAATCCTTTGAAACTCTCATATATTGAATTATTCTTCATTCATATGCTTGATTTCATTATTTGTTAGTGTATTTCCTCTATTATAATTACATGCTTTGAGATAAGACATTATTCAATTGCATGCTCTTTGATTATCTGTATGGACACGTATAGGTATATCTAGATCTAGGGAAATCTCTTGGGAGCAATATTACCTAAACATAGAGATAGGAGGCCCAATTGCTTTAAGCTTCTGTGCACGTTAATGTAATGCATGAATAATTACTAGGGAGACTAGACATAGTAAACTAGTAATTAAAAGTAGGCTCTCTTCACCGAGACATCGGGTTTAGGGTAAATTAGAAAGTTGCATTAACAATAATGAAAGAGTAGAATTCTTAAAGATATATGAGAGTGGATTAGGAGGATTCATAAACCCCAACAACATCATTCATCCATATTACATTCAACTGCCAATTGATCAACCATTTTGCATGCATATTTCAATTTTCATTATTTGCATATAAAAACCTTAATTTTCGTTTCATCAAGTCTTAAAAAATTAAATCACATGAAAGTTTAGGCCTAAGAGTCCTTTGGGAGACGATACTTGGTCTTACCGTTTTATTACTACTTGATACGATCTGGTACACTTGTCAGAGTCTTAACAACATGGTGGTGGCGACGACCTGAGGCAGTGGTGGCAAGGTAGGCACTGCTTGTGCTGCGAAGAAGAACTGGCTTGTCGTTGTTGTTGTTGGGTCGTGTTTCTGGGTTCCACTCGTGTAGGTGCGTATTGATGGTGGTGAGGTAGTGTCACGACGGCGCTCGTAATGAAGGGAGAGTGGTGGAGCATTTGGAATAGCAGTGTGACCATCTGGTTAAGGTTTCAAAATGTCTAATGATGGAGGTGTGAAGATGGTGGCTGGCCGTGAGCGTGACAACGACAGTTAGAGTTGGGTGGTGGCTAGGGTTTATGTGTAGGGGGAATTAGGATTTCTGGAGGGAGGAGATGATGATGACGTGTCAAGGGTGATGTGTCACTAATTGCACAACTGGACATTTGGCCGTTAACGATTTAAATGACTTTGCAAAAAGGAATAAATTAAACACAAATTACGATCTTTAGAACTAGATTGAACATTTTAAAAAAATTAGGACCATTTCGAACAAAGTTGACAAAAATTGAGACCAACAGTGGACATTAGAACTACAGCAATGACATCGTCAATTTCTTGAAATACCACTCTAGTTAAATAATCATAATGGTGAAAGTGCATGGTTAACCCAGTCTAAATGACCCCTAAATGAGAAGGAACTTTTCAATGCAATACATGTCTCACAACAACTCTGTCAACAAAATACTAAAAATACGACCAACGGATGATAAACCTTATATCTAATACCAATACAATCAAAATATTACAAATAGAAATATCGAACTACAACAAAAATACATCAATAAAAGTATATAGACATATTTCAAGTAAAAGTGTAATAAAAAGAAGTTTAAACTTCTAATAAAATTAAATACATATTAATTATGTTTGCATAATCAAATATCTAGTTTATCTTAATTTTAATATTATAATCCTATTTCTTACATTGCCTTTAATTATACTACTGTTAATTTTAATTATAATTTTAATGCTAATTAAAATTTCAATATTATTTTTAATTTTATTAATAATTATAATGATTTAGCTTAAACTAATTTAAATTTTAATTCTAATGATATTCTAATTTTAATATAATCTTTTTTTTTCTAGTTGTAACAAAAAATATTTATACTTTAATTAAGTGTACATAATTTAAAAGTACATAAAGAAATCATATGTTACTAATTTGGTTTTGATGCATGCTTCACTATGGACAAAATCAGTAGGTTCAAGAACTTCGATGACTAAAAAAATATGGTGGCATGGCAAGAACTCATGGTGTGGAATGTGGTAAAATCACAATGAACATGAGAAACCTGAATTGAGGAGCAACAAACTTGTAGTAGTGGCTGAAGGACTTATTAGATACTATTTTCATGTTTGAAGAATCTCTTCTAAATGTACAAGTCTTGAAGTGCATAATGAGAGTTTTAAGATGTTACGTAGCCAGTGAACTAAATTTTTGGGAAAACCGGTGAAACGAAAGATAAGGAAGAAACTAACTATTTGGAAAGGTAGAATATTATCAGGGAGAGATAACTTAATTTCTTCCGTTATAGGAGCATTGCCTCTATTCTTCTTGTCAATATACTAATTACTGGAAAGTGTAGCAAAAACAATGAAGAGGATTCAAACAGAGTTTCTATTGGAGAGAACATGTATAGCTTAGGTTAGTTGAGAAATTTGAAAGAATGTGGGAGACAGTGATTCAAGGATATAAAGGTGTTTAATGAGGCTCTATTAGTAAAATGAAAGTGGAGGTTGATGCCAAATAAGCAAGGGTTGTGGAAGGAGGCGGTGGAATCAAAGTATGGAAGTTGAAGGGAATTCTGAAAGCAAGATAGAGTCCTGGTGGTGGAGGGTCTTCAAAAAGGTGCGTGGGTCTATAAAACAAGAAAAATGGTTTGATAAGGTAATGGAAAGAAAAGTAGGAAGAGGAAATAAAATATTTCTTTGGAAGGATAAATGGTTAAGGGAGTAGAGTTGGGGACAAAATATCAAAGAGTATATCAAAATTCAATCACACTACTGTAAAATTAGCATATAATATCACGCGTTCAACATCCAATTACTGAATAGTCAACGTTAACAATAATTGATAGCAATTTTTCAAATAAAAGCTTAATTAAGATGTTAGATTTAGGTTTGTCCGACGTCAATTGGTTATAAGACGTCGGGTATTGAGAAGTTCGACGTCCCACTGGAAAAATTTTGCAAAACCGTTTGGCGCGAAGGTGAAAATGTACTTACATATGACGTTGAATGTCTTAGAATTAGACGTCAAAAGGTTATAAGATGTTGAATGCCCTATAATCAAATGTTATATGTTAATTAATTCAATAAAAATTTGGACGGGAAGTTAAAAATTCGTTTACTTTATCACCCTCTTCTCTGCTGAAACTTTTCTCGAACGAAGCTTGGCGACAAATACATGTAATTTTTCTTTCATTTTATACAAATGCATATTGATTAAATACTTTAGGTATGATTTTTGTTTTTTTTTACCAATTGTTTTTGTGTTCTCCTTGATAGGCGCGTTCTACTTTTTCTCTCACTAGCGACAACACTTTATTCCGACGAACCCAGCTTTTTGAAGGTTAGCTTTCATTTTCGTTTTCAAGAACTTGTTTGTTGTTCTTGTTTATTGGACTTGTTTGTTGTTCATACTATACTACACATTATACATCCAAGCTTTAGGGTAAAACTGAGAGTATATTGAAAACAACTCCAAATGACTTGAAAATTTGTTCAAAGCGCCAAAATATCATGAGCAGCCCCATAAAAAATTTTAGATGAAAATTCAAAGTTTAAGTATGTGAAATATTTTTGCAAAATTTGGAAAAAAACAAAAAAAAAACTTGACGAAAAATAGAAAACACCATTTTTTTTTTGAAAATGGAGAAGGAACAGCCGGCTACGCAGGCTACCACGAGATTTGAAATTTTTTGAAAATAACATTATTTTGGTGAGCTACTCATCAAGATGATTGGGCTTCTTTCACATATCATCGAGCTCCCTATATCCTCCTCTGAGGTATGCACAAGCACCCCCAAGCTAACAACACATATGACCGAGCTACTCTCCAATGAGTTGTGATGCCAAACTAAATCAATCAAGGTTCCCTAAGGTAACCAAGCTCCACACAGAGATGTCTGAGCTTTCCACCTGCTCTCTTAGGCTAGTTGGGCTCTCCAATTGCTCGTCATCTGAGCTCTCCATCATGGTCTCTTCTTCTTTTGATAAAGAGAGACAATTTGAGCGTTTTAAGGAGATTTTCAGGCAATTGGAGATTACTATACCTATGACTGAAGCACTGCAGCAAATTCCTGCTTATGCAAAGTACATGAAGCAGTTCCTCAAAGAAAAGAGATATCTAGATGAGGAAACTATTGAGGAACATGGTACTTGTAGTCTGGCTTTGAAGAAGGAACGTCCTCTAAAAGTGAAAGATCCAGGAAGTTTTACCATTCCTTGCATCATTGGGAATGTGAAAATAGGGAAAGCCCTAATTGATTTAGGGTCAAGCATTAATTTGATTCCCATATATGTGCTTAAGAAGATTGATGGTCTTAGAGTGAAGCCGACAAAGATTTCTTTGCTAATGGTGGATGGATCACCTAATAAACCTTATGGTGTGGCGAAGGATATTGTGGTTTGATTAGAGAAACTTGAATTCCTGGTTGACTTTGTAGTGATGGAGATGGAGGAGGATAAGGAAATCCCAATTATTCTTGGAAGACCGTTCATTAAAACGGCTAAAGTAATCATCAATGTGGATGATGAGATGATAGTGCTTCATGACCGAGATAAAGAGGTGATCTTCCATGTCTTCAAAACGGAGCAGCAGATTAAAGAGAAGAAGACTAGTCATAAAACTGCATTTCAAGATGCACCAGTGACTAGCCATAAAGCTGCCAAGTCAGTCATCAAAGGTAAAAATTATTTCTTGTCACAGATTAAGGAAGAAGAAAAAGATGACAAAGGAAGGACAGTTCACTATGACTTGGTGGATGCACAATTTAAACTTGGTACCCATGTGAGATTCAAGAACAAGTTGTGGGTTGTTAAAGATTTTAATGAGAGTGGAGTGATAGAGATTGAAGCTCCATATTCAAGACAAGTCAAAATGGTGGATCAAAAGCAGTTGATGAGTTGGTATGATGAAAGCAAGAGAAACACCAACATTGAAGATGGAACTTAAGCTTTATTAGGTCAATCTAGTGACGTTAAAAGAGCGCTTATTGGGAGGCACCACAGTTATTTAAAAAAATTGATTTTTATTTTGGTGTGTAATTTTTAAATACTTTGGAACATTGTTTTGTTGGGTTATGATACTGCTAAGGCATAACATCTACTGATGGAGGCTAGATGATTGAATATCTACTGAAGGATACTAAGAAGGAACACCTACTGACGGGTGATGGTAAGGTTTGGACCTACTGATCGGTGTTGGAGGATTCATGGGTCAGGCTCGTGACATTAAACAAGCGGTACCTCGGAGGCAACCCAGTTGATTGAATTTATCTTTGTTTGTTTGTTTTCATTCTGTTCTAATTGCATTATAGGGGTTTGATTGTTGAATTTTTGAGTAGTGTGAGAGACTAAGTGTATTGATTAAGTGAGAGTGTGTGAAGTGTGTGGAAAAGATATGAAAATCGAAAAATTGAGAGTATAAGTTGAGAGTGTTTGATCAAGAACGCTTAGGGCAAGCTAGAAAGGAGAAGAGATATGTTACGCTCATCGCTCAGCGCCAGGCTGGCGCTGAGCGCGACTTCTGTTGAGTTGGGTCTTTGGGTTTTAAATTGGGCTCAGCATGAGTTGGCCCATTAGAAATTTCACTTACCCTAGGTCTTTCCCTAGCTACCTCATTCAGCCCCCACTCATTCTAGCTACTCAAAGCCCTCTCCAAAGGATTCTCTCCACTTTCTCTTTCATCCCTCTTAAAAAAATCCTTCCTCCACCCATTTTTGCACCACTTCTCCATCCAAGTTTGGGGATTTGTGAGAGCACTGTTGTTAGGGGTTGATTTCTTCAATTTCATTGGGCATTTTCCACACATTAAGCATCTCTACCCAAGTAAGTACATGCATTTTACATTTTAGGGTTTTGAAAGCATGATTTTGAATGAATATTGTTTTCTAAGCATGATTCTTGAGGGATTTTGATGTTTATGCATGATTGGTTGAAATAATCACTTTTTGGTCCGATTAAAATGCTTGATTGAGGACTAGAACTATGAAAAATGCATGAGGGTAGTGTTTGAAGGCCAGCTAGGGTTGTTTTCAAAGTATGGATTGTTTATCGCTCAGCTTCAGACTGGCGCCAAGCGCGAGTTCTGCAGGTTCTAATTTTTTGATTGCTGGCCTTTGTGTGATGTTTGGTTAGACGTTTTTGATTGCAGGTGACGCTGAGGGGCCCTGTTTTTCCCTCAGCGATGATATGGGAGTATGTTGGAGCTTGCTTTGTGTCTTACTCATGCTTAAAAATACTTCTTGTGGTTTTGTGAATTATATTTGATGCAGGGATGGCCTCCTCATCAGGGAAGAGAATCAAGACCGTGGGAACTAAGAGGAAGGAACCAAAGCGTCCCTATTCTAACAAATTCCTCTCTAGGAAGCATGAACAACACTTCTAGATAGTCCAAGACCGAAGACTCTTGATGGAACAGAAAGCGGGGTGGATGCCAAACTTGGCCCCACAATTTGGAGAGGAATTAGAGAGTAGAAATTGGGAGAATGTAGCTGCTTACCCTGCACCAGCCAACATAGCAGTAGTCAAGGAATTTTACACTAACACAAGGCCTTTTGGCAACACACACACAGAGGACTACATGAGCTTTGTCAGAGGAAAAATTATTTGGTATGATCCTGATTCTATTAACAGGTTAATGCATACTGAATGAACTGGTGTACAGTGTCAATTCGCACTGAATATGGAAGAGGAAGCAGATTTTGATGACATGGATAGGATACTGTGAATTCCTGGAGGGCATTTTCAGAGGAATAGGAATGGTGTGCCTGTTCATATTAGGAGAGTTGATTTAACTCCTTTGGCAAAGTACTAAATGGCATTTACACATGCCAACGTTCAGCCATGTTCTCATGTGTCTGACATGTTACCAATGAGGAGAATTGGTAAATTTGAAGATAAATGATTTTGATGATGCTCCAAAAAGATAGACTTAAAGAAGACTGCTATAATAGTTTTAAAAGGACTTTGTAGAATATAAATGTATTAGGAAAGTCTTTGAATATGTAATACTTAGAAAATCTCGTATCTTTGGTGAAGTTACGTATTTAATCGATAATGAGAAGCTATAATCGATTATCCTGAGCTTTCTTGAAAAACTATTTTGCTCTGGAATAATCGATTATTACTCTAAATAATCGATTATCACTGGTCCTGTCGAGAACTGCTTAAGTCCCTGGAATAATCGATTATTCCTCAGAGTAATCGATTATCACTTTTTGAAAACCTCTGTAACGGACTTGAATAATCGATTATAACTTACAATAATCGATTATCATTGGCAGTTGTAATGTGTATTTTCAAAATCAGACCTGTAGGCTATATATAGGTGTTCTAAACCCTTAGAGGGAAACTCTAAGCCTTTTGTAGAATAAAATTTGTTTGAGGAAGTTCTCCAAAAGCTTGTTCAAGTACTTTGTTTGGTCTCATGAATAGGAGAAGCTCGCGTTTCGTGTGTCGATAGTCGGAGTGGTTCTCTTCGAGTTGGCAACGTGGTCATCTTTCGGTTCGTCTGTCGATGGAAGATTTTAATTTGCGTTGTTTCGGTTCGTTTGTTGAAGGAAAGTGCAGATTGCCCGCTTCCGATTCGTTGGTCGAAGGAAGCACCCTTCTGGTTCATTCATCGAAGGAAGGTTCTATCATCATATTTTCTTTCACTCTATTGTAATCTGTTAAACTGTTTTTAGTGAAAATGTTAATCACTTTTTATAGTGATTAACAACTGGATGTAGATTCTTTTGAATCGAACCAGTATAAAAATTCAGTGTGTCATTTTTCTACTCCCTACACTCTTTACTGTTTTATGCACATCAACTGTTTGATAAATTTTCTGTAAGAAAATTTACCCTTAAAGCTGACCATTTTTAATTTAAGTTGTGACCGAACACGCTTTCCGCTTATTACTTTTATTCCACTGCGCAACTCTATAACAATACCAATTTTATCCGATACCAACATTTGGTATCAGAGCTTGCTTTGATATTCTTTTAAACTTTTCGAAAATCTGGTATATGTTGAGGGTGCTTCTATTAACAAACCACCACTTTTTACTGGTGATAATTATTCGTTTTAGAAAGTCAGAATGGAAATTTTTATGGGGTCTGTTGACAGAGGCATCTGGGAAGCAGTACAAAATGGTCCTTATATTCCTAAAAGTACAGTTGAAGGTGTAGAATTAGAAAAACCATATTTTGACTGGACTGCTGAGGAAAATAGAAGAGCCCAATTTGATATTAAGGCTCGGAATATAATTTTATCTGCACTAACCCTTGATGAATTCTTCAAAGTTTCTGTTTATAAAAGTGCACAAGAAATGTGGAAATTTTTAAGACTCAATTATAATGAAGTCATAGATGTAGATAAGTTGACACTGTCTGATTCAAGCTCTACATCAAACTCCTCAAACTCAAGCAATTCCAATGAACAAGAAAATATATGCTTGATGGCCAACGATGAATCACCCTGAAGCAAATTCTTGAAGAAAAAAGAGGACAAACAAGGCTCCTTTTCACGCTTCAAATGTTATGGATGTGGTGAAAGAAGCCATGTGAAAGCTGACTGTTCAAGCAACAAAAGAAGTAAAGAAAGAAAGCAAAAGAAAATTCACAAGAAAAAGAAGGCCTACATCACTTGGGAGGATAATGCATCAAACACTTCTAGTTCAAGTGATTATGTTAAAGAAGAAAACTTATGTTTAACAGCTAATACTAATGACACTGCAAGCCAAGTAAGTGATTCCAGCATTGAAACTAGTGAGTTTGATTTGCAAAAAGCCTTTCTTGAATTGCTAAATGAATCTAAAAAATTGGATGCTCACTGGTACAAAAACGGGCTATAACGTCATGCGGTCAACGTCTAACCGCCCAATTCGCAACATTAAAAATGACTGGTGGAATTATCGTAAATAAACTCAATCGCTCCACGTCCTCTATTGAAACCGTTCGCCGACTAATATTTATTAACGACAAACAAAGATCATATAGACGTAATCTAAAATGTGCTAACGTCAAACAAGGGCCAGAACGACGTAAAACAATGACCTTAGAAACACTTAACATCATTTTGAGAAACAACTCACATTTAATTTAAAATAAAAAAATAACGAAATAGTGGTTTGCTTCCAGCAGTATCACTCTACCCACATTTGACGTCCACCATGCTAAATATTTGACGTTTTATATGATAGAGAGTGAATCCGTTTTTTATTCTTTATTTCTTTTCTCTTTTAAACCAAACAGAACATCGCCCACTTTATGGTTTCGACGTTTATACCAATGTAGAACGTCGAACAATTTGGGGTCTGACGTGATGGTCCTTGGTGTATGAAACCTAGGTAATCACATAACTTCAGTTAAGGAATCAATTGACGTTCAATACAAAATAAATAAATACAAAATTCTGTTTTAAATAATATGACGTCACAATAACAAAAGATGGACGTTGTATATTACAGCTAGTAGTTATTCTTTTATTTTTCTTTTAAATCAACCAATAAAACGTCAATTTAAACTGGCTTTGACGTCAACATTAATTATTTTAAGTAGACATCCATTCATAAAATTTCTCCTATGAACTCCATCTTTTAATTTTTTTTTTGTATTTTCTGTTATCTCATTCTGCGAGTAGTTATTCTTTTATTTTTCTTTTAAATCAACACATATAACGTCATTTTATACTGGCTACGATGTTTTATTAATTAGTTCCTTTCTTATTATTTTTTCTTCTTCTTTCAAAACAACTATATAACGTCGAATTCTTCTATGCATTCGATGTCTACTGAGTTGTGTTTTAGTGTAGTTTTTCGCGTGTTTTTCGGTAGCCTAGTACCACCTTCTTCCTTTGCTAGTTTCTTCATAAGAAAAGCTTGCGTCTTTTGCATCTCTAATGGCATTTCAACCAAAAATTGAACTTGGGTCGTTGCCTAGACGTCATGCAAACCGCCAATGAAAAAGAATACAGTGACATGAGAAATAGGCAAGGACCCAGGTACGGTTTTGGTTGAAATACCATAAGAGACCAAAAGAAGCGAGCTTTTCTTACTAGGAAACTACTACAGGGAGAAGGTACTAATACGCTACCAAAAGACACGAGCAAAATTGCACCAAAACACAATGAAAACTCATTTTAATCGGTTCAAATGGAAGATAATCCATCAAAGACTAATTTAATCGGAGTAAAAGTAAGTTTAAACGATTCAAAAGAGATAAAACGCACATGGAAATGGAATGCCGCGTAGTATTTATGGATTCAATATTAATGCTCACAACAACCACTGTGGTAACAGCACAATTAATGCTCACAACCACTACAATGCCTTTCACGTCGAAGCCCCCTAGAATAGACGTTCTATTGGAATTTAAAATGTAAAAAGAAAAAAAAAAGAGCAACCAATACGTCAGATGCTCAAGAAATTCGACATTTATTGTTGGATTATAAGAAAAAAAATTAAACCAAAAAGACACTTTAGAAGTCTGGAGAAATTAACGTCAGCCTCTTTGTTTCTAGCAGCAAATTGCATTTTCCCATATATCATTTAAGTAAACTGTCTTTTATTATTGAAGCCCATATGAGGCCCATATTAGGCCTTTCCCAACAGTAATAATTTATGTAGACATCCATTTATCAAATTTCTTGTAATAACTCCAAGGTTTCTTTGTGTTAAATTTTCTCTTTGTGTTACTAGTATCTCCTTCTAGGTCACAAAAAGGAGTCACTTCTTTGTGGTTTGATTCTGTCATGATGAAAAGCTTGAAGGAATGTTAGTAACACAAAGAAAAAGGTTGATACATTTGGATTTCGGACCCTTTCAAAACGCTACATCTTCCATTCATAAAATTTCTCCTACGAACTCCATTTGTTAATTTTTTTTTTCTTATGTTTTCTGTTATCTCCTTCAAGGACATAAAAAAGCTTGAAGGAGTACAGAAAACAAAAGAAAAAGGTTGATAGATTTTGGATTTTGAATATACAGAGGACGTTATACATTTGGATTTCGGACCCTTTCAAAACGCTACATCTTTCATTCATAAAATTTCTCCTATGAACTCCATCTGTTAATTTTTTTTCTTCTGTTTTCTGTTATCTCCTTCAAGGACATAAAAAAGCTTGAAGGAGTATAGAAAACAGAAGAAAAAGGTTGATAGATTTTTTATTTTTCGAATATACAGACGAAGTCGTATATTTTAATATTCGACGTGTTATTGTAGGTTAAAAAGGAAAAAGAAAAAAAGATAAGAAGTAAAAAAGGAGCGATTTGGCTTCTTGATGAACAATAAAACGTCATGTCCCTAGTATTTTGACGTAATATTAATACAGTACTCATTAATATCACGTCGAGTGGCTTTATCAAACGACGTATTATTTGTGTTTTAAAAAAAAGAGCTATGGTATATTGAGCAATAACCGTTATCCCATATTGAGTATACTGATGCAATGTAACCATGTAACATTAAAATGGACATTTGCAATCATAAAAGTGATTTTATCATATTTAATCAATTATACAATTCAATCACCATTCACTAATGTTTACCAAAAGAGAATTTCATTAATATTCAAAAGATGATTACAACCAGCAATACAAAAAGATGGCTTAGGAAGCCACTTATTACAAAATTAAAATCAAACGACGAATATCCATATTCTTCTGTTGCAGAATTATTGATGATCCCTTCTTGTTGTTCACATCACCTTTCTTTCCATTTTGAGCGGTGATTTTCAATCCTTAGAGTCTTTTGTCAATGACTGTGTCAACTTTCAATTTACCAGAGCCCCAAGAATCTTGTATGCGACACTTTCCTGTTACTAGAGCCCCAAGAATCTTCTGTTGCAGTTAGGTTTTCAATTTACCTGGCCCCAATAATCTTTTTAGCGATTCTGACATTCCATATATATTTTCACCGCATACCATTTAACCCACTCATCTTCTTCAGATTTTGTCAAATCTGTTTTGTTTGCACTCCAAGATTCAGAATTGAGATAGACTTGCTGATGACCAATCCATTTTTCAAAGAGAAATCCTTCTTTCCTGATCGTCCACAATTTTTGTTTTCCTTCTTTTTGATTTTATTTGATTTATCATGAATTCAATTCCTTCTTCAAATGTAGCTCTCCATCCTTTTTCTTTGTTCCAAATCTCTCTTACAATGAACCTCCCACCCGAATTATATTCATTCATTTCGATGAGAGCTACAACCACTGCTTTATATGCTCTATAACCCAATTCCTCTTTCAATCTTATGAGATCTCCATCTTCCTCATCTAAAATTTCCTGAAACAACCAAGTAATACTCATCATATTCATTATCTGTGTTAAGGGAATTTGTCAACTATCAATGTGAAAACAAGTTGCACCTTTGATTTGTCGTCACTTGTTATTATTTTGAATGGATACCAATGGGAGTCCTACACATTCTTCTGCTGAAATGAACACATTTTCAAAGTTGCAGCAAAATGCAAGCTATATTTATAGATGAACTGATGACGTACGATGCTTACTTGAATGAACGTCGAATTCCTGTAGACTTCGACTTTCAAACATCATTCAGTGAAAAAGTAAAAAAGTAAAAAATCTCTTTGGATACTGAAAATAACTGCTTCTAATGAAAAATACGTCGAAGATCTATGAGTCTTTGACTTTAAAGTGAGAGTTTAAAATAAAAAAGAAAAAATAATAAAAAAATGAGCAACCTTTTGCTTCTGGATGAAGATTAAAACGCAATAGCCCTAGCGAACTCCTCGTAATCGGTGCTCAAGTAAAGGTACAAGTAATGGTCTCAACCTTTTGCTTCTAGATGAAGATTAAAACGTCACAACCACAGTGAACTCCTCGTAATTGGTGCTCAGGTAAAGGCACACAATTAATGGTCTTAACCCAACCACTCAAATGCCCTTCACGTCGATGTCGTAACGTCTATGCCCCTAGAGGCTTCGACGTTTGATTGCAAGAAAAGTGAAATATAAAGGAAGTATCCGAAGAAATAAGTTAACAGATTTTGATTTCTTTTGAAGTTGTACCATTTGAAAACCTAACCTACGTATCTTCCCTAACCAAATTCATGTTAACTTTTTCCTTTGTTGTCTCATCCATTCCTTCACTAAACGAAGACATTTCTTTGTTATCCATGAAGGCATGGTGGAATAATAGAGGAAAATGTTAACACTTATGAATTTCAAAAACATTCTCCATTGTTTTCCTTTTTTCCTTTTTTTATTTACTTCCTGTTTTTCGTTGTAATGTATTCCATCATTTTTGGTCTTCATTTTAGATGTTGTGTTTTGTAAAAGGGGATTTCATTTTGAAATCCTTCAAGATATAGGATTTCATTTTGAAATCCTCCAAAGATATAGGCCACCTTCATATGAACTGAGGCCTGAATGCGGCACTTTGAAATTCTAGTCAACAAATTGCAATTTAAAGAACATATATAATACGAAATCTAATAGAAGGACAATGACAAGGAGAAAAAAAACATGAATCCTAATGTGTTCAATACCAAAATATGAAGCAAGGCATTAAGTGAAATGCAATCTATATTTATATATGAACAGATGACGGACATTAGATCGTGTAATTATGGTCAGTAACTTGTATGAAAGTCAATTCCCATCCAATATGACGTTCAAACATCATTCAGTATTAAAGTATAAAATCTCAAAAATCTCTTTGGATACTGATAAAATCTCTTTGGATACTGATAAAATCTCTTTGGATACCCATAATAACTGCATTTGATGAAAACTACGTCGCATATCTTGAGTCTACAACGTTAAGTTTATTGTTTAAAAGAAAAAACAAAACAATAATCCAAATGGATCGACGTTCAAACATCATTCGGTGAAAAAGTTAAAAATCTCTTTGGATACTGATAATAATTGTAAAAAATATATTTGGATACTCATAATTGACGAAAACTGCGTCGCAGAACAATAGGACTAGTGCGTTAAAGTTAATGTTTAAAAGAAAAAAAATTAAAATTTGAGCGATCGAAAAATATGAAAGTCCAGATGACTTAATGGAACAAGATTCAGGCGGTTCAGACCCCAATCTCTAACACAATTAATGCTCTCAACCACTCCAATGCCCTTCACGTCGATGCCCTTAACGTCTATGCCCCAGATGTTTCGACGTTTGATTGAATGAAAAATAAGAGAAGAATAAAAAATGCAAGACGTTTGGCTTCTAGTTAAAGAAGACATCACATGGACTCAATATGCGACGTCAACTACATAGGAAATCAAATAGCTCTGAATGTAATGGTAGAAGACAAACCCAAGGCAATTTAAAAAACAATTCATACATTGTAGAATGAAGAAGTTGAACAACTTTTTTATATAATTATTTTAGATCCTAAAATTGTTTCACCATTAAACATATTGTGAACCATATTTCTTTTTCCTAAATGTTTCCCTTTCTGTAAGATATGTTAAGCATTTTTGTAATATAAATAAAAACATTTTGTTAACTTGAACTTGAAAAGGCTCCTTCATATGAACTAACGATGAATGAACCACTTTCAAGTTCGAGCTATCAAATTGGAATATGAAGAACATAAATGCTTAAAAATCTTAGGAAAAGAAAACGCAAAAAAAAATGAAAAACACGAATCCTTATATGTTCAATATGGAAACAGGAGGCAAGGGATTATGTGAAATGCAAGCTATATTTATAGATGAACCGATGACGTACATCGTGAAATAATGGTTAGTTGCCACCATGTCGTATGAACGTCGAAGCTTTGCCACGTTTGACATTTGAGCATCAATCACAGAGAAAGTAATATATGTCGTTTGATTAATAACAAATTGACATCCCGCCCCCCAGAAATTGTGTACTTTTCAATTACCGAAATTGTGCCCCTCTATATTTATATATATTATTCCACTTTCAATTTTGCTAAGTTAATATAATCGATTCTAAATAATAAAGAATCGATTCAAAGCGTTATAAATTAAGAAGTGCATATGTGCTTTTAATGATTATGACCTGATGACATTAGAGGCAACGTGGCTGGATATTGATCACACGTTTGTTAAAATATTAAAAGGCATAGATATAATGCACGAGAGAGTTCAATTTTGTTTTCTAATAATGTTAATCATAGTATTTTATTCATATCACAATCATTTATATTATGAATTTATTATATCTATTAGCTTTTTCAAAGTAAGTTATTTGAATGTGACCAAATTTTTGGTCTAAGAGTTCGTTTGAATTTTTATCATCGTCCCTTTTTAAATTTGACTTTTTATAACCGCTTATGAATTTGTTAACATATCATGGTCCTTAACAAAATTTTGGTTGTGGTTGAATTCTGCCTAATTTCTATTGTGACCTAGTATGGTCGTCTCGATAATTTGCTTGGAGTGGTGGTTGATAAGATAGAGATGGAGACGCCACAATCTAGCAGATTGATAAGCAAAGGAATAATCACCACAAAGATGTTAATCTTTATAAGAATCAGAGTTCTAAACCAATAACCAAGATATTAGTCTCTCAAAAATGAAAATTCATATTATGACTTCCAAAGTGGCTACATATGTCAGTTTGTCTCGACCTTTAGTGTGAAACAACCATCTCAACATTCATTTTAGGGTCAAGCAGTCTCGACTGTTAGTCAAACTTAACTTGCTTAATCTTCGACCCAACTCATTTTGTCTTAATTTTCCCCAGATCGGTTTTTCTTGACCTCTAATCCACGATGAGTCTTGGACTTCGATAGACCCTGACTATTCTTGATACACACGGTCTTTTCTCGATCTTTGTCTTGGTTTGATGCATCTTAGTTGTTTGTCTCAATCTTGTTTTCTAAACTGACATATCTTATTTATTGTCCACAACACAATAATCTATCCTAACCTTCAGTTTATCAATCAACTTAATTTTTATTTAAATTTAAAGTATTATTTTTTTATAATCAATTAAAATATTTTAGTATAGTCATACTTATCTTTATCCTAAAATTAATAGAAAGATACATTAAAGACTTGATTTAAGTATTGTAATCTATAACTATAATTTAATTCTCGTGATTTTTTTTCATTAATATTTTAAAATCTGGGAAACCGAATTCTCACTTCTTATTTTAAATTTTTTTACAAAAAAGTACGTTAGAATTCGGTTGTTGGGAAGCCGAATTCTGATTTTGTTTTATTAAAAATATATACTGAAAATCTTCAACGGTTTGCGAAAACCATTAAAGTCTTTAACTATTTTCAAAAATTCGCCTAGAGCTTAACCGATTTTCTTTGAAAGCTTAAACGGTTTTCAAAAACCATTGAATATATTAACTTTTAACCTATTTTTAAATTTTTCTTTCAATTTAAAATTAACAAATAATTAATTTATTTTAATATTATTTAATACATTACACTATATTAAATAAAACTTTACATTATTATTATTAATATTTTTATATTTAATTTTATTTTTAGTTTTATTAATTTGAATTTAAAAACATAATTTTAAAAAAATGTTAAACGATTTTTTGAATTTGAAGTTTTAAAATGAGTCTTTGCTTGGTTTGTTCGCTCCCTTTAAATATGTGATAACTAGCAATGACTGAAAATCACACTTGCTGTTATCTTTGCTAAATGGTTGCATCCTCTTGTAAGCTCACTAAAATCTCCACATCAGCTGAGAGAAGTACTAGTCCTACAGGATGGATCAGTGACGATGGAGTTAGAGAAAGGTTCATCCATGGAATCAAAATTGTTGTCACTCTGAAGTATCTTGATCTGAGCTTATTTGAAACAGAAGGGTTTATGTTTCCTGGTTGGTTGAAGTCTCAAGAAATATCGTCCTCGGTTCAACTGAAAGGATATTGGTATCCTGATCTTATGAAAGTGTTCTATCACAACCTGAAACTGGTAAATGGTGATATTCACTCTAGAGTAAAACTGGTTGACATTGTGATTGACAACGATACATGGCAGCATGTTGTCGGTTTAAAAGCTGAGGGTGTATCATCTCATCTACTTAACTCGGGAACAGATTCGTCGTTGAAGAAGAGAAATGTCTACAAAGGGTGGCTAAGATATTCTGATAACAATTCAAGGTTATCCGAGTTTCTTGAAAAAGAATTCGCTCATGAAGGACTAAGGATGGAAGAAATAATAATGGCTCATATACTTGCCTTTGTGATTCTACCTGGAAGAATGCTTGAATCAAATATGACAGCTGAAGATATCTACTTGCTGTATGCTCTTAAGAATGATATTTCAATCAATTGGGTGGATGTGCTAAAAGAACATATGACTGAAAATGCTCTGAAGAAGTGTTATCTTCTACCCTATGTAGTATTAGTCAGCAGAATTCTTGAAAATCAAGGTGTGAACACCTATGTAGTATTAGTCAGCGAAGAAGGTGACATTTGGAGGGATCGAAGTTAAAAATTTTGATGTGCCCTCTATATTCATATAATTCATCTTTCAATTTTGCTACGTTAATATATTTGTTTCTAAGTAATAAAAAATCGATTCCAAAAGTTATAAATTAAGAAATGTAAATGAGTTTTCATTGATTATTTATGGCTGACATTAATGATACATGTTTGCTAAAATACTAACAAGCAAGAAAATAATGCATGAGAGGCGTGTTTTTTCTAATAATGTTAATCATAGTATTTTTTAAAGCTTAATCATTTATACTAATTACTTATTATAACTATTAAAGATTTTAAAGTAATTTATTTGATTGTGATCAAATAAAAGGTCTAAGTTTTTTTTGAATTTTTATTGTCGTCGACCTTTTAAAAACTGATCATTGGTTTAAAAGTGCAAATTTCAGTACACTGCTAACTTTAATCGATTAAGGAAGAAGTAAAAAGAAAAGATTTCATGTATGATTTTAAAGAAAGAGAATCATAAGAGCGCCAAATTTTGAAATTGGCGGATGAAAAAATCGTCCAAGCCCTATCGAATTTGACGTTCTATTAAGCACACAATTATTGCTCCCAACCACTTCATTTCCCTTCACGTCCCAGCCCTGCATCCTTGGACGTTCTATGGGAGGGGTGAAAAGAAAAGAGATCCAAAAGTATGGTACTTTCTGATATTGGCGGCTAAGTAATATAAAACATCAAATTTCCTCATACGTCAAATTTCCTCATATTTGACGTTCTATTGGCGCTAATGTTGTTAGAGAAATCGTCATATAATTTGGTGTTCGACGTTATATTTAAGTATAACGTCATATTTTTATTGTATTCGACGTGGAATATATTTATTGAATTAAAAACTTAACACAATCTCATTGTTTGTTCGCGTTTCCATTTCTGCATGAACTTTCTTCTTCGCGAACGACTGCGATAAAGAAAGAAGGTTATTTTTAAGTAGTTTCTGTCTTTGTAATTTCATTTCGTTCACATTTCTAAGGTTGACCGATTGTTTTCGTTTATCTTTAGGCTATTTTTCGTACGTGGTTAGCAAACTTCATCATCTTCTCTAGGGACACCATTTTAACTATTTTTTTTTCCTTCAATATCTCTTACCTTTGATAGATATTTATTTTTGGTTCTCTACGTTTACGTAAGTTAGTTTTTATTTTTTTTCTTTAGATTCTTTCCTTTTAGAGTATTAGAGTATGGATCGAAGCTGGATTCATCAGCGTCGTATTAGTGAAGAGTATGACCGAGGGGTTTCTGAGTTCATACTATATGTTAAAGAACACGCAAAACTAGTGAACGGGGTATATTTTTGCCCTTGTGTTCGTTGTCTCAATCAAGTACATCAAGACTTAGACAACATCCGTGATCATCTGTTCATCTATGGAATAATGAGAAGTTATACAGTTTGGACTTGGCATGGGGAAGTATTATATAAGCCAAAAACTTTAAGAGGTTCGGATTATGTCGAAGAATGAACGAGTGATCATTTAGACGAAATGGTACGTGACATTGGCGAAGAAAATTTTGGAAGAGCTCATTTATACGATAGTCTTAAGAAAAATTCAGAGCAACAGTTGTATCCAGGATGCACCAATTTTACAAGGTTATCGGCTACTTTGAAATTGTTTTGTTTGAAAGCAAGAAACGGATGGAATGATAAAAGTTTCACAAAATTGTTGGTTACTGAAGGAGATGCTTCCAGAAAATAACATGTTACCTATACGTAATTACGACGCGAAGAAAATTCTATGTCCAATGGGTTTGGAATACCAAAAGATACAGGCATGTCCCAATGACTGTGTATTGTATAGAGATCAGTATGCTTCAATCAAGGTGTGTTCGAAGTGTGGTTTGTCACAATTTAAGAAGAAACTTGATGGAAATAACGATGAACAGAATGAAAGTCCACCGTCTAAGGTCGTGTGGTATTTACCTATAGTATCGAGGTTGAAACTATTGTTTTCTGTTAAAGAAGATGCGAAGAATCTTAGGTGGCCCATCGATGGAAGAAAATGTGATAATCTTCTTCGACACCCAGCTGATTCCCCACAATGGAAGAACATTGATGCCACATTTCCCGAATTTAGTGCAGAGCCAAGAAACTTAAGACTTGCACTTACTACCGATGGTCTGAATCCTTATGGCAACTTAAGTAGCAAACATAGTTCATGGCCAGTTATTTTGATGATATACAATATATCTCCTATGTTGTGCATTAAGAGAAAATACATGATGTTGTCGATGATGATATTTGGTCCTAGACAACCTGGAAATGACATTGATATTTATCTAAAACCCTTAATTGACGATTTAAAAATGTTGTAGGAAGAGGGCGTCGAGGTCTTCGATTCATATTCAGAAGAAAACTTCTGTTTTTGTGCAATGTTGTTTTGCACCATAAATGATTTCCCAGCCTGTGGGAACTTGAGTGGTTACAGTGTTAAAGGTCATTTTGCATTTCCAATTTGTGAAGAAAATACTAGTTATCTTCAACTGAAGCATGGGCAGAAAATTGTGTACACAAGACACCGAAGATTCCTTCCTCGAAATCACCCTTACTATAGATTGAAAAAAGCGTTTAATGGAAGTCCTGAAGATGATGTAGAGTGCAGACCACGTAATGGGGAAGAAGTATACAACCAGGTGAGGAACATTGACGTTGTCTTTGGAAAACATAAAAAAACAACCCTTGACAAAAACATTTGGAAAAAGCGATCAATATTCTTTAATCTTCCATATTGGTGTAAACTTGATGTGCGACATTGCATAGACGTGATGCATGTTGAAAAAAATGTATGTGATAGTGTTGTTGGGACTTTACTAAACGTTAAAGGAAAAACAAAAGATGGAGTGAAAGCACGACAAGACTTGGTTGACATGGGAATCCGTTCTGAGTTACATCCGCAGTCCATAGGAAGACGCATCTATCTTCCTCCAACTTGTCACTCTCTTTCAAAAAAAGAAAAACAATTTTTTTATCAATGTTTACATGGTTTGAAGGTTCCACAAGGTTATTCGTCGAATATTAGTAGCCTTGTTTCTCTGAAAGATTTAAAGTTAGTTGGTTTAAAGTCTCACGATTGTCATGTCTTAATGCAACAACTTTTAGCAGTAGTTATTCGAGCCATATTACCTGTCTTTGTTAGAGGTATTCTCACACGTTTGAGTTTATTTTTCTATTCCATTTGTAAGAAAGTTGTTGATCCTCGATAGTTAGATGATTTACAAAATGAGGCGATCAGACTTTTGTGCCAATTGGAAATGTATTTCCCACCCTCATTTTTTGACATCATGGATCATTTGATTGTCCATCTAGTGAGAGAAATTCGAATATGTGGGCCGGTTTTCTTGAGGTGGATGTACCCGGTTGAAAGATACAAGTAGATATTAAAGGGATATGTTAAGAATCAATTGAGACCGGAGGCTTCGATTATAGAGTGGTACATCGCAGATGAAGCCATTGAATTCTGCTCAAGTTATATGCCAAGTTGTGAACCAATAGGACTTCCAAAGAAAATAGTACATGAACACAGACGTGAAGGAAAGGGAGTTCGAGGAGTACAGATTGAAAGTGTTAGTGGAAAAGAAGTTAATCAAGCTCATTTGTACATTTTAAACAACATAGAGGATGTTATTCCTTACGTTTCACAGCACATTGATGAAATTAAGTCAGCACATCCACGTATGAGTGAAAAGTGGACACTTAATTAACATAACAAATCCCTTTTAGCTTGGTTTAAGAAAAAGATTTATGCCACTCCAAATGTTTCTGAAAATCTATTAAGACTAGCTCGTGGACCTAACACTGATGTGATCACTTTCGACGGCTATTACATAAACAATTACTTGTTCTATTCAAAGGAGGAAGACGATAAAAGTAGAGTTCAAAATAGTGGAGTTACCCTACAAGCTGAGGTTGTACACTTTTCCAATTCCAAGGATAAGAATCCAATTACAGCATCAATCAGTTATTTTGGAATAATACAAGAAATTTGGGAAATTGATTATGTCACTTTTAGAGTTCCAGTTTTCAGGTGTAAATGGGTTAATAGTAAATCTGGTGTCGTGAGAGAAGACCTCGGATTCACTTTGGTGGATCTCAACAAAATGAGTTACACAGATGAACCATTTATTATGGCTAGTCAAGCAAGACAAATATTCTATGTTATTGACCCAGTGAATCATAAATGGTCAGTGGTATTGGAAGGCAGAGCCATGCACACAACTGATGATGAAGACTCTCTAGATATACTTGAGACAAGCTCCTTTTCATCGAGAACCATTGAAAATAAGGTTGCTGATGTACCCGATGAAATACATGAAACTCGATGTGATCACAACGAAGGCATGTGGGAGAAATAGGTAAGTATTACATTCATTCTTATCAATTAATTATGATATTAATATATTAACTTATGTTTGTAATGTTTCAAATTTGTTTAGAGTTCTAACTAGGACCAGAGGACAACAAATTGAGATTATATATCCTAAGATTGGAATTCATTGATCTTTAACCTTTAATTTTTCATAGTCAGTTTTAAACCATTACATTTGACTAAGTTCTTTCACATGTTTAGTGTAATAAGCAGAATGATTCCTTGGCATGTGGCTACTACATCATGTCATGGATGAAGACAATCATCCGAGCAGGAATCAGAGGAGATTGGACTGAGGTAGAAATTTACATTTGAAAATCTTTAAAATATCAATAAACTTTTGACATTAAAATGAATATAATTTCAAAGTTTCCTTCCTTGATTTTGCAACAATTCAACACTACTTTTGCATTGCCCAATGCACTAATAAAGACGATAAGAGAGGAATGGGCAAGATATTTGAATAAACATTTTAAATAGCTATAGTTTTAGGTTTTTCCTTTCATGATAGTAGCATTTGCTTACTTGTGCAGCTTTTTAACTGTGAATACATATATACTGTGAATAGATTATAGAGAATAGATGAATATTGTGAATAGATGAATGGAAAAGTGGGTTCTTTTAAGTTTTGATGATAGCATTAACTTCTTTTACTTTTACTATTTAATTGGAATTGATGAATTAATGATAGCATGGTTTAAATTAATTAATTTTGTGCATTTAGGAATTGGAAAACTGGTTTCTATATTTCAGGTTTGGTTAAATGAGCTAAAACAAATAGAATTTAGTAAAAAACATTGAAGGTAACGTCAATTTTTACACTATCCGACGTTAATATATGTATCTTAATGTCTATCACGGCGACGAGTGACGTTGATATAATGCAGTGGATAACGATAATAATAAAACGCTGGGCGAGGATCTCTACGGCTTAGCGATAGTAACATCGACGGTAAATGTAACACCCCGGATTTTTTGAGATAGCACGGTACAATATTTTTCAAAACCTTTCTATAAAACTTTCAATGAAAGATAATAATCTTTATTCAATTAAAAATGCGGAAGCTAAACATAACCATAACCGTTGTTTGAAATTCTTAGAATATCACTTTTACATAAAAGTATCAAATCGAAAAACTTTTAAAAATAAATAATAAATCCCCGAGCTCAGATATCCCAACTCTCACGTCAGCTACTTCCATCCAGTCTTATCTGCAATGCCATCTACTCCCGTACAAGTACGATCATCGTAGGTGGAAAGCACAACCACAACTTTCAGGGTGAGCAACCAGAATTATCTTATCATACAATATATAATTATATTAACCACAATAACCAAATCATAAACATATATAATCACAACATTAACATCTCAACATTAACATCACAACAATAACATCACCACTCAATGGTCTATTTCCTCTACACTACCACACCACCTAACCACCATAACCAATTCACTACGAGTCACACGACATCCTCTTCCCGTATCACACATCCAAATAGAATCTCTTTCTCGCATCACCCGGATGAAGATTCATCACTATTAGACCATGCTCTTCCCGCATCACACGGCCGAAGAGAATTTCTTTCCCGCATCACACGGCCGAAAGAGTCATCACTACCAAATCATCATCGTCCACACTCCTGTCCTCACTCTCATGTAACGTCCTATTAAATCCATGGTTCCTCCACAAGTCATTCCTCTCTTTTTTCCTTTCCACCAACCACACTTTCACATCACTCATCATCATCATCACTCCAAATTTACCATGCACCCCAACAACCATATAGATTGCAACATATAATAAAGAATATCATACAATGGCAAACCATACACACAAGGTAATTTTAGTCACTCCCCTTACCTAGAATCATACAATTTTTGTTTCCAAGACCACCAAGAAAGCTTCACAACATCACCGATGGTCCTCCCATTTTTGATGCCCCGTTATCAGCTCTATTTTCTCCTAGAAAACGTCTTTTCTCTCCCTTATCTTTCTAATTTTCGATTTTTCTTCTTAGGGTAGTCAAATGCCAACCCCTTTTTACTCTTCTCCTTTTTATTCTCTTCTATTCTATCTCTAACCTTTTAGTTTTAATAAAATCTCTCAGTTTATATTTAAAACCATTAATATTTCCTTTCTTATTCTCTCTTAACTACTTTTTAAAATATCATCAACCACCAAATATTTTTAAAATCTACAATATCTAATAATGATTTTATCTAATAATAATATTTCTTTTAATCTTTAAACCTACCAAGATTATATCTCCTATTTATATTTAACTAACTTTTAAAATAACAACCACTAAATCTTCTAAAAGATTTACATAATATTATTTTATTAAATATCCAGATTATTTAATTTGCATACTTTTCCTTTCTACACCCTCTCTTAATTAATTTATACACCAATTAAATAAAGGTAAAAGACCCTTTTGTCCCTAGGCAAAAATATAAAAATAAAGAAATAACATAACAATTATGTTCTAACAAAAATATAAACTCAAGAACACTAATCTCCAAACAAAAATCCAAAGTCTCAAAAGTACTTTATTTTCAAAACCCCTATTTTCCCGAATCTTATAGTAAACATGTTCAACGTCAACCTTACATCATTCACCTTATAACTGATGTCAAATATTCCTTTAAATATAAATATTTATTCAAAAATTGACGTCAAATTTGTACTTCGACGTGAATATTACGTCAACATTCTTCTACGCCGACATCAACATTACGTTAGCTCCCCCTATGATATGATGAAAAATATTTCTTTAAAAATAAATATTTGCTTTTCGGTAGCCTAATCCATAAGAACTCCATGGTTAAGCGTGCTTGGCCTGGAGTAATTTAGAGATGCATGACCTTTTGGGAAGTTTTCCCGGAAAGTGTGCGAGTGAGGACAAAGCACATTGGAAAGCCTCGTGTTGATGTGTGGGGGCAGTCAATATTCCCTGTAAGTTGTTGGGGCGTTACAACCATGCACACTTCAGTCTCATGGGACATTGATAACTCCTCGCAACAATGCTTTAATCGTCACTTTAACAATTAGAGTACAGTTGTAATCGTAACACTTAGGTTGCTTTGGTGGACATAATCAGCATAGTGTTTCCCACTCAAATGGTTCATTTTATTCGTTTTGATTATCCTGTTGTAGCTCATTCTCCATCACGGCAGCCATCTCAGTCTGTTCCTTAGAATCCCTAGGTTTGGACTCCCCCTCCTTGAGGCATACCTCTTTATCCTTATCCCATATCTCAATGGACCTGCCCTAGAGGACCTTTGAAGCAAGCTGACATTCTAGGTTAGTGTCCCCAAGCCCACATTGCCACAACTTCCTCAGTACCCTCCAACATTGACATTACTATGCACACCATGTCCCTAACACCTCCTAACAACGCATGGTACATGGACACCAAAGCCTCATTTGACTAGTGCCATCACAAGGTAATAAACACTAATTTGAATCATTTAAATCAGACAATAATTGTCGGTAGTGGTCAAGGTATTCCAATTCAGGGTTTGGTCACACAATCCTTCCTACATCAAATCACCATAAACCTCTCAACCTTAACCATGTCTTGCACACACCGCATATTATAAAAAATTTAATATATGTCCGACAACTTACTACTAATAATAACATATTTGTTTACTTTGAATCATTTGGCTTCTTTGTTGTTTATTTTAAGACTAGGATCCCTCTTAGGAGATGTGACAATGTTGAAGACCTTTATCCAGTCATTAATCTCACTCCTTTTGTTGTTCTAGCTTTTGGTATCTGGCACAATTATCTTGGCCATCCCAGTTCTTTTGTTTTAGTGTCTCTATGTAGAAATAATTTCATTGCCTCTGAACATTTGTATTCAAAAACTATTTATAACTCACGTGTGTTTGGCAAACATGTTAAGTTGTCTTTTGTGTCATCAAATAATGTTGTTTTCATGTCTTTTGATATTTTACAAAATGATCTTTGGACATCACTAGTTTTAAGTTCCTCTGGCCATTGCTTTTATGTTTTGTATCTAAATGATTACTCTTATTTCTAGTGGACTTTTCCTTTAGGTACTAAATCTCAAGTCTTTGAAAGGTTCACATCTCTCACTAATCAAATTTAAACACAATTTTTATGAAAGGTTAAATGTTTTCAATGTGATAACGAATGTGAGTACAACAATGCAGTATTTCACCAAATTTGTGATGATAATGGTCTTCTTTTTCGGTTCTCTTGCCCTTATACTTCTTCTCAAAATGGAAAAGCAGAATGTAAAGTTTGAACTATTAACATGATTCACACTCTCCCCACATGTTTGTTTGTTCCTCCTTCGTTTTAGCATCACACCCTTCAAATGGTCACTTATCTCCTTAATATACTTCCTTAGAAGGCCTTGTCTAATTACTTAACTTGTGTATCATTGTGATCCCTCATATACGCATTTGTGAGTCTTTGGTTGTCTTTGTTATCCTTTGCTCCTTTCTTTTACCATTAACAAACTACAACCATGATCGACTTTGTGTTTTATTAGGTTATCCCCTTAATCATAGAGGTTACAAAAGTTTTTTACTTGTTCCACAAAAAGGTAATAATACCATGGTATTTCAGTTTTTAAGAAACACAGTTTCTTTTTGCCTATATGTCTTCCTCCCCTATATTTATTTATGGCAATTTCATTGATGACATGTATCCTTCCCTTATATGGTCCAACCCTAACCCGGAGCCTTTACCTAACTCACAACCTACGAGATTACCCTTCCCTTCATCCAACACATCAACCTACATGACCAGTCTATGTACCTCTCCTACTTAAGACAAATTTGCCATGTTAGGAAATTGTGCACATTTTCTCTTAATCAGATTTGTGAGAGAAATATACAAACGCGGAATAATAACACTCAAATTGAACTTTTGAAATTATACTACAAATATATTATTGATAAAGAAAAAATTTAGAAACAAATTCACTTTTCTCTCTCTTAGCTTGTTCTTACCTATGTCTTCTCTACTTATTGGAATGAATTGCAAAGGAATACGTAAATATATTTATAAGTGTACATATAAGCAATATTCTTCGTTCACTTTGTTTTTCTATTTTTAAGTTTTCTAAATTATTATTAATTTTTTCTTTTGTAAAACCAAGAATTAAACATCCTTAATTTTCTCTCAACGAAGGATGCAATTCTTTGTTTAGTTGACCAATTCTAACATGTCATGTCATGCTCCGAACCCTACCTCCCAACTACAAATCGCTTCTCCTACTAAGACCATGGGCACCAATAACATTAACAATGTCTACCTATTTAAGAAAAGTGATCCAAAATAGAAACTATATGCATTATTAATATTATTAAAGTAATTGAAACTCGGTCCCTAATTGCTTTTGACGAGTAGCATTAGCCACAAAACGAGTCCACGTGTGCTGCAATTTATTTCTCTTAGACTTAATTCATTGTTTGTATTTATTTTGGTTGAAAACTTTTAAATTGATTTTTATTTTAGAAAAACTTTCAGTTACGTTTTAATTTTGAAAAAGTGTTTGAATCAGATTATTTAAAAAAAAAATAATTATTAACGTAGCAGCATGTTACGTTTTAATAGGTGACTTTTTTTTTATTTTACAAAAAAAAAATTATTTTCATGTGTTAGATTTATAATGTAACACTAAGTATTATTAGTGACACATCAACATTAGTTACATATTTGTATAAAATGTTATTATTTTGATTTTAATTTAATTTATATATATATATATATATATATATATATATATATTTAATTTAGTTTCAAGTTTTTTAAAATAAAATAATATTGTTCTTTTCAACTAAATTTATTATTTATATAAATATTATATTCATATTTTTATTAAAAATAATTTTTAACATATTATATTATTATATTTATATTAATTTATGTTTTTGTTAATCATCATTTTTATCACTAAATTTTAATATAAAAATTAGTATAATATTTATACAGAAGAAATTAAATTTATTATTCAATATAAATGATATTAATTAATTTATTCATGGATTAATTATATGTTGATTTCAAATATTTATGTTTTAGAAAAAAAAATATTTATATTTAATTAGTTTTAATTTTATAAAACTATGACAAAATATAAGATAAATATCACTAAAACATTTATAAAAATAATACGTTTAGTCTTAAGTCTTAATTTGGAAAGAAACAATATTACTTACAATATTACCTTATTTTTAAGAAAAATTAAAATTAAATTAAATAAAAAAATAACACTTAATAGAGATAAATGACATTCTCTTACCACACGTGATATTCATAACGCCGTATGTCACAGCAGAGACATGTGGTAATAAAAAAAAATTGAAAAAAAAATTAAAAAAATCATATGTCGTTGATGCTATTAATAATTTTTTTAAAAAAAAATCTAATTGAAATATAATTTTAAAATTAAGACGGTAATTAAAGCTTTTTCAAAATCAAATACGAAAAGTACTAACTTAAAACTAAATAATTAAGTCTGATGAGATAGAATATGTTCACTCATCATTTTTATTTAACTTTTATTATCTCTTCTTTCTTTTCTGAAAAAATTATTAAGAGTGACATAGTGTTTTTATTAGTTATTAGAAAAACACATTTACATGGAAATGTCAATTATCTTTAAACAAACACATGATATTGTGCACTCATATAGCGTTCTCATAATTATATTTCACAACAGATATCATAATAATATTTTTCCAAACCTTTCTATTAAACATTTATGAAAGATAACAATTTTATTCGATTAAAAATCGGAAGCTAAACATAATCATTCATATTATTTAGAAATCTCAAAATATCATTTTTACATTAAAATGTCAAATCGAAAACTTTTAAAAAACATAAATAATAAGTCCCCGAACATAAAATCTCAACTTTCGTCAGCTACCCCGATCCGATCTTATCAGCAAACCATCTACTTCCGTACAAGTACGATCATCGTAAGTGGAAACCACAACCACAACTTTCAGGGTGAGCAACCAGAAATATCATCAAATCAATCAATATAACATTTATAAGTTAGTTGTTAAGTCTTTATCATAATTCTACTATATCCAACAATCAACAATACTCAATAAGACTACAATAACTATCATCACACTCTTATACCATTCCTTTAACTAGAATTTGTACCATTCTCATTAGCTCTATCTCACCTGTCGAACAAAGACAACACGTGCCTATACCAAATTCTCTTATAACCCATTTTCCCATTTTCTATACTTCCACAGATATTGTATTTTACCGAAATAGAACAATTCGAGTGGTCCTCCACCACAGCTTCGGATCTGTCTCCCCTACTCCAAAATGTCCTTCACGACATTGAACTCAACATGAGTCGGAACCCTACGGGCGAGACATCCCTCCCTTTCTACCCTCCCGCAAGAGGAAACGTTAGCACTCGAATTTTCAGTCTCTTCTACCGCCCCTCAAGGACGAAGAGATCCACTTTTCTACCCTCCCGCAAGAGGAAAAGTGTCAACCCAGAATAAGGAAGTATAGAAAAAAAATACATATTCCATGATGATAATGACACCATTATCACAAATGTGAAAGACAACTCGTCCATAAGAGATCAACTCAGTACTTTCCACACCCCTACCTTTTACAACACTCACCAATTACATGACACCATCACATACCTTTTCCTAGTAGTCCCCACATGGACCACTACTTGGTATTTTATTTCAACTACACACTTCACACAATCCATGTTTAAAATAATATTTTCTCATAATAGCAATTAATGCAGCAGACCCAATCCATCATAACTCTTTCACTTTATACTCATGCAAGCACACCATGCCATACGTAATAAATCATGTAACATTCCATTCTTACATGTGGTCCTATTCAACAAAGCACACACAAAAGAAACTTACACTTCCTCTTTAGTGGTCATGCATACATGAACAAATAAAACTCTACACTTCTTCTTTCCAATAAGAACCAAAACACAAAGATGTTTCCCTTTTTACAGATATTGCCTATCATTTAGTGATCACACAAAGCACATATATATAATCCTACTCACACATAAAGTTATACACCATACTGCATTTTTTCTCATTATCACAATAATACCAACATGAATAACCTACATAAAACCCATATATCACAACCCATATAGACTTTATAAATCTTCACCAATCCACATTACAGAAATAGTTTATGAAACAAATAAAACATGCACACACCACCTTGCAAGTATAACCAACGCGTGGTACAACTCATAGATATCAAACTTTAATTACATGCATCACACTCAATCAACCATCAAAAGTTAACTCTTTTTTTTTAGATTACTCTAACCAATACAGCCATGCAGCATAATACATATAATCTCTAACCCATCTTTAAAACAATAAATCAAGACCCAATATCCACATATGTAACTTCTTGGTTACTCCCCTTACCTGGTCTTGTACGATTTTTGTTTCTAAAATCACCAAGAAAGCTTCACAACGTCACCGATGGTCCTCCCATTTTTTGATGCCCCGTTCTCGGCTCTATTTTCTCCTAGAAAACATCTTTTCTCACCCTTATCTTTCTAATTTTCGTTTTTTTCTTTTAGGGTAGCAAAATGACAATCTATTTTCACTCTTCTCCTTTTATCCTCTTGTATTCTATCTCCATCTTTTTAATATTAATAAAATTTCTCAGTTTATATCTAAAACCACTAAGATTTCCTCTCTTATTCTCTATTAACAACTTTTTAAAATATCACCAACCACCAAATCTTTTTAAAATCTACAATATATAATAATGATTTTCTCTAATAATAATATTTCTTTTAATCTTTAAACTCATCAAGATTATATCTCCTATTTTCATTTAACTAATTTTTAAAATAACAACAACTATATCTTCTAAAAGATTTACATAATATTATTTTATTAAATATCTAGATTATTTAATTTGCATACTTTTCCTTTCTACACCCTCTCTTAATTAATTTCTACACCAATTAAATAAAGGTAAAAGACATTTTTTTCCAAAAATAAAAATAAATAAATAACATAATAATCATGTTCTAAAAAAATATAAACTCAAGAACACTAATCTCCAAACAAAAATCCAAAGTCTCAAAAATACATTATTTTTAAAACTCCTATTTTTCAGGATCTTACAACATGTAATAATAAAAAAATTTGAAAAAGAAAATTAAAAAATCACTGACACATGATATATAATTAATGTTATTAGTAGTTTTTTTTAAAGAATCTAATTGAAATATTTTTAAAAAAAAATTAAGACGGTAATTGAAGCATTTTTAAAATCAAATACTTACATGAAATTTTCTAACTAAAAACTACACAAATAATTAAGTATGATAAGATCTCGAAAATATGTTCACTTATCATTATTATTTAACTTCTATTATCTCTCTTTTCTATTTCGAAAAAATAGTTAAGCGTGACATAGTGTCTTTATCAGTTTTTATCGGTAATTAGAAAAATACATTTACATGTAAATAGGTTTTAATGATAAAATATGCGTCGAAATACTATACATTAATTTTATTCTCCATTTTTTGTTGTTTCGAAGACAAAATATATAGCGCAATCATATGAAAAAGGACACGTAGGTAGAAGAGATACGTGAGATCTTAGATATCTTCCACAAGACAAAGGAATATATAAAATATGATATTGATATATTATTAAGTAGAAGGTCCACTCTCACTCTACAATAATGTTGTATGCCGCCGGCAAACACCACTATGATGTGGATCATAGTAACTTCCAATTTCTCATTATATTATTTTCTCTCCTTTTTATCAGTTTGAAAACCACAAAACATTTTGATTATCTGTGAAAATGTTTTTACTTCAATTTTTTATTTATAAGTATAATATTCAAATTTTAACAAATAAAATAAAATAAAACGTTATAAAATTGATAAGAGAAAACAAATTGCCTTAAACTATATCCTGTGATTAGGACCTCCTATCATTCTCTCGCCCACCTCATTCTTCTCTATATGAATTTAATGATTTGTAGAATATCAAGATACTTCCATACTGAACTCCCAATGTCATTACATACACAAACACATCACCACACATATCCACAAAATATCATCACCTTAATAGATCATCATAATACTCATACATATACATAAAGTTCCTTTTAATTTTTTGTCAAACAGTCAAAGAATACAAACAAAATCACACAACACATTAGCACTCAAAAGTGGAGCTTAGTGTCAGACTTCTCGCCAAAAGTGGCGCTCAATGCTAGTTATGGTGCTCAGTATCATTCTTCTCGCAATAAGTCGCGCTCACTAACACTTTCTGGTGTTCAACGCCTTAGAGTTAATAAGTTTCAGACCTATAATACAAGGATGACACTTAACAACACCCTGACACTACTCAATGCTAAACATTCGTAAAAATGACGAGCAACGACACCTTAACTTCACTCAATGTTTTACCATTCGCAATATATAGTGATCATCAGTTCAAAACTAGTGCTCAATGGTCTAGAACTAAAATGTTGCCAAACATGTAAGTGAACTAGCGTTCAGTACCAATATACCATCGTTTAACGTTGTATTAGTAAATAGCATATGCAAAATTTGTGATTTGTAAAAATGGAACTTAATCAAATGGTCGATATGATATTTCTTTCTTAATACTTGGTTCAAAAATAATTTTGAATGGAAATATATACCAATTAACTTAATTAATTAAATTCTCGATTTCCAATTCAACACAATTTCCATCAACACTAATATCATATCAAACATCTATCACAAATCAAATTTGACAATTCCAACTATATCATACAATTCAACAAGAAAATTACACGTCTCAAAATCATCAATAACTTAAAAATATTGTAATTAGTTTCGTGAAAGATAATATGATACATTTAGGAAAATAAGTAACTTGATATATTTAATTTGTAAAATCAAAGGACACGATAGCCTAACTTTTTGTCCGTTCCTTGAACCTTTATTATTAGTGAACAAGAAATCGGCAGCATAACATACATTTCTACGCATTCATACCTAAAGTTGTCATATACAATTTATATTTCGTGAACTGTTCTTAACCTAATATTCTCCTCAAACTTTGTTATGGTATATTTCCTTTTATCAAATCAAATCTTTTTTTTCCGTGAAATAGTACTCAATTTATATTATACTCAACAATTTTTCTTTGTAAGTTATCTATATTTAAATAACGTTTTTAAGTTTTTTTTTCACTTCAAATAGTTGTTATTAATATAAAATAAAAACCAAACCCAAGAGTGTGGCCATTGATACCAAAGAAAGAATAAAAAACAAAGTTTACAAATAAAAATATATAGTTGTTTAATTAGCACAGAGGATAATAATAAACAATAAAAATAAAATAGTTTGGACAAGTGATAATAGACAAATGGAGAATCAATGGTTGTACTTACAGTTAAAGTGCTACAAAATTCCTTTAATTGTCTAATTGTTCAAGCCTTTCTGTTGGTCCTATATACGTGAAGATAGATTCTTTTTAAGAAGAAGATGATCATTTCCCTTAATCAGATATTGCTATTATTTAATTTGTAAACTTTTTCTTAAAAAGAAAGAGGGGAAAATAAGTAAACGGAAGTGCTATTTTTTTTTTTTTCATTTTCAATAAATCAATATATTATATCAATGGCATGATATATTAATATATAAATATGTTTCCGTTTTCCTATCAACATTTTTTAAGTATTTTAATATTTTCTTTCTTTTAAATTAGGTTTTTAATAAATTCAAGTTTTTTAGTTGCGTCTTATTTATTATCTTTCTGAAATTTACAACTTGTGTATTTGTAGTTATATATTCAATTTCTTCTATTATAAAATTTTTGGGGAAGTTGAGGGATGATGGTATTATTTACATAATTAAAAAAGAGACTTTTAAATAAAATCGTATGGTCATAGTTGATGGAGATACACTTGAATTTAGACTTTTTAAGGAAAGTTTCTATCTATGTTTTCATCGTGGTAGATGACACATTATTTAAAAAAAAAAAAAGTTGTTTATTTTTTAATCATTTCAAGTAAACCAAAGTTTAACCTTTGTAACGATTGCAAGATATTAAATAATTTATATACAGAGACTATCTTTATCATGTAATTATCATTATCTTAATATTTGTCTTTCACGTTGTAACGTGATAAGTTGTATTTTGGTATTTTTATTCAATCATTAAAATTACTATATAATATGCAATTATTTTACTAGGATACGTATGTATTTATATTTTATACTCATTGATCAAAATATCTTTTTCATTTTATGGTTTGAGTTAGTTAGGTAGTCTATTTTTCTTTTTATAATAAAGAAAAATTAAGTATATGATATCCATTCACTAATTGATTATCTTTAAATTTATTAACTAATTAACATAGTTGACAATGGGGTGAAGTTATTTGATATAGTAATTTTATAGATTATCTTTCCATCCATAGGATCATTAAATCAACTGAAACAACCAAAAATAGCATGACAAGTATTGCTTCAGAAATTCCACATTACTACGATGGAGACACAGAGCAATCCTCCGAGCAAAAATGGTCAGAAAGAAGCAGAGACCCGTGACTCATGGCATAAATAAAAAAATATTCTAATTTTATTTTCAAACATTTCTATTATATTATTATTTTCACTATTTATTTACAAATTATTAAAACGAAAAATAAAGTCAAAACAAAACGATACATTTTTCTTTCAAAATCAAATTCATATTTTGATTGGCTTAGTGCATATATTTTATCACTAAATATTTAATTTCACAAATTTTATTGTTTTTATTTTTCAAATTTTATCATCAAAGTATATATGTTTTATCTTTCCTATACTTCAACAATTTTTAACAACTTTAACAGAAAGGAGATAAATATATAAGTATAAATTATTTAAAATATTTATGAAACAAAAACAATATTACTAGAAAATTTATATACTTCTCTATGAATCTTTTGAAATACTTTCATAATTTTAATAAAGCAGCTTTTAAATTCAATTATTGAAAAATTATCATATTGAGAATTCTTATCTTTTATATTTAAAATATCAGGAATTAAATTAAAACAATTTTGCTAAAACTTTCTAAAATGATTTCTCTAAATTTTTTAAAATAATTTTATCATCCAATTGTTTTTAATTATTTGCAATCAAAATACATACATACATACATACATATATATATATATATATATATATATAAATAAATAGTTTAATATTTAAAAATAAAGATGGTACAGAATTATTTCTAACCCATATAACATGAAATCAAACATTTTCTAATTTATTAGAAACATATCACACCATTAGGAAATTAATATTCAATTAAGTAAATGATAAAAAAATGTAAAATTTTGATATTTAAGTAGTGATGCTGACAAAAGTAATAATATTTATATAATTAAAAAAAACCCAGTAATATAATACATATTTAATTTAAAATATAATATATATTCACTTTAGACTGAAAATATGTATGTATAATTTTAACAACCATTAGTAATGACTGTCAATTAATAATAAAATATGTATCATTTTAAGATTCACCTAAAGTTTAACGTCCAATATTAAAATTTCTAAAAGCGTACAAGTTTTGTGCTAAATTATGGTAGAAACTTCAAAAGTAAATTTCATATAGGAATTCAAATGGCTGGCTAGTTCTTCAAGGCCATTTTCATAAGGGTTCTTAGCTTACAATAGAGATTTCATTGGTTTTCATCTTCTCTGTCAAAATTTGAACACTATTCATGAATCAAGACAAAAAGCACAGGAGCTCTTAACCAGCTTCAATACAACCTATAAAAGCAAAACAAAGAACAATGAAGGTTGCTTAAGCCAACTTACAATCCACAAAGCTCGTGCAAAATATGCACAAACAGTTATGCATGAAAATGCCGAGATTTTCACAACTAATAATGTAATGCAGAGTTAATCATCGGAATATAGTTTAAAACTGATTTTCAACCAAACATTTCTTCTATTTATTAAATTCATAATAACAACACACGGCACAATACCAAAGGTCAAATTTGGTAACCTTCACCAACTTCTCACAATTTAAATTCTAATCAAATCCATATATTATCCTGCAGATATTTTAAACTAATTTTGAAAAATTTTGTATGTATTTGAATGATAAGATTTACTTATATTATAAAAAACATATTATAAGGGATCAAGTTGTAAGAGTAATTCTAAAAGAGTTACTCAACATCTTGCCATTCATTTTTCTTCAAAATTAAAGGTTAAGACTGATTATTCATTATAGCCATTAGACTTCAAGAAAATAAACAAGTCAGAAGGGAGGATACACTCTTAGAACTATTCCAAGAGTCACTTGATCTCTCTTCACATATATAATTTTAGACTTTTGGTTGGATCAATCAAAGTTAACTCTTGAAGTCTTATCAAAAAGTTCCTAAAGGTACTCCCACTTCGCAAATTTTACACTAAATATCATAATTTCATCTTGTATATATATCCACATATCGGAACAGCATTATATCTTAAATTTATATGTATTTTCCATAGCTTTGTATGTTTATGATATCAGGCATCCAAAGTTCATACGTAACTACATACGTAAACTTTTTTTCTAGTTATAGACTACTTTTGAAATTTATTGGAGTAGACCATCAGGAAATTTCCACCTAGTTTAGAGAGAACCTAAACCCGAGGATCCACCAATTTTAAGGAACAAATTCTTGATCTACTAAGTCACTAATTTGGTATGTCATGACTTTTGACTTTAACTACGAATGTGAGTTTTTTTGCTGTTATAGACCACTTACGAATTTATTACCGTGAGTAGACCATCAAGAATTTAGTCTTTGGTAAAAAGAAATGTAAAGAGAAATTGTAAAAAGTTTCGTGATGGTCTACTCACAAAAGTAGTCTATAACAGTAAAAATGTCACATAAATTGTAAAGTCAAGATGTCATGGCATACTGAATTAGTGACTTGTTAGATCAAGAATTTGTTCCTTAAAATTGGTGGATCCTCAGGTCAAGATTCTTTCTAAACTAGGTAGAAATTTTGAATCCCCAATAATGTACAGAATCAATTCCGAAACAATTAAAGGACTAAGAATATAGAAAAACAAGTAACATTGTTCCTAAACTATTTGAAATTTTGAAACAGGTCCGTATTAAAAACAATCATTGATCAGGAATATTACAGCTACTTTTGGCTAAATATACAGGACCTAGTTACAATGTTTTCAAGTATAGAGACATATTTAAAAATCGTAAAACATACCAGAGACTAACAGATAGATTTAACATTCTTAACTAAAAACTAGATATTTGATTAACTTGCATGTCTCTATAAATCTTGATAGTTAAATTTCCAAAATAAGAAACCAATGGATGTAGTGTGCAGTGTGAAAATGTAATGTAAGAATTCATGCGGCAAATAAATGACATATCATTACCATTCTTTACTTGGGAGTCATATTCTGCGCTTCCCAATTTTTCCCTTTCCCTTACCACGGCGCTTGT
The DNA here is from genome assembly GCA_027742785.1 of Vigna reflexopilosa. Taxonomy (NCBI): domain Eukaryota; kingdom Viridiplantae; phylum Streptophyta; class Magnoliopsida; order Fabales; family Fabaceae; genus Vigna; species Vigna reflexopilosa. The sequence goes on from CM050911.1 coordinate 19,639,157, forward strand.
TTTTAGCTATTTTCAATTTCTTTTTCATTTTCTTCCCTATTCCACCAACAGGCTTTAAGGAAGCCATGATTTGACTGCTGTCAGCCATCTCCACATCTGAAATTTAAAAGCAAACAGAATTTATTAGATTTTTATTGCAAGGTAATCAGATGCCAAGAAATAACTAAAAAGAAAGTATGCATTTGGGATTTTTCATTTAGCAAAACATTTTTACTATGCAACATAGCTTTCACAACCATATGGTTGGTGCTCAAAAGATCACAAATGATAAGCAGGATAAAGCAACGCCATCTTTTAAACACAGTTCCAATCAGCATGAAGAACAGAGTGACCGGTTTAACTCTTGGCTTACTCATGTAGAGCATAGTAACAATTAGTATAAGATCAATTCACTCTAATCAATCTCGACATATATATATATATATATATATATATATATATATATATATCACAGAAACCAACATATGATCATTAGTACTCTAGAAGAGTGAAGGTATAAAATAAAAAATTATTAAGTAAAAGAAGTGATATGGTACCCATGTTGGTGTTGCTAGTGGAAGTGGTGACATCCATGGTATTATTTGATTTCGAAGGAACCTCCAACTTCGGTGCAGCAAGAGCAGCCTCCTGGGCAGCCAGCTTAGCAGCTTCTTTCTTGTCATAGAAAGGTTCAACAAGCTCCCTTCGAATTGCCCTCAGCCTCTTCTCCTTCTTTGATCTCAAAGACTTTGCCATTCTCTTGTACTTTCTTTCACCTTGCTATACTTTCAATATGGATTTCACAGTATTACTTGGGGCCTGCTAAGAGTAAAATTCATCAGTAATTAGTAATTCAATTACCTTTTCAATTTAATGAATTCTAGTATTTGGCACAAATCTTACAATTTATTTAAATAAATTCCACTGATTCAGATATTTCAAAATTAATAGAATCAATATGAAATCCAAATTTAAGAATAACATCTTGTGTATACGGACGACAAATTAATTCCAAGAAATTCGCTGCCCGCGTTAGAAAAATTAAAAGCAGCAGCAAGAATCAATCCAATCAATGGTTTGAATTTTGCCTATTATATTTCTTTTGACCAAACAAAAAATTCTGTATTCTAACTTCGACAAAGACGACATAGAATTGATCAAACTACACACATAGGCAGCACATGGTATCCAACAAAATGAATTAACCTAACACTAACACGAGTTCAGAAGGCACGCATGAAACATGTAAAGAAAAAAAATATAATGGCAATCAAAATCCTTCCCCCAAAGTACCCAAAACCATAATATTCAACTACACTTTACAAAAACTAATCTTGAACAAATCCAATATCTTTTCTTCCTTTAAAAAGGCAAAATTTGAACAAGAAATTTAATACAAAGAGATAAAGAACACAAAATAAGGATGTTAGTTTACCTGCCTTATTTGGTTTGCCTAGTGGAATCAACAGACAGCACCAGAAACGAATGCAAACTCCGGCTGCGGACTATGCTCTATGAAAGAGGCGCTGTTTACTGCGTGTGGTTTTGTTAGGTTTTAATTTGAGAAGGGAAATTGCTAAAGGACAGAATAGTCTTTTGAAGCAAATGAATTATGAGTGGGCCTATATTAAATATTTGAAATTGGGATGGGCTTCGGCCCAATCCTTCAAGTTTTCATGCCCTGTTCCATTCCTTTGGCGAAAAGAAAAACTCTAAACTTAGAAAATAACTGTGGTAAATAAAATTAAAAACAATTTCTTAAAATTTTAAAATTCAAATAGTTTTTTTTCAAACTGTTGACTGTGTTGAGCTTCTGTTCTTTTTAAAATTATATGTTTGTACGGTGTTATTGTGTTTTTATTTAGACTAACATTGATACATTGTAACCATTTATTTAAAAAGGTAAGTTATTTCAATAATATTTAAAAAATCACAAGTAAACAAAATAAAGGAAGGATATATATTAATCAGGAACCAATAAAATAATTATATATACATTAAAATTACATCATAAATAAGTTAGAAGATTATTAGCATATAGTTTAATTATGGGAAGAATTAACGTTATAATCAACGTCAATAAATTCCGTAAAAATTGTAAGATAAAGAGAGCATGCAAAAGACATTGATTAAACAAATGAAAAAAAACGTTAAGGGGATTGAGAATTTAAAAAAAAAAGTAACAAAAACCTTACAGATTAAAAAATAAAAAATTAACAATGAAGAGATATAAATCAAAAGATTAGAGCTCTCAAAATGAGTCACAATCCGTGGGCCAATCTGGTCCACCACGGGTTCAGGTCGGGTTAAGTTTGAAAAAATTATATATTTTTTATGTGGGTCAGATTTTAATCCGACTCGTTTAAATCCGGCTCATTCGGGTTGAATCTGTGGTGGATCGAGTTGGCCCACCAACCCACCGACATAATTTTATTTTATTAAAATTTAATTTTAATTGTATAAAAAATATTTATTATTTTTTTTGCTTAAAAAAATTATTCAAGTTCCCTATTTTCAAAACTAATTAAACATCCCACGTGGTGAGTCGAGTCAGGTTTGAATTTTTCTGTCTTACTAATAAATGAGTCATGTTAGGTTGACTCATTAAGTAATCAAATAGTAAACCGGATCAAAGATATATAGAAAGAAGACACACTTACAGACAAAAATGAAGGGACTTACTTAATTTACAAGAAAAGAGGGACAGAATAACCATAATAGAATTATCTAAATCGAGGAATTTTGCACCCTCGTAATCAAATTTTAGGCAGCTTTTACTTTCTAATTTTAAGAAATTGAATAATTTTAAAAAATAATGTTTATTAGAATTTGTATATTTATTTATTGAAAATGATTTATTATGAATTTAAAATTTTGATAGTGTGATGTGTGATGTGAATTTAAAATTAAAAGTATATTTAATTTAATATTTATAAATCAGGAGTAAAAGTTTTGAAGAATAGATATAATAAATAAAATAATTTAAATATATAGTAATTATGGTATGGTAATAGAGAAATTATGATGATAATATATTGTATGGAGTCGAATTCTAGTCTACACTACAAACATAGCCATGATCAGATTGTGTTTTTCCGCAAATCAAAGTTTCCACATGAATAGTAAAAAGGTATATTATGGAAAACAATTTTCTTTCGAACCAATGATGTTAATAAATTCAAGAATTGGTCCAAGAAAAAAATTCCCTAAGAACATAGGTAATGTAAAGTTCATATATAGGATATAACTTTATAATATAGGTTTTATAAGATCTCTTTTCAATAAAGCACGTTAATATTATATAGATTTTAACATTTTAGGTTTTAAACAAGATTTTAAATTACAAGAATAAAATATTCTTTTTTTATCTTAAGAATATCTCTTATGCTAATAAGTAAATAAATAATATTAAAAGTGAATATTATAAGAGTTTTGCATTAGAGTAGAAATTGTAAGAATATCATAAAAATAAAGTTGTATAAAGAGACTCAGAAAAAGTAAATTATGGTGTCACGATCCAAATTATCTTCAATCCATGATAAATACCTTAAGATAAGTTGTGCAACTAGAAGCTCAAAAAAATTGTTAAAACATTTCAAAATGGTCGCGAAAATCTCTCCAAAACTTACCAAGGTTGTTAATGTAGTTATCATTTGTATTTGTTCTTTTGAAAAAAATTTAGTATAATTTAAAAAATTAATATATAAATAAATTATCTTACCCCCCATTACTAATATTTTTATGCACTATTGATTTTATCGGTAAATATTTTTTATAAATAAATATTTTTTTAAAATATATTATATTTATTTTACTTTAATAAAATTCATTATTATTTGTTATTTTATTTAAATAAATTTTATTACTATTTATTCTTTTGTGCCTATAAATACAATCTATTTGTAAGAGGAAAAAAATACAACATACACAATGTTTATATAGAAGAGTATTTAGTCTTTTTTTTATATTATCTTTTAAAATATTAGTATTCATAAAATTTTTAGCATTTTTTTCTTCACTTATTAACTTAATAAGCTATTATATCATGAAAGAAAAATACATATTATTTTTGTCTGGACCATTTCACTTAAAGGATTAATATCTTAACTCAAACTCTTCTTAGTCATTTCTTCATTTAAAATTTATCCTATATTATTATTGTTTATTATAGGAAATGATGATTTGATCATATTTTTTTATTCATATCATTGTCTTATTATTTTCTTTTTTTCTATTTCCTAACATGGTTAGATAGAAAAATTTATTTTACTTTATTTTCATTATTCTTTTTATTGTGAAATCCATAAATGATATTTTATAAAATGTCTATTATGAATATGAATAAGTTACTTTCAAGTAAGTCTTTTATGGGTGAATGTCTTTAGTATATGTGATAATGTTATGACATTCATTATGTGAAATTTTGTAAGATTGTTGAAGGATATATTTATGCATATTAAATTAGTGATTTTGATAGTACAATGTCAACTGTTGTTATGTTTTTATTTTGGGTAAAGATGCAATATCATATAAATCTACTAAACAAACTATTATTCCATGGAAATAGAGAATAATACTTTAGATAATGCTATTGAGACAAAATTTCTTAAACAAAATCTATATGATTTATCAATTTCGAATAAGCCTATTTCTTATATTCCATTGCATTCTTCTAGTCAATTTGTTATATCTAAAGTTTCTTACAAAAATCTTAATGAAAAAGGAAGGCATATAAGAGTGAGACAAAAATCTATTAGAAACTTACTCATGATATTATTTCTCTTGACTTTGTAAAATTGGAAAAAAATATTATGGATTTTCTTACTAAGGGGTTGAAAAATATAAACATTTAGCAACAATTATTTTGGACACTAAATAAAAAATTTGAAATTTTTTAGTGACTAAAAAACCAATAGCTAATTTAATGTACAATATTTTGACATGCTTATAAACAATTTTGTTATTTGCTTAAAAATGCTAAGAAATTAATGATAAATAATTATCAACTCAAGTGTAGTAAATAGTATAGTATTAAAGTTAAAAGCATTACATTACATTATTTAACATAAAACTAAAATAAAACTAATTCCAAATAAATACCTAAACTTTATAGTCATTATATAACTAAACAAACTAATGGTCCTCCTTTGGTCTGTTATCACTAATATAATCTACTATATCATCTTCATTGTTAGGTCATAATGATCTCACATTAAATTCTTCAACTAGATGTGCTTTAAAATAAGTTTTATTTGGTCATCTTATTGTTTTAAAGGTTGCTTATTGCTCTATCTTTTCTTCAAATATTTTCTCTTTTGTAATTTTGATCATAATTTCAACATTTAATTTCGAAATAATTTCATGCATTTCTTGTATTTGATAAACCATTAGAGATTGACTTATTAGAAAGTGAGTTTTAAGCCTAACTCAATCCTACAAAACCGGTTTATAAAATGAGGTTTGCACCTCACTTATATATTATAATTTGGCCTTATCTCTAATCGATGTGGTACTTCCAACACACCTCCTTCATGCCAAGATATAGACATCTCGTGCGTGATAGTAGAAATTAGGTGATCCAATAACAATCCGACAACGGATGGAAATAGAAATGTACACGTGTAAAAGTAATAAATATTTTGCTCTTTTTTACTTTCACCTCAGACAACACTAATTGAGAGGGTTTTTTTGTAATGAGCCATAACTTGAACAAAAATAACATGAATCCAAAGAATAAAAGAATGGCATATTCCTATATCCTATTTTAGAAAAAAAAAAACTTCTCTATAAATCACAAGAGATCTTCACATCAATTTAGAGAGAAAAGAATAAAGAAAAAATATTTTATGGTAGAATACACCTGTGTGGAAGAAAAAATATGTTGTAGAAGAAAGAAAAATAATTAAAAAAGACCCATGTGAAAAAAAAAAGGAAGATGAAGAACGAAGAAAAAAAAAACGAAAAAGAATAAGAAAAACTAAGAAGAACAAAGAAGACAATATTCTGGAATAAGTTGAAAAAGGAAGCATCTTAAAAAAAGTATCTTAACTTTGAAATAACTTTTTTTTTATTTTATTTTAAACCAAATGCAGTTTATTTTATTCAAATATAGTTTATATTTTTTATTTAAACACAATTTATTTTGTTTGATAAAAGAAGTTTGTTTACTTATTTTATAAATGCAGTTTATTTTATTTAAACAAATTTTATATTATATTGTATTAATATTAAAAAAAATTCTGAACTTTTAACACGATGAAAACTTTATATTGTATTAAAAATTTATTATTTTCTGATGTTTTTTTAGTTATAGTGTATTTTTTAAATTTAAAGTTTTATTTTTTTAATTCAAAATTTGAACAATATTTATTATTCTGTTTATGCTTTTTTTTCAATTTAAATTTAAATATAATTCTTTATATAATTATATCATTATTATTATATTTTATTTTTAATTTGAATCATATATTTTTTTAAAAATTTCAAATATAAAATTATATTTGTTACATTGCATTTTTTAAACGATAAATTAAATTCTTATTAGTGATAAATATTATAAAGAATAAATTAAATCAAATACTAATTATTGTATGGATGTGAGTCATAAACCATCATTTGAGAATTTATTTAGTAAGTGTGATAGTGAGATCTAAGACATAAATAAGTCTTTAAGTAATATTCATGTAATAAGATATATGCACAAGATTGTAACTTCCTACTAGAACCTAAAATATTGTATGTTATATACTAAAACCTAATTATAGAAAATTTAGTTCAAGAAAATTAACTCTCCACATTTTTTTTTTGAATATTTTTGAATAAAAGTTTATAAGAATTTTGAGCTATATTTTATTTTGAAATATGATATATTTTATTTTATTTTATTTTAGTTTTTAAATTGGGTGGGGGATTTTTGGAAATATATGAACTATTATTTTTAAAAAAAAATAAGTATTACCGACGGTCAAAATTCATCGGAAACGTCCAAAATTCGTTGATAATGATATTTTTTCGACGGATTACGAACGAACATAACTCCGTTGATAACGTTGTCGGAAAAACCTGTCGGTAATTGTCACAAAAATTCGTCGGTAATTACTGAAGAAAAAATTCGTCGGTAATTATCGAAGGAAAAATTCGTGATAATTACCGAAGGAAAAATTTGTCGGTAAGTCCGTCGGTAAATATCTCGATCTGGTTCATCTTCTCCCTTTTTCCCCTTCTTCTTTTTCCTCAGATTTTAAATTTTTTTATCAAACTTTCTTCATTCCTAAATCAAAACAACAATCCAATTCATTCCAAAACCCCAATTAGTTCTCCCATGGCAGCGATGATGTTCTCCCATAACAGCAGTGGTGTTCTTCCATGGCAACAATGGTGTTCTCCTATGGCACCGGTGGTGTTCTCCAATGGCAGCGGTGACACTCTCCAACGACAGTAGTGGTGCTCTCCAATGGCAGTAGTGGCGCTCCCTAATAGCAGGGGTGGCAGTGTGGGAAGATGGTTGCACGAGAGAGAAAAATGGTTGTAAATAATGTGAGAAGTGCTCTTAAGATGAGAGTAAAGAAAACAATGAAGATATTGATTTGTGAGAGAGAAAAATGTAGTCTTATTCGCACAAAGAGAGAGAAAAATGGCGAGAATTTTGCTGCTCTTTTTATCCATCGGTAACTATAATATGTATTACCGATGGATTTATTATCAGATTTAGGTCTTCGGTAATTACTGAAGGATTTACCGATGAATTTTGTCCATTAGTAACTACAAGATGCATTACCGAAGGATTTACCGACGGTAATTATCAAAAGATAGAATCCGTCGGTAATTACATTTTTACATCCGTCGATAAAATTCGTCGGTAATGCACATTTATTGACGAAAATAAATCTGTCGGTAAAATTTCGTCGATAATTTCATGTATTCTTGTAGTTATGGGTAAATGCTATTTATGTGTGAATATTTTTTTAAATGTATTATGTTTTCTGTTAGTTTAGTCTGATTTATTATGATTTATTATTTTATTTGAATTTAATTGAAATTTATTATTATTTACTACTTTGTCCTTATAAATTCAATATATTTGGATGAGGAAGAGACAAAACAAACACAATAACTTATATAGAAGAGTTTTAATCTTCTTTTTTATATTATCTTTTAAAATAGCAGTGTTTATAAGGTTCATAAATTCTTCGCTCAATTGATCTAATCGGTTGTTATATATTGGAAAAGAAGCACGTATTTATTTCATCTTACCCTATACACTAAGGGCGTTTTAGTTGTGTCTCAACCTAGGCCCTTTCTAATAATTTCTTTGTTAAAATTTATCATATATTGTTATTGTTTGATTTAAGAATTGTTTGATTTAAGAATTGTTTTATTTGATCAATCTTATTTTAACCATATCTTTGTCTTATTATTATTTTCTATTTTTGTTTTCTAAAATGTTTTACTTAAAGAGTTTATGGAATTTCTTGAACTTTATGATATGATTATGGATGAAGAAGAATCAACTTAAGAGGATTTAGAATTTACAAGGTCCAAAAGTATTAAAAAGGAATACAATGAGAAAATAGCAAAAGGAAAAAAAAAGAAATGAATTGAAAGAAAAAATGAAGAAAAAATAGAAAAGGAAAGTAATTTATAATTTTTAAGATATTATAAAATATTATATGGGAATCAAATAATATTTTATAAACCCTAAAAGAATACGGTGTTTTGGAAAGAGAGGAAGTTAGACATTTCTAAGTGTAATTTTCTTTAACATGTCACCTTCAAGTGTATGTGAAACTTGTAACTACTTCACTTTGTGTATTGACAACAAAAGAAGAAACTCTTTGTAAGTGTAATTTTCTTTCACATGGCATTTTGAAGTGTATGTGTAGGTTGAAATTATTTCACTTGTGTTGGAGAAAATATCACTAGACATTAAGTTAGTTTGATTAATTATTTACAAAGTATATAAACAAGAATATCTTTATATTATAACAAAAGCAATTGACGGATAAATAGGAGAAATCATCATTCTATCTCGTACACCTCATAAAGTAAAATGGTGTATAGTAGTCACCACAATAATGATTACTATCAACAACCTCTTAGACAACTTAGGCTAAGAAACCATACTCATCCTAAAGGACCTATAATAAACATTTCTACCTTTCGTGGAAAAGATATAATGTGGAAGAATAGTTGGACCGATAAATTAATATAGAACAACTTTTTGCCCATCATTGAGTTCATTAACAGAGAAAATTTTCCACAACTAACCTAGGCTTTCAAGGGCATACCATGTATTGGTGGACTTCCCTTGAGAGAAAGAAATTTTTTTTTCATGAGCCTAGCATTAGATATTATTATAATCAGTCGAGAACAACTTCAAGAAGTGATGTACTCTTATATGGTGATAGGGGGTTGATGGAGAAGCTATAAAAACTTCAACAAAGAAACATGAGCATTAAGGAGTATAAGTAAAAAATGGAGCTACTCACGATGAGATTGGAATTAAAGGGAAAAAAAGTTAATAACCATAAATAGGTTTTGAAGTGACCTTGACTTACCAATTAGGGATAAAGTTGAAATATTTTCTTAATGATCTTAATTATTTAGTTCCATTTTATGCGAGAGTAGAACAACAAATTAAGAGAAAGTTTATCTATAGGAAGGTTACCCTGCCACCTTACACCATATCAAAGAATACAAGAGGGTGGAATACTACACGAAATCCATATCTAAGTAGGTCAAGTAAAAAGGAAAATTCCAAAAAAAGAAGGAGAAAAATGTAGAAACAAAGAACCCTAGAAATAAATTTGAGCACGAGATATCTAACGTTTTAAATGTCTTGGAAGAAGGCATTATGCTTTAAATGAATCAATTTATTTTAATTTGTTAAAGTGAGCTTTTAATGGATTAATATAAATCAACTCAGGTTGTGTATTGAACCTTTCTATTTTAATATATTAAAATGATAAGTTAATTTATTAATTTGACTAAGTGAAATTCAAATATTAAAACACAATTTTAACTTATTAAAACCATTATTGCTTCTTTGAAGACTTTGTTTTAATTAAATAGCATTCTTTTAATCCATTAAAATTGTAAAATAGTATTATATATAACTCTCTCATTTCAAAATCAAATGACACAAAATCAAGACCATTCTTTTTTAAATTAATTTACCTTTTATGATTGACTCTAAACTGAGCTCAAAACTTTTCTTAGAGCTTTCTTTGTGCAATTATGTGATCAACATCAAGATTTAAGGACAAAACATTGTTGGAGATCCCACATTGAGTAGAGATAACACAAGTTTACAGCATATAAGTAGGTTCAAACCTTACTTTACAAGCTAGATTTGTAAGGTTAAATTAAACTCAAAGTCCACTTCTTAACATGGTACTAGAGCCACGAGTTAAAGCATATCGTAGCAAAATTTGTTGCTTGTTGGGCCTATCGTACCACCCGTTATCGGACCGCTATCAGACTACTCATTAATGTTTAGTCTTACACTCGAGATGTATTTGCCTCGATAAGAGAGGTGTGTATTTCCCACTTAGGTTTTACCCTGTTTGTTGCACTTATTTCATTCCAAGTGACATTGTTCTTGTTTCTTAATCCATTTTTCAGTCTCTATTTGGGGCTTTTAGGTTTATTTAGTATAAGGGTGTTACTAAGTGTGAAATCAAGTCTTTGTAGGGTTCATGATTTGGTTTTTTTAGTAGTTTATTTTTCTTATTGTGGTAGAGTTTGTAAAATATCTTGGTATAGAGTGAACCAATATAAAAATTTTAATTTTGATATCTTTATATATTCTCTTTGTTTCTTAACTTGTTTTCCAACGTTTAATTGAGTGCATTATTTTTGTGTCAACCAAACTCTGCAATTCAAAGATTTAATAAGATATTTATTCTAAAGATTTGAAAAAAAAAGTAATGGATATTGAAGAGAAAGATGTGAGCTATTATTCAAGCATTTGTGAAATTAAATACATATTTGTGTTATTTAATAATTTATTAAAAAAGCTCAAAAATCTATAAATACACAATAATGTTATAGTAAATGCGTACAAATATACAATAATATATTTTATATTTCCAAAACTCTTATTAACTTAAGTATTGAAGAATCTTCTACAAATTGATCTTTCATCAATCTTAAACAAACAATTTGACTTCCATATCTCATAAGGATTAGTTCAATTTCCAAAAGGCATAATCTTTTCCACCTCAAAAGCACAACATTCCTTTTTTGTAAGAACAATACATTATTTATATCTCGTCTTTCCATTATACATACTGGATGTCTACCTTTATACAATACTTATTGTTAACAACAAAACTAAATATGCGCCTTACATAAACCCAATAAAAAAACATCTTAATCCTTCCAAACACCTCACACTTGTCATCTCTACACATAATTATCATTAGTTAAATAAAGCATGATTCATCCTATCTATCTTCTCATACAACTCTCGTGTTTATGTTGCCAAAAGTGCATTTCCACTAAGTTAAGCGATAATGTTACTTTTCACCATTCTTATTAGTTATTTTACATTAACAAAATCAACTTTTCTTTAGCTTTCAACTTAGTCCTCAGTTTTATTATTTGTAAGTAATTAGATATATATCACTTTGATATAGTTATACCACTGATTCCCATTGTTTTCCTCTAATAATTGAATATGAAGCACTTGGATCAAGCGAATCAAAATTGGAATCCAAGGAATTGGAAAGAGAAGGTCAAAATATGGAATTCCAAAGGATCACTTACACTGGTGCCACATGAATCACACCTCAACACCATGAAGGCTAAGATAAAATTCCTCATCAAGGTTGGGCAGCACTAACCAAGGGTTGGGCGCCTTTTCCCAATTGTGAGTTGCATTAAGTGTCACCTGACTAGCTTGAGCACCATCTCGCAATGATGAATTGCGTTGATTGCCACTTTAATAGAGAGCTCATTTCTTTATGCGCCAATGTTGAGTGTCTTACATTGGGCGTTAATTTTACTAACTTGACACTTTTGGCTTATTTCTCCTGACTTTTTTTTAGAGAAACAGGTCTTTAGTTCATTTAGAAAGGATGGAACACAATTTTTAGGATTTTAGGCTATTAGGGTTTTCCAAAGACTTCAATTCCTTCTTCTTGGATCTTCATGTTCCACCATTTTTCATAATTTCCTTTTGGCCACTTCATGATAATGAAGATCTAAACCCTTTTGTTATGATTAAATGTAACCAATTGAACTCTCATGTAATCAGTACTAATTATGTGTGTGTGTGTATCCATGTCTTTCTATTCAATGTTAATATTTTGTTGCTAGGCTTATTGTGGTTTATCCATGGCTTGATATTTGATCCATTGAGTGTTGGAAAATATCTTTTGTAATCTAGAACTGAAACAAAATACCTAATGAAGCTTGTACTTAGGAGCTTGACTCATTAGTTGTCTAAAACCCATTGAAAAAAGATTACTTATTGAGTGTTCAAGAAATTGTCTCTTAATAATGAAACTTAGGCTCATTCTACAGAGGAATTAGGGTTTGAGTAAATTTGTGAGTTGACATTAGCATTAAAATGAAGAGAAGTTGAGTGATTACATGCACGCGAAGGAGGTTTGACAAAGTCTAACCCTAGCAATAACATATCATATCATTATTAATATATTTTGTTTTCTAAGTGTTTAATAAAATCTTAAAAAGTTTTATTTGACTTTGCAAAGTTTTAATTCCTTAAACATCAACACAATTTATGGAAATATTCTTGTCTAAATTAGTTATTGATTACAATCATTGCCATGTATTGCACAATTCTTTTGGAAGAACGATAATTACGTTTTACTTACTATTATGTGATTGGTACACTTGTCATTGAGCGAATCGAGCTAACATTAAGAAAGATAGCACTTACATGCACCCAACCATAACATGTTTTTTGTACTATATGTACTGACCGATAAAAATTGATCACAATCACAATTGATCGTTTGGACATGGAGGAAAACAATCAGTCACAATCATAATCAAGTAAACATTTAATTTATCTAAATAGATCAATAATAAGGTTTAAAGCAAATTGGATCATGATTAGATCGACTCTAATCAAAAGGCTATGGAGAAAACTTTAAATACAAGTTAACGGTATGGTTGTTGAGACTTTTGCTACAAATTTATTACAATATTAATTACTTTACTGATCGAACTTGAGCTAACTTAGTACTAGAACACCTATAGTAGATACCCTCGATCAATTGAAGAACACACTATCCAAGTACAGAGAAGCTAACATCGGAGTATGCAAGAAAGAAATTGTTTAAGTAAACATTCAACACTACACCCAAAATATTTTCTATAGTCAACCTACCTCATAAGGGAACAAAATATGCTTTAAAGACTCTAATTCTAACTTGCTCATAAAATAGATGAAGTATGAGTCCAGTTGAAGATATTTCTCTTTTAAAATTGATCTCTAGATATGAGTCCAATTAAAGATATTTTTCTTTTTGAATTGATTCCTTGTTAGTAATTTGTTCATTCTCCAAATAAAAAAAAAAGAAAAAAATAGTACTTGGCCTCCCATATGGCTAGATTTTTCACTTCTACAAGTTCTAAGTTTGAAATTAGTTTATGAAAACTTAAAGTAGTAAAAAAACTCAATTGTGAAGTTTTAAAATTTAAATTATAATTTTGATGCTCCCATAATCTTGACCAATAAGGGTAAATTTTAATCAATATGGGTAAATATTAAATAATTAATTATCTTTCAGATTTAAAAAACTTAAAAATGCTCTCTTTAGCCATTTTTTTTATTAATATTAAAGCAACCACGTGAAACAATTTGAACTAGAACCATTCGTTTATCGGGTGGAGATGGGTTTAGCGGCACCTTATTCCGTTGGAACAAGCCTCCCTTCCCTTCAACGCCTTCCTTCCCTGAAACCCCAAATCTGTAACAATTATTCATCTCCTGTTAGTTCCCACCGTCATGTGAAATGTGCTCTCCAACTTCAACCACAAACACCACCACCGACAACAACTGTAACAGTGGCACCGGACGAGAGCCTCGTGAAGAGAAGAACTGTCATAGGCCTTTTTGCATTTGATGCTGTCCTTGCTTATTCTTCCTTAAATTCATCACCAGCAGCTGAAACTCCATGTGAATTTCAAGTGGCACCTTCTGGTCTTGCCTTCTGTGATAAACTTGTGGGAGCAGGTCCTCAGGCAGTCAAGGGACAACTTATTAAGGTATTTTCATTTAGGTTTATTGGTCATGGGATGGAACTGTGCAAACTTTTAGATTGTCAATAAATTAGAAAGTAAAAAACTTACTATAGTTTGTTATTAGATTACACTATAAATTTTTTATTATGATATTATTAATGTATATCCTATTTACTCTTTTCATATGCTTTTAATAATATGTTATAGTTGGAGTAATTTAGAAATATGAATTAAAATAGAGTAGGGAAGTCATGACTGCAAAACCTTCATTTTTGTGAAGTTGGATTGAACTAAAATCTATATGTGAGTTGGATTGAACTAAAATCTACTTAGTTGATTTTAATTAAAACCTACTTTTAGGATACTTCGAAAACTATATAATAAAACTTATTGGAACTATTGTATTATTTAATATCAATTGCAACCAAACCATTTGTAAATAATTATTTTTTTTCTTTAGATGCTTAGTCTTCTATGTAGAAGAGTATATTGAAGATTAAATCATACAGAGATATAACTAAAATAAAGTATATAGGTGGTTGTAAATCTCATTTAAACTAATGTTATGTTGTATAAATTTTTTTAAGATGCATATACACATAAAAAAACGACTACTGCTGTCTCTTGTGGTAAGTGGATTTAATAGTATACATAAGACTATATATTCTCACATCTGAATAAAACAATAGATGTAAGGCAGACAAATATATATGTTATACATCCAACTTAATGCATTGAAGATGGAATGTAACAAAAATGTGGTGTTAGTGAAGGTTCACATAGAGCCTGTGTTGAGCTTGGGATGTTTTGGTCATTTACTGACATTATCCACTTTGAGTAAAGTCCTATGTTCTGTTTGACCAATATGCTATCTTCCAGGCGCATTATGTGGGGAGATTGGAGAATGGGAAAGTTTTTGACAGCAGCTATAATCGTGGCAAGCCCCTAACGTTTCGCGTTGGTGTTGGAGAGGTATGATTACTAATGTTTTACATTTTTTTCATACACTGTAACTATAGGCAGCAATATACAACACTGATCACAACTAATTATAAACTATGTGTGTTAGGATTTTTGAAGTATTTATAGTCAAAATCAACAAATTTAACATATGATAGTTTGTGATAATTGATAGTATGAAAATTTCTCTCTAGGGTAGATATAACTGGTGAAATCAGAAGTAAAATTGCTTCTTGAGAATTGTTTGCTAATGAAAACCATAGAGTAAATTTCCATGTTTATTTAATGAGCGTCACCAATCATAAGTACTCAAACAATAGAGTACCTTTTCTGTACAGTCTTGTTCGGGAATTAAAAGTTATCCATGAATCAAATAGGTGATTAAAGGTTGGGATGAAGGCATTATTGGAGGTGATGGAGTTCCTCCCATGCTTGCAGGTACTTTTTTTTATCGGTGTCAATTCATTCTTTTATGACATACCAAGGTAAAATTGTTTACTTTTTGGTAACATAGGAGGGAAACGTACCCTGAAGATTCCTCCAGAACTTGGATATGGCTCAAGAGGAGCTGGTTGTCGAGGAGGCAAGTACTTCTTTCCTTTTGTTTTCTGCTGCCAAACAATACTTTTTCTTTGACATTATATTTGCCAGGAAATGGAGATGAAATTTTGATTGCTTTTGTTGTTTTGTACTATGTGAAGCTCGGTCAATTAAAGATTATGTTGGAGCTTTATCTTTAATTGATTTTCATCCATTGTGTTATCATGGAAAACTACTGGTTACTTTAGTTTAGGATGTTCTTAGTTTTGAATATACAAGAGCTTGGTATGATGATTGTGGCACTTGGCAAGTGACATAACAATGCAGAATAAGAGAAGAGAATAGACTCAATGCGTGCTATATTCTCTGTTTTTTATTTTTCTGTTAACTTCGCAGTGCAGGAGAATTAACAAGAAAAATGCACACTTAATGTTATGGAAAGGATAATTGTCAGGAAGTTTTCTTAATAGTGGCTCTGCTAACTCACATGAACTTGTTAAATATATAATTTTCAAGAGTTATTTCTCAATAATAGAGAAATTGGAACCATTGAATTAAGTTCTTAAAGAAAGATCATTTGGGAAAATACCATGCCCAGACATCACTGTAGAAAGATGAATATAAAACAATAGTGAAAACATATTTACAGCAAATTCTGTAAAGAAGCAGGAACCAAGGAAAGCATGCCAAGCTGCTGTAGCCTGGATCTAAACTAGTGCTAGGGTTTAGCGGTTGATCAGACTGGTGGTAATCTTCAGAATTATGCATTGCTTTATGGACAAGGACACTTTTCACATATTCTTTTTCTGCATGGTTTTAGTTTTTTAACATTTTTCTTGGACAAGAAAAACTTACACATTGTTTGATTCAGGTTCATGTATCATTCCTCCTGATTCAGTGCTATTGTTCGATGTGGAGTTCGTTAGCCAAGCATGATTTACAAAGCCATGAGCGGGAAAGTTTCCTTCTTTTCCTTTGGAGTTTAGAGCATAGATTACATATAGTTGAAATTCTAAAATTAAATGTTAAAGTTGAACTTGCTGGAGAAATTCATAACTAAGTCATTAACATGCTATTTTATTGATTATCCAGCCTTGATTTCATTAGCATAGAAATTGTACCCGAAAGTTGAACAGTTATGAGCAGTAATGGAAAAAACACTCCTCTGAAGTTCAAACTAAGAGGGTGAATAACACAGAAGAAAAATGGAAATAACCAAATAAAGGAAACAATCAGTAAAAGGAAAGCTGTCAAAGCACTTTGATTGCTTTTGGCAAAGCAAGAAACCAGTTCTTTTTATCTCTTTTTATGTATGACTAACACTCACCCGAGTCCTAGTGTTACAAAGCAGTTAAATTGATTCCTAATAACTTATTAAAGTGACAAGACCCCTGCAATCAAAAGTGAAGGCCAAATCATGTCGCATTGCCTAAAGAGATCTAACGTACCTACTCTTACTAGTCGTGTTCTTAGATTTGAAACTTAAATTTGTTTCCTATTTTCTGAAGTTTATATGAGAAAAAAAAAAGTAAATCAGAAAACAATAAAAGCTGTTTTCACTATTTCATATAGAAACTTTTGAAAATATATAACAAAGGGAAAATGGAAGACAATTTTCTCAAACTAAATAGCCTCTAATTTTGAGTTTCATGTATGAGATGGGTTAATGTGGTTGAAAATGTCCTTCCATGCATTGTTTCCATGAGATTTGACATCGAATTCAGTACGTGGAACTGACAAATTGTTTGAAATGTGGACGCATTTCATCCCACAAAATGGTAAAGGACAGCTTATGATGCCTATCACTTTGGAATCTTAGCTTTATCCCAACTTTTGAAATCATGATTCAAGAGTGTACCAATATAGGTACCAAAAACAAAATACACACAATTTAGACAAGGGAAAACAACAAAAATTAACCAGTAAATTTTCCAATTAAGTTTGTCAGTTTATGATGATTAATGAAAAAGATAGGTATGTATGTACTATGCTACCACTATCCAACAAGAAGAAAGAGACACCGGATGGAGATATATACAAGAGTTGAGTAAGTTTGCCATGCTCTGCTTCAGTTTTAAAGGAATGGGACAAAGGGTACCAAGGGAGTTCCATAGAAAGTGATGAGGATATTTTGGGGTATTGAGGAAAAAAGAAATTGACCCTTCAAACGCTACTTTGGATGCCAATTCCATGTAAACTTTTTCACGCAAAACAATGGTGGTTCAGGATGATTTCTTGCTCTTTTCTACATTTCCTTTCACTATAGTGTGCAGTGAGCACCCTCCTCATCGTGAACAAAAGGACCCAAAACCATTACAAATTTGAATCATCAAGTGATTCATTCCTTGCTATCCAATAACATAACATGATGATGACAACAAGTATAGAATCTCTTATACACATCTTCTCATGTTTAAATCATGGGTACATGATCATGCTTTCAATTTCATAACAACAATGTGAACAAAGACTTCACTGATATCAAACAACTCTGAAGCCTTAGAAATCCAAAATAATCCTTTGCAAATGGAAAAAAACAAAACCCAGAAAAGGGGGAAAAGAAAAAGTTTAAAAAAAATAATGTGAAAGCCATAAACCATAATTGGTAACAATACTTTTTCTTTCCCTGTTCATTCTTGTGGATCTTCTTTCTTCAACTACTGAATTTACTTACCTGTTTGAAATGGGATTTGGACCACTGGGGACTTCATGAGTGCTGGCATTGAAGATCCTGTTTGGAGATTGAGTGCTCTCTCTTTGGAACATGAATGCTGCGTTTCCCCGTTTCTCCTACTGCCATATCCTTGGAATTTTGGTCACTGTCTTCCCTTGCTGAAGCAACTACCTTGGTGTTGCTGTTCTTGGCACCCTCTTTGATTGATGTTGAAGGAGAGAAGTTTTGTTCTAGCAAGGCCATGGTGAAATGAGAAAGTAGGAGCAAAGAGATGAAGAGGACCATGTAAGTGGAGAAGGAAGATGTTGTATCAGCAGCCATGCAAAACAAAGTGGCTTAAGAAAATCATCCAAGAATCATGGCTAGCTAGAAGGGTCAGCAGCAGCAAAGTGAAAGGGATATGTGAAATGTGAATATGCAAATATGGTGAAAAACTTTTTGGAGCTCAAGGTGACAGAGAAGGTAGATAATTGTTGAAGGTAGTGGGGGATATATAATGAAAAAGAAGTTTAGGTTCATACAAAAGAGAGAAAGAGAAAGTCTCCTGAATATATATAAAAAGGGAAAGCAGGGATTGATGAAAACTTCTGCATGGTCATATTCAACTTCTTTGTGATGAGTGCCAATGTGATTGCAACTATGGCATTGCTATGATGGTATCCAAATCTAAAGTAATCATACACCACACACAGGTGGCAGCACACAGCAAGTGCCAAGTGGCATATAAACACAGTTTGCTTTGCACCCTATTTAACATGTTATTAAAGTGAGAGGCAGTAATGGCCATTAAATTACACAAAACAACAACTTTTCTTAATCCAAAACCATGAATAAAAATCATCAACAAGTTGCTAAACAATTGCAGAGATGTCCCACAAAATATAGGAAGGTACGACTCACGATTGTGCTTAGCAACTGTTTTTTTTTTTTTTTCAATAACTAGCTGAAACATCCCTCCAAAATAACAGAAAAAAAAAATTACCATCACAAACAAAAACACTCACATGCTATCTTAACATTCCAACTTTAACTGATGTCCGAGTCTTGGACACGAGCTCAGTCTTTCATACTTTTTTCTCTTCTGTTTAGACAATTCTAACATATTAAAAAGTACTTAAAATAGTTATTTAACAGTGATAGGTAGGATTCCGATTTCTTTAAAGTCAAATTCTAATTTACTTTTAAGTAAGTTTTATTATTCAAGATTTGAGAGATTTTATAATTATAAATAGGATTTTTAAATAAATCTTATCACTCAGTATTTGAGGAGTTGTATAGTAATATGTAAGATTTTGATCTACCTTAAAATAAATCTTATCACTAAGACTTGGGGGATTGTATAATAATAGATGCGATTTTAACCTACTTTGAAGTAAATCTTGAAGTAAGTTTTATAGCTCAATTCTAATTAGGACTATTAATTAGTGTACAAATATTAATTAATAAAAGTGAACATACCTGTTATGTATAAATATGGAATTTTATTATCATAATTAAACTTAAATAATATGTAATTTGAATAAATTTATTGAATAATTTTTTTTAATACAAATAAGTAAGATCAAATAATCATCAATTAACAAACTAAGTGTTTTACCGAAAGAGATTATCATATCTCTTGACTAGAATATTTTGATATCACTTTTCTTTGTCTCTTTTACAAGCAAAATATGTGAAGAGATAAGGTAGTTTACAATATCACAACAAAATTATGGGATTTCATTTTCTATTTCTGTACATAACCTAAATAGGTATTCATATCTCATTTAAATTAAAATTTATTGTCAATATTACTAAATCATTATCATTGTAGAGACTAAATTGCAATTCTATCATTTTATAGAATGGGAGAAAACCTTACAGTTGAAGCCATGGAAGCGCGAGACTTAAGCCACAAAGGAAACCTACCTTGAAGGAAAACTTCAAGCAACCACCTTTGGAAAGATCTTGGAACATTACTTTTACAGTCTAAGCCTAAAAATATGCAGCTAAAGCTACAGAAAGATGATTTGGAAAGATCTAGAGTAAATCCTCTACGGCCTTAAATCCTCTTCAGAATTGTAATCAACGATTGCTTACAAGTTGTTCAAACTATTACTCTCTTGGAAAGGATGTGATTACAATATAGTGCAGTCTAAACACTCACAAGTGTTTCTTTCTTTTCTCTTTCTCTTTTTCTTACAATCAGTAAGCAATATTACAATGAAGCTCGAGAGCATTGTCTTTCTTCTTTTCTCTTCTTCTCTTTTTCTGCTCAAATTTTTTTTTCTTGAGCTCTTTCTATGCTTTTCTTTTAAATGTTTCTCAAAGGATGAATATTTCGTTGTATGTTATCCTCTTGATTCTTCATTTGAATGATCTTCCATTTAAAGACTTTTGGATAAGTTTCCGTTAGACCAGGCTCATAGCCTTGATTCTTGAGTCTTCTCTTTCTTTGTGTACATTAGTAGTGGGTTAAAGTCAACTTGTCAGAGCAGACATGCTTGTTCAATAATTTGCTTGAAGTAAGTTGTACTTTCTTTTAGACACTGCTTCAAGTGAAGAACATTTTGTGAATATCTCTTTTGTCTCTACGTCCATGATGAGTGCATATTCATGCCCACATTTTAGATTTAATTCCAAAATGTTGGTGAAATTCTTGTGCTTAAATGGTTAATTTAAAGTGAATTTGTAACGATTGGATTTATCGGGTTTGGGAATAAAAGAGACTTAAAAAGTGATTTTTAGTTGCATAAATTATACTTGGATATTCTTATGTTTATTTATATAGCTGAAAGTAAAGCTTTATTGGTCAAAATTGCAAATTAAGGCCTAAAATCAGAATTTTATAAAGGAATATACAAGGCATTGAATGCATCGCTCTTTTTACAATCATACACCCCTCTTTTCTAAAACACGCCCAAGAGTAAACCCTTTTTTCTATACCCGCTAAGTTTCCTATTCCTACCCCTCCTACCACTAACTAGTCAGATTTACCAGATCATGCCATGTGGCAATCTAATACACACATATGTGACCATTGAGAATTTGCCATGTCATTAATCCTCTCCACATCAAATAGACCAATCAGTTTTTGCCACGTCACCACCCTTGACACATCAACATCATCTTTTACATCCAGAAACTCTAATTTCCCTCTAAACAGAAACTCTAGCTACCGCCAGTGCCTAACCATCCTCGCCACCATCCTCCATCACGCGCCACCACCCACACCGTGAAACCACCACCCAAATGCGAGCCTCTCCGTCGTTGCACCGTCAACAGTGACGAATTCATCTTCTCCATCCATCATCACCGGACCTGCAATTAGAAAACAACAAACCCAAAACCCAATCGCAATCTTCATCAGCCTCTCCTCGTGAGTTTCGTTCAATCTTGTATTACCTTGCACCGCCATCGCAGAACGACCACCACCTGCACAACACCACAACTCGTTCACGTAACCATCACCTTCACGCACAAAGTTCACCGGCTGAAAAACGCTGAAACAAAACCCAAAATTGTGGTGACTGAAATCCATTAACGGTGCCATCAAACCTTCGAATCCTAAATCGCTATCGTGAAACCCAATTTCGCTGCCACAACCAGAAACACAATTATCTCTATTGCCTCTACAAAACACGAAATAGAGATCTCCTTGCACCATTGCATCTCGCGCAGCCATGGAGAATGCGAGTTTCGCGAGAGCAATCTCCTTCATGAGCATTCACTAACCTTTTTTAGAGTCTGCATAAGAGTCAAGTATTGAAAAACAATTCCGTATTCGTTGGAAAATGACTCAGGGTTACTTTAACAGTCCATTTGGCGATATTGAAGTTGCCTTGTAAAGTAGTATTAATTTGATGGCTTCAATGAAAGCATATCAAATTTGGTGTAAGCATTCAAGCCTACAAATCAAAGAAAAACAAGAAGCATCAAAACACCAATTCGTGAAACCCTATCGCAATTCTGTAGAGAAAACGCAAATCCTTTCCACAGTGGCACAGGCAGAAGTATAACCTCCCATTCGCCACGCAGGTGACATCCCTATTATGCAAATTGTGAAACCCTAATTTGGATGGGAAGGGGACTGCCACATTGTAGTCCCTTATTGGTGCGTCCATCCTAAGTCAACTTTGGTCTTAACTGGTCAAACAAGGGCTTTTCTGTATTTATGAAAAGGAAGATAGGGGCCGAAGTGCAAATATTAAATTTATCAAGGGATTTTCTGTAATTTTAAAAAATTAATAAGGACATAAATGAAATTTAAGAGACAATTCAGTTGATATTTTAAAGATAATTGATTTAATATGAAAATATCAACAGGAAATATCTTATAAACAAATTATTCAGAGTCTAAGTTCAATCAAAGCTATATAAAGAGACTTAGGGGAAGCAAAAATCTGAACTCATTCACTCACTCAAAATCCTCCATTGGAAGCAATCATCCACTAGTCCTTTTACTTTTATTTTACCATGTATTCTACTCCATTCATGGAGGGCTAAGCTTCTAGGACTATTCCATTCTAATTTCATCATGGATTCTGAGGTTAAGTTGAATTAATGAATTTAATTATTTTGATTATTTATTTGAGTTATTCTTCTTCTATGTCTTTCATCTCTCAATCATATTAAAAGAATGATTTTTGCATCATAAGGTGTTTGAATCTACATGCATATTAATCATATGAGTTCAAGAGTTTCTAGGTTTGATTTAGAATTTACTTTGATTGAATTTAGGAACTTTCATATGATTAAATGGGTTTTTGCTACTAATTGAGAATCTACTTTGATTAATTGTATGATCGTCCTCAAGTAATTAAGAATGCAATTTAATTAATTTGAAACTCGAACAATAATCAATTAAACAATGATTTGTGGATAATCGATGATGAATCTATCTTGGAAAAGTAGTGAAATTATCTTATTTCATTATAATTGTTTCAAAGTTTCTCATTTGTTCTTCAATTAAACTCATGACATTCTTCAACATCAAATTCATTAGGATATATCATTGGTGCAATTAAGGGATACGATATTGGTTGTTTTGGGTTTATGACAGCGGTTGAACAATTGAGGTATATTCAGGCGAGGTAAAAAGTCTGGACTTTTGGTCTCGGTTCAAAAATCGAAGCAAAAAGTTGGTTATTTTGCCTTGGTTCAAAACATCCAAAGCAATAAAACAAAAAAAAAATTGGGTCTATTGCCTCGGTTCTAGTTCCAACCGAGGTCGTAGACCCTTAAAATTAATTAATTAAAGGGTCTATGGCCTCAGTTGGATCCAAAACCGGGACAGTAGACCCCTTTTTTGCCTCGGTTTTTACTAGAACTATTGTTTAAAGTATGTTTTCTTTTTTTTAAAAATGGATGTTTATGTAAACATTCCATATCCATATACCATGTCCAAAAACAAACATACAAACAAGTATTAGAACTTAGCATTTGAAGTTGAAAATTTAGTTGGATGTGTAAATCTTAAAACAATCCTAACTTTCACACCAGTTAACCGTTTTCCTATTATTATATATGCATTTGGGGTGGAAACAAATTTATGATATCGTGGTAGCTCGTATAGCTAGTGAATCCTTCCATATCTCCTAGAAAACGTTGTTTTCTATTTATTGAAAATTTATTTTGTTTTTTTTTTCAAACTTTGCAAAATGAAAACATGAAAAAATAGAAAACCTACAACATTGTTTTCTATTTGCGCATACTCTAAGCTGTATCAACCAAACTAAAACGTGAAAAGCCCAAAACGAAACTAATCTTGGAGGTGAGTTTGGGGCTGAAACGAAACTAAACGAAATGAACATCTTAAAACGTTTATTCAAAGAGCACATATCCACAAAATCAATTGGTCAAATTGAAAGAAAATCATACCTCAACACTTAATCAACGTAGAATGAAAGAAAAAATGCAAGAAAAATTGAAGATAATGGTCACAAAAACAAGAGAGCAGTGACGCAGCACCACACACAGAAAATGACTTCTGTTTGAAAATGTCTCTATTCATGAAATTTAACTCTAAACACATGGTATTACCTCAGTTATTTTTTAACTGAGACAATAAGACTCTATGGCCTCGATTTTATAAAGGACTACTGCCTAAAACTTCTCAAAAAAATAAAATAAAAATTCAGTTATTTTATGCATTGGTTCTGTCGCGAACCGAAACATGATCTATTTTAGCTAAGAAATGTGGTTGTTGTTTCAAATAACACTCACTTGTTTAGTTAAGAAATATTGGAATCCAAACAATATTTAGTTTATATTTTGTAATAATGGTCTAATAAAACTTGATTATGTTTATTAATAATTACATGTACTTTTAGTTGATAGACTAACCAATATAAAAAAAAGATACTCATAGCAAATCCCTCTTCTTGTTAACTCTTTCAATTACATATTGCAGTATTCAATATTAAAAAGACAATGTTTTTTTTTTTAAAAGAATCGTGAGAATATATTTTGACACCAAATCTATCGTACTAAAACTTTGTCTAATCATTTGATAAGGCATTGTCCGTGTAAATTATTACAAAAGCTTATTGTCCACAATTCAATCGTCCTTGTTTATTATATATTTCGTCTATTTTCAGTGCTAAACATACAAATTAAAAGTATCAATATAATATGTTAAAACTCATGTGTAAATTTTTTTTTCTGTTCAAAATTTAGAAATATCGATTAAAATTAAAATTATTGGTCTATGTAATGCTTAATTTTTTTTAAGAAAAATAAAAATTTTATATTTATAATATTAGTTTCATCTTAATTATATAATATATAATTTAATGACAATGATAAATATAAAGACGAGAATGATGATACCAATAATAATATCATTAACAAATTAATTATTAATTTTTGAATTTAATTTTACATTATTTGACCATTTCTAACTTATTTAATTAAATATATCAAATAATTTTATTTATTAATATTAAAGATTCATTAATTAATTTAATATTTAAAATCCTATATTATATTATTAATTAGGCATAACTATTATTTTTAATTTGTATTATTAATTATATATAAATACACACACACACATATATATATATATACATATATATATATATATATATATATATATATATAATTAATATTTTAAATTATTACATTAACTTTTAATTTTGAATATTTTCTATTGTTATATATTTGAATTAATAAAATTAATTATTAATATTAGTAATATTGAAATTCTTAAAAATATAATTATTTACTAATTTAATAATTTATGTTAATATTAATTAGGTTTATCCATTTCGGATGTTTCTATTTTTACAGAGTCATCTGAAATAGGTCCTTATATTTTAGTTGATCGGTTTTCTTGTTTTTTAAAAAAATGACTCAATTTGGATCTTGTACTGGACGGCGTTAAAAATTCTACGTGATGGCTTGCCGATTGTAAATGGTTAAACACGTGTCAACGAAACTTCAAACTCCTCGAGGCTAGTAGTTCTCCGCTCCCTCCCTTCCCTTCATCAAGCCTTCCATTCTCTCTTCGTCACCCACGCACTCGCAACCCTCAATTTCCACAATGGCAAGGACAGTGATGAGCTTCTCAGAGAATCGTTACCTGGGTTTGATGTCCTTGTAGCCGATGAACTTAGGGATTCTGATTACTACCATGGGAAAGATGAATTTGGTAAAACAAGAGGTCCAGATGAAAGCAACTTAGACTCTTTGAACAAATATGATTTAGGGCATTCTAGTGAAAATGGTTCAGCAGCTGATATTGATCGGGAAAGATTAAAAACGAAAATCTCAACTCCTCCAATGCCGCAAACTTACGCTAGGAAACCCCCTAACATCTAATTTGAAAACGAAAATCCCAACTCTCCAATCGAAACATCAGAAAAATCAAGAACAAAAACCCGAAAAGAAAAATCCCAAATTCATAAACCCTAATCCCTAATTTTCAAGATCAGAATGCAAGAATCATATAGCAAGATTGGAAAGTGGGCAAGGTTGCGCATGTGACAGTGGGCAATTCACTTCCTTCTTCTTCGTCACTCCAGCAACAGTTAACAATCAAATGTAGGCTATTATTGGTATTAATATTCCTCGAAAAACAAAACAATACACGAAAAAAAATTACGAATCGTCGAAGCACATCTCTCACTTGGTCTTGACTTCAACGCCAGATTTGCCGGCAATAATGACAGAGGTGGTCATGTTTAAGAACAGTCCATGCTCGACGACGCCTTCGAGAGCGAAGATTTCAGCGCTAGCAGCGAGGGAATCCCTGATTGGAGTCTTGAAATACAAATCAACGATGTAATTGGAGTTATCAGTCACGTAGGGTTTACCAGATTCATCCAATCTCAATTTGGCGTCACATCCTTCTTCCTTCAACAGTTGCTGGAGACGATCCAGATTGTAATTCCAGCAGAACTGAACCACCTCCACCGGCATGGCACGGCGAGGAGTCACCAGTTCTATGTTTTTTTTTAAACTTAAATAAAATAAATTCTACCTAAGACGTGCAATGTCATTAAAAATGTCAACAAACACAAAAATTTTAACGCTCTTAAGTCTAATTAACGAAAAAATTCTAATTGACTCAATTTAATAAAAACAGAAATTTAATTGAGTAAAAAAAAAAAGGGTTAAATATGTTTTTAGTCTCTAAACTTTTGGGCGATTTTGGTTTTAGTCCATTTTCAAACTAAGGTACAATTTAGTTCTTCAATTTTAGAAAATTTTAGTTTTAGTCTTTGTTACCAAAATTTTTTAACTTTATTTACTGTTTCAAACGCATTTCTCAGTTAACATTGAAGCAAAAATGTGTCAAACAGTATAAACAATCCAAATGTTATAATGAAATGTGTTGAAACAGCAAATAAAGTTAAAAAAATTTGGTAAAAATGACTAAAACCAGAGTTTTCTAAAGTTGAAGAACTAAATTGTACCTTAGTTTGAAAATGGACTAAAACCAAAATCGCCCAAAAGTATAGGGACTAAAAACATATTTAACCCAAAAAAAAATAAGAAAACTTATTTAAGACGATTTAAAAAAAATAAAAATATTCGAAATAATTAAACCTTTTAATTACCAGAGTTAACTTTTATACATAAAATCTGTGCATATACTGATTAATAATCTTAACAAATTTATTAAATAAATAAATAGAATTAATTTTAAAGTTTTAATTTTAAAATATTCAATATTTATTGAAAAAAAACTCACAGAAATTGTCTTATTTGGAAAATCAAAACAAAATTATATTTCACAATGAAAAAGTTGAGTAATGCATATGAAAAAAAAAATAAAAGTTGGAAAACTGAATTTTGAACTTTTAGGTTGAAATAAGTATGACAATCTAATTCATCTTCTTCAACATCCCGACACGGCTTTTAGTAATTAATTCATGATCAGCATTCCATCGGAGGAATTAAACCGTGAGCATTCAGCATGAACCGTTGAAAATTGATGATTTGTTCTTGCCAATTTTGGCTGCTAGCTGGGAACTGTTGAAAATTGAGAGTATCGTTTACATAAATTTTCTATAATGCTAGTAGGGTTTGTTTCAATCCTCCGAAAACAAATTCATTTGCAATGCTCCAAATTCATCTTCTCAAAGTTCAGCATCCTGTTGTTGAATACATGGAGGAGAAGGACGCATGCTTTCCTCGAAGATGGCCTCTCGTGTGGTGTAGCTTTCGTGCATTGCAAGGCTATCTCAAGCACTTTGAATGCAGCAAACTCTTCGTCAGGTAAAAGAGGTTTCAGTTCAGGATCTATCAGTTCCTCACTGGTAAAACCATGCATATCCACGTTCATTTCTACCCATCTCACCATGTTCATCTCAGCTCCAAAAATTTCATTTGTTGGCATTTTACCACTAACAAGTTCCATCAGCACTATTCCCATGCTGTAAACGTCACTTTTTTCTGCTGCCTGTTGGGAGTATGCATACTCTGAAAATAAAGCCAATATCAAACAAGTTTGTTCAGTGGTTAAAGATAGGCAAAAGATAATGTAAGATAAAGATGAATTCAAACCAGTAGTTTGATCACCTACCTGGAGCTATGTAGCCATAAGAGCCAGCAAACCAAGAATTAGAGTCAGTATTAGAGTCATAATTCTCGGTTAGTGCTTTTGCCAGTCCAAAATCTCCCAAGTGCGCCTCCATTTTTGAGTCTAGCAATACATTGCTGGATTTGATGTCCCTGTGAAGGATCTTTGGGACGCAATCGTGATGAAGGTATTCCACTCCTTGAGCTAATCCTACAGCAATTTTGAACCTTGTCTCCCAATCAAGGCTCCTCTTTACTTTGCTCTCCTTGGCTGGTTTCCCGTGAAGCCAATCCCAAACACTCCCATTCTCCATGTACTCATATATCAACAGATTCCAACCTGCTTCTTTGTTTCTGTTGCTACAATATCCTATTAGCTTCACCAGATGTCTGTGCCTAATCCTCCCCAGTGTCTTAACTTCTCTTATGAAGCTTTTGTTTAACATAAATTCATCTTTTGATGAAATCTTCTTGACAGCCACAGTCTCTCCAGATGCCAATTCAGCTTTGTAGATTTTCCCTGAGCTGCCTGAGCCAATCATGAAGTCCTCACTTAGATTGTTCGTAGCATCCATGATGTCTTCCCATCTGAAATCTCTATTTCCAGTTGCATTTAGTTGGAACAGTGGTATTCTCTGTGCTTGTGATGAAGAAGAGGAGTAAACATAATTCACTTCACTGGCTTTCCTGCAAAATTCTTGCTTGTTTTTGGAAAAGATTCGGACTGCGAGTATCAGAAGTGCAATTGCAGCGAAAGTTGAAAGGGAAGAGATTATCACTACTGTTGATTCATTCAGGCCTGCATTTTCAGAGTCGTCATTTCTGTGGCAGCTCCCAAGAGGGCTTCCACAAAGATGTATGTTTCCTTCAAATGCCTGGTCTGGCCAACGGGAAAATTGCTTATCCAATTTTCCTTGAAGGTTGTTGTAAGAGAGGTCAAGCTTTCCCAAACTGCTCATTTCCACAATTTGTGGAGGGACTTCTCCAGTTAGTTGATTGTGAGAAAGATCAAGAGCTTCTAACTTTGACTGTTTCCCAAGAGAAAGTGGGATGAGACCTGAGAGATTATTGTAACTAAGGTCTAAAATGATTTGTAGATTTTGAAGTTTTCCAATCTCAGCTGGAATCTCACCGTTGAATCCATTCCTTGAGAGCCGGAGCTCATAAAGCTTGGTCAATTTGCTTATCTCCAGAGGTATCGGTCCAGAAAACTTATTGTGCTCAAGTCTGAGGACATTTAGGTTTGCAAGTTCACCAATATCAGATGGGAGAGTTCCATTCACGGAGTTGTCATTTAGAGACAGAACAAGCAACTTAGAACATTTGAATAGGCTTAATGGAAGTGGCCCAGAAAAATTATTGGAGGAGAGTTTGAGCTCTCCCAACTGAGATAAACTTCCAATCCATAATGGTATTTGTCCGAAAAGAAAGTTACTGCTTAAATCAATATAAGCCAGTTTGTTGCACAAAGAAAGCTCAGCTGGTATTGGTCCAATGAGTGAATTTCCTGAGAGGTCTAATAATGCCAGCTTACGGATTTTTCCCAATGTTCTTGGAATTTCTCCAGAAAAGTTGTTGTTACCTAATCGTAGTCTCTCAAGGGAGGGTGAGTTTCCCATTTGGGAAGGAATTTCACCCTCAAACTCATTGTCAGTAACATCGAAAGAAAGAAATGACTGAGAGCTACACAATGCAGATATACTACCATTCAATCTGTTTTTAGAAAGATTCACTCTGGTCAAGTTTTTTACGGTTATCAGTTGGCGAGGGAGATTACCTTCAAGGGAATTGTTGTAGATCATGAGTTGCTGTAATTCATTGAGGAATCCAAACGTTGCAGGAATTGCACCTGAGAGCTGATTGTCAGCTAAATCTAGAATGCTCAGTTTATGACAATTACCCAAGGTGGCTGGAATCTCACCAACTAGCTCATTCTGTCTAAGGTGAAGGAAATTCAACTCTTTCAGCCTTCCAATAGTGACTGGAATTTCCCCACTGAAATGGTTTCCAAAGAAATCAATCATTTGCAAGCTAGAACAATTACCAATCTCCGTAGGTATAGACCCTGACAATTGGTTATCATAAAGATACAAAATTTCCAACTTGCCAAGCATTCCAATCTCTCTCGGCAGAACACCCTCCAAATTATTGTGAAACAAAGCAAGTGTCTGCAAGTCACTGAGGTTCCCTATGGAGGGAGAGATGGAACCAACCAAGCTGTTATTGTTCAGCAAGAGATCAGTTAACCGCAGCAACTCATAAAGCTCAAGAGGTATGGACCCGTTGAGTGCATTGTTGGACAAATCGAGTTGCATCAGTTGCTGGCATTGACTCAATTCAGCTGGAATCTCACCATGAAGTCCATTTTCTGACAACATCAAGTGCTCCAAACTTGTTGCATTGGAACATATGGTCCTTGGTATGACACCATTAAGGTTGTTACCAGACAGAACCAAATAAGCCAACTCACCCAAGTTGCCCAACTCCTCTGGGATTCCTCCATTGAGCTTGTTCATTGACAAGTCCAGATTTTGAAGATTACCCAGTTGAGCTAGAGACGGAGGAATGGTACCCTCGAACTGGTTCCCCATGAAATTCAGGTAAACGAGTTGACTCATATTACCGAGTTGACTCGAAATCTCCCCAGACATACTGTTGTTGGCAAAGTTGAGAATTTGCAGATTGCTGAGTCGACCCAGTTCACTGGGTATTGATCCATTGAGTTTGTTGTTAGCTGCAGTGAAGACGGTGAGGCTTGAGCAGTTCCCCAACTCGGTCGGAATCGGACCCATCAACTCGTTGTCTTGCAGAATCAGATTCTCCATGAGTTTGAGTTTACCAAGCTGCCTCGGAATGGACCCGGTGAGTCCGCAGGAAGCCAAGCCAAGGTTGACCAAATTGACCAGGTTGGCGAGAGACGGGGGAATCATTCCCGTTAATGCATTGTCACCGAGTCGCATGACTCGGAGACTCTTGAGCGAGCCGAACTCTTCGGGTATGTGACCCGTGAGTTGGTTGGAGAAGAGAAGCAAAGATTCCAAGGAAGTGAGGTTGGAGAGATTAGGTGGAATGGGACCTGTGAGGCTGTTGGAGGAGAGGTCAAGGTGGAGCAGGTTTTGCAAACGACCGAGTGAAGGTGACACTGACCCTGTGAGTGACGAATCAGAAAGATTGAGACCCACCACTTGCATGGAGTTACCATCTAAAGAGTTTGAAATTGTGTTTGAGTCTGAGTTCAATTCTCATGACACCCCTCTCCAACTGCAGTATTCAATGTTATCCTCTGACCAATCACTCAGAACATTTCGTGGGTCTTTCACAAAAGACTTCTTCACTTCCAACAGCACTCCCAAAGTAGTGTTATCTGAGTAGCCCAGACCAAAGACTACCAGCATAGGAGAAAAACAGAAAACCAACACAACTACGAGTGGTGAAAACCTCATTATTTGTGGCATTTGGGTTGCTCTCCTTTGCAACTTTGAAACACTCAAACTTGACACAGGACTGTTTTGTTTCAAGTAGCAATGAAAGTTGCTCCTAATGATGAATAGGAAAGCAGGGAAAAAATTATGGTGCTGGGGTGAGCTATGCTTTTATGGTTCTTTTGAAGTGTGTACATGTCAAGATGGAAGTGTATATAGATAGATGAATGCATGGCAAGGCATGAGTTGGAGATGAGTGGTATCTGCCGCATGGCAAGGGTGACAAAATAGAGATGAGAACATGTTAGGACCTGGCGAGTGTATGAAAGAAGGAGATATAGGAGGGAGGAAAACGAACTAGCAAGGCAGCAAGAGGAAAGGACGAGCGGCATGGTCGAGCAGAACATGGACGAACGTCCGGAACGAAGGGCGAGCGAGGACGAACGTCCTAGATAAGGACGAGCAGGACACGGACGAACGCCCAGAGCAAGGGGCGAGGACGAACGTCCTAGATAAGGACGAGCGTCCGCAAGGAAGAGGGACGTCAGCGTTCGTTCAAATGACGAGCAGAAGATCAGGCGGAATTCGAGGGGGTGTGATCAGCAGAGTAAATTAGTAATAAATATAGTAAATAAGGATAGAATGATTCTGTCCAAATAATTATAATTACTCATTACTCCTTACCTTTTCTGGAAGGAGTGATTAATATTAATAGGGAGTCTTGTAGAGATTAGAGGATACGTTTTAATTATTTATTACTGTAAGAGAGGTTAAGCTCTCGGGTGACTGAAGGAGAACCTGCTCCCAGTCATTGGCTGTGTTTGGAGTCTTTCTGCATTGCAATAATAAAGTATTTCTTTCAGTGAGTACGATCGTTCATAGAATAGACACGTTACGTGGTCAGGCACGTAACAAGTGGTCCGACCTGCCGGATCAATCGAGAGAGGAAACGGTCATGGAGGGGAGGATGAATGCAATGGAAGGAAGGATGGAGACCATAGAAATCTCCATGGGCGGACTGGAATCGGCAGTCCAGGAACTGGTGCGTATACTAGGAGAGCAAGGTCGAAGGGAGGATAGACACCTGGATGGCAGTCAGGGGTCCGTCAACGGAAGAAGAAACGACGAGGAAGAGAGGGTTGGCAGTGGAGAAGGGGGACGACGCGAGGAGCAGCCATATTGGAAGAAGAAGGTCGAGTTACCCATCTTCGAAGGCAGCGAACCTATGAATTGGATTTATAGGGCGGATAAGTTTTTCGAACTGCAAGGGGTGTCCGAGGACGAAAAATTGCGCCTGGCATACATCAGCATGGAAGGAATAGCAGGACATTGGTTCCGATTTTGGAGGGAGAAGGCCAGAAACCGTTCATGGGCCGGCTTAAAGGAGGCGTTGGTGGTTCGGTTTGGAGGTAGCAACCGGGGAACAGTCTTTGAGAGGTTGGCAGCCTGCAAACAGTCAGGATCAGTGGGAGAGTATATCCAAGAGTTCGAAGTGTTGGTGAGCCAAGCCGAAAAGATACCAGAGGCTCAGTTGATGGGGTACTTCATGGCTGGTCTGCAGGAGGGAATTCGAAACCAACTTCGGTTGCTAGACGCAAGGGAATTAATGGACACCATGAGACTAGCCAGGGATGTAGAAGCGTTCCAAGCAGGCGCGCGGACAGGAGGAGGAAGCATAAACAGAGGACAGGCGTGGGGAAAGCCAAGTGGGTCAGTGATAAAGGTGGAACCCAGCCGTTACAATCAAAACCGAACGGTACCAGGTGAGGGGGGACGTACGGGAGGAAGGGAAGGCGGTGCAAGGAGAGAAGGCGAGCGTACGTTCGCAAACACGCAAGGCAGGAACGTACGGGATTTACCGTACGCGGAGTACGTTAAACGAAGGGAAGAAGGGAGGTGTTTCAGATGTGGGGGACCTTTCGGACCAGGGCATCGCTGCCCAGAAAGGAGTTTACGAATGCTGATACTGGCAGAGGACGAGGAACCAGGAGGAGAAGAAGAAGAGGAGGTTGAACTCGACAAAATGGAGCTATCTGCACTCTCGGCAGGGGGACTCACCCAGCCAAAAACGATGAAGCTACAGGGTCAGCTAGGGATGAAGCAGGTTCTAATTCTAATTGACAGTGGCGCCAGTCACAATTTCATAAGCGGAAAATTGGTGGAAGAATTGGCATTACCGGTAGTTGGTACACCACCCTTTAAGGTGAGCTTGGGGGACGGACAAAGAAGGGAGACGAGTGGGTGCTGTGAGGCAGTGACGATCCACATGGGAGAGGTGGTGATCAATGAACGATTCCACCTATTTGAGTTGGGTGGAGTGGATGTGATATTGGGAGTTGAATGGCTGGCCAAGCTGGGGGAAGTAACAATTAATTGGGGGCAGTTATCCATGGCGTTCGTACAGGAGGGGCGCAAATTGACAATTAAAGGAGATCCGACCCTAACGCGGAGACTGGTGGAACCGGCAGCGCTGCGCAAGATGAGGGAGGTGGAGGTCTGGATGTTACTGTGGGAGCTTGGAGTAACAGAAAAGGATGAGGGGCAAAAACCGAACGCTCAGAATAAAGGGACGTTCGGCCAGGAATTGACCAGGAAGCAAACGAGCGACATGATGCAAATCCTGGAGCGCTATGCGGACGTCTTCCACGAGCCAAACGGCCTACCACCAGACAGGGGGATGGTTCATCAAATTCCCTTAAAAGAAGGCACAGATCCGGTGAATGTACGACCATACCGCTACCCCCATGTGATGAAAGGAGAGATTGAGAAGCAGGTGGCCGAAATGCTAAAAGCGGGAGTCATAAGGACAAGCAACAGTCCCTACTCTAGTCCGGTAATTTTGGTAAAGAAGAAGGATGGTAGTTGGAGGTTTTGCGTGGACTACAGGGCCTTAAACCGAGCCACTGTACCTGATAAATTCCCTATTCCCCTGATAGAGGAGTTGTTAGACGAACTACGGGGGGCCAGATACTTTTCTAAGGTGGACTTGAAGTCAGGCTATCACCAGATAAGGATGGGAGAAGGCGACATAGAGAAGACGGCTTTCCGGACACACCAGGGTCACTACGAATTCATGGTGATGCCGTTCGGCCTAACCAACGCACCCGCCACCTTCCAGAGTGCCATGAATCAACTATTACAGCCTTATCTGCGAAAATTTGTACTTGTATTTTTTGATGACATATTGGTGTATAGCCGTACCTGGGAGGAGCACCTGAAGCATGTAGGGATGGTGCTAAATGAGCTCGTAACCAATGGATGGGTCGCCAATAGGAAGAAATGCGAGTTCGGCAGAACCCAAATAGGTTATCTGGGCCACCGGATATCCGAGAAGGGAGTAGAGATGGACGGGGACAAAGTACGAGCCGTGATGGAGTGGGAGAAACCAAAGACAGTGAAGGCTTTGAGGGGATTTCTGGGTCTGACAGGGTATTACAGGCGATTTGTGAAGGATTATGGAAAGATTGCTAGACCCTTGACCGATCTCCTTAAAAAAGGGCAGTTTGCGTGGACGGAACAAGCGGAGGAAGCCATGTTAAGGTTGAAGCAGGCTATCACGACTGCTCCTGTGTTGATACTGCCTGATTTTAACCAACCATTTCACATTGAGTGTGACGCATCTGGGAGAGGGATTGGAGCGGTCCTTATGCAAGGGAAGCAACCCATAGCTTTCTTTAGTAAAGCTCTGTCTGAGGGCTCGTTAGGGAAGTCCATATATGAAAAGGAATTAATGGCGCTAGTTCTAGCCATACAGCACTGGAGGCCGTACCTATTGGGGCAAAGGTTTGTGGTTCATACTGATCAGAGGAGTTTGAAGTACCTCCTGGAACAACGTATCACGACTCAGAATCAGCAGAATTGGCTTGCCAAACTCCTGGGATACGACTTTGAAATTGTATACAAAACAGGGGTAACCAACAAGGTAGCGGATGCACTCTCACGGAAGGATGAGGACGAGCTGCAGGACGAGAAGGAATTAACGGTGATTGCTCGTCCATACTGGCAGGATTTCAGAGAAGTCTTGGAGGAGGTCGAGGCGGATGAGGATCTACGGAAGGTGATGGACGAATTGAAGAACGACCCAAATTCCCACCCTTCGTTCACGCTGGAAAACGGGCGCCTGCATTTCAAAGGCAGACTCGTGTTGTCAGCCCGTTCGACGTGGGTGCCTAAGTTGATAGCCGAATTCCACACCACACAGACAGGAGGCCACTCAGGGGTTTACCGAACGTACCGCAAGGTGGCGCAATCGCTTTATTGGGTGGGAATGAAGAAAGCCGTAACAGAGTTCGTTGCCAACTGCATGGTCTGTCAACAACATAAATATTTGACATCATCACCCCAAGGGTTGCTGCAACCGTTGCCCATCCCCAACGCAATATGGGAAGAGATAAGTATGGATTTTATTGTTAAATTACCCAAGTCCAGAGGATATGATGCCGTGTTAGTGGTGGTGGACCGACTCAGCAAATACGGACATTTCATACCCTTAAAGCACCCTTATTCCGCACGCACCATAGCTGAAATCTTTGTGAAGGAGATTGTCCGCTTGCATGGGGTGCCGCTATCCATAGTCAGTGATCGCGACCCACTGTTCCTGAGTAAGTTTTGGAAGGAGTTGTTCAAGTTACAAGGCACACAACTAAGGATGAGCACGGCCTATCATCCGGAATCAGATGGGCAGACGGAGGTGGTCAACAGAGTGTTGGAGGGGTATTTGAGGTGCTTCTGTTCCGAACAACCCAAGGGCTGGAGCGTCGTATTACCGTGGGCAGAATACTGGTACAACACTAGCTACCAGGAGTCAGCCAAATGCACACCATTTGAAATGGTCTATGGGAGATCGCCGCCCTCATTGCACAGGTTCGTCCCAGGGGAGACCTTAGTGGAAGCTGTCAATCAGGAGTTACAGACGAGAGATGAAGCGCTCCTACAGCTCAAATTCCATCTCGCCAGGGCTCAGGAGTTAATGGTGAGGCAGGCCGACAAGGCTCGGAGGCCGTCCCAAGTAGAGGTAGGAGATTGGGTTTTTCTGAAGATTCGACCTCACCGACAAACTACGATGGCATCCACAGTGCAGTCTAAATTAGCCGCTCGTTATTTTGGTCCTTTCCTGGTCATACAGCAGGTGGGGGCAGTCGCCTTTAAGCTGCAACTACCTGAATCCGCAAGGATACATCCCGTGTTCCATGTGTCACAGCTCAAGAAGGCAGTAGGGGACCACCGGATCGAGCAGGAGTTACCATTAGACTTAGAAATGGAGGAACCGTCTCCACAGCCGATCCGAGTCTTGGATAGCAGACAGGTGCAACAGGGGGAGGACAAACGGCAGGAGGTCTTGATCGAGTGGCAAGCAGGGGGTCCTGATGGGGCGACATGGGAAGATGCCCTTACCATCCAAGATCAATATCCCGACTTCAACCTTGGGGACAAGGTTGATCTTCAGGGGGTGGGTAATGTTAGGACCTGGCGAGTGTATGAAAGAAGGAGATATAGGAGGGAGGAAAACGAACTAGCAAGGCAGCAAGAGGAAAGGACGAGCGGCATGGTCGAGCAGAACATGGACGAACGTCCGGAACGAAGGGCGAGCGAGGACGAACGTCCTAGATAAGGACGAGCAGGACACGGACGAACGCCCAGAGCAAGGGGCGAGGACGAACGTCCTAGATAAGGACGAGCGTCCGCAAGGAAGAGGGACGTCAGCGTTCGTTCAAATGACGAGCAGAAGATCAGGCGAAATTCGAGGGGGTGTGATCAGCAGAGTAAATTAGTAATAAATATAGTAAATAAGGATAGAATGATTCTGTCCAAATAATTATAATTACTCATTACTCCTTACCTTTTCTGGAAGGAGTGATTAATATTAATAGGGAGTCTTGTAGAGATTAGAGGATACGTTTTAATTATTTATTACTGTAAGAGAGGTTAAGCTCTCGGGTGACTGAAGGAGAACCTGCTCCCAGTCATTGGCTGTGTTTGGAGTCTTTCTGCATTGCAATAATAAAGTATTTCTTTCAGTGAGTACGATCGTTCATAGAATAGACACGTTACGTGGTCAGGCACGTAACAGAACACAACTAAGTCAAACACCTTCCGTTCCCATTGAAAGAGAAGAGGAAGCATTAGATGAAGAAGAAACAATCTGATAACAAAAAGGTCAACATGGATCAGAAAACACTAGACAGAAAGGGAAATATAAGGGAAGAAAAAGGTCCAATAGTAAATACAGTAAGAGAGCACATAAAATTAATGTAACAGTGGTCAAAGATTGACTATCAGAAGAAAAGAAACAAGAAATAGAATTGAAAAAAAGTATTGAATGATGAAAGAGAATGCAGTAGTTGTTGGATGAGGCACAGTGATGATTGAGGAATAGGTGAAGCAGTTTTGCTTTTTTAGTGTCGTGGCTGAACATAAATGAGACCCAATGAGAAAGTGAGTAGTTGAATACCAATATCCTTTCTTAATCTTGATGAACTGAGTTTAGGTATTTGGCGTTGGTAATAATAACTATTACTACTATTACTTTTCATTTCTCATCATCAAATCAATCATCTGCTTTCTCTTTCTTTTCTTCTAATATTTATGTGTTAATAACTTTTTGTATTAGCATAGCTTTTCAAACCTTGTTCTGTCTTTGCTTCAACAAAGTCAACAGAGTCTTGATCAGCGAATCACTTCCATCCCCACGGAAGCCACTTAAATTGTTTTAAGTTCAAACCAACCCGAACTCTGTTTCTGTTATATACAATAGAATACAAAGAAATCAATAAATTTAAGGTAGGATCAAATAAAAGAAACTTTTTGAATTGAATTGAATCCTATATTTTTTGCATTTGTTTAGGTTTGAGTTACCAAACCAGATGTCCTTTTGTAGCGTTTCGTCTTTATTATTGGTTGCACGTAACCCTTTTGGCTACTCCAAAAGCATTTTTTATGCTCTGTCTACTCTATAATGTACTGTTATTCTAATTGATGGCAAAACAAATGTTAATTAACTCATGTGGTTTATTTTATGCTACGGCTCCATACCAATCCTCTAATTCAAATTTTTTAATCTAATTCTGATTCATGACTCCATAATTGATAATGTTATCTCTTGGAATATTTCGAATGGGTTAGTGTAAAACACTTATATAGATTGAGATTAAGCTCTTAGAGATGCACATAGAGTAGAAATAAGGTTAAATCATACTGTATAGAGTGTCAATCTTATCTTTTAAATTAGTTTTATAAACATAAACTTGTTTGTTAGAAATTTAAGGTGAATTAGAAGTCTAATATTAATTAAAAACAAGTAATATTGACAATATATATATATAAATAGAATAACTAATAAATCTATTTTAAAATTTTAGGTTAAAAATGTTATAGTGCTATCTTATACGAGCATGTCCATAACTCATTAGTATCTCAAAACTTGTTATTCAAAGTTCCATCAATTTTATTTTTAAAAGATGTAACTTCCATTTTTTTTTTCCGGAAATTAGTCATTTTAGAAAATGGGTTACTAAAGAAAGAAAATAAATAGTATAGAGATAACACTCAAAAGGAATATAATAAATATTCTATGATGCATGTATCGATGATTTGAATGTACCAAAACGAAGAGGAAAAGCGTACTTCAAATCCAATATGATGATGAGAAAAGTCAATTAGGGGATGCAATGGAATCATAAAAAGCCTCTAATGCAACAAAAAAAATAGCCCCTTTAGGTCTTCAAAGCTTATCCAATGTAGTTCACGGGCCAATCCAATCCATAGTAAACTTCATGACCGTACATTGACTTTTAATTTTTATGGTAAGATATATTATAATCTATTTAACTAATTTTGAATTTCCATTTTAACTTTTTCTAAAATTTTAATAAGATACATCACTTTTAATTTATCAAGCATTATCAATAAACTGCCTTTTGCATATAAAACGGTATCTAGAATACTTTGAACTCCAAAATGATACATTTTAAAATCAAAGATATTAAAAACAAACAAAAAAGTTTTAGAAAGGTTAACACTAAATTTTGATATTTTTTGAGCAATAACATTATGCAAACATGTTTTTAGTTAAATATACAATACCCATTAATACATGTGATGTGAGTATTTTTTATTTTCGAGTTAAATACGTTTTTAGTTCTTATTTTATTAAACGGTTTTGGTTTTAGTCCTTTTTTCAAAGTAATGTACATTTTAGTCCTCTTTCTTAAGAAAATTTTACCTTTAGTCCTCCAAAATTAACACCGTTAAAAACCAGTTGATGTGACTAACGGTGTAATGACACTAGTCATTATTTTTCTAAACGTTTCTTCCTTCCATCTTCCACTCCCTCCATTATCTTCACCAAATCCTCCAAACAAAAAACTCTTCACCGGACCACCACCAAGCCGCTGTCGTAGAGCGCAACAAATATCGTGTTTCTCTCCGCCACAAGATTCAATCTCCTCCATGGCAACCACCAGGAAGCTTGCCGCTTTCGTGTCACCATCGATCTCGCACCTGCCAGAGAAAACACAGAAGCCCAGAATCAGAGGGAACCCAAAATCGCATCCTCATCATGCGCCGCTGTCACTGGAGCACAATGGGTTCGTCACCCTCGACCTCCATCTTCTTCGCACAGAGATTTCAAAACAGAAGTCGCAAATCGCGACTCGAGAAAAGAGCTCCATGTGCCACCATCACTTGCAGCAAAACTCAAATCCAGGTTCGCTTCAACCCTAATCGCGACTTCTTCATTGCGATTAAGTAGTGTCGCCATGCCTCCGCCATTAAGCACCATCGTGAAGCAGAGTCACCTTCACTCGCGATCTTCATCAACGAGTATCTCCAATGACCAACGACACCATCTTCGCAACCTGAAACGCAGAAAATACACCAAAAATCGCGACCTCTAAATGCCCTAAATCGCCGCCGTGAAAAGTCACCTACAATCAGAGAAACAACAACCATGTGCAGATGGCGGCTTGGTGGTGGTCCATGGGTTTCGAATGGAGGAGATTGAATAGTGTCAGAAGAAAAAAAAATGACATACCATTACATCATTAGCCACATCAGCTGGTTTTTAATGGTGTTAGTTTTGGAGGACTAAAATTAAAGTTTCTTTAAGAAGGAGGACTAAAATGTACCTTACTCTGAAAGAAAGACTAAAACCAAAACCGCTTGATAGTATAGGGACTAAAACATATTTAACCCTTTATTTTCTAGTTTGCCTTGAAGTTAAGTATGAATTAGAATCATAGTAATAGAAATGAATACTCAATAATTTCTAAGAAAAAAATTTACAAATGTATTATCTAAAAATTTTGTGTTGAAAAGTATGGTTCACCATTCAATTTCTTTATCACTGAATGAATGAATATTTTAAGTGATAAAATCACGTCCAAAAGATCTTCTCCGGTGAAGGACAAGAAATAGTACGTGGATTATATTCCCTCTTTATTCGATACCAAAATTTCAATGATTGATATATAGGAACACTGGTAAAAGGTAATCCTTTAATACATTGACATTTATTTAAAAAGTTGACATGTTTTTAATAGATTTTCATATGCATTATGAATGTATAACGTTCCATTCCATTCCATTGATACATTATCGTTAGTTTATGTTTATGAAAAAGAAAATCTATTAGAAGATGTCAACTCTTAAAAAAATTAAAGCACTCAATATAAAAAGACTATGATGTTTAAATCTTGATTATTAAAAGGAAGGTATAAAATGATGTAT
The DNA here is from genome assembly GCA_027742785.1 of Vigna reflexopilosa. Classification (NCBI taxonomy): domain Eukaryota; kingdom Viridiplantae; phylum Streptophyta; class Magnoliopsida; order Fabales; family Fabaceae; genus Vigna; species Vigna reflexopilosa. Next base: position 19,680,683 of record CM050911.1, read on the forward strand.
TTGTATAATGTGCTAACCAAATCTAAAGACTAATAACCCGTAGAAGGGAACTTCAACTAGAAGTAATAAACATCATTGTAAAATATTTAAGTGTTTATTATGATACGTGCTCTGTTATAAACATTGTAATGTAAATTGAGAAGAAAGATCTAAATCATAAGGTACATTTAACACATTAACAATTGTAACGTTACGTAACCAATATTGCATAATATAAAATCATCAAATCAAAACATATAATGTTTACGTAACTTTATATTCTTTCATAATATTTATTCATTTACTTTTCCATTTTAAGATTAATTTTTAGTTATGCTTGTTGTAACATCCCAATTTAGTAATATGAAACTACTAAAATGAATATTATATAGATAATGATACAACAAACTATAGATTTGCGAAGAATAAAATTCTTCACCTAAAGGACCAAAAGCACAATCTACACTTCAAACTTTTCATCTAACTTCCCGCTTAGCCAACTGAAAAGATTGCATCCTTAAGCTCACACCATTAAGGTGATTATCGCAAAAGAGAAAACAATACACAGACAGACAAACATAGAAGCAATTGTGAGCTAGATATACAAAAATCATATTATAATAATCACACACAACATATAAGTTTAATTCAAATATACTGGATCACATATCATAACTTGTTACACTTTAAACTTAACTCGTCCGGACTTAGAATGATTGCCGAGTTATGGCGGGTCATGCACTCTTGGTGGCTTCTACTGCTTTGCAAAGCCATTGCCAATGAGTTTCACCCTACCACACTCACGAGGTTAGTCTGTACCGCACCTTGGAGCATACTAGAAGCCTCCAAGACTAAGACATCCTGTTACTCCTCATGACATGGATCAATCCTCTCTACGTGAGAAGAAAGACCATTAAAGTTTCAGGATAACCCCCAAGACTGAGCTCCCTGAAAATCATTCTAAACTTACACAGGGCACCACCATGAATCTTCTCCTTGAGGATCATGGAATTACGTCCAATAACCATACTTTCACTTTCACCACCAATCATAACATTTATGTTCATATACTTTCCAATTTAACAACATCAAAACAATCATACTTTACATTTCAATCACCATTTGCACTTAATTCAAACCGAAACAAAGAATCAAAGAGCACACTAAACTCAGAGGATTGCTAAGCGCACCCCCTCGTAGGGCAAAACAGAAGTGGCTCGCCTAGCGACACTTTTTTCCTTGCGAATTATCTCGCATAGGCATCAGACCTCAGGCCTCTCGCATAGTGCACCTAGGTCGTTATGCGAGAGCATAAACAGAAACCACTTCCCCCAAAGATTCGCTACGCGCACAACTCACTCCTCGAATTAAATTAGCAGTGGCTCCAGACCATCTCCAGTCACATAGCGACCAGATTCGCTAGGTGAATCATCAAACAGAGAGTAGCACCCTCTAGTCACTCACACAGCGCACCAATTCGCTGTGCGAATGACCAAATAGAGAGCACCTCTTTGTGAGGACTCGTTGTGCGGAACAATTCGCTCAGCGAGTCTGCATAATCTGCATAACGTAAATTCTGCAGAATTATGCAACTCACACACCCTTTACCATTTCTAGCCATTTTCCCTAACTTCTAACACCCCTAGATTGTGTTTTATACTGAATTAAACTTATCTAAGTGATTCTAAACATCCCTACTATCAATCTAAAGTGTTTAAGACTCAATTCCCACTCTAAAACACCAAATTTCACAACTTATGAATCCAAAATCAAATCTACCACTTTGCACCTGTTTTTGACCATTTTGGTGACTCAAACAAGTCACATTAGACTTACTAAAACTGTCCCAACAACCCAATTCCACTCTAAGCTTTAAATGCTCAAAATCACTACTCTACTTCCTCTAAAATCACCTAAGACACTATAATTCACTAAACTTCCTACCTAGTAACTTGTACAGCAAATTTCACATCATCAATAAGCTCAATTCCAGCAATGTGTCACATTCAAACCAGTTTACAAATACCAATCCCCAGATTCATAAATTAGCATTCAAAGAACACATGGCTTAATCTACACAAACATCAGATTTTAACTCAAACAGTTACAACATGCAGAATTCAGTCCACACATACATCACACTATAAATTCAACAAAAAACCTAGCTCCCTTTACCTCAGAGTTTCACAGCCCAGCTCCTGGAATCGACTCTACAGTACATTGTGTTGCAATGAGACTCAACAGGATCCTACAATTCACCAATCGCTGATCAAGAACAGCTCTTAGAGCTAGAGTTTGACAGAGAATGGAAAGGGAAAGCACAAGACATATGCAACCAGCAGAGATTGCATGGTCTAGGTTTAAGAACAGCGGAGAAAAGGCAAGAACAGTTTACCCGCTGAAATCAAGAATGTAATCGGTTAGTTGTGTAGCCCTCTATGCCGTGGACGTCTAGGCACCTCTTGATTGCAAATCTGGCAACTCAGTGAGGAGAAAGGGTAGAGAGAAGGTAGAGAAAAGAGAACAGGGAAGAGAGCTTTGAAGAGAGACAATGGTTCCTCAGATAATGGAATGAACCTGGAATTTTTTATGCTATACCTTATTTTATTATTAATTGCTCAGTCCCATTATCTGCTGCCACTTGTGCACTCCTAAGGCTGACTTTTCTCAGTCTTTACACTTGTATGTTTATATTTCGGAGGTGTTTTTTTTTTAAATGGATTTGGAGATGTGGATTTGAAGGAAAATAGAGGTGAAAGTAAAATTGTTTGAATTAAGAGAAAGATGATAAGAAATAAAAGGATTGAAGAAGAAAGTTAATCAAAATTAGTGAACGATAAATTAAAAAATGTTTTAATTAATAAAAATATAAAATTTGAATTTTGTGGACCATCCGGAATACCAACGATCTTAAGACGAAAATGTTGTTGAATTTTTGTAATAATTGTGTTATCTCCATTAGAAATGGCATTGGTATCTTATTACAATCTTTTACAATTAGATAGATAATGATCAATCATCTTACATTTAGGACAAAATAAAGACAATTTTTCATACTGCACATCAACAATAAACGTTGTTAGATATATTAGATTATTAGATTATGAGATATCTTATTTCTTTTATCTTTAGTTAAGTTTATTATTATTCCTTATTTGTATTTTGGACTTAACTCATATTTCTTTTATTATAAATTACCCTATGTGTGATATTAATCTCATATATATGTTTTACTGTATTGAACATAGTATCTAGAGCCTAAGATTCTTTTATATAAAAAATTTTGCCACCTCTGCCGACGACACTGTGTTTCGCTTCCGGTAGTGGCACCGTGTACCGTTGTCGCCGCTAAAGTTCCTATTTCGCAACCACATAGTTTTTATCTTCTCGGCTAGGTGACCACTATGTCATCAACGACCCTTTCATCACAACTCCTATGTGCTCTCAACACCTTTCGAAGTTGTGGATAATGTTCCCTTTTCTGTTGTGTGTGATGGCGTGTACCGTCTCCTCTCAAGTAATGATTTAGAGGATCGATGTCGCCTCTTTTTCCTTTTTCAGGTTCCTTCTTTGGAGAATCTTAGATTTTTAGGGTTTCTCTCTTCTTTTTATCCATACCTTCTTCAGTCCATGTGTACTTTTCATCTAATGGAAAAAATGGCTTCTGTTAGTTCATTTATAGCCATTGTGACTCTTTAACAATTGTCTCTTTATCAATTGGATTTTTTTAATGATGATAGCATGAAGCGATTTATATGGAGCAAATCATTAACAATTTAATATCACTCGAGTGTAGAAGCACATATTTTCAGTAAGTCCTTGTTGATTATATTTCTAACAAGTTTGGTACGTACGATTTGTATACACCAACTTGACAGAGAATATTAGATATATTAGATTATTAGATATCTTATTTTTACCTTTTAGTTAAGTTTATTATTATTCCTTATTTGAATTTTGGATTCAACTCATATTTCTTCTATTATAAATAAAATATCCTATGCATATATTCAATACAAGAAAGATTAATCTCATATATAGTTTTTACTATATTGAACAAATACAAATCTTGACCTGTCCACCATAGTTTGATTAGGTAGATAAGATAAAAAATTAATATCAACGCAGACAAAGAAATCACAAGACTTATTCAAGGTGCAATTGAAGGTGTGTCAATACCATGTGTTATAGAAAAAATCGTTTTTGATTGTCAATACTGTAATGGAAGGCCATGGATATGAACCTAACATTGAACTTTCTGAATTTCATAGAAGCACCAACAAAATCCTTTTTCCATGCAAAAACACCAAAAAAAATATCAAGAGATAAGTTCCAAATACCAATAGCCAAAACTTTTCTCATATCCTAAAAAAAAAATTCATAGAATCTTTTAGGCTTAATTACCTTTTTAGTCCCCAAGTTGGGGCCTGAATTTCCGTTTGATACCCGGTTTTAAAAGTGATTTAATTAGGTCCCCATGTTATTGATTTTGCTTTCAATAGGTCCCTTCCGTTAAGTAGCTTGTAACAGCGTTAAATGTTAAGTGATCTGTCAACTGAATTATCCTGCGTGGCAAAAACAGTTTTTTTACCAATGACATATATGAAAATAATTTGTAAAATGGAAAAAGGAAATACCAAATGGATTTTGCTTAACATATTAAAGTGGAAGCAACTTACCTGACCTTAGTTGAAGGACCTAAAGTGGAGGAGGTGTGCTGAGGTGATCTCCAACGGGCTGAAGGACCTATTGTGGAGGAGGTCATTTGAAGCAGGTGAGGTCTTATTTCTCATTTACCCTAAAGATCTTCTTTGTAACACATTCTGAAAATGGTTGTTTTTGAAGATTGATTTTGGGTGCCCTAATTTGGGTATTTGGGATTGTGGTTGTTTTGTAGGTGTGGACGAAGCATTATTGCATCCTTCCTCCACCCAATGTCAATGAATCAGTGTTCGTCTTGCTCATGGGGGACCTCGCGTGGTGGTTCATCAAGAGGAATGGGTGGCAGCCATGTGTGCTATTGTGGAGAGGTTGCCATATTAAGAGTGGCAAAAACTGCTAAGAATGAGGGCAGATCTTTTTGGGGCTGCCCTAATTATAAGGTAACATTCCTTCGTTGTGTTTTTATTTTGGGGGGGATTACTTTGGTGTATCCTGACATGGTTTTGGTTGGATGTTTGGAACAGCGTACTCGAAACGAAGAAGTGCGAGGATGTGATTACTTCAAATGGCGCACTGAAGATTATATGGATGAAAGGGATATTACAATTGGATGGCAAAGGAGAAAGATTCTTACTTTGGAAAAATCAGTTTTAGTTTATCAGAAAAGGGAGAAGGTGTTGTTGGGGTTTATATTTTTCATGGGGTTTATGAACATCATGTTTGTATCTCTTTTGTTTTAATGCAAAATATTATTGTAATGAAGAATATGGTTGTAATGAAAAAGTAGTATTTAATGAAGAAGAAGTTGTTACTGGTATATAGTGTTTGTGTTATTATGAGATTGTGGTTGTGGTTTCATGAACTTTGAGACATTAAATGTAAAAGTGGAACTTAATGGAAGATTGGAACAGATTGGAATTTAATGTAAAACTGGAATGCAGAATAATGCAGAATAAATGACACTTCAAACAAGTTTGTATCATCAAATGGAACATGTGCAACTCATCAAACAACCAGAATAATGTTCAAGTACTTAAACTAGATGATAGTCTTGCAAAATACATCACGTAAGAAAATATATGACAGTTTCAAGTACTTAAACATTAAAGTACATATTCAAAATACATATTCCTTGAGTCATACATTTCCAAAATGCAACAAATTTGTGATCAATATCTAAACTGGTGTTGAAGTGTCATCTTGAGTAATTTGACTTCCTTGAGTGGCATGTGGTGTAGGTTGGTGGTCTTCTTGTTGACTTCCTTGAGTGGCATGTGGTGTAGGTTGTTGGTCTTGTTGTTCACTTCCTTTAGTGGGGTTTGTTGTAGCTTGGTGGTGTTGATGTTGACTTGCTTGAGGGCAATTAGTTCTTCTATGCCCTAATTGCCTACAAATGCCACATCTCTTTGGGATTCCAGCCTGTCCAAGTTGAGTATCATCCCTCATTTGCTCCCAACTCTCCAGTCTTCTTTTTTTCGTGGTCTACCTGGCAAGACCCTATTAGGAGGAGGCAAAATATCAGGATATGATGTTCTTTGCCATAGCTCAGGTCCATTCACAGGGAAAATTATTGGATTGTATGTTTCTTCATAAGTGGAGGTTCTAAACCAATTTGGTATGAAGTCTTCTGGATTCATGTTTAAAAACCTGATAGCTGTGAGTGCATGGCAGCAAGGTATCCCTGTGAGAATCCACTTCCTGCAGCTACAATCTCTTTTGTCTACATCAACCACATATTTTTCTGCAATATTGGATGTATGCCGAATCTCAAATACTTGCAGCCCTGACCAACTGCCAAAGCATCATAAAGAAGCAAAGAACTTTATAACACGAAGCAAAAGAGTATGAAATCATGTGTTTATGTTAAATTTACTTACTTAGGTATCCAATATTGTGTCTTCTATAGCTCCTTATGAAGTCTCTTTTGAATTCTGGGGCAAATGGGACCTTCATACTAAGTTATCTTCTGCCTGTTGGATGCCCACCTCTTCATTAGGTAGCTGCGAATCTCTTCCAACATTGTTATAATAGGTTTCCCCCTTGCATCTACAATGACGCTGTTAAAAGCTTCAGAGATGTTATTCACAAGTGTGTCACATGAAGGTCTTCCTGAAAACCTTGACCTAGACCAAAACCTGCAACACGTTCAAGATAAGTAGTTGTTAAATAAAGAAACCTTCAAGTGTTTAAAGGATTGATGCATTTACCTTGGTGCAATACTTATCAAGTGTTTAAAGGCGTCTTCATTGACATCCTTGATTTGTCTCATGACTGATTCCCATGCTTGGGGGTGTGAAGCTCCTGCTGCCTTCCACAGTAATTGTCTCAGAATTATGCCAGGAAATTTCTTTCGAAAATTAGAATACAAGTGCCTTACACAGAAACGTTGATCCACACCAGGCAACAATTGGTGGAAAGCTTGCATAAGTCCCTATGACAGTAATGAATGTAACCATGAGTGATAAATTGGCATGCTGAAGAAAGCAATGAACGAAATGAACAAATTTACTTACTTTCTGTTGATCTGACATAAATGTGCACCTTGAACAGAATCCTCCTCCTCCAAGATCATCAATTAACAATTCTAAAAACCAAGTCCATGTTTCCTTATTTTCTACTTCAACAACAGCATAGGCCAATGGACACATCTGATCATTACCATCTCTTGCAATAGCAGTTAAAAGCTCACCTTCATACTTGCCTTTTAAAAAACAGCCATCCAAATGTATGATAGGCCGACAACAGACAAAGCTGTCTTTACATGCTTTGAAACACACATAAATTCTGTTGAATATAACATTATCCCCATTTCCTCCTACTTTTACTTTGACTGTTGAACCAGGGTTTGATCTCAGTAATTCATGTGCATAATCATATAGTCTTTCATACTGCAGTTTGAAACAACCTTCAATGTTGGCGGTAGCCATGGCTTTTGCCTTGGTTGTTGTAGACCTAGACACACCAATATTCCATTTTTTTGAAAACTTACTATGCAGATTTTTCAGATTTATTTCTGGATTTGCTTTCATGGTCTTCTCTAATTTACCACTTAACCATTTCTTGGTAACTAGTCCAATGTTGAATTCCCTACTACATGTATGTTTATCTATGATCTTCCTTAGTTGCCATGTAGTTTGGGTACTCCTATAGGCACAATATGCGTACCAAGGACACTTGCCTTGTGATCCACAACATTTAACACATATTCTTCTCTTGTCATTTTTAGAAATCTTCAACTTCCTACCATTATGTATTCCATAAGTCCTAATTGCATCAATGAAATCATTTTTTTCAGGGAAGTATGTCCCCAATACCCATTTATATTCTTTCATATTAACCGGCTCTGAGAATACCCCAAAATCTCCATATCGGGGTGTTTCATTCCTTGAGTCATCATCACTTTCATCAATACTACCACATTCATCAGATTCCCACTCACTATCTGATAAGCCCCTAGCCTGTGCATGCAACTTTGACCTCCTACTTCCACTTCCTGTACCTATTTCAAAGTTCTCCTCTTCAACTTCTTCATTTGCATGCACACCAACATTCACCATCTCATCTTCACTATCAACATCCTCCTCTTCGACTTCTTCATCTGCATGCACAACAACATCCACCAAATCATCTTCACTATCAAACTCCTCCTGCAAATCACCACCATCATCAGCAACTACATCTTCAACATCTTCACCACCATCATCAACAACTACATCTTCAACATCTTCACCACCATCATCAACAACTACATCTTCAACATCTTCACCACCATCATCAGCAACTACATCTTCCCCTACACCACAACCAACTTCAGCTTCTTCACCACCAACTACATCTTCCCCTACACCACAACCAACTTCAGCTTCTTCACCACCAACTACATCTTCCCCTACACCACAACCAACTTCAGCTTCTTCACCACCAACTTCAGTTTCTTCACCACCATCAGCTTCACCATCTCTAGAACCAACTACAGAATCTTGACCACCATCACCCTCATCACAATGTTCACCTAATTCTGCATGTTCATTGACATGTTCTTCTACCTCAACACCTTCTTCTTCACCCACTTGTCCATTTTGCAACTCAAGAATATAATCAGGATCGGACACCATGTGAACCACAAACAAATGAGCTGACCCATTCAATAACGCAATGCTCACCACATGCATTGCTCCCTTATCATCACTTAACAACTCCAACCTTTCTTCTAATACACCACCACCCAGGGAATACCACAACTCCTTAACATTTCTATATCCCATCTCCTTTAGTATGGCCAAGATTTCAAAATAACTCCATCTATCTGTGTCTATGACCAAGGTACTTGTCTGACCTCCATGGTATCTCAATGACCCATCATTCCAAAACTTTCCCCCATGGTGAAACACCACCTCTACACCACAATTTGACATTTTCTATAATTCTCAACTATTTATAAGCCTACATACAAAAGTAAGTGTCATACTACATTCACACGCAATAACTATTACACGTGTATGCAAACAAAATTTAACTTTATCACACGCAATAACTCTTTCACCTACACCCACCCACAACCGACAACATTCAATTTTGTCTTAAAAGCTTAAATGAATGTGCATGACCCACACCTTAAAAAACAACCACACATTGCACAAAAGAAAAGACAAAATAGTATATACTAAGGGGACCAAAACCATACAAACAGTAAGCACAACAAAAACAAAAGCATTAAACAAAGGGAACAGTCCAAAACGAAAGCATTATGCAGAACACAAAAAAAGGGGGACCACAACACAACATAGTACGGGGACAAGAAGACAACTAAACATGCGCACCTTTTCGCCCTTTTTGCTTCGAACAAATACCCCCTCCAAGCCTTTTCCCTCAGAAGTATCCTTCACGAACCGTATTCGCTCCACAATCTGTATCGACAACGCCAATCTAGGAAACCCCTACTCGAACATTCCACAACCACAATTTTTGATAAAACACCCAAATGTCAAATCCCCAAATTCTGATTATAAAACCCTAATTTTTAATTGGCTTAATTGCTTAAAAACACGTCAATAATTGGCTTATTCATTGGCTGCCACGTTCAATAAAATGACCCACCTCATTGCCACGCAGATAATTCAGTTGACAGATCACTTAACATTTAACGCTGTTACAAGCTACTTAACGGAAGGGACCTATTGAAAGCAAAATCAATAACATGGGGACCTAATTAAATCACTTTTAAAACCGGGTATCAAACGGAAATTCAGGCCCCAACTTGGGGACTAAAAAGGTAATTAAGCCAATCTTTTACTAAGAAGAATTGTTTTCCATTAATCCAAATATACATATCTTACAAATAATAAAAAGAACATGTATATTTATAAAAACGTAAAAAATAGTTAAAAAATTAGATATCAAAATAAAAATTATTATAAAATAATATTTTAAACTTTTTAGCGCATAATTATATAGTAATTATAAGTAAATATTTTAAAAATAATAAAATAAATTATATTAATAAGAATAAAATCTAAAATGTGTAGACTAAAATTATAAACAATAATTTTTTACTAATAGCTATAAACAATCTCTAACTATAACTCTCCTTAACTAAACAATAATCATTTAATTCTCACCTTTTTTTTTCATTCATACAACTTTTTTATATATATTTTTTTAAAATTATGGTATTCTAATATAAACCGAGCGTGGAAACACATTTTATTACACAAATAAATATAATATTAGTTTATATATATATATATATATATATATATATATATATATATATATATATATATATAAACAAAAGCGTGTTTTCAAATTTTGTGACCATTTGGCATTTGGATGAGTTTTCTTTTAAAAAATTTAGACCTTCTCTTATTTAAATAAACTCGTTTTTTTTTTTGTAATATTTAGAATCACTATTAGATTAAGGGAAAGTCTTAGATTTAGGATGAGTGCTTATTTTAGAAAGCTTTTCTCTTATAAAAAAAAGAAGAATATTACATGTAAGAGGAATTCATCTTTGTATTGTGAGTTTAGTAGTAGAAAAATTATGCCAATCCATTAAGATATGTTATGGTATAAGTGAATATTTTTGATAAGAAATGAATCCTAATTTTAGAATGATAGACCCTTTTAATATAGTTCATATTGTTGAATATAGTGAAAAACTATATTTGGGATTAATCTCATATTGTTGAATATAGTGAAAAACTATATTTGGAATTAATCTCCCTTGTGTTAAATACACACATAGGGTTCTCTATTTATAATAGAAAAAATATGGGCTAAGTCCAAAATACAAATAAGAAATAATAACAAACTAACTAAAAAATAAAAGATAAAGATAAAAGATAAATATAAAATAAAGATAATATATCTAACACTCCCCCTCAAGCTGGTGCATACAAATCATATGTACCAAGCTTGTTACAAATATAATCAATTCTCGGTCCCCGTAAAGACTTAGTGAAAATATCGGCTAATTGATCATTTGAATTTACGAATTCAGTCTTGATATCTACAGATACAATCTTCTCTCGAATGAAATGACAATCAATTTTAATGTGTTTGGTCCTCTCATGAAAGACAGGATTAGAACTAATATGAAGAGCAGTCTGATTGTCACATATAAGCGTCATTTGCGTGACATCTCCGAATTGTAACTCTCTAAGAAATTGCTTAAGCCAAACAAGTTCAGAAGTAGCTGAAGCCATAGCTCTATATTCTGCTTCTGCACAACACTTTGTTTCTTGCTTTTCCAAGAGATCAAGTTACCACCAATGAAGACACAATATCCGGATGTAGATCTCCTATCAGAAGGAGATCCTGCCCAATCATCATCAGAATAACAAACCACTCTTGTATGGTTACTAAAACCATATAACAACCCTTTTCCAGGAGATCCTTTAATGTACTTTAATATACGAATAACTACATTCCAATGGATAAAAAAGGAAAAATTTTAACAGTCCCAACACCATGAGCTAAAACTCTAGATCCATCAGCCATTGTAATAGAGGGTAAAGGATTCAGAGAGGAAAAAGAGGAAAACAAAGATTTGTTACTAGTAATGTGATATGTGGCTCCCGAGTCAAGAACCCAAGAGTCAAAAGAAGAAGATGGACTCATACCAATAAAAGATGTACATGTGTGTGCTACAAATGCAGTAGAACTGGAAGGTTGTTGATCCTTATACCATTGAGAAATTTACTGAAAATAACAGAGTCATCACTGATATCAGATGAAAGTTGATGCTTAGTTATGCATTGTTCTCAAGGGTACCCTTCATTCCTCTTTAAAACAAATTTTTCGTCCTTATGCTCTAGATACCATGTTGAATATAGTGAAAAACTATATTTGGGATTAATCTCCCTTGTGTTAAATACACACATAGGGTTCTCTATTTATAATAGAAGAAATATGGGCTAAGCCCAAAATACAAATAAAAAATAATAACAAACTAACTAAAAAATAAAAGATAAAGATAAAAGATAAATATAAAATAAAGATAATATATCTAACACATATAATGTCCTCTTTGAGAACTAGAAGAAATGTATCTCAAGTACACCAATTAGTAGGTATGAGAGGATTTATGCAAGATCCACAAGGACAAATGATTGATTTACCTATTCAAAGAAATTTATGCGAAGGGCTATCTTTAACAAAATATATAATTGCTTGCTATGGAGCTCGTAAAGAGGTTGTAGATACTGTAGTACAAACATCAGATGTTGGATATCTTACATGTAGACTTATTGAAGTGGTTCAACATATTGTTATATGTCGAACAAATTATGGTACCATTCGAGGAATTTCGGTAAATACCCATAATAAAATGATATTGGAAAGTAGTTGGACACCAACATTAATTTGTCGTGTATTAGCAGACAATAATTACAAATGTTCACGATACATTTCTATTAGAAATCAAGATATTAGAATTAGACTTTTCAATCGATTGAAAACCTTTCGAAAGCAACTAATATCTATATGAACTTTTTTTATTATGATAAAAAAAAGAAGAATTTATAAGCATTTGTGATTAAAAGTGCCATGATATGATTAACTTTCTCTCTCTTTTGAATGTAAGAACTTTAAGCTATGGAATCACAAAAGCCTTCAGGATATTTTCATCATCATAAAAAAGAGAAAGATTGTTAATAAAAGAAGAAGATGAATATCTTATTCTCAATGTTGAAGACAAGTAAAGTTTTTATGATGATAATAAATGAAGAAAAGTTGAAGTTTTATCGATGAAAATGATTTATGGAGAAATGGTGTAGAGTTAAAGAAAGCTTGGATTCAAGAGTTAAATTGAAGATTAAATGCTTAGAACCAAGAGTTGCATTAAAGAATTAGAAATTTAGTTGTTGAAGTCATAAGTTGTGTATCTTATTTAATATAATAAATTTAGAAGGTCAAAAGGTAAAAGGCAAAACCCAACAGTAGAACACTAGGTCATTTAAAGAGAAAACTATTTTTCTAAACTTTACGTCAATAATCAATTATCATAATTATCACTCGTGATAATTGATTACAATTTTATTATAATCAATTATTGACAAAATAAAAATTTATATTAAAGCATATTTTGAAATTTATATTAAAGCATATTTTGAAAAGTAATGTGACAATAATTTATTATTTCTTGCAATAATTGGTTATTAGTGACAGTTGTAACTTCACTTTTCATATTCTAACCTAATTATGAAATGGGCTTTTTCCAAAGCAAGTTTTCTTCTATAAAATGGGCAAAGTCTTATGTTTTCAAAGATATGAGTTGGCTTATAACTCTGTGTGGAAAAGCTTTAAAAACCTAGTGTAGATAGAGTGATAACTTTCATTAAGTGTGGTCTTGAGTGATTGAGTATTGTTATTGTTGCTAGGTGAAGTTGTTCATCCTTTGTGTGATTCTAAGGAAGTGTTCATTCTTTGTAGATTTAATGAAAGTGTTTCTTCATCTCTTGTGTGACTCAAAAGATGTGTCTTTATCGTTTGTGTGATTCAAAGGATGTGTTTATTCCTTGTGGATTCAAGGGAAGGTGTTTCTTCGTGTGACTCAAGAGAGAAGTCTTTATCCTTTGTGAGATTTAAGAGATGTGTCTTTCATATCTTGTGACTTCAAAAGAGGTGTTCTTTAAACTTTAAACTCTCTCTTATGTGATTTTAAGTTTGGTTTATGTTTAATTTTTGAGTTAATTATTAACAATTAAATGTAGTGTCTTTTGATTCGAATTAGTATAAAATTTGTTGTCCAAAATTCTATTTCCCTATTCTCTTTATTTATATGTTGTTATCTTAAAGGAATCAATTTTATTGTTAAGTCACCTTTTAAAAAGGGAACAAAATTAAAACACAATTTTTATTAAGAAATCAATTAACCTCGGTTTGATTTTGTCCAAATAGAATTATTTTATTGCGCAGTCCTAATAAATGAATATTAATTACCAACAAATTTAATTTGCTAGAAAGAAATCAAGATATAAATAGTATTTGTATTATCATAATTAATGTTAAAAGTCTCACAACTAAAAATTGGACAAATTTAAAATATATTTATGAGTGTAAATTTCACCTTACAAATCAATTTTATAGGATTAAGTTCAGTTTAAAATTCACTTCTTAATAACTAGAATCACAAAATAAAAAAGAAAGATTTCTTAAGATCTTTAATGTATCACTCCAATAGCATGTACCCTCATAATTATAATATATTTTTTCATTTTCTTTACTAATCTTTTCATTTTTTTTCATAATATTATCTCACTTCCGATGAAAATAAATATTCTTAAAAATTTCTTCATTAAACCATCTCCATAATCATAATTATTAGTACCACTCTTACCATAAAAATATGAATTATATATTGTTATATTTACTAATGAAACTAGAGCATAATCTCATTTTTTATCAAAAGCTCATTATTATTTTTAGCCACACAAAGACATTGAATTAATTTATAATAATTTCTAAAACCTTTTTTATGATATCGTTGTTACATGAGCAAAATAGTTGCTATAAAAATAGAGAATATCTTTTTTAGCATCTCATCATCAGTTCTCTCCCTAATTTCAGTAGGAGAATAAAGCAAGATAATTATAAACATTGCATAATGCATTCAATAATAACGAGGGTTTAGAAGAATTATAACTCAGTATATAATATTCAAGATAGAGAATTTTTTTCCCATATAACATTTGGCATTCTCATAACTATCACGGGAAAATAGAATATTAAATTAAAAAACATATATACGTAATTAATAAAATAAAACAGACAAACAGTACAAACTAAAATTGCTATAAAAAATGTAACTATTTGAATCGAGTTGACTCATCATAAATTCAAAAAACCTGAATCAGTTCAATCCAATCCACTTTTTTTGTGATTGGAAATTTTGTAATACAACTAAACTAATTACAAAATAGTTTATTATTGAATTAAATTATTTAAAGATATTTTGCTTTTTTTTATTTATTTTATATATTTATTGTAATAGAATTAAAGTAGATAAACTGGATTCATATTTTGTAACATTATAATCATAGTTTTCATCTATTTCAACAAATATTATTATAAAGTTAATTGTTCAAAATTAAAATATAAAAAATAACTTAACAAAAAAATAAATTAAACATCTAAATTATTCAAAAGTTATTGAATAACATTTTAATATTTAAAAAATATCAACCTACATAAATAAAAGTAATAAATAAATATAACAAAAAAAACTTATTAAAAAATGATAAAAATATTAATAAATGTTATTGTTTGTGAATTACTACTCAACTCGCCTTCAATCTTGCTAAAACCCATTTAACCCACATATTAAGTAAATAGAGTTCAATTTGAGTTACATTTAAATAAAAACTAAATTGTTTTTAACCCAATCCAGTTGGAATCCTATGAACCAAATTGATTCACTGGATGGAACCCATTCATCTCTAGTTTTGAAATACTATTCATATATAAAATTAAATATAATAAATCAAATAACAAAGCATGAATAATTATTGATCATTGTACAATAAGAAGATATTAAGGAAAATGTCAGTTTTTCACTGATCACAAGTATTATAAATATAAGATACGATATTAGAGTAGAGATAAAAATAGAAGACAGAATGACCAATAAATTTTTTTCATATTTTTATTCACCAGTAGAATACTCTACTTTTAGATGGAAAACTTAACTCAGGTTAATCTATATTAAAGAGTAAAAAATACATAATGTGGAAGTTCAATTGGCAGTCATAAAAATAATTCATAACACTACAAAAAGTCATTCATAACAAATATAAATTTGTTGTTTCAAGTCTTCAAAAGCTACTCTCATTCTTAGAAAAAGGACACTAAGGCCTTCTTCACTTGAATAGGTTTAGGAGAGAGTAATTGAGAGGATTTGAGAGAATTTGATGATAATTTTTTTTGTTGTTTATTTGAATAGATTTAGAGATAAGTGAGAGTGAATTTGAAAATAAATTTTTTTAATCTGTCACATAAATTAAATCCTAAACTAATTCTCATAAACTTTACTTCCAAATTCATTCTTATTTACCTCCAAATTCACTCAAATAAACAACAAAAAAAATTACCTTTAAATCCTCTCAAATCCACTCAATTACTCTCTCTCAAATCCACTCAAGTGAACACGAACTAAGTTTCCAAAGTTTTACAAGCATTGAAACTGCAAATCTCTTGGCAATTAATTTTTATAATAACGAATACAACTATACAGTGAGAATCACTAGCTGACTATTATTTTATAATGTCTGCTCCCAAGGGATGTTATATTCTCCGAAATAAACAGTGCAAACAAATAAGATAATATAGGCATTGAAGTCACAAATACCGTGATTTAATTATTACCAACCAAACCACAAGGCCAAGGCCAGAACATTATCATCTATAACAATTTCACTGCTTGCAAAATGCTTGTGCACAAAATAGGCTGATTATGAAAAAGTTAACAGCCTTACAGACTTAACACCATGAAATCAAAAAACAAAAGCAACAAGTTCAACATATTTCATGATTATTTCCACCCACTGCTACAATCCTTGAGGACATGCATTAATCATCATCTCCATCTGCAATGAAATATCACAAATAATAAGATGCGATGAGGTAATAAAATGACAACGTAAAAACACCAAATAAACGAATGACAACCCAAAAACACCACCTCCAAAGCATTCAATTACAGAACAGCTGACAATACAAAAACATGTAAAGCACAAATACTAAGTTGATGACGAGGAACATGGAAAATATAAAACTCTTGACTTGAAAGCTGAAAGAGAATCAATAACACAATGAGAAACTTAAGAAGAATAGAATTTCTTGCTGGAGCAATCAGGTCTCCAAAGCATCAGATGGGTCACCAAAATCTCACTACGCATGGCAAAAATCTTAAGCCATCTCATTGCATTAAAACTGTAGTAACCCCACGGCTATTACAAGTTCAAAAATTAAGTGTTCCAATAAATCATCACTCAAGAAACAAACAAAATCCTTATTAGCATTACACTCACGGCCTAACCTTAGAAAAGAATCACATTCTTTTTTTAGCTAGCCACATCTCATATGAAACTACATCATGGCAGTTTAAAATCAAACTATCAAATGATTTTCATTCCAGTATTCACTGTTCACGTTACCCTCTCCTCTAATCTAAAATTTTCACACACTGTATTAACTTAAGAGCAAATGAATCAGTAACATCTTCCTCAAAACACTCTGAACTGAAACTACCTATCCAATTCCAAAATGGACAAAAGGGGGACGTGATTCAATTCAAATAATGCTCTCATATGCAAACATTCTCTCTTTTTCTCACAACACATCTAAAAAATGAACAACAACCATTGCAAAGGCCAATCCAAGGCAGTTTCATTTCCCCACAGCCCCAAAAGCCAAAATATTTTCACAATTACTATAGATAGGAGGAAAACATGAAATCAACTGCAATTGAGGCTTTGGGATGGGCAATTGAAAAAACGTTAGGAATGAAACGAAAGAAAACCTATGTAACGTCTTTCGTTGGCGGCTTTGGCCTTTTCAAGCATCTTGTCGAGGTCCTGTTCGACCTGGGCCTCCCATTTGAGAAGCTGGTTCACAAAAACAGCGCCCAACCCCATTCCCACGACGTGCTCCCACGGATCTACACCCAAATACACGAACCAATAAATGAATGAAAAATGAAATTGAAGAATTGGCACTCAACAACAGAAAGAAAGAGAAAGATGGATACGGCGCATGTAGGGGAGTTTGCGGAGAGCATTGGAGTACATCTGGGTTCCCAAACCAAGTAACGCGCCGATCGTCGTTGCACTGAGAACCATCGTTTTTTCCTCTTTCACTTGATTCCACAAACTTTCGCACAGACCAAACCTATTTCTTTCTCGAATCCTCAATTTTAGGGGACGCCACGATAGAGTATGTTCAAATAGGGGTATTAAAGGAATTCCGCACTCACATCACACACACATTTATAGATGATAAAAATATTGTACTATGCTTTTTTAATAAAATTCTAAGCTAATATTTACGGATATTTATTATCATAAAAAATTAATTTATATTTTATTAAATTAAATTAATTAAAATTAAAATTAATTTATATTTTATTACGCTGAATTTATTAAAATTATATTTTCATTTATATTATATTTTATATTAATTTTTAATTTTATTTTAAAAATTTATAAAATATTTTTAAAAATATTTAAGGATATTTATAAATACTCATGGATTTTAGAATATTTATTATTTTTTAAACCGGTATATAACGAAAAAGAGAATAACTTACGGACAGATTCTTTTTGTTAGGACCGATTAATAGATAAACATTATATGTATCCATTGTTATATCTACATATAAATGATAATGAAGTGAAACAATGATCAGTTTCACTATCCCATATGGATCTAAATAACAAATTTATCTTTCTCTCCACACCCAAATCTAGCATATATCAAAATTTCCTCCTAGTATATCCCATTGAATAATGGATATATACGGATCTATCGTACCCATTTTCTTACTTTCAATATCAATTAATTAAAAAGATAGAATTCTTGTTTCTTCGATATCAAATATTTAGAAACAAATTATAATTATATATATTTAAAATTAAAATATTAAATAAAATTTCATGAAAATTAAAATATTTATTGAATTTGTAAATTTAATCAAACCTAATTGATAAAATTTAAAAATATTTCTAAAAAATATAAAGGACAAGTAAATATTCAAATAAAGGTATATTTTAAATGTCAGTTTACTTCAAATTTTTAAATTCTAATTAAATCTAATTTTTTCTGCACTAATAAAAATTATAATATATCACTTGATCAAAATCAACAAAAAAAAAAAACAAAGATTAAATTATTAATAATTGAAATTTAACATAGATATTTCACCTTGTAAACTTTAATATACGTTGGATGCTGATGAAAATATTTATGACAATTTAATTCCATTATTATATTACTGTAAATAAAATTTGTTTATACAATTATAGTAATAAAATTACACGTGTGATAATGAGTTAGAAAATAAAAATAAATATATAAAAAATATCAAAACAGTATTTTACATGAATAATATAAACAACAAATAAAAATATTAAAACAAATTATCAAATGTGTGTCTTAAAAATAATTTAATAAATCATTAAACAAAATTGCATAATGAAAAATAAATATATAATTAAAGGTATGATAAAATGAAAAATACATTAAAAATTTAAGAATTAACGAAAATTATTTTAGTGAAACCAAAATAGTTTTTTAAAGAACTATTTTAAAGAACTATTTTTTACTTCGTTAAAACAATTCTTATCGAAGGGCTGAGAGATAACGAAAATTGTTTTAGTGAATCAAAAATAATTCTTTAAATTAAACAAAAATTAACAATAAGAGAATAAATAAAATAATTTTGTTTTATATTATTGAGTAAATGAAAAGTTTATGTTATTAAACACTTAAATTGAAAGAGTTAAACATTCTCATAATATATATATATATATATATATATATATATATATATATATATATATATAATAAATAAAAATATTAAAAAAAGAGTAGAAATAGTCAAATATCAAGATTTCTCGTCACAACGAATACGAATTTGAATAATATTCACTTAACTAATTTATTTACCATCCTACTCATAGTTGTAAAATGTCACTAAATGATCACATTGAACGATATATAGTTAGATTATTTTTTTATTGTTGTTGTGTTTATATTTTGTTTATCAATTTTATCTTTTGGTAAATATTTATTTTTTAAATTTAAAGTAATTAATTTATTATTTATTTTAAATATTATTTTTTAAATTTAATTCTTTTTTATTTGACTGTTTTTTTTAATTTATTATTTTTTAAATTACAATATTTATTTATAAAAAAAAATACTTACAAAGTAAATAAAAATGACTTTTTATTATAGAAATTATTAATATTATTTATTTTTTATTTAAAGAATGTTACATGTAAGAACTTAGAAAGTAGAGTATTAGAGTAGATAGGTGTATTAAAATAATGAGACCGAGTACTTTATTATAAAATAATATTATAATATAAATAGAATTTATAAACTCGTCTCATTATCTAAAATACATTCTATCTCTCTAAAACATTATTCCCTTCTCTTGCTCTTACATCTCTTTAACTTTTCTCACATTTGGATCATCTGTTCGACGATCAGGAGGTGTGTAGGCGATCCTGGCATCGAGGGCTAGCATTCCAATCGATCAATTTCTTTATTAGAATCAGTAAGTTTTGTTCCCTTTTTCTTACTTTTTCCTAAATTTGTGATCGTGCAAGGAAATAAGCCTTTGCATGTGATGTGAGTTCCTTTTTCTTAATTCTTAGCTCAATTTAGGTTCTAAGACTCGTTTCCTATAACCAATTGGTGATTTGTAGGTGTTTCTAGAATTTCCTTGCGGTGCTAGCAAACTATCAGGGTTTTTATGAGTTGTGCAGATTTTGGTTGAGGTAAGGGAAGCTAGATTCTTGTTTTAATTGATGATTAATTGGGTATGTGTGAAGAGTCTATGAGTATTATGTCGGTTGAACTGAAATTAGATTTTTATTGTAGACATAATGTATGCAAATTGATTGTTTTAGGTGTGAATGGATGAACTGTGAGTATGAACTGCATTGAATGATGTTTGAATTGTTTTGAATGTATATAATGTTATAAATCTTTGTTAGCATTGGTTGGTTATGACTAGATGCAAACTATCTTGGTTTAAGGCTAATTTAAAGGAAGTGGGAGGGTGAAAACTTGGTTTAGGAGTTAGGTACTGAATTGGTCAGTTGGGATAGACTAGGTAAGTCATTTGGGACTTATTAGAGTCCCTAAGTTGCTTAAAATTGTGCTAAAAGTGGTAGAATGTGATTTGGGTCCATAGGTTGCTGATTGTGTTGTTTTGAAGTGTGATTTGGTTCTTAAACACTTTAGAATGATGTTCGGATGGTTTAGACACACTTAGTTAAGTATAATTAGGTATATAACACAATCTAGGAGGATTAGAAGTTGGGGAAAATATTTGGAATTGGTAATTTTGGCGTAGGTTGAGTAATCATGCAAATTTGTGCTGCAGAATTATGTAGGCTCACTGAGCGAGTGGAGTCACTCAATGAGTGGTTATAGAGTCTGGCACACTGTCTTGTTATTCACTCAGCGAGTTGGGTAGCTCAGCGAGAGCTTGAGGTCTGGGAGCATTGTGATTGGAGGGTCTGGACCACTGTTTGGAAGATTCGCTCAACGAGTTGGGGCGTTGAGCGAGAGGTTGGGGTCTGGTACCACTCAGAGTTTTATTCGCTCAACGAACTGGGTCGCTGAGTGAGTGGTTTGGAGTCTGGAGGATTCGCATAGCGAGCAGAGTCGTTAAGCGAGATAACTTTGGGGCCGCTCAGCAAGAGGGTTCGCTAAGCTACTGGTCCTAGTTGTGATGTACTATTTTCTTACTTGTTCTGGATTGGTTTGAATATGTATTGATTCAATGGTGGATGATGTATGATTATGTATGATTTTAAATACATTATCATCATTAGGTGAAAAACCGTCACATAGAAATACATTATCAAGTTTTCCATGTCATTGTTTTGGTGCTTGTTTCAACCCATACAAAGATTTTAATAGTTTACATACTTTATTCTTTTAACCAAGTACAACACCCTTCAAGTTGAGTCATATAAATTTTCTTCTCCAAATCACCATTCAAAAAGGCAATTTTAAAATCCATTTGGTGTATCACTAGCTTATGGATAATTGTTAAGGCTAACAACACTCAAATAGAGGAAATCCTAGTCATAGAGGCAAACACATGTTCAAAAAAATTCAGCATTTTTCGTTTCCATTATAGAAATTTTCTCAAGTATATCACTTTTAAGAATCAAAAACCTATAGGCAACACTATGTTTAACACAGTGTAAGAACATGTAATCAGAGGTTTTAGAACCTATTTTCCTTTTCTTAGGATCGGGTAACGTTACCTTAGCTAGACACCCCACACTCTTAGATATTTAAGATTAGGTTGATAATCTCTCCACAACTCGTAGGGGGTTCTACTAGTTTTCTTATAAGGTATTTTATTTTGTAAAAAGAATGCAGTAAGTAAGGTTTTTCCCAAAAGGTTATTAGGTGCACTAGAACTAATAAGTATGACATTAATCATTTGCTTAAGATATCTATTATTTCTCTTGGCTACTCCATTAGACTCAGGTGAATATATTGGGGTTACTTCACGAATAATACATTTTCTAACACAAAATTCATTAAAGAGTACATATTCACCACCTTTATCTAATCTAATCCTCTTAATTTTCTTAATTAATTGATTTTTTACTTTTGCTTTATAGGTTAAAAACACATCAAATGTTTCATCTTTATGTTTGATTAAGTACACTTTAATGTATCTAAAATAATCATATATAAAGGTTTCAAAATAATTTTTACCACCTCTAGACATGTTTATTTTAAATTAGCTAGATCAATATGAATTAGCCCTAAAAATTCGGTTTGATGATCTACATGATAACATGTTTTCTTGGTTATTTTAGATTCTATACATATATCACATTTACTATTCTGTTTATCATACATATTAATTAATCATAGTCGTGATTTCATAACATAAGAAGAATTCACATGTTCTAATCTAACATGCCATATATCACATGAATCAATAATAAAAGCAAAAGAAGAAGATTTATTAATATTCTCATATATGTTGAGTACAAAGAGACCTTGATCACAATATCCCTTCCCTCATAAAAAAACATTTTTTGTTATTACAATCTTATCATACCCAAATGACACTTTAACCCTCACTTTTTCTAGTAGTGTTACAAAGATTAAATTAACTCTAATTGATGGAATATGTAACACATCACTCAAGGCTAGAGTCTTTCTAGATGTGAGTTTTTGAAGAACTTTCCCTTTTCCCAGAATAAGAGTGGTCTTGGAATCATCGAGGTAGACATATTCTTCTTCGTCTTCTACATCAGTGTAAGAGGTAAAGACACTTTTGTTTGAACATATATGCATAGTAGCACTAGAGTCTACCACCCACTTGCTCACCTTGGTCATCAGATTTACTTGAGAAACGATCACAGCAATAATGTCATCTCCTTTGGCTATATTTGCCCTAGGAGGATTGTGGTTTCTTGCTCTACGCCTGCACTGTGGTGCATGATGGCCCGACTTTCCATATATGAAGCAATTTCCTTTCTTCTTAAAGGTGAGGTTAGAACCGTTAGGACGAGATTTTCGAAAATTATTTTTCCTATTATGATCAGGTTTGTGTTCGTACCTTTTTGGAGCAGGTCTGTCTTCTACCATATTTGCTTTTACGAACAAGGATTGGCCCTTATAGTAGCACACTTTTTTCCTGTTGGTATCTTCAATAATTATGTGAGTGATGAGCTCTGAAAGTGACATCTTCTTGTGTCTGTATTTTAGTTGTTGCTTGTAATCCATTCAAGATAATGACAATTTCTCGATCAAAAGTTTTGAAACAAATTCATCTGGTAGAAGAACATTCTCCGCCTTGATACCTTCGAGCAGCTTGTGGTACTCACTATTTGAGACTTTATGACCTTGTCTTCTATCATTTCCGAGCGATAATAATGAACCTTTGTCTGACGACATCTTCAGCAGTGTATTTGAGAATTAACGAAACTCAAATGTCTTCCGCCTCCTTATAGGAACAATACACATCGAGCAAATCGTTAAAGAGTGCATTAAGTAAAATATGCAGACATACCTTGTTTTCATAAACTCAATCTTCAACTTTTTTTGAATTTGGAGGGAGACTAAAGTCGCGTTTTTGTAGATGAAAGAGCAAATGTGACTTCATACATGTCTAAAAGGGTTGTACAGGTTCTTGTCAATGCCAAAAATTCTGACTAGAGAAGACTTCAATTTTTGATACATCCAAAAAAGGTTTCGCAAAGACCGTCTGAATTCCATAAACAATATTCTTATTCTTTGATATTGAATTGTTGATGTCAACCATAAGTCCTTAAGATTGTTATACAAAAGCTGACAATAGATAATAAAACCAAGAACAAAGATTTCCCGAGGCGTGTAAATTACTATTCTTAAGGACTTATCTGTGATATATTGCACAAACCCCCAAGATACAACAAGAACTTTTTAAAAAAAATTAGGATACCAAAACTAGTAAAAAAAACTCTAAAAGAGTAGAAAATAAACCCAAAATATTTTTAGAAAAGAAAAAGAGAAAAGATGAAACTAGAGAAAAGGAGAATGAGAGAAAATCTTGTGTTGTGGAATGAACACAAAGACTTTATTTATAAAGTGGAAAAGCAAGCACATGCCCGCTTAAAATCACAATAAAATCCCAAGACTTATAGGTGCGAAGACCGTTCAAGAGCATCGAGGATGTCATGACTTGCGATAGGCTACAATTGCACATTACAGTTTGGTTAAAAACCATTCCACAAAATTTGTATCTGATTCTTGCAAACAAAGGCATCTAACTCTACACACATAATTAAGGATGACAATGGGTCGAGTACGGATAGTGCATACCCGCTACCCGACCCGCCAGATAAAACTTTATTTGCTACCCACGCAGGTACCCGTTTAGAAAATACCCGCGAATATTTTAAAACCTACGGGTACCCGTGGATACCCACGAATACCCACACAAAAAAATTTATACATTTTTAAAATAAAATTTAAATAAAATTACAAAAAATATATATGTAATATAATAGAAATTAAATTAAAATTAAATTAAATATAAATTAAAATCTAATTTTAATTAAATTTAACCTAATAAAATATAATTTTATTTTAGTTTAATTAAATTTAATTAAAAAATATATAAATTATTTTTATTTTATTTTTTGCTGGTAATAGGTACCTACGAATTGGGTACGGGTAGCATACTACTCAATTCGTTTAGAAGCGGATATTAAAATATTCGCTACTCATTACCCGCGAATAGTAAATATCTGCGAATAGTAACTACCTACCACAAATCTTACCCACAAATACCCGTGCCCGCAGATTTTTTTTCTATCCCTGCTAATCATCTTCATAAACAATAGCTTTTGCATTATAAAATTTACATGTTGAATTGAGACAAATTAACTTTAAAATTATCTTACTTGAAGATTAAATCATCTTTAATTATGTTTAGACCTTAATTAGACGATTTCAATTAAAAATTTATCGTCTTTATAATTTGAATCGAATTGACTTTATAATATTGAAAATTCAGTAACCAACTATTAAGACTTGAATTTGTGACCAACTATTAAGACTTGAATTTGTGAATGAACAATTAAAATCAAAGTAAAGACTCGATCTATACTCGAATAAGATATTATCATGGAAAATTTTCATATTTCACTACCGTTGGACAACTAGTAAAATGTTTGGTTAAGTTTTCATATTTCTAAAAATATTGTTTAAATTTAAAAAAAAAATTCTGACACACTTAAATATTTTACTTTTATTTGACACTACCATTTTTTACCTTTTACTTTCTTCTTTCTTGAAAAAATTTAAAAATTTATACTTTTATAACTATTTTACCCTTATACTATATGTCAAATGAATATAAAAGTATATCATGGTAGATTCCTCTTTATTCTATCAAATGGGTATATTTTCATATATCTTTTAAGAAATATAGATATAAATTCATACTTTAATTTCTTAACCAAAAGGCCTCGAGTTGAAGTAATCAAAGTCCCACAAGCAAGTTTATGAGTGTCTGGCGCAAATGTGACAAACCATGTCCATCGGAAGCAGTTTCCGCATGTTTTGATCTTTGGCCATTCCAAAATTCGTTCCAAAGCTACTGAATATTTCTGGTTTTGACGTGAAAATGGAAAATCATTTAAAAGTGTGATTGTTTGTGCCCTTGCAAATCTGACCAACGTCCACTAAAAACAAAAAGCTATTAATGGCATGCTTGCACAGCTGAATTTTTTTTTCAAGACAAACAACATTTTTTCAAAAGAAATAACATTGTCGCTTTTGAAAAGCTTCAGTCTAACCTTTTGCGTAGTTGCTTCCTTCGTTTGAAGTGATTTCCACTATATCCATTCATGTTTGATAAGTTTCTACACACGAGCTTGATTGAACCTGCATGAAAAACCACGAATTCAACTTTTCGCCCATAAACGTGCCGTGCATACTTAATTCCACTTTAAATCAAAATACATTTCCATTCATAATCACATTCAAACTAAAACCACTTGAATAAGTTTTATTCTTTAACATCCGAAAACGAATGCAAAATTCCAAACACGATTAACATAAACTGATTTGATTCTAAACTCATTCTCAAGAGTTCAAATAATAACCTAACAGTTGTCACTCACTCTTATAAACATAGAAGCAAACCCATTATGTGTGTTTGGAATCCAATCTGAAGTGTTCGTATAGTGGCTGGAAGCTTTGATGGCCGGATAAAGCTAGTCTTTGAGCTTACAGAAACACCAAATCAATATAAAGGTAACCATCCCACAAGAGACAAAACCAAACATTTGATATGTAACAGTCTAAATACCATAAAACAGTAATAGCTGCTGATTCTACTACAATAATCCAATCATAGCAGAACTAATATGAAATTAATGTTACAGCCAAGCAATCCCAAAAGCTTGGTCAAGTTCATCAGTTCCAACAGCAACCGAATTCAATAATAAGAATCCTTATTTCTCTTTGATTTACTGTAAAAATACAAGGCTTTACACCCACCCATCATTCAACAGTGGTATTGTAGCAAGCAATACAGCATAGCTAAAGCAAAAGAATCCAGCTCAGTTTACAATCCTTATTATTCCAGTTGCCGCAAATTTATTGCTACTATTATTATCACTAACACTGACAAATTTTCAGCTCTCATCGGTGCTAAACAGCTTCATCCTTGACAAAGGGGTTCTCAAATACCCATCCACCTCAAATTTCTTGGGACTCAACTCTCTGTACTTTGCAAACTGCTCCTTTGCCTCCTCGTTTCTATCAAGCAAGCTATAAATCATGCCTCTGCAAAAGTAAGGTCTAAAATCGCTCGAATCCTCTTTCGTGAGCTGATCATAAATCCCTAACGCTTCATCCACATTCTTCTGAAGAAACGTGATCTGCGCTATGATGAGCCTCACGTCCCTCGCCTCCTTCTTCTTGTTGTCCTCCTCGGCCACGCGCAGCGCCTCCTCCAGCCGCCGCATAGCCGCCTCCCCTTCCCCTGACCGGTCCATCAGCAGTGCGTTCTCGAACAGCGCCTCGAACGAGAGCGGGTTCGCCACAAGAACTTCCTCGTAGTACGCGCGAGCACCGTCGGCATCGCCGGTCTCGGCGGCGAGGCGCGCTGCGAGGAACTTCCAGTCGACGTCGTCGGGCTGCGCGGCGATTAGGCGCTTGAGGATGGCGCGCGCCTCGTCGTCCTCGCCGAGCTCGAGCTTCTGCTGGAGGAGGGACTTGAGAGCGGCGAGGGCCTCGACGTTCGTTTCGAGGATGTCTGAGAGCGGCGTGAGGGATTCTTCGTGGAGGTGGTCGGTTTGGAGAGGGGGCGAAGGCGGAGGAGAGGCGCGTGCGGAGGGGAATTGGAGGGCGACGGCGGCGAAGACTGCGGCGCCAGCGAGGGCTTTGAGGTTGGGGAGAGTGGGGGATTTGGAGTGAGCCCGAACGGTGAAGCGAGAAGAATGTGAGGGCTTTGGAGTGGGGATGAAGAAGAAGATGGAGGAAGATGCAGAAGTCAACATCGTGGAATTAGGGTTTACACAGAGTGGATTGAGCGGAGAGAATGATGCTAAGGAAGAAGAAGGTTGGATTTGTTTGTTTGGGGCTTAAACGTCAGGTTACTCTTTTTAGGTTAAAAGTCAATTTTATTTATATATTTTATGTTAAAATAAACATATATGGTAAACCCAAAACGTTTTTTATCGTTGAAACAGTAGAACATGAGCTTTAATTGAGAGCCTCCATTGGAGGGTGGGTGGGTGGTAGGTGAGTGAAAGGTGGTGGTGTGTATTTTAATACACACGATTTCTCGTGCACACTTTTTTTTTATATTTAATTTATAGGGAATTTAAAAAAAAAATTGGTTAATTTGATTAAAATTAAATTTAGGTTAATTTTTATTTTTTTGTTGATTCTTTATTTGGAATCAATTTTATTGAGTGAACCGTTATTTGTCATGTGGAGTGAGAAGTGATGAAATTACAAATAAAAGATATCATTAAATCGTGAAAGATATCACTCTTTAATATATATATATATATATATATATATATATATATATATAATCAATAAAAAAAATTAATGTTTTGGTAAGTTGTTATTTTTGTCTAAAATTTCAAATAGGTTTTCTACTTGTTTGGTATCTTAATTGGGTTTCTATTTTTGTAAAATTGAAACAAATAGAGATTTGTCGTCAAATTGAACAAACGTCATCGTTTAGGAGACCCTAACGTGGCATGCTGACAGTATACTTTTAATTGACGTGACAGTAAAAACTTGATTATGAAGTAAAAACCTTGTGGTCGGTCGGCCTGGTGGGTAGGCTTTGTGGTGCTAGTTCAATGAAGATTTATGAGAATTGGTATATGCGAAGCCAATTCAATGAAGATTTATGACTTGTTATAGTAGTAACATATGACTTGTTCAGTAATTTACTACCCGTGGAATGCTATGAGAATTGATATATAAATGTTGTCATTATTTAAGCTTTTGAAGAATGCTTTCTGTACCGTACGGTCTCCTGACACCACTAGGCCACCTACCATGCCGACCGACCACCAGGTCAACCACCAAACCGAGTAATCGATCATCAGGCCGACCACCAAGTTTTTAATTTACAATCAGGTTTTTATTACCACATTAATTAAAAGTATTTTGTCATTATGCCACGTCAAGACTCTTAAATGACTTTTGTCCAATTTGACAGCAAATCTCTGTTTGTTTCAATTTTATAAAAATAAAAACCTTATTGAGATACCGAACAAATAGGGGACTTGTTTGAGATTCTAAACGAAAATAAGGATCTATCGAAACATTAAAAAAAAGGATTAAATATGTTTTTAATCCCTAAACTATCAAGCGATTTTATTTTTTGTCCCTCTTTCAAACTTTGGTACACTTTGACCCCTTATTCTTAAGAAAACTATAATCTTTTGTCTTCCAAAATTAACGCCATTAAAATTACGCTTAGTGAAGTAACGGATTGCCACGTCATTCTTTCTTTTTCTCACACTAAGTCAAACTTTCCCTGCTTCTCTTCCTCCCTTTCCTTCCGTCCGAGCTTCTTCCACTCTTCTTGTTCCGCTATATTTAAACTCATCTGTGAGAGCGTGTGGTCTGTCTTACTCCTCTCCACCACTCACCTCAAAATTATAAAATACACAATCAGAAAGTAATAGAGTAGAGAGAGAGTGGTTCTGAATGAGCACATCATCAAGAGAAAACCCAGCAGAATCTAAAAACACAGGAAATGGCTTCTTAGAGAAAAGCATACACAAAGTCAAAAGCCTCAACAACTCGTACTGCTCCACAATTATATCATCCCCTTTGAGCTGCACGGAATCACTCCCAGCATAGACACTTGCAACTGCCAAATTACCCTGCAAAATGCAAACCATTACACACACGCGCCCATTATTCCCAAAGTCATAATCCCCCTGAAAGCCTGCACCTTTCTACATGCCCAGAAACAAAAACCACTCAATTTCACTTAATCGCATGAAGAAGTTGATTCCGAAGGCCAAATCGCTGATTGGCCATTTCTCGAAGGTCCCGGAATACATGAACCTCAAAGTCTCCGACAGCGTTTCGATAGACTCCAGTAGCGTCGCTAGAGCCTGCGCCGGCCGCCTCAAAAGCCTTCTCCGGCGCATCGATCTGCTCGATTTCGACACGTCGCCGCCGCCTCCGTGATCCTCATTGTCCTTCTTCACCTTCCGCAACAGCCGCCGGCTCAGCACATAAAACAACATCAACGCCGCCCTGACCAATCCACCATTTTGCAGTGGTTTGTATAATCATAAGTTAGAACCTGGTTTTGACAGCAATGTTGTTGCCTTTGATTTTGCTGAGAATCTAAATGACTTTTGAGCCTAGAGAAAGGTATAACTGCCTCCACAATTAGAAGTTGTTTGGTTGCAGGAAGTTTCGTGATTAGCAATAATATATATATATATATATATATATATATATATATATATAATATGTATATACGAAGCTAGCTGTGGCATAATTAGGCATATTTTTTGTTATGGCTATATCATAATCTATAATCTGTGGTGGTGGACAAGGAAGGATGGTGTGCTGCTATGTCGACAAGGGGTTTGATGAATAAGAGGAGTGGAAGAAGCTCAGCATCAGCATCAGAATGAAAGGAAGGAGAGGAGGGGGAGAAGTAGGGAAAGTTTGACTTAGTGTCAGAAAAAGAAATAATGACGTGTCAATTTGTTAAACTTAGCCTAATTAGTTTTGAACGACGAAAAATTATAGTTTGTTTACCAACAATGATCAAAGTGAAGTTTAAAAAAAAGACAAAAAATAAAATTACTTAATAGTTAAATTATTAAAACTATATTAAAAAAAAAGTGAGAATAACACTTTCATGTTAGTGTGATGTTGTGCGATTCAATTAATTAATTGCCTTTTCCTGGGGAATATGTTATACGTTTATAATTGACGCATAGTAATTTCTAGCTATTTTTAGATGCTAGAAAATGTTTGCTTATAATAAAGACTTTTAATTAAAAAGCTTATACGAGATAAAAGTTATCAAAAAATTTAATTGTAACTAGACATGGTAGAATGTTGATAAATTTTACTTTCACATCATCACTTAATTAAAATAATTTATATATCAGATGTGTCAAGACTAATCAAATTTTACTAATGATATTATTAACAGCTTCTCGTACGAAAATTTATAGCTGTAATAACACGTGGAAAAATGAAATTATTTTCGTTTTAATTTAATGATTCACATAACAAAATCGATATAGTCAATCTAATTAATCAAAGTAGTTAAACCTCAAGTGAGAATAAATGCATTGTACGAAAATATTATTTGTTCCAAACCCCCATTTAAACTCAACATATTTTTCAATAATTTCATTAAAAGAAAAATAATGGTACTAAAGTCTCATACAAACATTCTACAGAAATTTGTAAATCTATGAAAACTTCTTACTTGCGTGAGTGTAGTAGGATTTTTTGTGAACGTTTCCTTATTTGCTTTAACTCTTCTCAAATCCTAAGAATAATGTTATTCACGCAAAAACTTGGGTTTTCTATTAAACATTTTTGTTTAAGGTTTCCAAATGGATAAGTAATATATAAATATATAATAAATATAACAAGACGATATGGGCATAACACATAAAAGATATATGGATAACAAAATTTTCAATAAAGAGATATCTATATAATAGGAGTATTGATCCAAAGATTATATATAGATTCAAATAAACTATAACTTTTTATCTAAAACTTTATTTTCTGGTGAACCCTTCAAAATTGTATAATCTAATTTTAAACCTATTTATCTAGAATACATAATACTAAGCTATAAAATTCGATGAGTTAATTCATTTACTATACTAGTATTTTAAAATTAATAAATAAATCATATATCAATTGTAAATAAATAAATAAACTTTTAACTCATAAAAAAAGCATGCTTGATTCTTAAAAAAAATTCTTTAACCTTTTTTAAATTTGTCCTATTAATCTAATATTGAGTTCAAACATTATGAGATACATTCACTAGTGGAAAAAAGCTGTTTAACGTCGGTTATTTTGGGTTTTTAACGTCTTCTTCATAACCGACGTTTATTCCGGTGACGTTAACGGGACGTCGAACATCCACATAACAGATGTCGATACAGACGTCAGTTAGTGCTATGTCTGACGTCCGTAAATGTCGGTACAAGCGTGTAAACCGACGGCTAAAGACAATATATAGACGTCAGAGCACGCAATACCTGACGTCTAAGAGCACATAAAGACATCGAACATGTCACTAAGCGTCGTCTAATGTCACTATAGACGTCGATGTATGCATTAACCGATGTCTAATATAGTGGTTGTGTTTTAATGCAGTTTTGTTCCTGTCTTTGGATATTCCAGTAGCACACTCTTTCTTTGCTAGTTTCCCCCCAAAAAAAGCTTGCGTCTTTTGAATTTCTCATGACATTTGAACCCAAAACCGAATCTGGGTTCTTGCCTAGTTCCATTTTCAACCGCAAGAGGGAAAAATTACGATGAAACGATAACTAGGCAACAACCCAGGGTCGTTTTTGGGTTCAAACGCCACGAGA
Source organism: Vigna reflexopilosa (assembly GCA_027742785.1). Taxonomy (NCBI): domain Eukaryota; kingdom Viridiplantae; phylum Streptophyta; class Magnoliopsida; order Fabales; family Fabaceae; genus Vigna; species Vigna reflexopilosa. The sequence goes on from CM050911.1 coordinate 19,713,154, forward strand.
AATCCAAAAGACGCCGCTTTTTCTGGGAGGCAGGTAGCAAAGGAAGAATGTGGTACTGCGTTACCCCAAGAGAGGAACAAAATTGCACTAAAATACAACAAAGGAAAACAAATTTTAATTAGTTGAACCAGAATGCTAATATAATCGGTCTAAACACAATTTAAACGGTTGAAATAAGAAAACACGCACCTGGAATGCAATGCCGCAAGAGAGAAAAAGGAGAGTAGGAAGACGATTAAATGAGGCGAGTTTGCAAGGCGAAACTGCAATGCCGTGAAACTCCTCCGAGTCTGCGTTTATTTAACATGAAATTAGGCGTCGATTTCTAAAGGAACTGACATCTATAGTCAAGTAGACGTCGGTTATATTACTAATGTGACGTCGAATAAAACTTTTAATCTGCCTATTAGACGTCGAACACACGGGGTGCCGACGTTTATAGATTGACGTTTCATTTCCTATCAGGGAAGTAGACGACGATTGTCCTGGGGCGCCGACGTCTATAACATTTTAGACGTCGGTGCCTCTTTACCGGACGTCGAATTGCCTTCGAGTTTGGTGAATAACATTAATTACAGTCACATAGACGTCGCCTCCCCTAGGAGTCCGACGTCTAAGTTGCAGAATTTGACTGTCTTTCCACCTTCCGGACATTATAGACGTCAGTTTTTTACTACGTGACGTCTAAGCGCCTGGGAATCAGGTGAAGAGCATTAATTGCAGCCAGGTAGATGTCGGCTCCCCGTCATAATGGGGCAGGAAAGACTGTCATCTCGCCTACCTTAGGCCCTTGGACGTCGATTTCGGGTAGAGCAGACGTCGAATATATCATAGACGTCTTTTGGTATAAAAACCGACGTTCAGTTTACCAACTTATTTACGATAATGCCACCGTCCGCTAGTATACGTCGAGCTACCCCCAACCGACGTCTTATGGGTGACGTTAAACAACGTTTTTCCACTAGTTTGACATTAAACATAGAAAAAAATCATGTAAAAATAAGATGTAATATTTTTTTTATCAATAAATTATGTCTGACCTACTTAACTTCAATGTAAATAGATTCCTTTATGTCAAATTAAGGCTTAATTGACATAAAATTACATCGGTTAAGTCCTTATCGAATATAAATCGATCAAATTATGTTGAAATTAGATAGATAAGACATAAATAATGCTTTAAAAATTTTCTAACAATTTTTTTTTCATTTATTTGTGCACGAAAGATTATAGCGGTAGTGACGATAATAGTGACGATAACTTAAGTTTATTATGGCTCATTGGTTTCTAAAAGTCTTGGTTTCTCCAGTTTCTGGCGGACATCATTTTTATCTTGAGGTTCTATTCTCTCATATTTGTTTTCACATTAAGATTAGTTTCCAACACTTCTTTTGTTACCATTGTAATACATGTCTCTCTTATTGATTGCATACGATGACATTGCTTATATTAGAAATAATTGGAAAATACTAAAAGGGGGAGTTGAATAGTGTCGTGAAAAACTTTTTGCCAAAAGGTAGTTTAAAACTTTGTTAAGGATTAAACGGTCTAAGCAAGTTGTCAGGCGCTTGATTTGTAAAGTATTGTTTAAACCACACGTTCAAGGATAAAAAAATTTCAAGCATTTTAGCAAGGTTGTTGCAGCATTTTAAGAAAAACAACTTTTAAGAAAATTAACATTTAATAGAAAGAGCTTTTATAAATGATTAAGTTAATAAGTAACTACAAAGTTTATAAGTAAAATGTTTTGCAAGGCTGAAGTAATAAGCAAACAGTTATTTTATATTGGTTCACTCTACATAGCTACGTCCAGTTCTCCTTTAAGACCTCTTAGAGGGTTCCACTACAATATTCAACAAGATTACATATGAGTATTCGCACCACTCCTAGTATCACTTAGTTAATCCTAGTAACCCTTGTTACTTTAACTAGAACCGAGTATCACCCACTTCTGATTGTGCAGTATTCTTCACCATTCTTGGTATCCCTAGACAATCCCGATATCTTCCTGATACGTTTTCTAGTTGAGTTTCACCCACTCTTGGTTTCCACTAGACAATCTTTGTATCAACCTGATACACTGTCTAGCTATCGTTTAACTTAGTTGAGTTCATTCGTAAGTGTTTGTATTCTCTTTAGAATGTGCAATCAATCAGATTGCTTACAAGTCCTTAGCTGCTTACTCTCACAGAGAGGATGTGTTTACAATACAATTCAATATAATAGACTTTTTAGAGTTTTCTCTCTTCTTACAAGTGTAAGCTTATGATTCTATGAAGCTTGAGAGTATGTTCTTTCTTTGTATTTTCTTTTCTTCTCAAATGATTTCTTTCGTGTTCATGCGCCTATTCTCTTGATCTTCTCTTGAAGGATCTTAAATTTATAGGCTTCATGAAAACAATATTCGTTAGGTAGTGCTTGTTTTTTATGTTCAGATCTTTTTAGCCTTTTCGTAGGTAGCAACCGTAGGTTGAAGCCAACTTATCAGAGCTGTATGATTTTTCAGTACTTTATCACAGTAGGTTGTATGAACTTTTTAGTGTGACTTTTGCTGGTGAGAACATTCCGTGAATGTCTTCTTTGTCTCTAACATCCACTTCTGACTTGTATGTGATAAAACAGGTGGATACTTGACATAGGCAACTGCAAAGAGTAGAGTAGATAGCAGGCAATTATGCCTTTTTTTCTTATCGCTTTTTTGTTTTAAAATTTTGTGCATTTAATGCTCTTTAATGTGTGTTTAGAACAACTATGAGCTTTTCAAACTTTTTATTGTTCAAACAAGATTTGATCGTTTAAGCATTTCTCTAAAGATACCAAGCAGTTCATAAAGGTTTTATTGTTGGATTAAAATGTCGTTTGGTATAAGGTATCATTTGGCCTATACAATACCTTTACTAAAAACGCTTTGTTTAGTTATCTCAGTTTGGTTCAAGAACGCATTTAGCAAGATGTCGTTCAACACATGTTTTTGGAGCAAATGTTTATATCTTTTAGCGTGTTTACCGAAAACATCATTTTGCTCATTATTTTGCAAGATATAGTAAGAGTTCGTTTTGCATTGTTTAGCAAAGTATAACAAAAAGCATGTTTACCAAAAAAAATCCTTTGCACATTATTTTGCAAGATATAGTAAGAGCTTGTTTAGCATTGTTTGGCAATGTATAACAAGAACGCGTTTAACAAGACTCTCTTATGACATATTGACATGTTTAGTGAAATCTCATTTTTTGATGCGTTTGTTGAGATATTGATTGACATGTTGTGTGTGAATATGATTATATGGTTGTGATGACGTCTATTTAGTGTGAAGTTGGAAGATGTATTAGTTGTTATGTCTTCTTGTCGTTATTCCTTTTGCCTGTGTGAAGCAGTGGAAAAGGTGAGGTTCAAGTGTTGTACCTTTCACCTGTGTGAAGCAGTAGAGAAGGGAAGGATGTTTCATTTGTAGGTTTCTGACTCGTTGAGGAGCACGAGAGACAGGTCCTTGTTGTGACGACACGAGGACTGATAATGGCCTATTTTACCATGATTTCAGTATTGAATTTAAAGAAAATATCAACTCTTTCTTAGCTTTTTGCCTTGTAAATCCTAGTTTTCCTTTTAGTTTAATAAGTGGTTTCATCTTAAGCTTTAATTATATAAATTGATCATTAACCCCTTCATTTTTCATTTACATGCTTAAATTAGTTGGAAGAAGTCTTTGCATCAAATGAAGGTGCTGAAACCAAAGTAAAGCAAAAAGAAGAGCAAAAATGCTAAACCAGAATTTTGTTAAAGTCAGGATCGAGCCCCTTAGCTTAAGGGGGCTTGAGCGCCAGTGCACCATGAATGTCGTGCGCCCGAGCGCCCCTCATTTTGAGGGCTTGAGCGCCAACTTTGCTGACATGGCAGATTTGCCCTATTTAACTCAGAGGCGCGAAGAGCTTTGAATCTTTTGCTACCCAGACACGATTCCTCTCATTTGGAGCTCTTGGAGGCGAGCTAGGAGTTGTGGGAACAATCCTTCTTCATCCTTGGGTCTTCTTCCTTCTTCCATTTCCACCATTGTTGTAAGTTTGAGCTCTCCATTCATGCAGAGCTAGTTTCATTGTTGTTGGGGGATTGATGTAGCCACTGAACTCTTATGTAAACTTTTGTGTTTTGAATGAATATATGTCTCTTTCATTGATTGTTAGTGTTTAAATCCTTCTCTTAATGCTTGCTATGAAGTTTCTACTCATGACATGATTTTAGGGTTTGCTTGATATTGGGAAATGTTGGGTAAATCTGGACTTGGGTTAAACACCTAAAGGAAATAGTATCTAGGGATAGAACTAGGACCTTTGGTTGTCTTAAATCTAAACTCTTAATGCAGAAATAATTGTTAGGTTTTCCAAGGGATTGGAACCTAATGAGGAAGTCTAGGCTCTCTCTACCAAAGGATTGAGGTTTGAGTAAATTAGTAGATTGACATTGACATTTTAATGAAGAGGAAGTGATTTTCTATACATAAGAGTAACGTATGTGAAATCATACCCCCAACAATATCATTCCATATAATTTCTAATCCTTCCATTTCAAAGTGTTTGAATACTTAAGATCACTTTTATCAATTATGTTTCATAGTTACTTTAATTGCACCAAAACTCAATTTATGGAAGCTTTTTTTTAGTCTAGGTTAGTTAGAAATTATACGAGTGTCTAGTGAAACGAGTCTCTTGGGAAACGATATCTGGTCTTGCTGGTTTTATTACTTGAATGATTCGGTACGCTTGCCAAAGTCTCAACAAGGACTCGAACCGTCCTATTCTGGTAAACAAGTTGTGTAAGGTAGGCTATTGGAGAATGACATGTGGTTTGGAATCACTTGGATATAATGTGACTTTGGTTTGGGTTTGGTTAAGGTGACATTGATCTTGTGACATGTTAGTGGAGTTAACTCAATTATTGAAATGAATGTTTTGTGTATAGTGGGTGAGTATGATTATTGTATGTTATTTGATATTGTTTCAGTTAGCTCACCCTTTCTTGTTTGTTTGTGTTGTGTGATGATTGTATAAATTTTGTTGTTATGCGGGAGCATATGATATTACAAATATTGTTGATGTTGATTAGAGCGAGGAGATGCGTGAGAGTCTTATGAGGAATTTTCAAATTTCATTTTAAGATAATCTTTATTTTAATGTAATGTTTTTAGATTACTATTTTATGGGTTTAAATTTGGATTAAGATGATTTTACACTTGGTTGTTTTGGTTTCACGATAATTAATTAAAATTTTTATTAATTGAATTTTCCGTGATGATATCAAAGTTTGATTTTTTCATAACTAATGAAAGTTTTATAAATCACACATAACATCCTAAAAGGGGTGTTACATGTTCAATATGTTTACTTAATTTATTAACACGTAATACTTTTATTTCTTATAATAAAAATTTTACATTCCAAACACTGAGCTAGTTTGGTAAAAGGTCTTATCTCACATAGCCAAAAGATGGAGGAACTTGAAGACTTTCCTAACACAAGAATATGTGTTCTAAGACAAAAAAGATGATACTCCTTTTTTGAAGTACCAAATAACTTGGGAGGAGTGGATGTAGTTTCGTTCATCTAGGTTTTCTAAGAACTAGCAGGTTTGTTTTTTAAATTTGTTTGATAATTACATAAATCACACATTGTTCTTTACAATTATCATTTTTTTCTTATGTATGGCAGGGTAAAAGGGTAGTGGCCTAGGAAAGACAAAAACTTAATGATTCATTCCACCTACTCTCACGAGGTGGGTATGCATTATTGGAGAAATGTTTGAAGAAGTCTCAAGTAGAGCTTTAGGGCTTGAGTCCCCTAGCCCAGTATCTCCACCTCCTCGGTACAAGTTGTAGCTTGGACTAAATCTAATGGGCAAATGACATCATAATAAGCTCAAATCATCTATGAAAAATAGTAAGTACAAACCATAAACCCCAAACTAAAGTTCATTATGAAGTGATTTATTTTATGATTAAACTTGAATATGTGTTGAAAGATTCATCAATTGAGCAAATGACTCAAGGTTTGCTTATTTCCCATGATTGGATAATATACTCGCAACGACCATTAGAAGGCATGAACACCCAACTTGTGTGTGTGGCATTAGAGGTTTATTGGGACTTTGAGATTACTTTGGTCCACCACAATTGAAAAATGTCAAATCCTTAAGTAAGGATGCAATAAGGAACATGAAGATGCAATTTAAAGAAAGATCTAATGGAATGATGAGTGTTCTTCCAAATAATGCTCAATTGTTTAACCAATAGCGACTGATGTCCTATAAATACTCAATTTGTATTTTGCAACATTAGTTTATTAGTGTAATTTTATCATGTTGAGAATAATTCTCTGCAAAATATAGTATAACCATTTATAAGTTTAAAATGTATTATGAAATGCTAAAGATAATATATTAATTTTGTTTTAAGCACAAGCTTATCACGTGTGGAGAATAATGTAATATGTTATTGTATTAGTTGACATAATGTGAAATACTTGCATTTGTTGAGGTATAATACTTTAAAAGTATTTTCCTGCTTTTAATACCTTTATGTAAAACACTTAATTGAAACTACTTTGAGTAAAGTTAGGTTTGTTGATATTTTCTCTAATATATATCAAAAGGGATAAGCAAGTTTTCGCCAATAAGGCATGAAAAACTTAGTTTAAAAGAGATTAAGTTACTTTTTACCTAGTAGCCTAAACCAAAATTTTGGATGTTACAATAATTTATCCCTTTTAAAAAGAATTGTCCTAAAAATTGGAAAGTTAGCTTAATTATGCAAGAAAATAAAGAATTATTTTATTGATAACAATCTCACCAATTACATTCTCATAATCTTTATTTGTAATATAATGAAAATAAGCTAAAATGAATATAAATATTTTGAAAATATTCATTTCTTATTATATGGAGGTATTGAAAATACTTATTCTAATAATATGTTTTTTATGACACCCGTCGTTGGTAAATAAATATAAATAATTTTCAACTTACCTATACAAGATCTTGTAGGGGCATGAGTTGTAACTACTAGGCCACTGTTAAAATTATCTTTGATGAAATTCCTATCAATTTCAATATATTTTCTCTTATTATGTTGAACTAGATTATGGACAATGTCCACACTTCACTTGTTATCATTGAATGATTGCATTGGTATGTCAACTTCTATATTAAAGTCATTGAGTATTATCTTCATCTAGGTCTTCCACATACACCTTGAGTAAGGGCATTAAATTAATAAAAAAATATTGTATCATGTTTTTTGGCTTCTCTAAGTCACTATACTTTCTCAAGGAAACATACTATACCCATAAGTAAATTTTATGTCAATAATAGAACTTGTATAGTTTGTATCACTATTATCTTTAGGGTCAAAGTGCTTTCTTTCATGAAAAATAGTCTCTTTCTTAGGATTGATTTTAGGTACTAAAGAATTTTTTTTAACTGTTTGCATGGGTGTGTCGATCATACATAAATTTACTTGCTATACTAACATCATAAAATGTTTAGTCTAGTGTGTGATAAATAAATATGTTTTCCATTGATATTTGATCTTGAGTTGATTCTATAAAAGAGCTTTCTTCACTTATAATTCTATGATTTTATTAGATAGGAACTCTCGAGGTTCTACATTCTAACTTACATGTTTCTTTAAGAATATAAAGTAATATTTTCTTTGGGAGATGAACATTCTATTTTGAATAAGCAACCTTACTATAAGGAAATACTTAAATTCTCTTAAAGACCAATTTTTCTTAAATACTTGAATATAAAAAAAAATTTCTCAAAAAAACCAAGCTCTAGATGCCATGTTAAGAAGTGAACTTTAAACCAAACTCAACCCCACAAAACCAGCCTATAAGGTGAGGTTTACACCTACTTATATACTATAAATTGGCCTTATCTGTAGTCCATGTGGGACTTCCAACATCCCCCCTCAGGCCGAGGTATATACATCTCAAGCATGGGACTAGATACTAATGAGTGGTCTGATAATGGGTGAAATGATACGTCTAACAAATTTCGCTAGTCTAGGCTCTGACCTAACTCTGATACCATGTTAAATATAGTGAAAACTATGTATGAGATTAATCTTCCTTATGTTGAATATACATACAGGGTACTCTATTTATAATAAAAGAAATAAAGGTCAAAATATGAGAATATTGAATTAATTCCAATAAAATTCACACTAAAGTTTTTTATAATTACTAAATATATATTCATTATATATATGTATATTGATTATTAAAGAGAAATAAATAATTGGGAGAATTTGAGTATAAATTTAAGTCATGCATTACAAAAATAAAAAATAAGCAATATATAATAAAAAATTCATAAACTTATTATTCATAAAAACATTATTTTAAACTTTCAAATTGAGATATCTTATTTATTTTTTATTCAGATTTAGATAAATTTTTTGCACAACAAAATTAAGTGATTATTTTACATATTTTACAAATATGTTTAGCTAGTCAAACAAAACTAAATATGTTTTGCCAGTAAAAAAAAACTCTAGCAACCAAGTTTATTGAAACCTCTTACAAAGTTTATATTAATTTGATTGAAATGTTTGTATATAGTCCTTTCATAAATTAAAAACATTGAGATTCATGACAAATTAAGAATTAATTACATTTTTTATTCAAAATGAATACTTTTGTGAATATTTTGGCTCCTTAAGTTTTTTTAAGAGGGAACTTTTTGACCCATGAGTTTTGCTGGTTTCAATCTTGTAAGTGAAGGCTAAACCGTGTGATTTAGATTACCTCATTCTTCTTAATTCTTTTTCCTCTTTGTTCTCAAGTCATAGAAGGCCAACATGTCCATCTCATATATAAGATGGAGCCTAAAAATACAAATATTTTCTTTTAATTTCATTATGTTTAGCTTCTTCAAATTTTTATATTTTTATAAATAAAATTTAACATTTTAAAAATATTATATGAAGATTACTAAATTTTGAAATTTTTTAAATAAATTTAAGAAATCAATCTATAAAATATTTAATTGAAGATTACATTCAATATTGGTGTCTATTATGATTTTAGTTAATCTTTTATATAATATTATGAACATGTGTATATGATTTTTTTATGATAATAAATGTCAAATATATGATTAAAAATTAGATATTATAAGTATTATAACATACAAAATAATATGAAATAAATATTTTTTTAATTATATAATATCATAATTATTGAAGATAATTATTATTTATTACAAATAGTTTTCTTATGACTATTAACTACAAATTTCTTTACTATCTTTTTAATCTTCACATTCTGTTCTGATTTTACTCTTATATATTTGCATTTCTTAATATATAAAAATATAATATTTAGTTATATGTTATGAAAAATTAGTTGAAATTATAATTAGTGCTGTCAAAACGGGTCATTCGGTCCGGTCCGACCTATCATAGATGTCACTTAGTGAACTAATTCAATCCGGCTCATTTATTAGTGAGTCAGAAAAGTTCGAACCTGACCCGACCCACACGGATTAGTGGATAAACAGGTTTTTTTGCTGACTCACTTAATTACAACTTTTTTAACTAAAAAAATTACAAATTTTCTATAATTCAAATCTAAACAAATTTTACCCTTAAATTTCACTCATGTGTTTAATTAATTTTGAAAATAAAAAACTTAAATAATTTTTTCAAACAAAAAATAATAAATATTTTTTATAAAATTAAAATTAAATTTTAATAAATAAAATTAGATAGATGGATTGGTAGACTAACCCGATCCACTACTATTCAATTCGGATAAACCAAATTTAAAATAAACTTGCATAAAAAAAATATATTTTTTAAACATGTGATACGCTCGGATGACCCACGAGTTATAATCCATTTTAAAAACTTTAATTATAATTTATAACAATGTTATACTGGTTTGCATTTTCTAAAAAAGGTAGTTTTAATTTTCATTACTCTGCATAATAATAAAGGGAAAAAAACAGAAAATTAAAACGGCTGAAAAAGGGTGAGGGAACAAGGTCTAAACTAATAGAACTCATAATTGTTGGAGCTCCATAAAAGACCGGACTCCTCCCTGACTCCATCCACGCGCCGGCGTACTCTGTGAGATCCTCCGTTGTCTCCGCCCTCTGCCTTGTCGGTTTTCCGATCTGGTGCGTTTTATTTATTCTATGCTCTGGGTTGGAATTCAGTTCTTTAGATGCTGATATCGGTTACTTCGATCCTTTATGAGGAATTTCTGTGCATAATTCGTTTAAATTCACTTAAGTAGAGTCTAGGTTATTGTACGTATGCTCCAATTCGTATTCCATTTGTCAAGTATAGATCTTTTGATTGCGATTAACGACTAGTAAAGGGATCGTAATTTTAGTGGATCACGTCTAAAGTGTCTAAGATCTGTGATTAGTTACTGTTTAGAAGCACTGGATTGCGTTAGAATTACAATTTTCTGGTGAGGTTAGTTTTGGGATTCCCATGAAAATTTGGGGTAAATTATTCGGAGAGGAGTTTTGCATGAAAAAACTTATGAATGGATGATATGATTTGATTTAGGAATGAAATATCATTTAAATTTTATTGCTTTATAATGGTTACTGTCTAACCAATACCCCTGACGTCAGTTGTTTCCCTTATTTTTACCTGTAGTCATACCAAATGGCCAACAGAGTTCAAATTCCTAGCAACAATTCGGCACTCATTGCCATGATTGCAGATGAGGTATGAATGCGGAGATTGTACGCTTTCTTTACTGCAGAACAACAAATACTGCGTGTTTGTGATGCATGCCTTTTAAGTTTACCCGGGCACATTTAAAATTTCAATTTGTGAAGGTTGAAATAAGTATTGAGTAAAAATATAACTCACTAACTCTACTTTAATTTGTAACTTGGGAAATTAGAGTATGTTCAGTTGAATTATGCTGATTGTTGCTTCGTGAGATATGATTGTTGAGTATTTTTTGCAAATATAGAAGTTGTCTTCTGTCTTGGGATCATGTTGTCTAATAAAAGACTTAAAGTAGATGATATTATAATTAGGATCCAGCAATGTTTATGTGGGGATTTTATTGCTACGAAATCATCCTAGCTAGTTTGTTTATGATTGCCGCAATGCTAGACAAAGTTGCAATAATTTTGGAGCTCTCTTTTGCCATCAGTCTGCTCGTGATTAAGCACCACTGCATGCAGGATAATTAAAAATTAAAAATATATTCTATTCTGTGACTCGGTTCAGAGCAATAAAAAGGCTTACGATTTGGCAGGTTATGCTTAAATTTTCTTATATGGTTCAGACATTTTGAGTTATAATAACGGTGGATTGAATTACGAGCTTCCTGAGGATATATGAAGCCAAGGGTTGTAAGCCATGATGGGTTTGGTTGTCCATGGGTCAAGTTTATCAGAATTTAGATGCTGTGCAAGAAGCTAATTTGGCTGTTTATTATTTGACAGTTCTTTGAGTAGACCAAGCAATAATTACAAGGATTTTGGAAAAGAAAATGGAGTCGTGAAGTTGTTGTTCTCATCCAAAGAATTAAATATGTAACCTGAAAAACTGGAAAAAAAAAATGATTTAGAAATTTTGGGTAAAAGAGAAATTAACCGAGGTGTCACACTTAGGGTCTTGGGTATCAATCATTTGATTGATTGCATGACACTCAGATGCACGAAGAGAGATCTCTTTGCTGCCATGGTAAGATATAAGCTGATCGTCTATTCATAATATGATAGTTGAGTGCATCAATTAGTAGCGTCCGACCTATTAAAGGTTCATTTTTTAACTAACATAATCGAACCCCCAAAAATAGAGAAAAAACAACTAAAAAACCCATACATTGACAGTTCAACACAACTAAATTCTTGACTTTACAACCTTAACAGAAGAGTTCTGAAATATCCGTATTATTTAAAAATTACTAAAAAAATTAAAAATAAACAGCCATTCTGCTAAGAAATTAGCCCCAATAAAATTGAAACCAATTATTAGATATTTTATACTTTAAGATTATGTTTTAATGTTCCAATGACTGCACCAGTTCCCTGTCTGTTATTTTTGTAATTTTTTGTATTGGTATTATGATTGAAATGATTAAAACATACTAAGGGTTTACAATGACTACTTTACTTTACACAGGACACTGTAGTTGGGTTTCTGTTGGCTGGAGTGGGAAATGTTGACATACGTAGGAAGACAAATTACCTCATTGTGGATGCAAGTATGCCATTGAACTGTATTTTACTTGCTATTCTATAATCTTTTGTGTATGTTTTGTATGAATCCCTTAAACCACAATCTTTTTCTTGTTAAATTGTGCATTGGGAATGAAGTGACTCCCTACCTTTTAGTTACCATCCAAATTGTGATACCCAATAATGAAAAATATACCTATGTTCCTGTTACGGTATGTGTTCTATTGAAGATTTGCACAGGTTGTTTTCACTAACAGTTACAAAAATGCTACCTTGTTTTCACTTTGTTTCTTGTTTATAAAGTTTTGCACCGGTTGTTTTCACATTTGCTATATAAATTTTTTAAAACAAAACAAAATAACATTTTCATAATTTAGTGAAAATAGGAAATTGAAACAAAAAGTTTTAAAGAAAGAAAACAGGCCTTAAGGTTTTCTATGTGAAAGTTCATATTCCTTATCTGCAGTACATGAGAAAGGATAGGGAATACTTTTTATAGCCATAGACACTTGTCATTGTAAGAATTTGACTTATACTTTTATTGTGTATTCATTTTTTTTTCTCACTGGTTATTAGTGGATATCCTAGAAACTATTGGTTGGATCCGGCTAAAACTGCAGATAGTGCTTGGGTTACTACAGATTTACACTATAACATTTTTGTGTCAAAAGTGTCTCGTTTTATGTTTGATCAGCTTGGAATCAAGTTGATTTTACTTTATGTTCTTGTTTTGTCTTGATTTGATTTTCAGAAACAACTGTCAAACAAATTGAGGATGCATTCAAAGAATTTACAACAAGGGAGGATATTGCAATTGTGATGATTAGCCAATATGTAAGTACATATTTCATGATTATAATAAATGGTTCAGGCTGTTGTGTGCTTGCATGTTAATTAACACTATATCTGCATTTGTTTTCCTACTTCATATGGACTGAAACAGATCTTATTATTTCTGTAAGCCTATTTATTTACTGTTAGCTGTAGTTTAGCACATGTTCTGCATCGTAATCGAAGTCATTGTCGTGAGAATTCGGACAATCTGGAAGGAGTTTGCAAACTTGCATGAGGATTTTAATGAACAAATTGCACAATGAATAATGCCATTCAATAGTTGAGTTTTACTGGTTTGACCGAGGGGCAATATATCACTCCCAGTAGCTGCTTTTCAGAAGTAATACTGTGTGTTTAAATGTTGCCAAGTTACTTGGTTTCTCACCTTTGGTTCAATTATTAGCTTCATTTCTTCTTTTGTTCTCTTGCAGCCTTCATGTTATCCTGTCTGAGATTCAAATTGTATTTGGTTTACTTTATTCTTTTGTTCGCCATCTTCGCGCATATATGACTTTTACTTGTTCAGTAAGCTTGGGTTACGACCCTTCTACCCGCAACCCGTGCTCTACCTGCATGTTTTCCAAAAATTCAAAGATCTTAGACTTTCTTTCGTTGTGCAGGTTGCAAATATGATAAGGTTTTTGGTTGATAGTTATAACAAGCCTGTTCCTGCAATTCTCGAAATCCCTTCTAAAGACCATCCGTATGATCCGGCACATGATTCAGTTCTGTCACGAGTGAAGTATCTCTTTAATACCGAATCGGTTGCATCCGGGAGACGCTGAACTCACTTCACTGTTGCAGCTTTTTCGGTGCTTATTTCTTTTGTTTGTACATTATGGTCAAATAATCTTTTCTTGAAATTCAGAATTCAATGTAGCCTAAATAATTTGTGCTGTCTGGGGATAGTTTAAAATTCTTGTCACAACTTTAAGATGGGCGAATATTTTATGGTTTCATGTCAGATTCAGATTAACTTGGAATATGTGTTTATCTGTCATCTCTCACTCACTAATATCCACTGTGTGATTGAAGTTTGCATGTTCAGACGTACCGTATACCGTTTTTTTTGGCAATGCCTATTACAGTGTTTGCATTCTCGGCGATCTCATTCTCAATCAAACGCATACGTGTTGTCACAAACTGATTAATGTTTTTATATTGGGAAAAAAAATTAACAGTGATTTTGATCAATGTTTTAGTACTACTCTTAAGAGATCATGCAAGTCAATTTAAGTTTGTTTTAGACCTAATTCATTTTTAAAATAATTTCTGATCTTCAATTTTAATCAGATATCAGATTTGTTTTACTATTTTGAGAAGTTGGAAAAGAAGGGAAAAAGGGTATTTGGTCCCTGCATGAAATTTGTCTTGTCTCTATTTTTTAAAGCTGTTAAATTTGATAATATGTGGCAATCGGTGTTCCAACGAGAAATGGTATCATGACACACTTTTATATTCATTTCACACATGATATAAGGGAAAATGGTTATAAAAGTGTAGAGTTTTGTATTTTTTAAAAAAAGAAGAGAGTAAAATGTAAGTAAGGATAGTGTCAAATGAATGTAAAAAATTTAGGTGTGTCAAAGAATCATTATTCGCGTTCCAACTTAGTATATGAGATTTTAACACTTGTGTGACACGTGTATGAGATTTTAACATCTGTATGACACATGTTGTCTTCTCTTTTTTATTTAAATAATATTTTAAGAAAACCTTAACTTGATCATATGTGGTAATTAGGGATGACAACGGGTCGGATACGGATAGTGTCTATCCGCTCGATAAAATTGTACCCGCTATTCACTGGATGCCCGCATAAAAAAACCTGCGGATTTTTTTCAACCCGCGGGTACCCGTTAGATACACGTTTTCAACCCGCGAATATTTTAAAAATATAATTTTATAAGTTTTTAAATGAAATTCAAATTAAATTGCAAAAAAAAATACAAATAATATTTAAAACATATATCCAAGTAAAGTCAAGGGAATTAGTGATAAAATCATAAAGTATAACCTCAACTCTCTTTATTCTCAAACGGAAGCAAAAAAACCTGAGTTTAAACAAGTTTCTAAGTCAAAAAGGGTTCATTTAATATCAAAATTAAGTCATAGACAACAGTGAAATCAACCGTTATTAGTCACTACAAACACTCAAATTGAAAAAGTAAAGGTTTGAAGAAGAAGGGAAGTGAAGTATGTTGAGAATCCAAGTGTAAGTCCAAGTCCCACATTGGGTAAAAATGAGAAAGTAGAGCACCATATAAGGTTGAAGATCCATTAACCCATTGCCTTAAGGTTTTGGGTAGAGAGTGGTGTCAATCCCTTATGTGGTTGTGCTCCGATCTCATTGGTGCTTGTATCTTCCCAGTAAACCTCCTCTTCTATAGACCTGACAAGTGGTATCAGATCCAAGTTAGGCTCAGACGAGTACAATGGTCCCTATATCAATAGTCTTCCTGACAAGGGTTCCAGGTAAACGTGTCTCGTTAAGATGAACGATGGTATGAAAAAAGGTACTTGAATGCTTCTGCGGGAGGGGAGTGTACCAATGTGGAAGAGACTCACCCTTGAAGGGGAGAATTATTGAGAATCCAAGTGTGAGTCCAACTCCCACGTTGGGAAGAAATGATAAAGTAAAGCACAATATAAGGTTGAAGATCAATTAACCCTTTGCTTTAAGGTTTTGGGTAAAGAGTGGTGTCAATCCCTTATGTGGTTGGGCTTATATCTTATTGGTATTTATATCTTCCCAGTAAACCTCCTCCTTTATAGACCCGACAAGATCTTTGATCGAAAAATGACCAAAAATTATAACAACTTAACAAAGAGTAATAACATAGTGGAAAATCAATCCCCATTCTTGCGAGAATCATTGAGGAGCACCAAACAAATAATTGTGTCGCTCGAAATAATCGATTATTATTGCCCGAATTAGAATTGCCCAAGTCGCGCAGATAATCGATTATTCCTCAAGATAATCTTTTATCACACTTTTGAAAACCCTGTAATGGACTTGAATAATCGATTATCACTAAGAGTTATAATGTTTCTTTTCAGTTTCATACCAGTAGGCTATATATACTTGTGTCAAACCCTTTAGAGGGTTTATCTATGCCATTTAAGAATACAATGTGTTTGAGGAAGTTCTCAAGTGATAGTGTTTGCTCTTGTCAAGTCTTGTGAATAGGAGAAGCTCGCGCTTTGTGTGTCAAAGGTCGAAGCGGTTCTCTTCAAGTTGGCAAAGCTGTTTTTCTTCTGATTCGTTCGTCGAAGGAAGATTCTTCCGGTTCATTTGTCGAAGGAAGGTTTTTCTGTTCTTAACTTATATTCATCTCATTATAACTGTGAAACGATTTTAGTGAAATAGTTAATCACTCTTTATAGTGATTAACAACTGGACGTAGAATCTGTTGATTCGAACTAGTATAAAAATTGTTGTAAAACAGGCAGGCTTCTTTTTTACACCAAGAGGGGGGGGGGTGAATTGGTGGTTTATCAAAATCAGAATCTTTTCACAATCTTTAAATCAAAGTATGAAACTTTTCAAACTTTCTTGAAATGCAAGTAATGGAAAATCGTGTGCAGCGAAAAAACGTAGTTGACTACGCAAATAGTAAAGTCGACTGTAAGTAAAAGTGCAGGGATAGAGAAAATTAAACACTGGTTTTTATACTGGTTCGGCCAACAATGCCTACATCCAGTGTCCTTCCAACCCACGAAGCAAATGCACTATAATGGTTGCAGTTTTTACAACAAGGAATTTATAGAAGACCTCCACGTCAAAAATATAAATCTCATCTCTAACCCTTAACCAAAATATATGCAGTAAACACAGCAAGACTTGCAGCAAGATGTCCCCTCTCCTACAATCTGCCAAACACCACTTTGAACAATCCTCAAAGTGAACCAGACTCCACGAGTCTATCCCCTGTAATCACAACAGGTCCAATACAACAACTCCACAGATGCTAAACAGAATCTTGATCAAACTAGAAACACCTTCAATGTGCAGAATGTGATCAAGCAACGTGTGTGCAGTCA
The DNA here is from genome assembly GCA_027742785.1 of Vigna reflexopilosa. NCBI lineage: Eukaryota > Viridiplantae > Streptophyta > Magnoliopsida > Fabales > Fabaceae > Vigna > Vigna reflexopilosa. Next base: position 19,730,239 of record CM050911.1, read on the forward strand.
ATCTCCCTTTGAATCTCTTTCAAGAAAAATCACCATCATCTTCTTGGAGAATTCTTGGAACTCTAAAAACAGAGATATCAATCTGAAACAAAATATGAAAATGTTAGATCATCAAAAGTCTCTGTACAACTTCGTGTTCTGTCAATTTATAGATTTCTGTTTAACAGACATTCTCTGAGTCGAATAAGCTCTAATTTAGTGAACTGAGTTATGACATTTATAACAGTTCAGTCAAACTGGTAGCATTCAGTCAAACAAATTAAAAACTCATTTAATACAGTTGACCTACTATTCAATGCTCAACTAACTTTTAAAAATATAACCGTTACTGTACAAGAGCATAACCGAATTTCAAAACAAATAACTAATACAGTCGAGTATGTGGCGCACATAGTCGACTTCGACATGTAAGAACATTTTGAAATTCTTTTCTTCTCAAAATCTCACAAAGCACTGATTCTCAAAATCTGTACGAAGATTTTAGTATAGTCGAATCAATTAATAATGGAGTTGACTGTACTGCAGCTTTGTCACATAGTTATAAGTTCATAAAGGTGCTTATGGTTTCATGCTTTAAAACATGTGCAATGCATCCAGAAATGATGTAACAAGTACAAGCTTATTATGTATGCATTCACATAGTAATACAACACATAAACTTGTTCAACAGATATATCAAACAATCAGCATAAGAACATGTAACACAACAGCAACATATGTATGTTATTAAGCAATGTGTTGTCATCATAAAACACCAGAGTGATATAGATATTGTGTTGTTAACAATCTCAACAAAAATCATCTGTGTGATTTTTCTACTCCCTACACTCTTTATATTTTTTGCACATCAACTGTTCGATAATAATTTTGTAAGAAAATTAAAGGAACCATTTTAATTGACCGAACACGCTTTTCGCTCCTTAACAATCGCAAAATTGTTTATTCTTTTATTCTGCTGCACAAAAACGGTACCGATTGTTGTAAACCAACAATTGGTATCAGAGCTTGCTTTGATATTCTTTCAAATTTTTCGAAAATGGCCAGTCATCATAGTCAAGTATATGCTGAGGGTGCCTCGATCAATAGATCACCACTTTTTACTAGTGATAACTATGCATTCTGGAAAGTCAAAATGGAAATTTTTATTGGGTCTATTGATATAGGCATCTGGGAAGCTATACAAAATGATCCATATATTCTTAAAAGTACTGTTGATGGTGTAGAAGTAGAAAAACCATATTTTAACTAGACTGTTGAGGAAAATAGAAAAGCCCAAGGAAATGTGGGAGGTCCTCAGAGTCACACATGAGGGTACTGATGATATGAAATGCACAAGGAAGAACACGTTCATCCAGGAGTACGAGATGTTCAAGATGCAGCTTCACACACATTGTGAACCATTTGACAGGGTTGGGTAAGACTTTTGATGTTGATGGCTTGGAGAAACTATTTCTGAAATCATTAGACAGCTCTTGGCAACCAAAGGTGACAACCATCTCAAAGTCACAAAATCTCTCTCAAATGTCAATGGCGATTCTTTTTGGAAAGCTTTGTGAGCACGAGCTTGAGCTAAATAGATTGACTGCAGAGGAAGATCAAGGCAAGAGGAAGACCTTAGCCTTCAAATCTGAAATTTCAAAAGGAAATAGTTCAAGAAGAACCGAGGATGATGACTCTGATGATGAGGAAAACATGAGCCTCATGATAAAGAAGTTTGCCAAGTTCATGAGAGCAAAAGGAAAGGATAAATTCCATGGAGAAAGAAAGGAAAATCAAGGATCTCCATCAAGCATCAAGTGTTATGGATGTGGAGAAAGAGGACATGTAAAGACTGATTGTCCTAATAACAAAAGGAGTGAAGAAAAGAAGGAAAGAAAATTTCCCAAGAAGAAGAATGCTTATATAGCATGGGAAGAAAATGCTTTTAGTTCTTCAAGCTCAAGTGAATCAGACGAGGAAGCAAATTTGTGTTTAATGGCTGACTTAGAAGATGCTGGAATTCAAGTAAGTGATTCTAGCTTTGAGTCTAGTGAGTTAGATTTACAAAAAGCTTTCTTTGAATTGATGAATAAATATGAAAAAATTGATATTGTTCATAAGAAATTAAAGAAAGAATTTCATGAATTGAAGTTGAAATATGAAAATGCACTAGATGAAGAAGTCATACTAAGAAATAAAGTTAGTAATCTTGAAACTAAGTTGTTTGAATCTAATGCAAATGATCAACCTGTTGAATGTTTATATTGCAAGAGTCATATGTTTGACATTGATATACTTGAAAACCTACTTGCTAAAGCAACCAAATCTACCTCACATGTTCAAAATAATTTTAGAAAGAGCAATGTTAAAAATAAGAACATGCATCATCATAAGAAGCCTAAAATTAAAAGAACTCGTATAGTTTGGGTTGAAATAGGCACTTTTGTGAAAAATAAAGTGCATAATGTTTGTTGTTTATATTGCATGAAGCATGATCATACTTCTAACAAATGCAACATTGAACATTTTGGAGTTCCAAATGGAAAATATGCATGTGTTAAAATTGTGAAATGATGTTTGCTTGCATGTACTAACCCCAAGGTCCCATAATGAGATTGGGGATCTAAATTCATGCTTAATTTGTTTTGTAGGAACCTACTAAGTCAAAGAAGTAATTGTGGTATCTTGACAGTGCTTGTTCAAGACACATGACCGGTGACAAAAAGAGGTTCATCTTTTTTTAGAAGAAGAAGCAAGGATTTGTGACATATGTGGATAACAACAAAAGGAGAATTATTGGAACCAAAGACATTGGAGGAGGAAACACCTTGACCTTAAAAGACGTATTATATGTTGAAGGTCTCAAACACAACCTCCTAAGCATAAGTCAGTTATGTGACAAAGGTCTCAAGGTAACATTTGAAAGTGATAAATGTACTATTTATTTTAAGAATTCTTTTGATATTACTTTGCAAGGTGTTAGGCATAATAATATATATTTGATTGACATTGAAAGTGCATCTAGTCATAGCATAACATGTTTAGTTGCTAAAAAGGAAAATCCTTGACTATGGCATAAAAGAGTTGCACACATTCATATGCAAGATCTAAATAAATTGATTTTTAAAGATCTTGTAATTGGTTTGCCTAAACTAAAATTTGAGAAAGACAAATTATGTTCTGCATGTCAAAAAGGGAAACAAACCAAATCTTCTTTCCATCCAAAAGCATGATTTCTACATCAAAACCTTTAGAACTTTTGCATATGGACTTGTTTGGTCCATCTAGAATTAAAGGTTTTGGTGGAAACTATTATGCACTTGTGATTGTTGATGACTATACTAGATTTACTTGGACATTCTTTTTGACATTGAAAAGTGAAGCTTTTAAAGCATTTAAAACCTTTGCAAAATGTGTTCAAAAGGAAAAGGATTTGAAAATCAAAACTTTGAGAAGTGATCACGGTGGTGAATTTCAAAATGAATCTTTTTCTGCTCCTGGAACTCCCCAACAAAACTGGGTTGTTGAAAGGAAAAATAGGTCATTAGAAGAATTAGTTAGAACTCTTTAGAATGAATCAAATGTACCTAAATACTTTTGGGATGATGCAATTAGTACTGCTTCTTATGTGCTGAATAGAATGTTTATTAGGCATATTCTTAAGTTAATTCCTTATGAACTGTTTAAAGGAAGAAAACCAAATGTGTCTCATTTAAGAATTTTTGCATGCAAATGCTTTGTATTGAATAATGGTAAAGATAATCTAGGAAAATTTGATGCTAAATCTTATGAAGATATCTTCTTAGGTTATTCATTAACTAGCAAAGCATATAAGGTGTTTAATAGAAGAACTTTGATAATTGAGGAGTCAATGCATGTTGTCTTTGATGAAATTGTGGACCTTGAGGTGAACCCTCTTGAGTCAAATAAACCAATTGCAGGTGATGAGGATTATTTAAGGGAAGCTCTTGAAGAGATGTACCTAAATGAAAACAATCCTATGGAGACTCAAGTTGAACATCAAGAAGTTGATCCCAAGAGCTATCAACAACCACATGGACTTTCCTTGGATAACATCATTGGAGACATATCAAAAGGGGTAACTACTAGACAAAATTTAAACAATTTTTGCCTAACAGTAACTTTTATGTCTCAAATAGAACCCAGGAATATAAAAGAAGCTCTTCTAGATGATAAGTGGTGCATTGCTATGCAAGAAGAGCTAAACCAATTTGAAAGGAATGACGTTTGGGAACTCATTCATAGACAAGAGGATTATCAAGTCATTGACACAAAGTGGGTGTTCAGAAATAAGCTAGATGAATATGGAAACATCACAAAGAACAAAGTAAGGCTAGTTGCAAAGGGCTACTGTCAAGAGGAAGGTATAGATTATGATGAGACCTATGCCCCGATAGCTAGGTTAGAAGCAATTAGAATTTTACTTGTTATGCATCTTTAATGAAGTTTAAATTGTATCAAATGGATGTAAAAAGTGCATTTTTAAATGGTTTTATAAAAGAGGAGGTATATGTTAGTCAACCTCCTGGATTTGAAGATTTTAGATTTCCTGATCATGTGTATAAACTAAAAAAGGAATTGTATGACCTTAAACAAGCACTTAAGTCTTGGTATGAAAGACTTAGTACCTTCTTGATTAAAAATGTTTTTTTTAGAGGAAAGGTTGATTGAACCTTATTCATTAAGAAAGTAGAAAAACACATTTTTCTTGTTCAAGTGTATGTGGATGATATTATCTTTGGATCTACTGATGATTCACTGTGTGAGGGATTTGCAAATATAATGCAAGGTGAGTTTGAGATGTCTATGATGGGTGAACTGGATTTCTTCTTAGGACTACAAATAAAGCAAATGGAAGGTGGGACTTTTGTTTCCCAAACTAAGTATTGTAGAGAAGTACTTAAGAAGTTTGGAACAGATACCTGTAAAAAAGCCAACACCCCTATGGAAACCTCTTGTTACTTAGATAAGGATGAATCTGGAGAAGAAGTAAATCAAACAATGTTTAGAGGCATGATAGGATCTTTGTTGTATCTTACTATTAGTAGACCATACATTATGCAGAGAGTGTGTGTGCTAGGTACCAAGCAAATCCTAAGGAATCCCACCTAACAACTGTTAAGAAAGTGTTAAAATATCTTAAAGGAACTACCTCTTTTGGACTTTGGTATCCTTCTGATGCAACACCTGGTTTGGTAGGTTATTCTGATGCAGATTATGGGGGCTGCAAAATAGATAAGAAAAGTACTAGTGGTACTTGTCATTTTCTGGACTGCTCTTTGGTGTCTTGACACTCAAAGAAACAAGCATGTGTAGTTTTGTCTACCACAGAAGCAGAATATATTGCTACAGGAAACTGTTGTGCCCAAATCTTGTGGATGAAACAACAATTGGAAGATTTTGATATATTTCTTGATCACATTCCTCTTAAATGTGACAACACTAGTGCCATAAACCTAACTAAGAACCCTATAATGCATTCTAGAACTAAGCATATGAGATAAGGCGTCACTTCTTAAGAGATCATATCCAAAAGGGTGATTGCCCAATAGAATATATTGATAATTTGCATCAATTGGCAGATATTGTCACCAAAGCATTACCCAAGGATAGGTTCTATGATCTTAGAAGAGAGTTAGGAGTAATAGATATGTCTTAGTATTAAGATTTATGACATTTTTAAGTTTTTCATACTTTCAGCGTATATAATCGATTATCACAAGGATATAATCGATTATTCTTAGCTTTTAGAAAAGGTCTTAGGTTCGCAAATAATCGATTATTATGTGAAATAATCGATTATCCTTACTGGCACTCAAATCTGGGTATTCATGAACATATAATCGATTATCTCCATCAATAATCAATTATCATTGAATTTCTGGGAATTTATTTTTGAGGAGATAATCGATTATCATGCGTTGCAGTTTAAAAAATAAAGTCGTTACAACATTCAAAAACGGCTATAAACGGCCATAAAAGACTAGTTTTTCAAATTTCCCTATAAATAACCCTTCGTAAAAGATTAACAACCACTCCTTTGCACCTAAACTCTGCCAAACTCAATTTTGCACAAAATTACCCTCTTGCTCTCATCACTAGTCTCATATCCTCTTCTCCCTTTTCTCTTGATTATTATGGTTGATTCCAGAAGACCTCGCAGAAGGACTATTGAAGCTTCTTCATCCCGACCTCGTGCTCCTCGACCTACATCCATTGAAGGTTGGATCTCTGACTCAGAAAATCACGCAGAATTTGCCCACTTATGGCAAGAACGTCAAATCATTGCAGTAAAATTCATCATACTGGATTTCTACTGATTTTATGGCTTTCAATTCCCAGATTTATTTGGAACCCAAAGTCTCACTCATCTAGTAGAACAAAAGGGATGTATATATCCTGATCTCATCAGAGTGTTCTACTACAACCTAAAGTACCGGGATGGAATCTTCACAACCAAGTGAAAAAGGTCCAAATTATTCTTGATGATGACATTTGGACCAACGTTGCACAACTTTTGGGACAATGCTGTAAAAGTTCAGCTTGGTGTCCCAGAATTTAATCGCCTTCTTGCCTTTCAATCATTTCTGAGACATCCTCAACAACAAACCAATCATCGTCAATTGTTGGTGGGAGGCTTCAAGGTAGAAGAAAGATTAATCCACTATTTGATAGTGTGGCTTTTGTGCCCCCATGCTACCAACCATGCTCAATGTTTTGAGTAGGATCTTCTTCTTCTGTATGGGATTCTAAATAATATTCATATTGATTGCCCTGCACTTATCACAGATACTATGCTAAAGGCCAAAAAGTACCATGCATATCATCTTTGATACGCTCTCCTAATTTCTCGAATTCTTGAATACAAAGGAGTTAGTGTAGAAGGAGAGCTCACCCAAGCCATCAACGCAATTGGTACTGAAATTGGGGAAACCACTTTTCATCAAATGGGTTTTGTCTCCCATGGGCATGTGATCACTCACAAAGATGATGAAAATTTGGAAGAAGAAGATGATGATATGGATGCACACATGGCTGAACCAGTAAGAACTACTGCTCCTTCTGATGCTGGTCCCTCTCAAATGCCTTCATCATCGACCCTATCCATGGAAGAATACTTTGCAAATTCGTCCAAAACTTGGAGGACATGAGTTTAGCTCATCAAGCATGTTTTGATGAAATCATTGAGATGCAGTAAACTCATGAGGAATATGTGATTGAGAAGTTTGATTATTTTGACACCCGTCTTGGCAACAATGAAAATTGTCTCAATCTTCAACCTTTGGAAAAACCACCTAGTCCAGAATTCTGGTTTAGGCTGTTTGTTTGTTTTATTTTACTTTGGTGATTTTGATGTTTCTATATTCCCCTTATGCTGTAATGACATTTTCCCTCAAATTAATAAAATTCCTTTCTAATATAGTGCATACATTGTTTTATTGAGGGGGAGAACATTTTGAGGGGGAGTGTGTTTGATCTTTTTGCTTATGATAAAAAAGGGGGAGAAGAACAAACTTCTAGTTCAGTTACTGCTAACTTGTTTCTATGTTTGTAAGTTTGTATTCAATGCAGATACACAAAGATGCTTTTAAACAAGGGATTTTTGATCATCATAAAAAAGGGGAAGATTGTTACCAATAAGGAGCATTGATGTCTTGAAGATAAATGATTTTGATGATGTTACAAAGTGAAGAACTTGAAGACCTGAGTTGTAATCTATTTAAAAACACTTCTATAGACTAAAAATGTATTAGGAATAATTTAAACATGTAAACACTTAGAAGTTTTCCTGTCTTTAGGATGTTTGCGCAGATAATCGATTATTTGGTGTAATAATCGATTATCACGAGCTCATTTAGAAAACCATTGCTCGCGCAGATATCCTATTATTGCTCGAAATAATCGATTATCATTGCCTGAATTAGAATTGCCCAAGTCGCACAGATAATCGATTATTCCTCAGGATAATCGATTATCACACTTTTGAAAACCCTGTAACGGACTTGAATAATCGATTAATACTTATAATAATCGATTATCACTAGGAGTTGTAATGTGTCTTTTCAGTTTCAGACCAGTAGGCTATATATACTTGTGTCAAACCCTTTAGAGGGTTTATTTATATTTGAGAATACAGTGTGTCTGAGGAAGTTTTCAAGTGATAGTGTTTGCTCTTGTCAAATCTTATGAATAGAAGAAGCTCGCGCTTTGTGTGTCAAAGATCAGAGCGGTTCTCTTCAAGTTGGTAGAGCTGTTTTTCTTCCGGTTCGTTCGTCGAAGAAGATTCTTTTGGTTCGTTTGTCGAAGGAAGATTTTGTTATTCTTAACTTATATTCATCTCGTTGTAACTGTGAAACGATTTTAGTAAAATCGTTAATCACTCTTTATAGTGATTAACAACTGGACGTAAAATCTTTTGATTCGAACCAATATAAAAATTATCTGAGTGATTTTTCTTTTATATTTTCTGCACATTAACTGTTTAATAATAATTTTGTAAAAAAATTAAAGAAACCATTTAATTGATCGAATATGCTTTCTGTTTCTTAACAATTGCATAATTGTTTACTTTTTTATTCTAGTGTGCAAAATCAATACCGATTGTTGTAAACCAACACTTACATCTCGACCGTAAGTTCTAAAAACAACACAACAAAAACTCAAAATAATAAAGAAAAAAGCATTTAAAAGGACAGACGTGGACAAATACAAATAGATAAGAAATGGTATTTCAGATAAAAAAGAAGAAATGTCAATACATTAAGAAGGGATATTTTAGATATTTTATTGGTACATTATATTTCTACCTTTATAGTGGAAGGATAAATTTATTTTTATGTTAAGTTTACTGTCAAATGGTCACATTTGATACCTATACATTTTTTTTTTAATTTTTATTTAATAAATAAAATAAAAGAAAGGATGAAGAGTCAATGAAGTATTAACTAGAGCCGAAATGGAAGTCAGGTTTGGGAACTGCTTCGAGCACCGGAAACCTCAGGTACGGTTTCACCCTCAGGTTTGGACTCTTCCTCTTTTCCCCCTTTTTCCTCTTCTTCTACTATCTCTGGATAGCCGTTAACATTCTCTCTCTCCCTCCCATCCACCATGCTTTCTCTCTCTTCCAAACCCTTCTTCTGCAGTGACACATTCAAGAACCACCACCACGCGCAACCCATCGACTTTGGCTGAATCGCGAATTCCATTAACAGCCTCTTGTTCAACTTCATTTTCCTAAGATGGGTGCTAGGGTTCCCGTTCAGCACTACAATCTCAACTCTCCCTCTTCCTTCATCGAGAGCCCTCTCCACGTCCTCAACGCCGTCGACGCCCGAACCGCGGCCTCCGCCATCGATCACATCACCGCCGGCGACAACCCCAATGACGATTCCGCCTCTGCCGTCGTGAGTGCCGTCTTCATCTAATTCTTTATCTTTTATTTTTATTTTTCATTTCCTCTAATTTCAATTTTGCCATTGTGACATTTATTCAATTTTGGTTTAGGATTGCATGAACGTGCAGGTAGACGAGGACCGCGCCAGTCTCGATACCAACGAATCTTCTAGAACAACTTCTTACGATATCTTGACCGTTGAGGGTAAAAAAAACTAGCTTAAACTTTTGAATTCTGATGTTGTTCCAGTTGCGAACTGTTTTGGTACAAGCTAGACGATTTTCTTACAGTTCTTTTTCAGTAGAGAAGCTCTCGCAAGCTCTTTTAGCTTTTATCGAACTAGGTTCTGGATTTGTATGGTTTTTTTATGGTGGAGGTTGAGTTACTAGTTAAGGTGAATTGATTTTGGTTCAACTTGGAACTAGATGTTTCGCCTATTGAATCCGCGAGGGCGAGGTTTTTGCAAATTGTTGTGGACCATTTTATCAATGACCGTGTGATTGAGGTGCATGATTCTGAGGCTGATTACACTGGCCAAGACAAAATGAGTAAAAGGAGGACCCGAGAGATCCAATATGAAGGAGACCCAAATTTTGCTCTGCCTTTGATGTATGTTGCGAATATGTATGAAAGTTTAGTTAGCGATGTGAATAATAGGCTTGCATCCTTGAATGGTATTCGGGAGAAGACAATTGGGGTAGCCCTTGAAGCTGCCGGTGGTTTGTACAGAAGACTGGCTAAGAAATTTCCTAAAAAAGGTAATGAGTTCTTATTTGTTTATTAAAGACAGATTTAACTTGCTTCAGTTTATTTTATTTTTTTTTAGCAATTTAGTTGTTTGAAGATAATTTTTCTATTCAATATATAATAACTCAAAAAAAGAAATTGTGCTTATGTGCAACTAGGGAGTTTTGTTTTTCCTTTTTCACCACATTTTGGTTTGATTGCAACATTCATTGTCTTTTATCTGAGTTTCCCCTCATCAGGACCATATACATTTAAGAGAAGAGAATTGGCGACGTCTATGGAGACAAGGACAAGATTCCCAGAGCTAGTTATACAAGAAGAGAAGCGTGTTCGATTTGTGGTGGTTAATGGTTTAAGAATTGTTGAAAAACCAAATAATGTGCCAATTGATGATGCTGAGTGGTAAGTTTATTGTTGTTTTCAAGTTTATACTCTTTTAATTTTTGGTTTCCTTTTTGATTGTTAAGATTTGTTTTGGTAAGAGTCCTTTTTCCTTTTCTTTAAATCATTGATATGATTTTCTCTAACCTAAATTCTTAATTAGAAAAACAGATGCACAGAACAATAGAGATGGTCCAAGGTTGAAAGGCAAATGGTGTCATTCATCTTGTCACAATTGTAGTGTGGCGTATGCCTTTTATGTAATAAGTTATTTCTATTTGTAACCTCTACAAATAAGAAGTAAGAAAATTGAGATATCCTTGGGGGGATAGGAGCTTTCTATACAAGAGAAAACAGTGGACTGAACTGATTCTTATATGCTACAAAGAAACCCAATCTCTCTGCATATTAAGAAAGATATTTCCTTTTACAGAAGCCAATAATATTTTTATTGTCATGGGTATCCTTCAGCCTATTATGCTGAAGACTAATCCTGCATTGCAGGCCTGACAGGTTTTCACATATGGTTAGAATCAACAAGTTTGAGAAAAGCCAATATTGCAAACATATCCCGTTACGTGATATTTGGGTAATGATACATCCTTAAAGTATGAGCATTTATCTTCTAAAATTACACCAAAAAATTGCATAAACCAGACATTGCTATGAAATTTTTCCGTCTTTTATTGAATTGAAAACATCATGAAATTGTATCTGTTGTTTCAAGGTAAAAGCATACCCCTATTCTTCACCAAGAAGTCCAGACAGATTATTCCACAAGATAACATTCAGTTAGCTCCCAAACAATGCCAAAATAATAAAGATATTGTTTTTGACCTAGATCTGAATAATCAAGAAAACAAAAGTCTGAGATCCACTAATCTACAGAAAAATTCTTTGACTCTTTGTACTTATCCGATTAAGTATCAATGCCTAAATGAATGACTTGACTTTAGTGGGAGCTGGGTGATTTAAAATGATTTATGGAAGTATCCAAATCCTACATATTTGATGTAAAACATACATGCTTTGAATTCTGGATTACATTGTACTTTACTAAAGTAGTTTCTTGTGGAAATTGCTGTAGCTGTTCAGCTTGCAAAGCAGATAATAACATTTAGTATGGGGCATAAATTTCTCATCTATATCTTATGAAAATTACTGATTCGAAAGTTGATGTAATTTATGTATGTATTCTCGTATGCCATTGAATAGGGTATAGTTTGCTGACACTGATATTTACCATATCTGATGCTACCAAGAGACGATACATTTATTAAAAGTGATTTTGGAAGGATAGACTTATCTATCTGAATTTACAAGTCCCCACATTTCTATGCAAATTTTTTTTATAAAATTAGCTCCTAAAGTACTTGAATTTCTTTTAGATTCTATCATGAATTATAATGCCCTTCTGTAGTGGATTTGTTTTCATGTTAGTGGAAAGCGTTGGGAACCTCAGAAGTCAGAGTTTCATGAAATGAATGGATCTCAAATTACTTTCAGTGTGAAGTATTGATTTTGTAGCATAAGTGAAAATTCTGCATTACCTGGATCAGTTTTACTAGCTAATTAGACCTATATACTTTACTATTTATAGCCATGGCTAAATGATTTCTATATGTCTTTCATGTGGGTGTTAGGCATTTTCCCTTAGTTTATTCTATTTTTTGAATTTCTTTGGTTGCTTTTTTTTAGTTGCTGACCTTGTATTATTAAAATATGAATTGAAATATTTTATTTTTATCAGAATCCTATTGTGTCATGAGAAATAGTACTCATATTTTGTTTGTTGTTTGTTGCTACGTCAATTTTTTTTTCATGCTAATTGCAATTTAGTTAGAAATAGTACTCTCTTTTGTTAACTTGGCTTGTGCCATTTTAAAAACATACGTTCGTAAAGACTTTTTATCTGTTGATGGTTTGTGTTTTGCTAGCATAGGCCTTTTACTGCATTAATTGAACGGTTAACATACTCTGATGTCAAACTTGCCCATGCTATTTTAAGAAAGCACATGTTTAAAGATATTTGACCTGTTTATGGTTTATTTTATCTATAGCCTAGGCCTTTTTATTATTCTATTCCGAAATTGCCTATGAGCCCAAACAATACAGTGAGATTGAGATTGATCATTTATTTGAACTTTGCATAGTACGTAAGGCTTGGTCTCACTTGGTTTTAGGTTTAGGATATTTGACCTGTACACACTGTGCAAAGTTCAAATAAATGTTCAATCTCTATCTCATTGTATTATTTAGGCTCACCAATAATTTCTGAGATTGGTCAAACATTTATTTGAACGTTTACTTTATTTGGAATCACTTGGTTTTAGGTTTAGGAGACTGACGGGTAGGAGTGAAGTTGCTATCACAGCTAGTGATTACAAATTTTACTCTCCAAGACATAAGTACAGGCGTGGTGCTTCAATTTCACTTTCAAGCATTCCAGATATCCCTGTATGTGATGTGCTTCATTTTGGCATTTGAATTTCTTCCTTTAAGATGCATAATACCTGACCTACTGCAGTTTTGTGCACAATGCCTTTGGGATGAGTTTTACTAGCATGATGAAGATGATATACTTTTGTAATCTGCTACTTGCATGTATTATTGATATGCCATGACGTATATTATACTAAATGAAATAAAAAAGACTATTTATAGGATGTATACATTGTAGTTGCTGCAATTCTTTGTTCCCTAATATTATCTAGTCCTTATGCTGATTGACTTTTGACTATTTTTAGAGTTATACTGGAGCGGAAAATTCTACTACATTGGCTACTACTCAAGGATTTCGCTCAGTAAGTGATATATATTATTGTCATTGTTGTTTTGTGATAGAAACCTAGTTCCCTATTGCAGTGAATAAAGAGAATTACCCTGAATACAGCTACAAATTTGCAGAACTGAGGGTCTGCACTTCCTGATGCCCATAGGCCCTAATTATCACACCACTGAAAAAGTGTCCCTTAGCCCCACTTATTTATATGCAAACATACCTTTTTTTCTTCAAAGTTCAAACACTATAAGGCAAGCTAACCTAAAACTTGAGATTGAAACTGAAAAATAATTTTCGAGGGCATGAAAGATCCCTCTCACTCTCATTTTATATATAAGAAAATTTTGATACAAAGTACATGATAAATAGAGTAATCCTAGACAAAATATAATGATGATAAATAAGGTAACTCTAGACAGAATATAAGGTTGATAAATAAGATAAATATTCTAACACTAAACTAACTAGCTTTATCAATTCTCCTTGAGGAACTAGCACCAACAAATATCTAAAATACTCACCTGGTACTCAAGGTGAAGAAGGGTGGTGTAAAGGCCCTTAACATTTGTTGACACAATTCCACCAAGGTCTTGTTGCTAGCAATTGTTTGTATCTTTTTCTAGGTAAGGAATGCAATAGCAAGTTAACAAACAACATGAGTTGCCCTTTGAAGGACCAGAAAAGCTCATGGAATTCTATTTTTTGGAAAACCCAAACGTTGTTCCTCTATAATTATTACAAAGTGAATTTTAAGTTTAACTCAACCTTATAAAATCAGCTTGTACGATTAAGTTTTTACCCACTTATATACTATTATTTGATTGTATCTGGTCTATGAGATTTTCTACACATCCTCTTATATTGAAAACTAGACATCTTAACGGTGAGACTAGACTTTTGTGAGTAATCCAATAGCGGCCCAATAGTAGATGATACAATATCTTCAACAAACCTTGTTATAAAATGAATGTAAGCCTAACACTATCTCACAAATGATTTATAAAGTGAGGTTTGCCCTCACTTGTATGCTATAATTTGACTGTATTTCTAATCTATGTGGGATTTCTAACAAATTCCTATATTTGGCATAGAACTTGGTGAGTTGGACCTGCCTGCCCCATTGTCTAAAAAATTTGACCAGCATTCATTATTCCATATGCTCCCATCCTATCACAATCACAATCTGTGCTTCTGTTCAGAAGTTGCGCACAATGCACTTCTATTTGTCTCAGACATTGTGCAAGGGGCAAAGTTCAGTCGTTCTTGCAATTCCAGTGGTGAAATCTTGGTCAACTTATGTGTAGTATGTTTATTAGCAGTGGGTTTAAAGTGGCAGAGGGAGGAAGAGAGTGAAAACTGGTGGTTTAAAAGAATGGAAATGGCGAGATCCAGATGCTTTTTCTTCCGCACAAGGGAAGAAATGCACTTTCTTTCGCACAAGGGAAGAAATGCACGTAGAGCGCTTATTGATGTTAACATAATTAATTATATCCTACAACATAATCCATTTGTCTCAATTTGAAACTTGTGATTTTTTAAATGCCGTAATTAATTATGGAAGCTTTTCTTCTTTTTTCCGCATTTTATTTTTAAAACAATGCATGCATAAATTTATTAAAAATAAATTAAACAATTTAAACAAAATAATTTGCACCCTGATATTTTCTGCTCCCTTTCCACACCAAAGGTCGATCAAGTTCTTCCTCCACCTTATCTATCTTCATTCTGGTTTCCTGCATTATTTTTGCTCAATTTCTTCTCCATTGCCATGGATCCGGTTTCTTTTATCTCTAGACTTTCATTTTATCTTGTTTGTTGAACCCAAGAACCTTCTTCTATTTTGTTACCCAGGATTTCAGTTCTTCTCCTTCTTGTTTGTTACCCTTTTTGTTTCCTTTCTCTAAAGTTTTCGTTCTCCTTCTTGGTTTTCAACCCGAAGATCTGGATTGTACTCAGGTTGGAATTGCTTAATCGGAGCCCTCTGGGACACCCCTCCTTCCCCCATTTGCTTCAGGTTTGCTAACGTGAGTAACCTTCCATTCTTGGTTTCAATGATAGACATATCCTTCCTCTTCTTCCACAGCCAACGCCAGCTTTCCCTGTTTTCCTTTCAGGTCAAAAAGTGCTGCTCTCAGAATGTAGCTGTAATACCAATTGATTGAATCTGGACCAGAAACGAAGAACAAAAATGAGTTTATTGAATATTCAGGATATTTGAGAGACCATGTTCTACCTCCACTCTCATGTGTCTTATTCTTTCTCAAATGGAAAGATAGATCTCTCACTCAACCTGCTTACTATTTATAGACAACATGCATTGTATTTTCTATCTCCCAGCTCGCTGACCCAAGTAACGAGCTCACTATCGTAACTAATTATTAAGTAGTGGAATTTATCAATGCTCCCCCTCCAACAGTTCTTGAATCCTTCAGTATGCACTTTCCATCTAAGATAGAAGTTTTGGGCAATAGATAAGAACCTAAGACAACCCCATCGGAAAAACTAATCGTTGTAATTAGAGAGTGCAAGGCTGTATAATCTCTGAAAAACTTTTACATTTTTATCATGCTTGGTATCACCATTATGCTTCTCATTTGCAATTGAGAGACATGATGAAATCCTGGACATTCCAGTAGCTAGAAGATTGATATCTTTTTACAAATAGTAGGGAAGATCTACTCTGAACACAGCCACAAGTTTGCAAAACGTCAACTGTCTTCACCTCTCAAAGCCCAAATCCCCTAATTCTCTCACTTATGACACCTGTCCCAGGTCCTCTCTTTTTCTTTCTATGCAAGCATGCATTATTTCTTGAATTTGTTTTGAACCTTCCTAAGCGACCTAACTGAGTTTCTCGCTGTCAAACTCACACCAACACATATCTGACAGTTTGTCTGTCATGACCTCAGAGAACTCTCAGATAAGTCCCACAGATGGCATCAGTGACTCTATTAATTTAAGTTGGATCAAATATCAATTTGTTGCTTGGGGTGATTGGTGTCCCCCGATATTATAACTTTACAATAGTTACATTTAAGCACTGAGCGTGAGCTTCCTTTGCCTTTTGTGTACTTCCGGGAATTGGGTTTGTTTACCCTATATTTTCATGCCTACGCAGTTGCTTTGGCTTCTTGGTGTGAATCTTGGGACATTTTCCTCCTGTTACTTTTAGTGATGAATTATTTTTTTCTTACCAGCCACAAAACCAGCAGCAAACCCCTTGCAAACATCACTTGCAATCATTTCCACATCAACCTCAGTTTCACCCAGTTCTCCAGAACAATTCAACTATGCACCAAAGTCAGCATGCTGGACCGTATTCTCAGAACACTCAAAGTGGTACTCCCTCACACCTATCAGAAATTTCTCATGCTCACCAACCAATATCAATGTCTCAACACATGACTTGCTTACAACCACTTTCTGGTGGCCATGTTGGAGGACGCTTGCACATGATGGTGAGTTTATTTGATAGATTTTGTTTTATTAAGCAAGGAGAGAGATTTTGCAATTCAATATGCTTGCCTAAGAGTGTGGTAAGATCTCATAACTTTTTAACATTTAGACATAACTATGAAAGTAAATAACAGTTTATGATTTCTCTTTAGGACTTCATATTACTAAGGTTTCGGTTTGTCTGCCTTGTTATGCGTACTAGGAATGAATATGTGCACATGACCTTTCAAACGTTTAAATATCTTTATGATGATATGGGAGACACTTGAACAAATGGTTTATTTTAATGATATTAGTTGTTTGACATTTCTTTAGACTACTTTTTCTTTTGCTGAATTGTATCATGTTGCTGCTTATGATACAGCCAACAACTCCGGCAAAGTTTTGTGATGAATGTGGGGCTCCATATCTGAGGGAAACATCTAAGTTCTGCTCCGAGTGTGGTTCAAAGAGGTTAGGAACATAGTAGGATTGGACAAGTTTTACTAGTCCATATAGCATTTGTCCTCATCATTTTTTTTATCACAGGTGTACTCAGGTTTTTTATATTATTAGTATTCGTAGTTTTTTTTTTTGAGAAAATGTATTTAGCCAAATAAAAAATAAAAGAATATAGTTTTTACTCGAAAGGTGTGCTCTGGTTAATAGTTGTAGATTTATAGCTATCTATTAGGGTTTTGCACTTGTAAGCTTTGCCAACCAGAATGACGAACTTCAAGAAGCCGTGTAATTGACAACTTGTTTGTATTCTTTTTTTTTGGGGGGGGTTTGCTGTTTTAGTAGTAGGACGTTCTAACTAAATATTTCTAATAATTAACCACGTGGGTGTGGTAAAATAAGTGAAACTTTATTATGGATTACACTCTTTTGGTTTCACTTCCAATGGTGATCAATGCTAACGTGGTTGGAAATACGAAAACAACCAGCGGATAGCTAGCGTCCTCTGAAGCATGGCAGTATGAATTGAAAACCGTAATGTCCCTTGACTTCGGCTTATCAAATGTACGTTGTAGATTGAATAATTTTTTTAACCTAAGAAAAATCACAATTTAGAGGATATTTTCATAATCACTTATAGAAATAAAATTGAGAAGAAATAATAAAATTTATGTCTTGATAAGCTAAAAATATTTTATTCGTACATTAACTTATAGAAATTAATGCTATCAAATCGATTTTAGAAGTTATTTGTGTTAATTTTTTTTTTTAAATAAAATATTGATGAAGAAGTTAATTTCAAAAACAAAAGGAAAAATAGGAAGGAATCACACATTTAAAGTTAACATAGTTCGATTAAGTGTTAACAAATTTTAATCTATGTTTACGAAAGAATTCATTCAACATAATTAATATAACTTGGCAGCTTCTCTCTAAGTAAATTCTCATGTAGATATAATTTCAAACATTTGCTTTTATAGAAGAGAATATAGGGTATTGATTATAGTGCAATATTTGTATAATAATACTTGTATAATTGACACACGTGAAACAAGCTTATAGACAAACAAGAAAGACACAAGACGACTTAACCGGACAACCCATGGCTCAATGAACACTAATAGATTAAAGAGACTATTGAGACCATCCGTTGCATTGGACGATTTAGGAATCTTTGATCAAGATTTTAGTGAGTCATTATTTACAAATGTCCACCATGATTTAAAATAAATCTTTTAACCAAGAGTTGTTATTTAAGTTAAGTCCATTACATTCTTAATCAACAATCAATTAGATCAAATCAAAGTAATAAAAGAATTGTTTGGCAAAAACTTTGTAATCCTATCAAAGAGATTATGATGAAATTTTCATCAGCTGCACAAACCCTTACACAATCTCTTCTCTAATGAAATTCAACTTTACATTTGTGTTCTTAGTTCTTTCGTGGTAGACTTAGTTCTAGGATAGTTATATTAAGTGTACTACTGTCACAACAGGTGGTGAAAATCTAGTCTTGCACCATCAGTTGCTTGGTTGGACCCTTAAGTCATAATACTTTCTTCATACCTTATGTATTGTCAATACACTCTGTTTTAATGGTTGATAAAGCGGTTACCTTCTATAAATTAACCTTCCAGGTGATAGTGGTGCCATAAACAGTAAACACATAGTAAATGAGAGACTTTACAGTGTTCAACACCTAACAAGTCTAAGTCAACAAGCCTTTTATGTGAGCATCTTTAGAAGACTGTTTGGCTTAACCATAAACCAAGATTCTTCCAAGTGATCCTTTAAATAATGAAGAATCCACTTAAGAGTTTATCAATGAGCTCGTCCATCATTTAACATGAACATGCTAACAATGATCACAACATAGACTATATAGAACGTGTGTAGACCATCACATACATAACAAAACCAATATTACTACCATATGGAAGATCGTTCATATAAAATTTGTTCCTTTATCATCTTAGGAGATTGCTTACCACTCAACATATAATGAGACGTAAGAGGTGTGGATACAAATTTCAAGTTTGTCATACCAAACTTTTCTAAGATAGGTCTCCTGAGACATATATATCACACTGCATAATGATCTCATTGCAAAAAATCTTTCTAGCAACTCCAAGTTCATTCATTTCAAACTCGATGTCCAACTCAGTTTTAACCTTTTGTATCCCAGGTTTACTATTACTTGCTATTAGAATGTCATCTATATACAAGAGAAATACATTGAACTAACCTTTTGTTAGAAACTTGAAGAAGACACACGTGTCATACTTGTTATGTTCAGAACCAATATTTGTTATCAACTAATCAAAACGCTTGTTCCATTGCCTTGGTGATTGTTTTAGACCATATAAGGATTTGTTTAACTTACAAACATACTCTTTCTTGTCTCCTACCTTAAATCCTTCTGGTTACTTCTAAGTCCCCATAAAGGAAAATAATCTTAGCGTCCTTCTGTTTTTTCTAAAGGTTAAGCTCAACAACCATGGTTAACAACATCTAAGCGAATCTATGTTTTACTTCAAGAGAAAACACATTTTTATAATTATCTCCTTGTCTTGAGTAAAACCTCATTTCACCTTGAATTTTCATTGACCAATATTTGGATTACCATCTTTAGTTTGAAATTCCATTTGCTACTAACCAACCTAGAACCCACGGGTCTACAAACAAGAACACAAATATTGTTTAATTGAAGTGATTTCATCTTCTAATTCATGAAATTAAACCATTGAGCATTACTTGCTACTATAGAGGATACATTAGAAGGTTTATTATTTAACACTTCAATAATGCGATAAAATTAATACTATTAAACTATAGGAACTTCAATATTGTTAAGATAATAATCAACAAAATAAAATAGGATAAAATTAACTCTAAATCATCTTCCAACAAATATAAAATTGATTTCTAACAAATTAATTCTTATAAAAATTATAAAAAAGAATTAGTCAAATAAAATAATAAATATAATAAAACAAGATGAAAAATAAACAAAATAAATAAAAGATTAAGTAACAAAATTTAAATAAATAAATAAATAAAATTAAATTTATAAGGTTATAAATACTAGTAATGATTACAATAGACAACATTACTATGAATATATATTTATCTTAACAAAAGTTACTATAAAAAAATTTCACGATTTATTTAAAAAATGTGAATTCTTCAGTTAAGTTTTTTTTTTAATTTATATTCGTCATTTATTTTACAGCTCAAAAGTTTAGATATGGGTTGATTATTAAATTTTATTTTTTTTCATGAAAATAATTATAAATATGATAAAAATATTATTTAGTATTATGTCCATTCAAATAGGCAACACTACTAATATCAAATTAACATGAATTTAAATTTTTTTAAAATTAATATAATGAATATTTTGAATTTATCATCTTTTAACCTTCTAAAATATTTCAATTCAAATGAATTTCCTAAAAGTGAGTTCATATTTAAAATTTAAAACGTATTGTAACAAAAAAAAAGTTATTTGAATTGTATGCAAAATGTATAAAACTATTTGAGGAAAAATGACAAATACGTTTTATTTTAATGGAGATTGAACTTTAATTATAAATAAGAATTATTATTATTATTATTAGGAAAATATTTGAAGATTAAATATTATGATTTAATTAATTTTATTTCAAATAATATTTGAATTTTTTTAACTCTTATTATTTATATATTTCCTTATAAAATATTGGTAATTATTATTATAACCATAATTACTACGAATATATTTTATTTAAAATTAATATTTTATCAAAATTTATTGAAAAAAACTCAAAACTTATCTCAATATTTTCATTTATAAGTTAAACCATCTGTTTGGTTTTCTGCATACGTTCTCAATTGAACACATTTTCCATCGGATTTTAGATATGAATTAATTGTCGTTTGGATTAAGTTGTAGTGTGTTAAGATAATCTTTAAATAATGACAATAATTATAATTATCAAATATTATGTATATTGAAATGTCCATTTTTAATATATTTTAATATTTTAATTGGTTAATAATTTTTTAACATTTTTTTGTACCTTAATTTGGATGATGTGTGTAACATTATATTTTAATAGTGTAAAACTATTAAATAAAGGTTATAAAAATGACAACCAATCATCAGAAGAAAGATGCACAACTACTATATTACAGTCATCTTTAAAACATGTATTGAGTATAAGAAATTATATTTACACACTATCAAAAGCTATAATTTTTCAAAAGAGTAAGGATTACGCAAAACATACCCAATCTTAACTAAGATGGAACATCTCCCTTTTCCTGCACCTGATCAATTAGAACATTTTCTTCTATTCACACTATTAAGGTGATCATTACAAATAAGAAGAAGCACCGATAAACACATAATAAACAACCATGAAAGGATAAACTAATGTACCAAAAGAGCATTCATACAACATTTATATAGATGTTAACACATATAAAGATTTATATCAATATATCCTTAGGCATACATTCATTCATTTTAGACTTGACCATTCATATACTTGTATTGATATCAAACTCTGATGTGTTATGCATTTGTGATGGCCTCTGCTGCTTTGCAGAGTCATTGCCAATTGGTTTTACCGTACCACACACAAGGTTAGTCCATTAATGTCTTTGACTAAGGTAAAGCCCCTAGAGTAAGACCTCTTGCTCCTCTCACCACATACTCCACCCTTCTATACTTAAGTTTAAATGGTTATTAGAGTGTTAGGGTAACTCCCAATACGGAATCCATACATCAATACATACACTATTGGAAACATTACAAGAAACTTCTCCTTGACATTTCTTTCACATATTCACTAAACATTCCCACCATCATGTTATAAATCAATGAAACATCACAATCTAGAATAAACATACCTATAAACCATAGTAAAACCACTTCAAACGAATCAAAGAATCAGAAATTCAAAAACACACACATTGGTGCTCAAAGTGACGCTCAAAACAAGACTTTTCACAAAAAATAGTACTTATCGTAGTCTTGATGCTCAGTGTCAAACGTTTCGCAAAAGGTTTGCACTCAACGACAATTTTGGTGTTTATCGCCATTCTTCTCGCAAAATGTCTCACCCAACTACCTTTTCGCTCAAGGACTTGGAATTAAAATGGTTCCAGACCTGCAATGAAAAGTGGCGCTCAACAATACCCTACCACCACTCATCGTCACACCATTCGCAAAAATGGTCGCTCAACGGTAAAATTTGGCGCTTAGCGACCTGGAGCAAAATTTCTTCTAGACTTACACAGGCAAACTTACGCTCAATGCCACACACCAACACCACTCAACCCCATGTCAAAAAAAACCACTCAATTCTATGATTTGGGGCACTAAGGCCCTATTCAGATGACCAAATTAGTATTCCTAACTTAATGTTTGTTTCAAAAACAGGTTCCAATATCAAAGTGCATACAACTTGCTCAAATGGTCATGAAATTGAACCTCTTGCATCCAAAACTCACACTTTGACAACTTGGCATACAACTTCCTCTCTCTTAAGATCTCTAGCATTACCCTAAAGTGTTCCACATGCCCCTCCCGAGTTTTGAAGTAGATAAGTATGTCACCTATAAAAACTATGACAAACTTATCTAGAAAAGGTCGAGAGATTTTTCTCATGTAGTCCATGAACAAGTCTTGAGCATTAGTCACACAAAAAGGCATAACAACATACTCATAATGCTCGTATCTGAACTTGAAAGCAGTCTTTTGGACATCTTTTGCCTTAACCAGAATCTGGTGATACCCGAACTTCAAATCTATCTTGGAAAACACAACAGCTATGTGCAATTGATCCATCAAGTCGTGAATCTTTGGTAGGGGATATTTGTTCTTCATGGTTATCTTGTTCAATTGCCTGTAGTCCAAATATAACCTGGAACTACCATCCTTCTTCTTCACTAATAACACTGATGCTCCCCATGGTGACATGTTTGATATGATGAATTGTTTTTCTAACAACTCTTCAATATGCTTCTTTAGCTCAACCAACTTAACTAGAGCGATTCAATAAAGAAATATTGATACTAGTCCTGCTCTTGGCACCAGATCAAAGGAAAAATCTACCTTCCTTTAAGGAGGGAACCTCACCATTTAAGAACAAACACTCCTAAGATGTGGTGCCTTACCGTTGTAGCATTGCACTCCCCCTACTGGACTCGTCGCCGTGAGGAACTTCCTTTTGACCCTTGAGAAGGAGGCCTAAAGTAAGACTTCTTCCTCTCCTCCTAGCCAACTTTGGGGTCCTCCAACCCTCATACTTTGACTACTTTGACTGAACCTCCATCTCATACTTCAACTTCTCCACCACTCTTACCTTCTTTATCAAGGTAGTAAACTCCTTAATAGATAGAAACACTATTACCATCTTGATATCGCCCCTCAACCCATCCTTAAACTTCCTACACCTCCACTCTTTATTCATGGGTAAGGTGTAGAAGCGATATGCTTGAACCTGTCAGCATACTCAGCCACTAACGTATTTCCTTGCACCAGTTGCAAAAACTCCACCTCATTCACATATCTCACATTGTTAGGAAAACATTCAGCATAAACTTGTTCTTAAAGAACTCTCAAGTGATCTCTTCCCCACTTTCCTTTAACATGAGTTTCATACTGTCCTACTAGTGAATTACTTCTCCAGACTGCTAATACTTCAAATAAGCCAACCAATTCTTAGTTAGACACCTCTTTGCATCAAACATCCTTTCCATGTCTCTCAGCCACTGATCAACCCCATTAGTCTTTCCATCAAACTTGGTTGAGTGATGCTATAAGAAATTCTCCAAACTCCACTCTTGAACTTGAGACGATGGAGCTTGAGAAGGACGGGCAAACATCCTATTCTCTCACAGCTGTCTTAAAGCCTCCATATGCTAATACTAAGTGGCTTCAGAATAGAGCCTAGTAGATTTTGAAAATTTGGATAGCTGTTAATACATGGTATATAGATTTAAACTTTTGTACTAAATATTATTATTTAGTAATGACTTGATTTAAGTCCTTACAAAAATAGATTAGAAAAAAAATTTCTAATGATGATTAAAATGTATATTGAAATATAGGAAACACTAGAAAAGATGGTTTGAATAGTGTTTTTAAAGCTTTTTCGCAAATAGTGATTAAGTTACTTGACAATGATTAGACAATCTTCACAATAGTTTAAACACTTTGTTGAATAGAGCGTTTCAATGGAAAACATTTTTTGAAAACAAATGCTATAAATCACATTTAGTTTTATATCGGTTCACTCAACCTGAGTTATGTCTAATTCTCTCTTAACAACCTGTTAAAAGGTTCCACTAATACTTTACAAAGATTACAATGAGTACAAACCATTCTTGGTATAAAGTATTATCAACCACTTATGGTTCCAACCCTAGTCAACCTGACTAGAACGATTTTAACCACTTCTGGTATTCACACTAGACAATCTGTGTAGAATGTTTAACTCTAAAATAGCTAGAAAACACTAGAAGGGGGGGGGGTTGAATAGTGTTTTGGAAAACTTTTTCACAAATGAATTTTAACAACCTTGGTAGTGATTGGCCGATTTACACGGGTTGTTAAACGCTTTATTTATAAGACAATGTTTTAAATGCAACACGTTTAGAGGTAAAGTACTTCTAGGGTGTTTTGCAAGGTTGTTGCAACATTTAAGAAGGATAGCTCTTAAGAAAGATAAAATTTAGTGGCAAGAGCATTTATCAATGGTTAAGTAATAAACAACTCCAATGTTTGTAAGTAAAATGTTTTGTAGGGCTGAAGTAATGAAACACAATTATTTTATACTCGTTCACTCAACAAAGCTACATATAGTTCTCCTCTAAAACATTTTAGAGGGTTCCACTATAATCTCTCAACGAAATTGAGAGTTAAGAGAAAAGACGTTTTCTAGGAGAAAAGAGGAAGAGCTATAGAAAACCTTAGTGCAAGAGAGGATTAGAGGTGTTTTTTTGAAGTTAGATAACACCCTAGTATTAGCCAAGTTATAGGGAAGCTTACCATTGTTTGTTGTATGTTATGTATTCTTTATTTTCTTGTATCGAAATCCTTGTTTGATAAATGTTTATGTGATTATGATTATATGTTGCTATTGTTGGGCAAGGGTTTGTGTATGCATAGGAATAGGTTTTATGTAATATTTGTGATAGGTTTTCCCTATGAATGTATATGTTTGTTTTGTTGGGTTATCCCAACAGAGGGTTTAATGCTAAGGGAGAACAAAGTTATGATGTTTGGGGGTTTCCATGCAAATATATGTTGTAAAAGTGTGGTGATAGTCATATGCAGTATATTTAGGTCTTATTGGGTACAACATGTCAATGATTGGATTTGGATGATTCAACTGATGTATTGTATGTGTTTGAGCATGTTGACAAGGGTATGTGATGCTTGAATCCATGAATGATGTGTTAAGGATGTTTTCACGTGATTTAGGGTTGATGTATGTATGTTTAAATGCTTGAATTATGTCTAGGATGTGTTTCGATTCGACAATAATCGATTATCATTAGTTATAATCTATTATATGCGCGTTAATGTTAAGTATGGTTGCGGTAATAATCGATTATCTGGGATGATAATCAATTATCCCTTCATGTGTGATGTTCTGGGAAGTTTTCACTGAGATAATTGATTATCTAAAGTAATAATCGATTATCATAGTGTGTTTTTGTGTAATATGAATCGTTTCGGGAATAATCAATTACCACTTGTGATAATCGATTATCCTAGGGTATTTTTGCTAGAAAAGAGCGTTTTAATCAAGAATGGGCGTGGACCAAGCTTGAAGAGCTGTAGAATGTGATGATAATCAAATAATGAGCTTAGTGGTTATGTTTCAGGTGAGGATTGACTTATGGTTGAGATTGAAGTGTAAGTGAGTGTTGGGATGTACCTGGGTATGTGATTAATGAGCACGAGAGTGGAGAATAAGTCTACTTGTTGTACCTAGTAAATCCTGGTGTTATTTGTGGATAGGTGTTTCCTTTTGCCTTGTGTGCATTGGAAGGATTGTTCGAGTATTGAGTCTTCCTTGTGTGGGGGTGAAGGTATCTTCCTTATCCTTGTGTGGCAGGATTACATGTTCTTTAACTAGATTACTGGACTACTCGAAAGTATTTGTATGAGAAATCTACATATTGGACTGTAGGAGCGGCTACAATCGGTGAAGTAGGGTACAAGAGTAGGGTTGATTCTTTCTACTATGTTGTTATGTTACGATGATGCTCATGGTGTGTTCATGACTGGGATAGTCATGATGGTGGTTTATATATGATAATGATCATGGTATTTGAGATGCTTCAGGTGATGTTATGTTGATAGCAGTGTTACTATAATGGTTATAATAAGTAGTTAGCATAGGTGATAATGAGTGGATAGACAAATGTGTGAGATGTTAGTGATGACATCAAGGTTCAAGAGTCGAGGATCGAGGATTGAAGATCAAGGATCGAGAATTGAGTAATTCGTTATGATTAAAATGTTATGGTAGAAGATTTGGAATCTTGTTGTTATTACTAATAAACTACTTCAAACAATCAAGAATTACAAAATCGTAGAAAACCATATTGTTTCTCAAAATGACACTCAACACAAAAGCTCTTGCAAAAGAGAGTGCTCAACGCCAAAGCTCTCACAAATTGCCTTGCTCAACAAGACCAAACGCATAGGAAGTCCTATCTACTCCAACGAACAATAGAAACGCGATCAGGGTACAACGTTAGGGCCACTGATCAGTAGAGAGTCTTATAGAACACTTAAACGTCACATGTAAACACAACAAGCTCTCATGCAAAGGAAGAATGAAACAAACCAAAAAGAGGACTAGAAAACCAATTTACTTTATCTGAGAAATTGATCGGTCCAAATTGAAGAGCTCGTCACCATAATCAATATTACTGTCTCGGTTGCTCAAGCAAGCGAACAGAGGATAAGAACTCCTAGTGAGAAGTCAGAGAACTCTAGAAAAGTGATTTCTAGAGAGACAATATGTTTTAAAATAATGAAACTCAATCATAAAAAAAATATTTATATTAAAATATTTTTAATTTTAAAATAATCGAGTCTCACTAATTTTAAACTACTACCACTTCTAGAATGTCATTTTCTAGGTCTTTACATACACTCCATTACAAACTTTTTATCCTATGAATTTTGTGTTAACCAACCCGCTATCTTCCGAAGGCTAGGATACACAATTTTTTCTCCTTGATTAAACTTATAAAATCACTAGATATAGTCACGTTACTACATCTAATGAAATGTGCTCCAAACTCCACCTGCAACTTAAGATCTTCGAACTTCTCAACAAGCTCAAGCTCCCTGATCATCTTGTGCAACACATGCACTGTCTTTCTGTTCAACGTATCAAACATCACATTTGTCTTCCCTAGGTGATATAACAGTTTGAAGTCATTGTCCTTCAAGAACTCTATCCACCGCCTCTACCTCATATTAAACTTTTTTTGATGAAACAAATACTTCAAGCTCTTGTGATCGATAAATACCTAAAATTGTGCACTATAAAGGTAGTGTCTCCAAATCTTCAAAGCAAACACAACTACTGCCAACTCCAAATCATGAGTAGGATAATTCTTCTCATGAATCTTTAGTTGCCTTAAAGCTTATGCCACTACCTTCTTCTCTTGCATGAGTACACAACCTAACCCCTCATGAGAAGAAACATAGTATATCTAAAAGGATTTACCTAAGTCAATGATTACCAACACCAAAGCATTTGTAAACTTGTGCTTCAACTCTTGAAAGCTAACTTCACACTTGTCCGTCCAAGCAAACAGTTGATCCTTGCGAGTTAGTTATGTTAAAGGCACCACTATTTTTTAAAACCCTTTAATGAAATCTCCCGCTTGACCCACAAAACTTATATGCAATCTTTGGCCTCTATGATAACGCTGTCGTTGACGCGATCAAATTAATACTGCTAAACTATAGCAACTTCAGTATTGTTAAGATAATAGCCAACAAAACAGAAAGGGTAAATTCAACCCTAAGTCATCTTCCAACAAACACAGAATTAATTCTTAACAAATTACTTCTTATAAAACCTATAAAAAAGGTTAGTAAAATAAAAAGAATAAAGAAGATAAATATAAATAAAAGAGTAAAGAAGAAAATAACAAAATATAGAAAGAAATAAATTTATAAAAAGATTTAAAAAGAGATAAAAATAATAATAAAAAGAAAATAGGTTGATTTCATTGCTTTTTCAAAATAAGATTCATCATTGGTTATCTAAAAATTATTATTCAATTAGTTATTGTCTTAGATTTTTAAATTAATCAATGTAAATTCTCAATTAATTTGTTGGCGTTCTCACTATTAACCAAAGTACATTCTCAATTAAAAGCAAGAACTTTATAGATTAATATAGAAAATTTAACTAAAGTACATTCTCAGTTAAATATTATTGTTTAATCATGTTTATTTTTTTTACCTCTTATATCAAGTAAAAAGCTAGTTAACTAAAGTACATTCTTGGTTAATTCTTGTTAAAGTTTTCACCTTTAATCAAAGTACATTCTCAATTTTTTATTGACAAAAACTCATTCAATCACATGAAAGTTTCTAACTTTAATCAAAGTAAATTCTCAATTAAAATTAAAAACTCTTGGAATCATATGATTGATGTGTTTTGTGGATTTAACATCATACTAACTTGTTACGATGTAAAAATAATTACTTTTACTTGATTAAGAAGAAAAAAATAGAAAAAAAACCATAAAAAGAATCAAAAGAACAAACAAATTTAATCATCTAACCTTAGAATCCATCTAAGAAATTACAACAAAATCAATCCTAGAGGTTTAACACTCCATGGAATGTAGAAATAACATAAGAATAGTATAAGAGAGGGTGAAGATCGTGAAAGATGGTGGAGAGGATGAAATTAGGTCCCCCAAAGGGTTCCTAAGCTCTCCAAATGTGTTTCCCTAAGTCTCTTTATATAGAAATCGGACTGGGTTTTGTTATGGGTTTTTCTATTGTTGTAATCTTCTTTCTGATAATGTAATCTCTCCCAATTATCTTATGAATAATCCAATATCTTCAAGACATATTTGATTGTTGTGGAGATCTAAAAATGTTTGAGAAAATCTTTACTAAATTCAAAAAGATTTGACTAATATTATCTTTTGATATTTACTGATGTAATTAAATAAGGTAATTATTTTCATATAAAATATGTAGATATATTTTTTTCAAATTATATTTTATCATAAACATTTATCAATTATTAAAGCCCTTTGTAGAAAAAATAGAGAAAACAACAAGGTTCAATTTTTGTTGCATGTTCGCTTTTTTTGGTTTAGCCAAATTTCTTTATTTTTTTCATGTTTTTCTTGCCTTCTTCATGCAGTGTTTGGCTTGACTTATTGTGATTTTGATTATTTGTTATTCTTGGATTTATCTTTAAGGTGTCATGAAACTATAACCGATTTATTTTCACACCTCCATAAGCTCCACTTAGATGCAGTTACACTAACACACATTAAAATATCCAAAAACTATTTATTCAACTAAAGATTTATTTTTAACATGTTTTGTATCTAATGCTCAATAAACTCAATTATAACAAATCATAATTATAATATTCTTTTAAAATAAAAAAATCAATTAAAAATCCAATATTGAAGGTTAAATAGGCATAACTATGATTTATCACAACCCTCACACTTGTTTCTTTGTACTCTTGGACAAAACTGAGTAATTTCAAAACTTTATTCCAGGTTAATATTTATATCAACATTAAACTGAAGGAAATAACTTTACTGGAAACTAATCCAATTTCTAAATCAAGTTTCCATGAATCATGTGAATGGGAAAACTCTATTTGGAAAACAAATATATTATTTTCTTTATGCATTTTTCAAGAAAGCAATTATCCTTCTTTTTCTACATTTTGTTTTCCACTTTTACTTTTTCTTGTATTTTTTTTCTTTCACCTTCTTTTTTCATGAAATCATTTTCTTCATTTTTTCATTTTTATTATTTTATGGGTTAGGTACTCACCCACACACTTTATTCATGACTCATTCCTAATACAACCTATCAACTCCTTCTTTCATCCTAAGGTAAAGGGGAAACATGGTCTTTTTCTTTTTAAGGTTTAACAGTGACTTAAAACAAGAAAAAGAGGTTTAAGACTCAAAGAGGCTATCAATAGATTAATATTAAGGTGGACTTATTTGGCCAAGTAGCTAAAAAATAGAAATGCCCCAATCATTTCAAATCATGCATATCTACCTAAGTTGCAAAACAAAATAATCAAACTAAATATTAGACTATAAATAAAACATGAGTAAGTCACTAAAAGAAATAAGAATGACACATGGTGGTCCATCCATTACAAGTAGGCTCAAAACTCACAAGGCTAAAAACTCTTTCACAAAAGATTCAACCAAGTAATTATCAAATTAATTCAATTAATAATTTATAACTATGGATCAATTAGGCTAACTTCTAATTAATTCAACAATTCATTTGACATAAAACATGACTACTATTACAGGATTATGATAATTCTAGTTACTAAATCAAATCTTAAAATCCAATGTTAATATGTTTTATTGAAAACAAGAAAATATTTTTGGTGGATTTCTTATGAGACATTGTTCAAAAGCTTCACCAAGTAAAAAGTTAATATTTTCACAATTTTCTAAAAAGAAGTCACAGTTTTTTTAATTGAAAATAAAATGTGAAACTTGAAAAGCAAACAAAGGAAACAAAACATCAAAAACAAAAATAGAAATCTTAACTACAATTTGTCTCTCCCAAACTTATTTCAAAAATTGTCCTTGATAGATTTATTTTGGACAAGAGACATGAAATTTTGTGACTTCTAGCTCAATCTAACCATATGTCAAAATCCATTTTCTTTAGTTTTATACAGTACAAGTCATCTTGTACAATTTTATTAATTTTTAAATTTGTATTTATATAACTAAAAACAAAAGAACATATTTTTGAAATTTTTTATAAAAACTTTTCTACTTATGCTAAAAACAAAAAATAAACATGCATGTTATCAATCATTTGCTTCATTTTAAAGTAATGCCCAATCATCATTTTCATCATCTTTTCTGAAGTTCTCCCTAGCTTTGTCATTCATTAGCTGACTTAAATCATCATACATTTGTTTAGCTCTAATAATAAGCATATCTTCTATGTTATGATGAAGTATTCTAAACTCTGTAGTTTGAAGAAATCTCGGATGGAATTGGATGGTGGAATTAACAGGTAGAAGTAATTCTACAAAGTTTTGTTACTTGCATCCTCCATCATGTTGTATAATATATTTGATCGCTTTCATACCATTCATGCTCAATATTTTTCCATCATTGACCAGCTCACAATCTTTCATCTATGACTTTCAGGTTCTCTCTCACTCCATTCATTCATTGCACCTTAAAGACGAGTTCCATTGAAAGTCAATCGATTAATAGAATTACCAATCGAGAGTATAACTAACATAGTTAAGATCATATTAGGATAGCATAAATCAGTCTAGTAATTGTGATTAAGGTGTGATTGGACCATAATTAGGTTAGTGGTAAGTAAAAACTTATCACAATTTTTATAAATAAGGGTCCAAGTAAGGTAGTTGGTAATTATTGATTGTTGCAATTAAGACTTGAGTGTTCAAACACTTTCTGACTTAAGCATCAAAATACTCTAACTTGAGGAGCTTTGGATGAGACTTATATTACTACATAGACTAAAGATAACCATAAGTGAATTGTAGAGAACGAAGTGAAAAATTGAATTATCTTGAAGTTATTAGTATTTGACCAATCCTATAGAGACAATTTTTATTTTAATATTTCTTTTTCTTTTTACCATATTTCATTATAACATATATTTTTATGTAGATAATGAAATTTCATATGGTTTATATGAGACCATTGAAAAAATCATCATAGATATATTAGATTTCAACTTAATCAACAGCTTGGTAAATTTAAAAAAATCCAAGGATTTTTCAATATATATATATATATATATATATATATATATATAAAAACAAATAAGAATTAAGCTATTAAATCATTTAATTAATCTTCACAATTTCATAGATATAATAACATTCAAGATCACATTTATGTTAGCCTCTTATTTGAAATTGTATATCTTTGGTGGGAAAGTTATGGTACAAAGGGTAAAGAGTTACAAAATTTAGAAATGAGGGTTATGAGTCTAACTTGTAGTGTTGTTGGGTGCAAAAGAAAAATTAGAACATATTTTATTAAGTGCATACTAAACAAGAAATTGCATAGAACAACAAAAATTAAAATTGTAAAATTTATAAATTATAAAATTATAAAACTTTAAAATTACACAGTGACAACAATTAAGTAAGGTGACACATCAGTTAAAAACATAATGACATAATTAAAAAATATAATATTTTTTAGTACTCAATATATCATAAAAATTTAACTAAAAATGTATAAATTTATAATAAATTTGAAATTTAATTAAACTTAATAATAATAATATCCGTCAAAGAGTAACGCATTCCTCGTTATAGATTAGGATGTATTAAAAGTACGAAAATCATTAAAGAAACTGATTAAATGAAAGAGCAAGATGAGTTTAAGATTTTCCATAAATTTTCATCAATAGTAAATAGTGCATCAAATAAACTCGCGCTCACTGTAGGTACAAGCATGGTAACAACTTTGACAAAAATAAAAAGGAATATAACATTGTTTTTAGTAAATACAAATTATGCATCCTGATTGTACAAAAGCAGGACAAAACGAATAATTTCATTTCATTTGCATTATGATTCGTCAGGAAGTAATTGTAACAAACCAAATATGAACCTTGATTCCTCTGTTAAGGACCCTATCATATTTTTTGTACCTACCTTTTACATTCCCACATTCCCTCATTTCTTACATTTCCTTTTCAAACAACACCTAAATGCCTTTATCTTCACTGAAACATAGCATTCAGTGGGGAAAATAGAGGAGAGGGGAATTATTGCTGCATAGTTTTCTTTTGTTATCAGTTATTACTACCAGGCAAAGAACAAGAAAATCTAAACATACTATTCATCGTGATCTTTTATTTTGGTCTCGTCCATTTTCTTCTCTTTGGATTCCACATCTTACATTAATGTCCTGTGGTCCATTCCTTCTTTGGATTTCATCTCTCACATCATATGAGAGCTCTGTCGACAGAAATTGTTGGGTTTGTATAGATTGAGTTTCCTTATGCTCACAAAAACTAAGAATTAAATATATTTTTTTGTTCTAAAATTACTTTAAAAAAATTGTTTTATAAAAGTGTAAAACACTTTTTACAGCAAATGACATGTGGAGATGTGGAGCATTTTTCATGTGATAAGTAAAATTTTACAATATATTACGATATAATCTGTCATTTGCTAAAAAAGATGTTTTACATTACTTTTATAAAGTGCAAAGACAATAGAAATAGAATTAATTTAGGAGCACAACACAATATTTTAAAATACTTTAGAAATGAAAACATATTTTAACTCAAAAGTGCACTATTCCCTGTTCACTATAGGATTATGCATCCACCACATACACTGAATATGGGAGTGAGATTCACGATAGTATAGTCATAAAAGATACTGACAAGCATTATGGGTGTGGAAATACTGCTTGACATACCCCAATAATGTAGTTGTATTGTTTTGGCACATTGTCCCATTTCGTTGTTCATTCTCTGTGCTTCTTATTGAATAAATGACCATTTCAATCTCAGAAAGTCTACAATGCTATCCTGTTAGTCTTATGCAGTAGAAAGTCCTTTTTCTTTATCAGCAAGTAAGAAAGTCCTTAAAAGTGCTATCCGTCAATTACATTGGTCTAAAGTTTAAAAACTAATGTGACTTCAGTAATAATTTTAACATGTTTTGGAACCAAAACAACAATAAATAGTTAGATTTAGGACCTGAGATGTAAGTCGTCAAAGGACTGAAAAATTCAAGAACTTATTTGGAATTTTCTTAGAGTGCCAAACACCATATACTTTCGGGAACCAAAATGGTGGTCTATTCTCGTTTATTAGCAAGTTATTTGTCGGTACAACAGTAAAACATCCTTCTAGTAACCTTGAAATGAGACAACCTCTTCTACGCCCAAAGCTTTCAATGTCAAAAAAAAAAAAAATACAAATATACACCTGATATTTAGACTGTATCTGTCTTCGTTAGCTACAAGGTCGGAGAGAGAAGAGAAACCTGAATACATATATACGTCCACCCATTGAAGATTCACAAGTTTATAGCTCTAGATATTTCGGATCCATGCCATCTAGAAGCAGCTTGCACAAAGCTTAAGAAAGGAGACCGTATCAGTTGCATATCACGACTCAGCTTCCAAACAAGTGAACAACCTGATAATAATATACTGCTGACAATCAGCCTGTTTTCCGTTAGCTTTAAATGTGTAGAAATATATATGAGAGAAAACTATCTTAGGGTTTCCTATTTATTAGCAACGAAAAGCTATTATAATCTCCGAGCAAATAAATTGATTTGTTAGATTAAACTAAGAAGTAGTACCAATATAAAAATCACTTTGGAACTGTATGAACTGTGTAATGGAAGATTTTAAGAGTAAATACATTATCTCATGAAACAGGGAAGCTTCCGTACAGGGGCCAATATCTAATAAAGAGATTTAAGATCACGACTATGGTTGCATGTGTAAATATTAAATTAATAAGATGCAAAGAAAGTATCACACACCTTGCATATCTAAGTGGTGAAAAGGGCATCCCCCTATCGCTGAACTTTTCTACATCCGCCACTTAAAGGTTTGCTGCTCTCCGAAAATCAGTGCCTGATTAGGAAGCACTAAGCTTGTGCAATGTTGTAACACAGCTGTAGAAGGAATGCACTGTATCAAAAGGAATAAGACTCTAAGAAAACTTGCATCAACTATGTAACTTGATATGGAAATAAATCCAAGTATATAGAAGAAAAGTGTCCAGTAGCTGTAATTATGAACTTACTAGTTATTATATTCGCCAATTGGTTTCATACAAGGAAAACATCACGTTATGGTTGTCTTGATTATCACATGAGAACATGATTATTGATGTGCGAGTCCCAAAGCCTCGGGATTTACATCATAGACAATCCACTGTCTTGAGAATGAGATTGCATCAACCAGAACACCCAGTTGCCTTTATATAATAATACATAAATTCATTTCAATGATGCTATTGAACACTCGTATAAAATGAAGGAATCTAGATAGTAAACCACGTGCGTATAACATGATATCCCTCAACTGTGTACAGAAGGAACTGTTATGTCAATAGTCCCGGAAATTAGGCCCCTCGTCATCATATCATCATGAAGTGTCAGAGCTTCATTGATGTCTCCTAGTTCACGATACTTTCTCAATAGATAAATACAGAGAACTTGATCAGGAATAATGCCTTTGCTGAGCATCTCATCTAGGAAGGACTTTGCCTGTTGTAGTTGACCATAACGAGAAAAACCCCAAATAAGTGAAGTATAAGCATGCAGGTCTAGCACCATACCTGTTTCAACCATTTTATTTCGCAAATTCAAAGCTTCTTTGGGATTTCCATGCTTCATGTACGCATCAATCAAACAAGTGTAAACTAATGTATCTGGACTGATTCCCTTATCCAGCATTTCATTGAACAACTCCTTGGCTTCTTCAACACAATCACTTTTACAGAGACCATCAATCAGAGATGTATAAATCATGATGTTAGGTTGCAAACCCGTTAGAGTCATTTGCTCAAAGTAACTAAGAGCCTGTTGAACTAAACCTTTTTTGCATAAACCATCAATTAGTACACCATATGTTACCACTGTAGTCTTCATACCTAATTCTAGCATCTTCTTGAATAGATTAACAGCCTCTGTGGTTTTCCCAACCTTAAAATATGCATCCATAAGGGTTGTATATATATAACTATTAGCTGTCAGACCACAATCCATCATTTCTAGAATTACAGCCTCAGAATCTTGTATATTATTTTGTTTGCAAAGGCCCCATATTTTAGTTCCATACAACAACACATCTGGTTTGAGGTTTTTCTTGTTCATTTCCTCTAAAATATACATGGCCTTATCCATCATAGCGGCCTTGATATATCCTTGAAAAAGGGAAGTATAAATTTGCTGATTAAGAGTCCATCCAGCTTTCAACAATGCCCCAAATAATTCTTCTGCTTCTCTCATTCTTCCATCTTCACAAAGACCATCAAGTAATGCAGAGCGGGTGACAATATTTAAGTTAACCCCAGCCTGCTGCATCTCACTTGCCAATTTAAACGCTTCACTGAGATCGCCTATTTTACAATTTGCATCAATCAAAGAGGTATATGTAAACTCATTGGGTCGAAGACCCACCCGTATCATGTCAACAAAAAATTTATTTGCTTCCAGTATCATGCCTGCCTTGCAAAATGCATCAATTAGTGAACTATAAGTCACAACATTTGGCTGCAATTGTCTCTGCTTCATCTCATGCAGATAGTTAAATGCTTGAGGAATTCTTTCAAATCTACAAAAACAATTAATAAGAGAATTGTATGTTATCACATCTGGTTCACATCCTGCATCTTTCATTTCCTCTAATACAATACCTGCTTTGGTTAATAACCCTACCTTCCCATAACCATCAATGAGAGAATTATAAGTGACAATGTCCGGCATAAGACCTAAACCTTTCATTTCTTCAAACAAACTACTAGCAATTTCCAAGTCCCCTTCTCTGGCCAAACAGCCTATCACTGTATTATACGTAAAAACCGAAGGCTCGAGGCCAGCCGCCACCATGTCCTTGAAAAAACTTAATGCCAGTTTCCCTTTGTCTGATTTTGAAAACCTGTGAAGAAGCTCATTACAAGACCTCACTTTTGGCAGAACCATAAACTTGTTCATCTTCCAAAAGCATTGCCTAGCCTCGTCAAGCATCCCTAAATCCACTAAAACACTAAACAAAGTATCAAACACTCCAAACCCAGGCCTACAAACATTCCTTGTAGACCACAACATATCAAAGAAGTCAACCCCTGGAAACTCCCTCCCCAACAAAATCCATTCCCGAATTACATTTCTGGCATCAAGATAAAATTTCCCACAAAACAAAATGTGAGCCAAAACGCAATAAGATTCCGCGGCATGGCGAAACCCGGCTCGAGCCCCTGCCTCCTTGAAGAACTTAAGGGCGGATTTTGGGTCCCCTTTCAGCTTTTCCAAAACCATAGACACCCAAATGGGTGCCGGCGGCGAATCAAACATGTGGGGACCGTCCTGTTGCAAGAAACTACGCATTGATTCAGAAGCAATGTCATCAAATGAAGATTTAGAGACAAATGGGCATCGCATAACACACAGAAAGCTGGTGAACCAAATCATAGGGCGAGCAAAAATTGAATTTTTAGAGGAGGGGAATGAAGGAGTGGAGAAAAGGGTAAAAGGGTTTTGAAGGGATGAGGAATAGCAGGAGCTTACTCGCAGTGAGGCCTTGCCGCTGATGCTGCGCGCAAAAAGCAACATTTGAGTGAAAACAACGTGAACTGGATTTTCACCCTTCGTATTGGGATTGATGTTGAAAAAATAAGAAGGGTTTCATTGCTAGAAGTACGAATGGAATATCGCTACTAGGGTTTATGGAAGATACGGTCATTCGTTCTGTTCGTTAAGTTTCATTGTCAATTTTAATTGACTTTTTTTTTCTAAAAAATAAACGTGTGAAATTAACTTTGGAGTAATCTCTGTTTTAATACTTTAAATTGTGAGACTATGTTAGCAGTTTTTGGAATTAAAAGATGGCAGATAAATATTCAAAATAAAATTATTGAGATTTAATTTTTGATATATATAACTATTGTCATTCTAAATTACTACAAGTGCTGTTAATAATGGAGTATAAATCAAAAGGCTAACGGAGTTCATAGAAATAATTAATGTAAGTAATGAATTTCAATTTTAAATATTTATTTCATATTTTTAGTTTATGAATTTAAATAATGATAAAATTAAGTTTTTTTTAATAATATCCAAATTAAGCTATATTATAAAACGCAAACAAAAAAAATGAGATGTGACAAAGATGAAAAATAAAGGAATTTTTGAAAAAAAAATTGTAGTTTCACACTCACCTTTCTATTTTAATGTTTTATACAATTTTTAAGAATCATAACTTAATGTATGTTAAACTATCTAACTCAAAAAATATTGGTTGGAAGTCTCACATAGACTAGAAATAAAAATCAATTCATAGTATATAAATGAGTGTAAATCTCACTTTATAAGTCAATTTTGTGGGATTGAGTTAGGTTTAAAGTTATCTTCTAACAATATTAATTATCTTTAAATGAAAAGAAATAAATAATTTGTCAACATGAAATGTATTTTTTTTAATATTTGATATTTTTAATTATTTTGATGTAACTAATGATAAGAGATGATATACTTTAGTTTAATATTATATCTATGTTATAATTTGTGTGTTAAAATATTATAAGTGACTAATTGAATATTTTTTATATTAAATATGTTAAGTAGATAGATTATTTAGAAATATGATAATTAATTGAAGTTTTGGAAGGTGAGGTGTTTTGTTGATTATGAGGAAAAGTTAAAGAAGAAAAACGAGGAGCTCGAAGACTTTGGAGAAGAAAGACTACAAGAGTTTGGAGAAGTTGTATAAGTGTTAACAGTTGGTTCTCTCCTAGCATATTAGTGGTGGTTTTTATAAGGTATTGAGGTAGGCCGAGTTTCCTTTCCAAATACCTTCTAAAGATGAGTGTTTGCTGCCAATGATGGTGATAACAACACCACTCTTGTTGAAGATGTTAACGTCTAAGTTGAGGTTGAGGATGGTTCTGATAAGGCAGTCAAGATGTTGTCTCATACAATTGTCGACTCCAACCCCTTGATGAAGAAGCTGAAGAGAATGACCCTATAAATGAATCATACACTAGTTATAGTGTTCTCTTCTTTTTTTTAGAAGTCAAAATATATTCACCCTTTTTAATAAAAGTTTGGCTTTGTTCAGTACTTGAATCTTCCTCTTGTCATCATAACTTGTATTATTTTCCATTTTGCAAATGTCGAAGCTGACATGTGTAGGACTTAACATAAATCTACATCATCATAATTCCAATATCTGAACAAAATAATAAGTCTTGATCAAATGAGATCAGCAAAGTAGTTGGTAGAGTACTTTAAATAATACACCAGTATTAAGAGGGATTTTATTAGATAAATGTTCAACTAGGATCGGTAGTGGATAGGAAACCATGAAACACATTCAAATAGGATCAACTAGATTGTTGACAAGGAATTACGAAACACGTTCAATCAGGACTAACTAGGTTGTCATCAGGGAACTACAAAACATGTTCAACCCTGACCGACTAGGTTGTCGAAAGGAAACTACGAAATATGTTCAATTGGGACCTTGCTAGTACGGAACTTCGATGGATTGTAAAAAATACTAAGTTAATAAGAAAGCATAAAATGGTTCAGTAGATGGGTGAAACCTCTCGTTTTATTGATTAAGTGTCTCATTAAAATCTTTTGGCCAAAACCCTCCTAAAGGAAAAAGACCGAGTAAGAAATGAGTACACTATAGGTTACCATGTTTAGCTGAAATAAAATTTCAAGTGTGCTACATTACAGGACCTTTCTTAGAGTGATTTTAGAGATAAACTCTAGTAAGTCTTTCAAAGACACGTATTTAGAGGATTATGAGATGTTTTTCTCCTCTTTGCATGTACTTCTTCCATTATTCATGAGGAGATAAACCTTCATTGTGTTGGAGCATGATGTAGCATATTCAAACTTTCTTGTTGATGGAAGCTCCTTCAAGCAAGTTGATGAAGATCCCTTGATGAAGATGATGAAGGTGTGGAAGCATGAAGAATAGGAGGTTGAGTGGCTTGATGTGTAGGTAAGTGATGCATCCTAGAAAGTGGTTAGGCTAACCTTGAAGGAAAAGGTAGAAGAAGTCTAGAAAAGAGAAACCTCCAAGAGAACTTAGAAAAGCGAGTCTTACAATTTTGGAAAAGTTTCACTAATATTATTCAAGTTCTAAGAAAATACAAGACATGTGCTTCTCCTTT
Source organism: Vigna reflexopilosa (assembly GCA_027742785.1). NCBI lineage: Eukaryota > Viridiplantae > Streptophyta > Magnoliopsida > Fabales > Fabaceae > Vigna > Vigna reflexopilosa. The sequence continues at coordinate 19,770,595 of CM050911.1, forward strand.
CATAGTTAAAAGAGAGAGTTAGAGTACATGTACTTGAAAATAACCTAGAAGCTTCTTTGTCCAAGGGGGGATGAATGAGAGCCTCTAGCCTCTAAATCATCCAATCACATCTTATCTTTCTTTCATCAAATCACATCTTGCCTCTTTTTCGGTCAATCATATGCAAGGGAGTCTTTCTCCAAGTACCTTAAGGCTAAAAACAAGCTTGATCACGTCCCATGCAAGCCTAACTCAAGAAACAAGCTCAAAACTCGTTCAAGACATCATCCTATTAGCTTTGACCATTGTTGAGTGTTTTACCCATAACCTTCTCCACAAAGCTCCAAATGAGATGTTTTTTTTTGTTGGAAACTAGACTAAAAAAGCTTTCCATTAACTATAACAACGTAGCTTTTGGACCTCTTAGCTGGTTGCAATTAAACTTTGAAAATCGTTGACGTGAAAGTAAGTCTAGAAATTACAAGATCTCTTAGCCAAAATCTTGTAAGTGATTGAGCCACATCACACATCTCCATATTAATTATGTTAAATGAAAACATGTATCACATCATTACTAGGGATGGCAATGGGTTGGGCACGGATATTGCCTATCCGCAACCCGACCCGACAAAAAAAATTCACCCGCTACCCGCACGGATACTGACTTAAAAAATATCCGCGGATATCTGCGGACACTCGCAAATATTTAAAAAAATATATTTTTATAAATTATTAAAATAGAATTACAAAAAAATATATAAAATATAATATAAATTAAATTAAATATAAATTTATTTGTTTCGGTTGAATTGGGCTGATGGTCAGTCATCCTTCTTTGCTTTGTTCTCTTTTGATCTTTCATCCTTCCTGAGAATGTCATCTACTCCGATGAGTTGTTGACGTGCAGAAGACACTCTGACGCTCAAGATATAAAAAGGTCTAAATTTTATTAGGATAAAAGAGGAAGATTGTACCTAGACATCAATTGTATATTTATAGAGCTTGTGGCAGGCAAGCCCATTGATTAACCCTTAATGCGCAATCAAATACAATAATCAATAATTAATACCGTATATTTTGTAAAGAGTAATCTCACCTATTAAGTAGTAAGTAGTGGAGTATATTTTTAGGCAATCAAACTCAATAATCAATAATTAATACCGTATATTTTGTAAGAAGTAAGACAATCTAACCGGTTAATTGTCCATAAATGATAATTAATTTCGATCGGTGTACAATTTTAATTAAATTTAACCTTGTAAAATAAAAATTAATGTTAATTTTAATTAAATTTAACTTAATAAAATAAAAATTAAATTTTTATTTTTATTTTTTGCAGGTAGCGGATATCTGCGGGTACGGATAGTATAATACCCGTACCCGACCCGTTTATAAGCGGATATTAAAATACCCGTTATCCACGAGTTTCGAGTAATAAATATTCGCAGGTATCAACTATCCGTCATCACGAATTTTATCCGCAGATATCTACGGACGCAGATTTTTTTGCCATCCCTAATCATTACGTATCTCTTTTAATTATAAAAGTCCAATCCTTCCCAATATTCTCATTCTAAAGTTAAATCCTCATATTAATATAATAAATTACTTACGTAACCCACCATATTATTTATATATATATATATATATATATATATAATTATAATATATACTAACTTACATAATACGCTCATAATCAATATAATATAGTCTTTTATTTTTATATTATAACATAGGTTTAATAACCAATTTTGTTGCCATTTTGATTAACAAATCTTAATTTAGTTGTGTTTTTAATTGGTCATACCTTCCGTTAAATATAAAGAAAGTGAGTTAATGGAATATGATGTGGCAGAATTTAATGATTACGTGTTAAAATATGTTTGTGTGCACGTGTTTGTTAACTAGACTACGATTAGGTTTTTATTAAAAATTGGGATTCTTTAATTTGGGGAAAATTGATTTAGGTCTTGATGGTGGTCAACTCATCCAAAAGCGCGGCAGATGAATCACCCACATCTAAGTCATAATCCAAACAAGACCCCAACGCATTCCTCACAAACCCACGAAACAACCCATTAGTCCCACTCCTGATACTTCTCACAGAGGTAGAACTAATGGGGCTTCTGCTGCTACCACTACACGAAACGGGACCATGAAAAACAGACACGGGACTCTGATCCCTCTTCCACGAAGACCCACCAAACTTGCTCGGAGAATACGAGAAGGAACTGCCCAACTCCTTCAAATCGTCCTCCTCACCGGTAAAGTTCGACGACAACGCCGCGTGTTTCAACGCCGCCGTCGGAGACGAGAACAGGCACGAAAGTCCGCCCATCACAGGCTTCTACGCCGTCGACGGAGGAGCCGTCTAACCGCCGGCGACAAAGATCGCGACCCTAATTCGAAGTCGTAGGAAGCGTGAGCGTTGATCTGGCAAGGGTGAGGCGTGGAACACACGCTGCTCGGCGGACTCGCGTACAAGGCTATAGTTGAAACACGAAAAATTCAATCCCAAGCACAGAAACAAATGGTAAAGTCACAATTTTTTAAGTACCCTTTGGGAAATCTAAGAAAAAAAGAATATGAGGATAATTAGAATTTTCTGGCGATGCCAATTTCAAAAAATAAAGAACCCAAGACTCATACAGAGGAAACATCTTTCCCTATGTCTGTACAGAGAGGGAAAAAAAAGAATTGCAAATGGAAATTGCTCGATTGAAGAATACAGGAATTTAAAAACTTTTTCTTTGTATTGGGATGGTTGTTGCTTATATACAGAACGAAGGGTGGAGAAAAGAACCCTAAATAGATAAGAATTTACAAGCGATAACCCTGGAATTGAAGGTGAGAGAGTCAAATACGTTTTGAAATGGAAGGAGGAGAGAGAGAGAGAGATAAAGAGAGAGCTGTTGTTCTTGGAAGAAGATTTTCGCAGAATCTAACCTCTGAGTTTGTTTATGTGAGGGGAATGGCCCAGAAGAAGCTATGGAAGAGAAAGGTGAAATGATGGTTGTGTCCTCAAGCAATTTTTCCCAAATGTTCCAACTCACAATGCACACAGTCATGTTTTTTGACACGTAATCATTAAGTTCTGCCACGTCTTTAAATCCTTATGACCCCACATTCAAGAAATCCTAACATTTTCTCTCTTCAGACTCCTGGAATGTAGCTATCCCCTTCTCTTTATTTTCTTTACTCTACACTCCCTTTCACCAACCTCTTTTATCTTTTTTCTACTACATAGATAATACCCATGGTTTTATTCACACATTCTCACACATATACAACCCCACTTTCCCTTTCATGTTCACGCATAATAAAACTCCTACAACTCCAACTTCTTCTCGTTTTTTTCTCTCTCTCTCTCTCTAACTCTCCCATTCTGTACAAAGCAACCCTCTCTTCTCACTCTTTGTTTATAAGTTGCACTTCCTCTCTTACTAGACTTTGCATGAAACCACAAGTTCCAACCTTATTACTTCTCCTTCCCGTAGCCATATATTAGCAACCATTTCACAAACTCTTTTCAAGATGAAAACACCCTTTCTTCATATCAACTAGTTTTCTTTTATATTTCCCCTCCTTTCACTCACGAAAACTTCACCCATTCACTCTAAACTTTCCTCTACTAAGATGAAGATTTCTTCTATCCTCCACTTAACCAACCACTCCCTATTCTATAAAAACTAAAGTAACAATTTCTCTCCCATCTATTCTTTCCACTACTACAATGCCCATACAACACGCCCCTCATCCTCTTATTCTTCCTTCAACCCATACAAAACACACACCTACCTCTTTCTTCATATAACTCCTGTGCTCCCCCTTGGCTTATTTTCTCTCTTGTCTCTCTCTTCTTTAAGCATTAAACCTCTCACTGAAACTCAACTCCCCATGCAACAAATATAACTCTCCCACCATTTACGTAGACTAGCATTACCCTCCCTTGTTATCTCTCTTTTCCATATCGAACGCCCTTACTGCACTATTAAACTACTATAATAACACTTCCTTTGCCTTATCTTTCTATCAACCTTCAACACAACAAAACTAAGGGAAACCTAGAATACCAAACTCTCCCTCACGGACCAATAACGTAATAAGCCCCCTTACGTCTCTCCAACACTACCGTTTCCTTATTCTCACCAATTCAACCACATGTGAGAGCCACCCCCTCTATCCCAACCTTTCACTCTTTTCTCCCTTCCTTTAACGCACACACCCACACCCTTCTACTTTGTCAAGGGTCATCCTCTTCATACGTACCTCTAGGTCTTCACCGGTTCTTCATTCTATTATCTCTTCTTTTATTTACAACGCGGAAACTCTCCTAAGTCCCCTCAACTCTTCTAAGTCCTTCTTCTCTTCCTTTCACCAACCCTAGAACCCATGGAACTTGTAACAGTACTGATACCAACATTACTGAAGTTGACAGAATAGCAATGATAATAAAACCTGCATTCCACAGAAAAATTTAGAGCAACAGAGTAATGTTCTGAATAGAAGTATTATTTAAGCTTCTAGAAGGAGTAAAAGAGACGGTTTAGGGATAAGATTCCCTTTAAAGTCGGAGCAAAATACATGTCTCAAAAGAAACCACTAGAGAATGCACAAAAAGAAATGTAGAATGTAGAAGAGCCACAAAATTCCACATCCTATTTCAGAATGAAATCACGTCATTTTATATTCTCCTTCCTCTGACGTTTTCCTCTATGCATTTTTCTTTCTTCCTCTCTGTTTGACAATATGTCGTTCGGTGCAAAGGTTTTTGCCGTTCTTGCAATAGTCATCTGTCGTTTGGCGCAGAATATCCCTTCTTTCCTCTCTGCTTGATAATATGTCGTTCGGTATCAAGGTCCTTTGTTGTTCAGTGCAACAGTCCTCTACCGTTCAGTGCAGAATTCCGCTTTCTTCCTCTCTGCTTGACACTATGTCGTTTAACGGTCATCTGTCGTTCGGTGTTTGACACTACGTCGTTCGGTGCAACATCAGACACGCGGCCACTGTGTGCAACCGAACGGTCATGCCCTGCTACATGTGTTAAAATTCCACCCCCATTAAGACCAACCTTGCCCTCAAGGTTGAAGTCAGGAAAAACTTGTTGTAGGGTGAATTGATCCTCCCAAGTAGCATGATCACTATCTAGTCTTTCCCACTGAACCAAATGCTGTGGAACTTGGTGTAAGCCGCATAATATGACCCTGGATTGCAAAATCTCAGCAGGTTGAATAACAGGTTGTAAGTGAAACATCACAAATAGCAAGCGTTGTATAGAGACTTCATCGTTGGACGAAGTATGCTTAAGTTCACGGTATCGTTTATTCAAGTAAAAGCTTCTTTTGGTTTTGCCTCTTTTTAGACAAATAGCGTTTAGCTTGTTTGAGCTATCTTTTTATATTTTAACATTAAATGTCTTTTAATGTGTTTTATCAGAGAAATTATCTTGATTGTTTTGTTTTTAAAAGTTATGTTGAATACCTCTTTCAGGTATGATAAGCATCAAGTGTTTCTCATCAATTCGCTTAGACACTTTAGGCACACTAGTGTTTAGCCATATGTCTAGGTGTTTTAACCTAGATGTTTTTCTATTTCCTAAGATCCTAAGTGTTTTGCTAAGCTTTTTTAAGTTGTGGATTCTAGTTCTAAATTTTTGTGTAGGTTTTCTATATCTGGGTTATCAGGTTCTAGATCCTGTGTTTTCACCCTAAGTTGTTGGTTGTAGGTTTTCTATATTAAGAATTCAAATTCTAAATCTTATGTTGTTTCCTATTAGAGTCTTGAGTTATCTTATTGTTCTTCTTTCCTCCTAAGTTTCTTGGCCTGGTTTGATCTTTTTGTGAATTTTTGTAATTGACTTTCTCCTAGGCGGTCATTCACATCTTTTCTTCTTTTGTGTTTTTTCCTTAGTGTTTTAAACATGTATCTCTTGTGAGGTTATGATTCTAGTTTATTGTTTTCTAGCCTAATGTTTTTCTATCTTAGATTAAGGTTTTCTAGCCTGGCATTTTTTTTTTTGGTGTTTTTCTAACTCAAGGTTGATTTTTTAATCTAGGATGTTTCTACTTTAGTGTTTGATGTTTGTTTCCTATCTGAAGTTGGTCTTGGATTTTTATCCTAGTGTTTGGTGTCTATTTTTTGTCTTTAAGGTTGGTCTCCTAATTTAGGGTTTTCTAACTTATTGTTTGGTGTTTTTGAACTAACTGGTTTGCTTAAGTGTATTCCTAGCTTAGAGTTAGTTTTCCATACACAAAGACTTCTTCGTTTCATGTTATTTAGTTAAACTTCAAAATCACTGCTACACGAGCTTGTCTTGTAATGAGCTTGTCGTACCCTGACACATGGTTCTTGTAGACACCATAAACGTTCTCTTCATAAAGTATATGTCAGCCCTACGGTGGGCGCTAATTATTCTTACAAAGCCGAATATACCTTGCAAATATTCTAACTCCACTCCAAACATGCTTTTAGCTTTAACTTCACACCTTCAAGCTGAGATATCCTAGGTCATTCTTCCTCTTGATAGAATGAAGGTGTGATTGCAAAAAATACTCTAACGCTCAAGTTAACCAAGTATGTCAAATGGTAATAAATATAGTAGTAATGAATGTAATTAATATACCTCATGTATTATGCTATTTATATTGTGTTTATGGGCCTTTACATGGATGAGCTTGATCCACGTAGTTAATTACCTTGATTAATCTTTAGGTTATCATTATGCTAATCATGCCTCAAGTGTAATCTTAACTTAGTCAATATTTGCCATATAGGTTGACCCAACTGATATGATGTTTATCAAGCTGTCATGGTGTCGCCAAGGCATATTACATGTCCTTTCAACATGTGGGCCAAACACATCTAGGCTTAGGTGGTCAAGATGTTCTCTAGCGTACGTAGTACAATTTTAGGTTTAATTAGTTATTTGATCTCTAGTTTCGTAAAAAAAAAGGGAAGTTGGTCATCTAGTGTTTAGTCTCAATTGGTCTCGATTTGTGAAAAGTTGATGTTGTTAGGTCATTTTCATTAGTATTGTACAAACATTGTTAAAGACAACGTCACGTGTCAATTTGCAATTTTTTTTACTTTTTAATTTTTTCTTTTTTTTAATATTTTTTTTTGGAAAATTTATTTTTTCACATTTCATATCAAAATTGTATCATGCGACATTATTAGTGTGATGTAACAGTAGTAATGTTACAAGACACTGCATGTGACAAAATCTCAATTTAATCGTTATATTTATTTTTTTAATTAAAATTAATTATAATTATTTTTTAAATTGGGCAATGTTAAATAAATTTTTATTTATCTTGTTCAACTAATAATTATATATGTAAATATTCATATGTCTAAATTTTTATCTATATTAATAAATTTAATAATTTTTATATACTTTAACTATTTTAACCAAAATTTGTTTTCATATAATAGTTTTTATATACTTGAATTTTAATAAAAATTTATTTGAAAGTAATTTATTTAAATGGAATCACAAATTAAGGTTAGTTTAAAAATATTTAATAAAAAATTATTTTAATAAAGATAGCAATATAAAATTTATACAAAAAAAATTATTTTAATTTTCAAATAACGGTATTGTTCCATTTTAATAAAATCTAATAAACTTTGTCATGTAACACTGATATATCAGTCTACTGTAATGTCATATTGATAGTGTCACATGATACAACTTTGATATAACATGCAAATATTTTTTTCAAATAAATGAAAATCAAATTTTAAAAAATAATAAAAAGAATAATAAAAAAAACAACAAATTGACATGTAATAGGATTTTTAATACTGTTTATACAATATTAAAGACAAGGATCTAACTACATTAGTTTTTTTGTACAAATCAAGATCAAATTCAAACTAAAAAATCTTGAAAGAACAACTTGAAATTTTTTGGAACAAAAGAGATACTTAATAACTAATTAAACCAAAATTTTATCATATTTGTAAATGTTTAATCCATTTGAAAACGTTTAAATTTATAATTTAAAGATATGGACAACATGCTATAAATATAATTTTTGATAATGATAAATTTAGGGTTAAACGGGTCGTTATCAGAATTGATATCATAACCTAAATAAAATGTATAGTTTTTATTAAATTAGTTATAATTATAATCAATTTTGAAAAGTATACTTTTTATGTGGGTTTCACTTATATATTTTCTATCATATTACTAATTTTTAAAATGGTAATTATTATAAAAAATGTATTTATTTTATTAAGAGATGTGTAAATCTATTATGTCATACGTTGTGTATTTACTGAAAGTTAAATATCACAAATATATTTAATTATTTGAGTTTTTAGGAAATATGTTATACACATATATAATCGATTAAGATAATAAATAATATTAAATGTTTTTAATTTTACCCAAATGACTTGACCATTTTTCTCTTACACTTCTACAACTTTTCTTCTAATTCATTACACTTCAACAAAATATTTATTTTTACTCATTTTTCCATCTCTTTTTTTGTTTTGTTCTTCTATTCTTTAGGTTCCTTTTCTATATACTAAACATGACACTATTAAATTGATTTCTGGTTACTATCCAATTTTATTTCTCATAACGTCCATTAATGTTGATGCCACATGATATAAGCTAGAATTTTAAATTTTCGTTAGTGAGGAGTAACATAATATAATATGTTTTCTATACATGAATAATCGTTCAAGTAGCTCAACAACTCATGATAACTACATTTATGCACCCAAATATAATCGTGTAAGTTTTCCTTATTTTAGCTTGTAAGTACTTCGCACTTACCATTTTTAATGCAGTATGCACTTTTATTCAACAAAAAAAGCACTAGTACGCACTTTCACGTAAATGAAAATACTTAAACGTGTCCACAAGCTTATCTTTTCCTGAAATATAAAAATTGAACTCACTCTCTCTCGCACAGTCACAAAATTGAATCTAATTTTGTTTGTAGTTGGAGAAAGTTAAGTTTAGGTAACTCCCATATAACTAACGTTGCTTTTTAAATTTCAAGTGTGGCATTGCTGTTGATATAAGAAAGTAGTATGCGTATGGAAAATTATGAAGCTATATAATTCTTCATTATTAAATAAAAAGAACAATAATGCATATATACTTTATTTGGATTGGAGATAAATTTGAAGGAGTGTAGAAGAAAGAAAATGTATGTGTTCTTACATGAGATATATTCTAGAAAGATCTCATGAGAAGCACTCCTCAACATTCTTCCTTTAATCTAAGATGATCTTTTCCAAGCATAAAGGCAATGTGTCACATAAAAATGTCTTTAATGTCACAGTAGAAAAGATGTCTTCAATGTCACAATAGGAAAGATGTCTTCAATGTCATAGTAGGAATGATGTTTACAAAAACATTTTGATACTCAAGTTAGGTACATGCTTAAAATAGTAATAAATGTTAGAATTAATACATTATAGTAGTTTCATGGGCTTTTACCTAGTTGGGCCTAGATTACCTAGGCAGTTACCTCTCTTAAGTTAATTAGGATTTTGCTAATCCATTTTATATCTTAATCTCCCTTTTAGTCATACTTGATCCTTATTTATGCCTTTAACTAATGCTACTACTACGATCGAGATCATCTCAGTCACATACGATATACTCCAAATATGAGAGTCTTATTTTGTAGAGAAAATTTGTATTCTATGGCTATGTTGACCTTTATCCACAAGTATAATAGCCTCCCAATCTTGAGAAGCATAATGGCGAAGAAACTTGATGGACAAGTCTAGGGTGTGTTAAAACAAGTTGTTTCTTAAGAAGAGCAACAATCTGTCATTACGATCATTAAATATGATGAGATCTAACAATTGATGATGAAGTAGGGTGTATCATTTGACATTTGTGTGTATCAACACTATTGAAGGGCGAGATATTGCAGTCAAAAGTGTTGCATTGTTTCTCTCTTTTAGGTTTATCTTTGTCCAACACTCCCTGTAAGGCTGAGAAGGAACAAAGGTATGGGAAGAGGGTTAAGTCTTCTATTAGTGCGTCATGTCATAATGGGGATGCCGATGTGGAGAATCGAGGTGATTATGCCCTAGAGTGGGCTGAAAATGAGTTGCCCTTCAAAGAGGGTATGAGTAGGTAGATTCTTGAGTAAAAATTGTTGGAGCAATCAGTACCATTATAGAGTTGCGCAGCGGAATAAAAGTTTAGATAGCGGAAAACGTGTTCGGTCACAACTCGTATTAAGATGGTTCGTTTTATAAAATTAATTTTCTTAGAGAAAATTTATTGAACAATTGATATGTGTAAAAAGTAAAGAGCTTAGGGAGTAGAAAAAATTCAACACATAATTTTTATACTGGTTCGATTCAAAAGAATTTGCGTCCAGTTGTTAATCACTATAAAAAGTGATTAATGCTTTCACTAAAAATAGTTCAACAAATTACAATAGAGTGAAAGAAAATATAATGAGAAAACCTTCCTTCGACGAACGAACTGGAAGGGTGCTTCCTTCGACCAACGAACCGGAAGCAAGAAATCTGCACTTTCCTTCGACCAACGAACTGGATCAGTGCAGAAACAATCTTCCTTCAACCAACGAACTAGAAGACTACAACGTTGCCAACTCGATGAGAACCGCTCTGACCTTTGACTCACAAAGCACGAGCTTCTCCTATTCACGAGACCAGGAAATGCACTTGAACTAGCTTTTTGGAACTTCCTCAGACAAACTGTATTCTCAAAAAGCTCAAAGTTACTCTCTAAGGGTTTAAGACAACTATATATAGCCAACTGGTCTGAAACTGAAAAGACATCTTACAACTACCAATGATAATAGATTATTGTAAGTTATAATCGATTATTCAAGTCCGTTAGGGGTGTTTTAAAAGAGTGATAATCGATTATACAAAGGCATAATCAATTATTCCAGAAACTTGGGCAGTTCTCATCAGGACCAGTGATAATCGATTATTTGAAGTAATAATCGATTATTCCAGAGCAAATTGGTTTTTCAAGAAAGCTAGGATAATCGATTATAGCTTCACATAATCGATTAAATGCGTGACTTAACTAAGGATACAAGATTTTCTAAGTTTTACATATTCAAGGTCTTTCCTAATACATTTATATTCTACAAAGTGCTTTTAAGACAATAATAACAGCTTCTTCAAGTCTATCTTCTTGAAACATCAACAAAATCATTTATCTTCAAATTTACCAATGCTCCTCATTGCTAACAATATGATCTTTTACTACTCGATCCTTCTAAGTTAGCATATATACACTTGGAGGTCATGCGGAGTATGATATCATTTTGGTCTAAAGGGCTTACTTCATTGACAATGTATGTCGTGGATGCGAGGGTAATTATCTGAATTTTTTTTTATGTATGTGACATTATTCACCAAGTTACATGTTTGCCTTCCTTTTGATGAACTGACCAAGGGAGTCTTGCACGTTTTGAATGTAGCCCCTACCCAATTGTATCCTAACATTTGGGCTATCCTTCAAGCCTTTTGTATCATATGCATGGTCCTAAAGTTAAAGCCCTCACCCAAGTCTTTCTTTATTATTACATTACACGACTTAGCGACCTAGTTAATTAGTTATCTTTAGTTGGCCAAGTTAGGTCCTTTTTTTCCCCCTACTCGTCGTCCTTTAAAAACTTCAAAATGGGGTTTTTTAGAATCATAGTGAATTTGGTTAGGCGTAATTATTTCTATGATAATAAGAGGCCAAAATTTCCATTTTATTGGACTCGAGATCCTATTAGGTACCATGATTGGCCAAGAGGTATGATGAATGACAATGATATGAGAATTTTGGAGATCCTTGATCAAATTTCTTTTTAGCTTCCTACTAAGAAAATTATTAAAGTCCTTGTGTTGAGGTACCCTCAGACGAATATGTTTGGTATGTTTCCTTTTACCGCAAGCTAAGATCGATTTTTATCTGATCTAAGTATTTATTTATATATGCAGGCATGGCACAATTGGAAGCTAAGTTAGGCAAGAAGAACATGTTCAAGGAGCTGAGGCGCAAGGTGATGACCGAGAGTAAGAAAAACATGTTCAACGTTTCTTTAAGGTTGAGGATAAGGAGAAGAGTTCCAATAAAGCTTCAAAAGAGATGTCCTCGACTTTCCCTAAAGAGAAATGTGTCCATGAAGAGATGGCGCACAAGTTATTGGAGTTGTATTATCTAATTAAACCCTCTAAGTTATCTTATAAGAGAATTGGACGTAGCTCAATTGAGTGAACCAATATAAAACATTTGTGTGTTAAGCTTTAATTTATAAGCTATCATACTATCCGAAAAGCAAATCATCACTATACACGTCTGCAACTCGCATCACCTATGCTAAGATTCATTTTTTCCTAAATACTAATAGCGTGATCTAAAATCAAAACTATAAATGTGCTCATTAGAAAGCGTTTATAAAGTAGGTTTCAACTTTCTCATGAGGATCATCCAAATCATGATCAATATATATCAACCTCAGAAAGATTTAGAGAAACACCACTCAACGCCCCCCTCCCCCCCCCTCTCCTTTCTAGTGTTTCCGCAACTTCACTAAGAGGAACTTGACGTCGTGGAGCATAACAAATGAAGTTGAAGATGTTTATCAAAATGGATATTAGGATGGCAGAGGTAACCACAATTGATGAGGGAATGGTAGGGTTTGGTCAAGGACCTACTCAAGCGGACATTGTGGAGCATAAAGAATGAAGTTGGAGATGTTTATCATAATGGATATTAGGATGGCAAAGGTAATCACAATTGATGAGGGAATGGTAGGGTTTGGTCATGGACCTACTCGAGCGGACGAACTAGGTTGAATAGACAAACACTCTAGTTGAGGATTGGCCTTGGCTAGTGGGCCTTCACTATCCTCTGCGTCCTTTCTTTTCTTTGTTGGGCTCGGTTGAGCGTCAAACTCAAGCTAATGGAAAAGCTTCTATTCAGGCACGACTAACTCGATAGTCAAACTTCTTTCTCTTAATTTTTGTAAAATAGCAAAGGTTAGAGCAATCAAGATAAAATTAATAAGAAAGGAACACTAGTAAATAAGAGGTTACCCAAGAATAAGGCAATAGGATTCTTGGTGAAGGGAAAGCAGAGGAGAGCCTTACTACTAATCGATCAAGGTAGTTATTTCAAGACAATTATATCTCTCCTATCCTTAGTAGAAAGGTAGTGCTCGACCCTTAACTTAAGCTTAATCGGCCTTTACCAGTAAAGCATAAACCTTGGTGTATGGTTAGAGTAAAAGAAAATACATGTGTCCTTTATAGGATTGATTATACACATTAATCAAAGACCCATATTGAACACATTTAAGAGAAATATGGCTTACCTCTTGACCATGTTTTAACTAGTAGAATTACATAAATTTATTGGCTATAATTGTTATGCCTAAGTGCTCCCATATAATTTGAAAAGCTTTTAAGAAAGCCTAGGTATTTGGATCAAGTTGGTTGGGTCCCATATTCGTCATAGAAAGAATATGACACTCAAACTCAAATAAGGGAAAAAAGATACTAAGATCTTTAAACATATATATCATATGCAAAAATGAAGTTGGTATTATCAGGTAAATGATTTTGGAAAACCCTAGTAGAACAACACTCAACCTCTACGTATTCATCTAATTCTTTTGTACATATATTAAAACAAGAAACTAAATCCTCTACTAATGAGGCGAAGAGGAAGTTAGAAGCATAGCTAATGACCTCTCCATGAGCATAGTAATACTCGGGGTCGTTAATAGGAAGAAATTTTGCCTTTCTCCTCTTCCTAGGAAGTTCTTCAGGGACTTATGAGGTTTCCTTAACTTTGCATTTTACCTTGGAAAGGAAAGGGGGAGGAAGAGAGGAAGGTTCTTTTGAAGAATCTTCTCTAAGGAGAGAGTAAGTGTGACTCAAGGAATTATCATCTCCAATGACGATAATCTTTGGCTAAACCAAAGGTTGCCACTCATGGAGAAATCAAAAATGGAAAAAGAAGAGATGAAGATGTACCTAGAAGTGAGAAAGCAGATGAAAAAGAAAGACATGATGTGAGAGCAATGAGAATGTGAAAGGAAACTCGAAAGTAAAGGATGAAGATAAGTAAAGAAAGAAATGAAAGAAAAGATATAAAAAAATAGAAATGTTTAAGAAGAGGTAAAAATGCTTCGCTAATGGAAAAAAAAAGCAAGTATTTCAAGCCTTTTGCCTCCTCCCCTCGGCATTTTATCTTTTCTAAATTTGAAATTCACTTATATGAGATTCCCAAATGTTTTTGCAAAAACCCTAAGGAGTAGTCATGGCTTTAAAAAAACCTTCTTACGGAGGAGAGAGGTAACTTATAAAAGTAATCTAACTATTTGCTAAAAATAACTTATAAATATGTGCATTTAATAATTTGGTTCACTTACAAAAGTTACTGGAATACTTATGTACTTACCCAACCCATTATTATAAAAATAATATATAATTTGTTACAAAGCTTTTAATAATAATAAGATTCATATAATATTTTAGTTTTCTTTTTAGTATATTTTTTTAGATATATGATAATGTTTATGTGATATAAACAAAATCCTTTCGTATTAACATAATTCATTTATCATATATGTTATTATACTACATATATCCACATATCCAAAATGTATATAGATATTATTACATAAAGTACCATCATATGATAATCTCTTTTTTCTCACAAATATTTACTTAAATACTTTTATTGACTTAAACATATTACTCTTTACAAATAAATTTCCTTTTTACGATGATTTAGAACTCAGATCATACAAATCTTATAAATGAATTATTTGACAAAATGTTATTTCATTGTAATTCCGAAATTTCAAATAAGTATATAAATATACTAAATACTAAATAACAATTTATCACTTAATTAGGTGATTTGACTTAGACTGTATCCTAGGAAAGAAAGTATATATAGAAAAATATGAAACCAACTTTAACTATTAATTATTGTATTTTGAAATTTAACTCTGAGGAAGTTTTATGACTGGGTAATTGCAAGCTAAACACCTCTCTTATGATGAATTTGCCGTAACTAATCTTATTAAGTTTGATAGATTTTGCATTACAAGACAGGTAATAATTGCACACAGCAGATTGAACTTAAAAAGAAGTAACAGCACAAGGGATTACATTACATATAGAGTGGAAAGTGGGCCCCAAAAGCCAATGTAGTACAACAACAGGGCAGAGACAGGTCCGGTTCTCACTGCATCTTCTTGTCTTCCAACTCTTTTTCTCTCTCTGCTCATTGAAAGTTGAAAACGTTAGGGAGCACTCTCCCTTTTGCAACTCAAAAGCTTCAAACCCAAAGAAGTACTTGCAAGCTTACGGGACAGATGAACTTTCACTACATTGTGTAAAGATTGCATTTTTGCTCTCACCAGGACGACGCCCCACTTATCCACTATGGTTTACGAAAGGATCCAAAAGCCTCAGGTCTCTCTTCCACCTCTTTCATCCACTTCACCTCTTTTGTTTTTTGCTTGATTTGCATTTTTCACTATTTCTCTCCTACCCGTGTTGTGTTGTATTTGGAAAGTGAGTATCATTTTTTTAGTGTTCTGCACAGTGTGAACTTGTGTTTTGATCTGTTCGTTTTTGGGGTTCTTTGATTTGCCTTTAGCCTTATGGAATCTTGGGTTTGCAGGGTGGTGGGGGATTTTCACCTGGAAAATTGAGGAACATGCTACTAGGCGTGGAGAAGAAGAGGAAAGAAGAGGAAGAGCTTGATTCTACTTTCACCACGAGATCTCAGAATTCGGACATGGATGAATCTGGTACGTATGCTCTTGGTTCTTTATCTTGATCGATGTAATGCCTCCCTCAAGGTTCGATTTTGTAAATCTGAAAGATATGTACTTTCTCAAATTGTAAGATTTTGACTATTATTATTTCTCCATTATCATTGTTGCTTGGTGTTTTAATTTATCTCCCTTAGTTTCGTGAGAAAATTTAGAAGTATACTATGTTTTAAATTATCTAAAAAAAGGAGAAGAGAATGAAGAAAAGGGACCGGAATTTTGTTCACGTACAATGTACTTGCCTACTTGTTATCTCAAATATGGTAACCTACAAGTTAAAGCTTGTAGTGCCTATCTTTCTTTTTGTTTCAACTAAAGATTTGGTTGATTACTTTATACAATGATATTTATAGGCAGTGTCAAATATGTAAGTGTTCGTTAGTGTTATAGAATGAATGATGTTTCCCACACTGGCAGCAGTAGTAAGTTTACTTCTATTTGACATATCTGTTACAGGTGGTAGCAGTTCTGATCATTGTAAAGATGTAGATGTTGTGAGTGTCCTTCCTGAATATTCAACTTCTGCATTAGTTCGCACCGGTAGCATAGAGGCAGTTGGTGATGATCGTTTTGTGAAGGCTAATGCAGCAGTGACTTCAAGGAATAGAATCTTAGAAGACCCTTCTTCAGATTATGATAGTGGGCATGAAAATATGAGCATCTCATCATCAGTGTTTGAATTTCAAAAGGCCGAGCGGTCTACACAGAGAGTGCCGGTGAGGCCATTCTCAAAACCAGCACCATCTAAATGGGATGATGCTCAGAAGTGGATAGCAAGTCCAACATCAAACAGGCCAAAGACAGTGCAGGCTCAAGGGCAAGGTGGGCATGTAGGTCCCCGTAAGGTTGGTAGTCTTGGTTATGGAAGCCGGCAACCTTCAATGAAGGTTGTTGTTGAAGTTCCAGATCAAAGAGAAATTGCTTTAGATGAACCGGATACCAAGCAAATTGATACAAATCAAACTAAGATGGAAAGTGGAGGACAGAAATTTGTGAGTTGGGAGGCTGATCCCTATGCAATTGCAAGTTCTTGTGGTAAATGTTTGATTGTGTTCTGGAATTCATTACCGGAGATATAAACAAACTTTTACTTTATTCAAAATGTATATACATTTGAATTTTCTGCTATTTTTGTCAGACATTATGTTTGATTGCATTTTTCTTCTATTTTTGGTAAAAAGTAGACCTTCATGCTATGAAATCCCTTGTTATTAATTGCTTGAACAGTCTTTCTGTCTGAAAGGGATGTCCTACAACTAGAAGTTGATAATACTATAGACAATTTCATTTGAAGGTGTTAAATAATCTGTGTTTAGTTTTAGTAACTATAGTTCATTTATGGGACTGCTATTTTATGTTTACAGTTAGCCTTAGCCAGCACAATTCGTCTCTTGCCATCCAGAATGCAACAACATTTGTTCCTCCCCCTTCAACTGCTCGGTCTGTATCGATGAGAGATATGGGAACCGAAATGACCCCTATTGCTAGCCAGGAGCCTTCAAGAACAGGTACCCCTGTGAGGGCGACAACACCAATGCGCAGTCCTAACTCTTCACGGCCTTCTACTCCCCCCAGATCATCCCCTGCATCTACTTTAACTGATCTGCATAGTGACAATCTGAATCTCAACAAGAATGAATTGTCCGAAAAGGAGCTACAAATGAAAACCAGGCGTGAAATAATGGTCCTTGGGACACAACTTGGTAAAATGAATATTGCTGCCTGGGCTAGCAAAGAAGAGGAGGATAAGGATGCATCCACTTCCCTCAAAACAAAACCAGAACCGCCTAAGAGTGTTGTTGAAGCACGTGCAGCAGCATGGGAGGAAGCTGAGAAGGCCAAGTATATGGCCAGGTCAGTTTATACTATCATGTAACTTATGCTGCTTTAGGGATGTAAATCCATTGACATACCCAATTTTTTCATCTTTAAATTAAATTTAATAAAGTAAAGGGTGCTGCCTAAAAGCTCTTGCATGACAAGAAGACAATGTGACATCTCTAAGATATAAAAGTAGAAGAATTGAAGTTGCTTCATATTATAGGTTAACCTTTCTAGTATATTGTTCTTTGTCATTTGTCTATTTAATTTTTGCTACAAATAGATCAAGGAATATTTGTCATAGAACAAGCTTCCTATGTTGTGTTTGAAAAAGTCATCATAAATGACTTAGTAATGACAAATCTAGGCAAGAAATGTGAAAAGAAAGGAAGAGATATAGCAGAGGAAATAAATATGGTTACAAAATTGACTTGAACACTATAAACTACAGTTCAGAATTTCAAGGAACTAATTCTTTGATTTGTGTAGATTCCAATCATGTCACTTGGATAGTGATCCAACATAAAAAAGAAAAGATTATCATTCTTGGTGGTGTAAATGCACACCCCTAGAAGATAGTAATTGTTGCCTTACTCCTTTTGACCATGTTTCCATTAATTCAGTTTCCTAACATTTGTTTGAAAGTGATTGCAATTATATATCTATCCCACATGGAATGAAAACCAGGAGACAAATAATAAAAACCAATAGAAAAATTTAGAAACAAAGGAAGTATTTAAGGCAAGAGTATCTGAATTCTTTGACAATGTGTGGAGTTTGTAGCCTATAGGTATGTATTTAATTTTCATGTCAGTTTCTTCTGAAATAATAGCTTAAAAGAACTTGTCTTCCCTCCCTTAGTCATGGATATGTTTGTGACAAGATGAAGAAAGATGAATAAATTTTTTGAATATAATTAACCACATTTTCAAAACATGAGACCAATATTTTATGAGCATCTAAACAATTTCAGAAACACAGTAAGATTATTTTTCGTTGTTACATACTAAAATTCTCTGAAGCAGGAATATGGTGTTAATTACACAGGTTTAGGCGTGAGGAGATGAAAATTCAAGCATGGGAAAATCATCAGAAAGCTAAAACAGAAGCCAAGATGAAAAAAATTGAGGTATACACCTATCATTACTGATTTTGTTGTTTTAATTTAGTTTTTTTGGGGACGATACCAAGAAATATTTTAGACAACGGAAATCTTTGGTATGTAAGTGGCTAAATAATTTCCTTTTAATTGAACAATTCTAGTGATATCATTTATTGTAATAACAATATCTTGAACATAGACCATAAGCTAAACACACACCCCAAAAGAAATGTGAGAATAAAACACTAAATGACCTGTCTCGCTCCATTTCAATCCAAATATCAGTATAGTATAACTAAATTTATCAAACTAAGTTCGAGTACATTACTTCAAGCGATAGAGAGACCCATGTAATTTTCCAACAAAACAAGATAGTCAATTGGATACAAATAGGAATGACAATGAGTCAGATACCGATAATGTTTATTCGCTATTCGACCTTTAACAAAAAAAATAAATCTATCTATTATCTGTCACATATCCATTTAAAAATTACTTGGGCATATCTAAAAACAAATATTTTATAATTTTTAAAATAAAATTATCAAAAATATAAAATATAATATAAATTAAAATTTAATTTTAATTTTAATTTAATTTAACTTAATAAAATATAAATTAATTTGTATTTTTATTATTTTGTGGGTAATTGGTACATGTACCACATCTGATCTATTTATAAACTGCTATTATAATATCTCGAGATGATAAATACTCGTGAATACTAACTATCTGTTGTAAATGTTATTTGTGGATACCGACCGACACGGGTAATTTTGTCATCTGTAGAGGTAAAGAGTTAAATGGGAGGGTTCCTAACAGAATATCCTTACATTCACTGAGAAAACCTAACAAACATTATATAGAATCTAGTTATTCTCCTGTAAACAATAAGTATGCTAACAATCGCAGTTCCTCTTAATTGTCCTTTTGGGCCTTCAGTCATGACCATACCAATGCAGATGAATGTTAAATAGATCTGTATTTTGTTCAAATCTCTGTAAAGATATCCCTTCTAGTATGCTAAGAGAAGATGCCTATGCTTGTTTATTTAGACTGTACATTTTCATTTTAAATTGCGCATTGTGATAACACACCAAATCAAACTTGTAGTAGAAGGCGTTTGAGTTGCACACACTTCAAAGTTTGAACAACTATTATGTGATGGGTTGCTGAATTGAGAGTTTGTTTGCTTGATTGATACATTTGAATAGGAAACGAGATGTTGAAGTAGAAAATGGTAAGCAGTGGTGACCTTTTATTAGATTCTAACATTTTAGCAAACTTTCTCAATAAATGAAGTAGTCATATCATAATGGTACATGGTATTGAAAAACACAAACTTTGATTATTATTACCATAATTATAATCATTGATTGCAGGTAGAAGTTGAGAGAATACGTAGTAAGGCACATGATAAGCTAATGAATAATTTAGCTGCGGCAAGGCATAAAGCTGAGGAAAAACGAGCAGTAGCAGAAGCCAATAGAAATCATCAAGCTGCAAAAACTGAAGAGCAAGCAGATTATATACGAAGAACTGGTCATGTCCCTTCCTCATATTTATCATTTTCTTGCTGCAATTGGTGCTCTTAAAAGAAAAGTCAATCCTTTTCAATGTTTAATTTTTTTGTTCTATAGGCTTGCAATGCCTTTTGCTGCTTACTCCCAATCATGTTAAATATGCCTATTGCATTTTCTCCCTGGTGTAAAACGTTACCTTCTTATGCAGAATAATTGCAATTTGGAAGTGCTATGCTATTTATTCCGTTTATATCTTCTAAAAATTTCTTCTGGGTTTGATAATTATTTGTAGAATTTAGTCTCGATCCAAAATTTGTGAAACTCTATTCAAAACTAGTTTGAATTAGCATCTTCCAAGTAAGCTCGTATTATATATATATATATATATATATATATATATATATATATATATATATATATGGATAATGATATTTTAATAACATTTTTTTTTTGTTATTATATGATTGGTCCAAAATTACTTTACAATCAATAATAATAATCATAAACATTAATATGGATCAATTACAAAATGACATGTAAATAGTGTTAAAATGTTATAAAAAAAAATGTTATCAAAGTATCATTATTCTTAAATTATACGGTGTTTGATAAATTTGGAGTTCAACGAGCCAACTGTTGGCATAACAAGATGGGTCTTGGTATGAATACACACCTAAGGTGGGTCTTGGTATGAATACACACCTAAGGTTTTCACACATATGAAGGATAAAATTTCTTAAAACAATCACTGTCAACTAAAGTATTTTCCTTAAACTTTTTTTTCCTTTTTTGGGTTTTAACGTATAAGAGACAAAAGAATAAAAGGGAAACTGATATCTTTTATTAAACATAAACAGTAAATATTTATACTATATAATTTATAACCAATTTTGAGAAATATATGCTATAAGCAGTAAATATTTATACTACATAATTTATAACCAATTTTGAGAAATATATGCTAAACTAATTAATTAAATAATGCATAAAATCCTCCTAAAAAATAGGATAGCAATATATTTTTATTTAACAGTCTTGACTCTTTTAACCATATGTTGTTTGAGTCACAAAATTTCAATACTCCTTGACTTAGTCAACATACACTAAGTTTTTTCATCCTTGACCGTATCATCTAAAGTTCCTTCACTTTTGGAATTCTCAATCACTTATGGTTTCTCTATCTTTTCAAAAATTGCGTCTAACTCTGAGTTATATGTGTCTTTCACCTTTTCAATATTGTCTTGTTGCTCCGCATTTCCAGCTTCGGGAAGAGTTGTCTTAGGATGCTTTTCTTTCTCTAATTTTTCTGGTTTAATTTGACTTTTACCAACTTTAACACCTACTAGCTTTACTTTCTTGCCATTCAGAGATGTGGTTCTTTTAGGTCCTCCAACATTTGTATGTACTAATTGCAGTTTGTTTGTTGCTCTCCAAGATTTGTCTTTTGGAAAAGGCAACCTGGTTTGTTTTTCATATTGCAAAGTTGCGCATACTAGGTGGTTTCTCTTCCAATTTAGGCAGCCCCTGTACATACATGGTGTCTTCAACCTTGTGCACAACAAACTGCTCTTCATCAATCAAATTCAAGGCAAAGCTCTTGCCTTTCATTTGAACCCTGAATAATTCTTTATTATCTAAATCTTTAATCATGCAAGTTTTATCTTCAAATAGAACTTTATAGCCTTTCTCCAGAAGTTAAATAGAACTTTATAGCCTTTCTCCAGAAGTTGGCCAACACTCAACAAGTTTTGATCAATTTTAGGAACATATAGAACATCAGTAATTAATTTCAAACTTGTGCAACCTTTGATCGCGATGGTTCCTTTGCCCTTCACTGCTATTTTTGCTCCGTTTCCAATTTTGACATTTGTGTTGTAGGATGCATCAAGATCTTTGAATAATTCTTGATCGTAAGTCATGTGGTTCGTGTAACCACTATCAGTTAGCCAACTTTTGTTGATCTTACAGTAGCAAAGCAAGAAACAACAAAAAGTTCTTCTTTTTCACCCTCTTCAACAACAACTTGTACATTCTCTTGTTTTTTTTGACAACTTGCATATTTTCTCCACATGCCCTAATTGTCCACATTTATGGCATTTCACATCTAACCTCCACCAACACTTCATATGTGGATGATTATTTTTCTTACAAAAAGGACATGATGGAAAAACATTAGAGGATTTGTTATCATTTTTGTGGTTGAAACTTCCTGACCTTTTTTTCAACAATTTAGCTGCCAAAGCCCCTCCAATATGACCTTCTTCTTTCATGAGTCTTCTTTGTTCTGGAGCCTGAAGTATAGTCAAAATTTCTGCCAAGGTAATAGTAGAAAGATCTTTTGAGTTCTCTAAGGAAGTCAATGTGGCTTCATATCTTTCTGGAATTGTTACAAGTATTTTTTGAACAATTCGAGAATCAGGAATCTCAGTGCCAAGAAGACGTATTTTGTTTGCAATGCTAAGAAGCTTGTCCGCATAATCTTTGATTGTCTCTGAATCTTTCATCCTTTGCATCTCAAGTTCTCGAACCAGATACAATTGTGAACAAAATTGATTTGGCTTTGTGTAACGCCCCGGCAACTCACAGGGACCGTTGACTGCCCCCACAGACCACCACCAGGCTTTCCAGTGTGCTTTGTCCTCACTCGCACACTTTCTGGGAAAACTTCCCAGAAGGTCACCCATCCCAGAATTACTCCAGGCTAAGCACGCTTAACCATGAAGTTCTTATGAGTCAGGCTACCGAAAAGTAAATGCATTTTGGTGATATGAGTAGCCAAATCAATTCCTTTAAGCTATCCTTCAACCGTATAGTCCCATACCTATACAGTCTCCAGATCCCTCTCATTCCGGTGTATGTTCGATTCATCCATGTACCCCTTCCACCCGAAGCTGCCAGGAGCCGCTCCTTGTCTGTGCCCCCTGCACCATGCTTCTTGCACCGGCGTCACTCCCCGCCCTCGTCTCCGTGCCCGGGTGTCACATGCCCACCAGCTTCCGCTCTGGTTCGTCCTCGAACCACACCGTACTGGGAGAGGCTAGGCTCTGATACCATCTGTAACGCCCCGGCAACTCACAGGGACCGTTGACTGCCCCCACAGACCACCACCAGGCTTTCCAGTGTGCTTTGTCCTCACTCGCACACTTTCTGGGAAAACTTCCCAAAAGGTCACCCATCCCAGAATTACTCCAGGCTAAGCACGCTTAACCATGAAGTTCTTATGAGTCAGGCTACCGAAAAGTAAATGCATTTTGGTGATATGAGTAGCCAAATCAATTCCTTTAAGCTATCCTTCAACCGTATAGTCCCATACCTATACAGTCTCCAGATCCCTCTCATTCCGGTGTATGTTCGATTCATCCATGTACCCCTTCCACCCGAAGCTGCCAGGAGCCGCTCCTTGTCTGTGCCCCCTGCACCATGCTTCTTGCACCGGCGTCACTCCCCGCCCTCGTCTCCGTGCCCGGGTGTCACACTTTGGACTTTCGAAGCCTGCTTTCTTTGTGATTTTTCATTTGAGCAATCGTAGGATTATCTGGCAAGGGAGCCACTTCGTAGTCTTGTTCTACCGCTTCCCATACATCGTTAGCATCTAGATATGCTTCCATTTTGACAGCCCACATTTGATAGTTTTGTCCATCAAATACAGGTAAACCGTAGTAAACGAGGTTTGAGATTCCATTTTATGTGTGGTGGCTATTTTGTGGTTGTAGGTGTTTATGGGTTATATCACAGATCCCGTAAGATCCTTTTTGCTCTTGATACCAATTGTTGGGTTTTAACATATAAGAGACAAAAGAATAAAAGGGAAACTGATATCTTTTATTGAGCATAAGCCGTAAATATTTATGCTACATAATTTATAACCAACTTTGAGAAATATATGCTAAACTAATTAATTAAATAATGCATCAAATCCTCCTAAGAAATAGGATAGAAATATATTTTTATTTAACAGCTTTGACTCTTTTAACCATATGTTATTTGAGTCACAAAATTCCAATATCCTTATTATATAGCATGCATGATTTATCCAAAATAGATCCATATTTTTCCGTTGTGCATGTTAAAAATGTGCTTTTTAACCTTCAGTTTCAGAAGCACATTTAGTAGTGTTTTGACAACTATTGATCACTTTTTTCTTTTGTTTTCAACTTGGAATATTTTTCTAAATAAGGAGTTGAGAGAACTGTTGTTACATATTTCTTACCCGTTGAGAGATTTAAAATTTTCAATTTCAAGGGTACATTTGTTCTTGCATGAAAACTAAGATGCTTCAAATGCAATCCATGCAACACTATGTGTCTATTTCTTCTTTAAACATCATCTTGATAGCTAACATAACTTAGCAAGTCTTAGTCATAATGTTTTCTGTTGGAAAACAGGTTGGCTTCGTTTCAACACCAAGAGGAGGGGTGAATTGGTGAGCTTTCAAAATCAGAGTCTTTTAAAATCTTTTTCGCAAAATGTAAACCTTTACAAAGTTTCTTGAATCGCAAGGAATGAAAATTCTAAGTGCAGCGGAATACAAAGTAGACTACGTAAACAGGTAAGTCGACTGAATGTAAAAGTGTAAGGATAGAGAAATCAAACGCAACTTTTTATACTGGTTCGGCCTTAATGCCTACATCCAGTGTCCTTCCACAATCCGGAAGCAAATGCACTATAATGGTCAAGGTTTTTACAATAAGGCTTTTATAGAGACTTCCACGTCAAAAATATAAAACACCACTCTAACCCTCTAACCAAAATATAGGCAACAATACTTACAAAGATCTGCAACAAGATATCCCGTCTTCTACAATCTCTAACCCACTTTAAACAATTCTCAAAGTGTACAGACTCCACGAGTCAACCCCCAACAATCCCAGCAGGATAACAACAACAATCTTTACAAAGATTGATAGAAATCTTGATCAGCAGATGAGCACCACAGTGTACAGAGTATGATCAGCCAGTAAGCACAAAAATCTTTCTCCTTCAAAGAACCTCGTCAAAGATAGATCACCACGGTCTTCTTGATGAGTTCTTGGAGAAAATTCTCAGAGATCACAATTTGTAAATCAAAATGAAAGTGTTAGAATTTCCAAAGTCTTTGCGATCAATTGAGTCACGTCTATTTATAATTTTCTATAAATCAGACGCTCCTGTAGTCGACTATGCTACTAATAAAGTCGACTGTCATCAGACAGTTATAACAGTTAAGTCAAATAGTAGCAGTCAACAACAACCAAATAGATTTTGTAATTAATACAGTTGACTAACATTAAAAACTTTGACCAACAGTTAAAATATAGTCGTTACTGTACACAAGATAATATAATTTCAAATCAAATAACAAACTAAGTCGGATTCACTACGTATGTAGTCGACTTAGGCACTTCAGCACAATTTGAAAATCTTTTCAATGCAAAATCACACATAGCACTACTTTTGAAAATATGTGCAAAGTCACGAGTTTTAATCGACTTGTTTCATAATGAAGTCGACTTAAAACTTGCAGATTTGCCACACATGTGAGTTCATCAAAGTGCATGTAGTTTTCCTTTTCATAAACATATGTAATGCAAACATAAGTGATGTATCAAGTATAAGATCAGTGAATATGCATACATATATCAGAAACCAACGCAAACATGTTCAATAGGATATCATCCACAATGAAGAATAGAACATGCAACACATAACAATACATGTGTTCTTAATAATGTGTTGTCATCATAAAAAACTAGAGTGACTAGAGCACTGTGAGATTAAGGTTAGCTAAACTAGTGTTTCCCTTATCAACAATCTCAACAATCTCCCCCTATTTTGATTATGCATGATTAATAAGCAACCATGTTTGTACACAAACAACTTATAACCAGTCAAGTAATCACTAGGAATCAGAGCTAATATAAGCAATCAGTAGGTACAAGTGATTAAATGATCTTTCCAGTATAGCAGAGCAATTTTCAGTATATCAGAGCAACCAAAAACAGTATCAAGCAAACAATGACATATCAAGAAATAATCAGATTGATCTATCTTTTCAACCATATTAAACACCATATTTCTCCCCCTTTGTGCATTAGCAAAAAAGGTTTGCTTTCAAATATGGATATGCTGATAAACTGAATTACTAGAGATGCATCAGAGAAAATCAACGTAAACGGATTAATCATGCAATGATGCTCCCCCTATCATAGATATTCACATTAGATAGATAAAATCCCCCTAGAATGTAGGCATGTGAAAAATCTATGCAATCAAGTAATGCTCCCCCTATCATTATGCATACAACAAAATCAGATTTAGATGCATAATGCAGTTACACAAATATCAGAGCATATAATCATTTTTTATCAAGATTGTATCAGTGTTATGATTGTAAGCAATTCAATCAAGTAAAGATACAACTATCAACAATCTCACAATATAATCTCATTGCTAAACAGTCATATAAGAACAGAGATATATTGAAGAAAACTGATATAAACATGATCAAACAACTTAATAAACAAATTCCAGTAAATGGAATTTATAACCCCTTGTAGGTGATAAGTCGAATGAACAATTTATCAAGTCGATTCCATTGCTTCTAAGACAGATATGATTCCAGTGGTAAGTTCTAAAACAATGTTTCCTACAAAACCTTTCAGAGTCTTTTGAAGACCAAGCAGTTTAGTATCATAATAATGCAAGAAATTCAACAGATAAGAAGTGAGTATGTAGGACAGTTAATGTAACAGTAAGTATATGCATAATCAACTTCATAATAACACAATTGAATTTAATCAAATATAGTAACATACTCAATATAACATAAATTCTGATTTCATTGATTTACACCATGATTAAAATTAGAAATAAATGATTCTGCAACATCAGATGCAATATTAAAAAATGAAGCATATGAAATGTTTTTCAAAAAAATAGTTTTGAGCAATATGCGATCATTTTGATGCTAAACATGTATAGAATAACAGTATGAACATGTTAAGCAGTTTATTTCAGCAGAAATATACTTACAAACCAATGGAACATTTTTTTTAATCGATTGATTACAATCTGACGATTAAAATCATGTTGAGTGAATGTGTTCAATAACACATATGGGATTATTACAGCAATAATCCTGCATAACACAACTTTTCTCAACAATATTGAGTGTTAGTCCAGTAAAATATAGTGGTTGTGATGCAATTTGCAATATCAAATAAGTATGAATATGCAATGAAGTATATGACAGTGAAAATAACAGATTTGCATTCATACAACAGATTCAATAACTTGTATCAGATTAAAACAATTGAATGATATCATAGCAAAATAATGCTTGATGTAGTTATGATATCATATGCTATTTCAAAATACTAAAAAATTTAATGTAACAGTATTGAAGCACAAAGTATTATGAATACATGACAATATTTTAGGCAGAGCAAAATAGTATGTATAACGGAATGTGTATTAAAGCTCAAGATAATCATTCAAGCAGTGTATTAGAGTAAATAGTGCTTGATTTTACATGAAAATAATTTTGATACCAAATTCATGTACCAGTACTCATGTATCATGTGCAATGTGTATGTATCAAAGAGTATTATACACAAAGAACAAGGATATATCAAATATAGTGCAGTAGAGAATATGATCCAGTTTAATCAGAGTAGTATCAAAGCACTATGGTTCACAGATACACATATAAAAAGAATGATGGTTTTCAAATCAATTTTGAGCACTATGAACCCTATGATTTGAAACTTGTGCTAAACATATGTATTAGAACATTTTAAAACTTGTTTAGCATCATGGAAATCAGTTGAAAGCAAGTAAGAGCATGTAAGACAAGTGTTTCATACTTTAACAGATTAAATTTTTAAAAAATCTGACAGACTTAATCGACTTTGTAATAAGTGTAATCTATTAAAATTCGCAGACTTTATTTTTAACAGAGTATAAGATTTTAGAACCTGTTTTGATTGCTCCAACACCTGTAAAATCACTTTCTCAACATTTCAACATGTTAGTATCATAATAAAATTGATATTTGCAGTAAATGAATGTCAATATGTATGATTTATGAATGATATAACTTGATCAATTTATGTGTCAGATTATGAAAACTGCAGTTTTAATTACTTAATCAACTTTGAAATCTGCTTAATCCATTAAAATTCGCAGAAACCATCATTTTGCATATTTTCACACTATCTCTTCATATCAAGCAACAAGCACACATCACATACATCAAAATGATTATGTAGAACACAAATGACACATTACATCAAATTTATAGCTTGTTACCACTTTTGATGACTCTCAAGATGACATGATCACTTTAAGTGTGAGATTTGCTTTATGCATCATCTTGAGTCCAGTCCTTTTCCATTCCTTTCAATCTCCTGCAAAACAGTTTAAGGGTTTTGATGCAGGTACCCATTTGAATTTGGGTCCTTTCATGTTAGAAGATTTTAATGATTCCTTAGGAATCCATTTAAACTTTCCTTTAGGAACTTTAGAATTTTTGTAATAACATGAGTTTGATGCATGGCTTAATTGATTGCAGTAAAAACAAACAATTGAAGAGGGTTTGTTTATGTCAATAAACCTTCTGGTTCTAAATCTATTACTTTTACCAGCATACCCAATTCATTCTCTATTCAACATACTCCTTTGTGAACCAAGAAGAGCATCAAGATTTGAACTGCCTAGTGTGACTTTTGATAAAGTTTTCATAAGATATTTAATTCTTTCCAACTATCTTGGACAAATTTCACGCTTTTGATCACAGTTCTTGTTTGCATGCATAGTGTTTAGAGATATATTCTCTAGAGATTCTAGCTTTGATTTCAAACTATCATTTTCATTATCAAGAACCTCTAATCTATCTTCCAGACTCTTGTTTTCCTTTCTAAACTTGATGATTAAGTGTTGCAGTTTCATAGCCTCATCATATAATTCTTGAAAAGCATTAAGTAGTTGATAGTACCTATTTTCGGTGCATTCAGATTCATCACTAATCACGCTGCTTTCAAATGTTACAGATTTTGCCATCAAGCAGAAGTTTGTTTCCTCTTACTTTCTTTCTTTTTCTTTACTGCCATTATCTCCATCATCTTCTTCCTTAACCTCATCATCTGTTGCTACTCTTTCATCACCCAAATTTTGATTCCCAATTAGCTTCTGGAGTGCAGCAATCTCTTGATCCATTTTGTCAAGCCTGGATGTGTAGGTGGAGTGATGATTAACCAGTGTTTTTATTTGCTCGACCATATGTCTTTCAAAGTTAGTCTATGGTCTGTTGGGAGTTGCTCTAGTAGACACTTCCACACTTAATGAATCAGCATCTTGTCCTTTAGTTGGTTGGTGTTCATCTCTGCCTTCATGTTCTTTTTCTAGTCTTTGCTTCAATTTGAGTGAATTTCCTTTTCTTTCACATATAGTACTGGAAGAGGCAACATCTTCCTCTTGTTTTCTAGAGTGCTCTTTATTTCCTGCCAGATTCAAGTTAGTTTCTCTTTTGTAGAACAAGAATTTAGAAAACCTTTTAGCCATAAGTGCAGTTAGTTTTCCTTTTCATAAACATATGTAATGCAAACACAAGTGATGTATCATGTATAAGATCAGTGAATATGCATACATATATCAGAAACCAACACAAACATGTTCAATAGGATATCATCCACAATGAAGAATAGAACATGTAACACATAACAATACATGTGTTATTAATAATGTGTTGTCATCATCAAAAACCAGAGTGACTAGAGCACTGTGAGATTAAGGTTAGCTAAACAGTGCTTCCCTTATCAACAATCTCAACAATTTCAACATAATTGGAGTAAAGAATATAATTGTACAGGTAGACAACCTTTTTAGAGTTGAGATAGCATGAAATACCTTTATCTAGTTCCTCAAGAGATTTTTGTCATTAAGATGTGTTTGTAATATCTTCTTGGCAGATGCAAAGATGAGAATATTCTCTACAATGCAAAATAAGTTCATAAAGATTTTTTGATTAACTTAAAGTAGTGTGTGTATGTATATCGTTTAATGAGAACTTTTCTTATGAGATGAAGTAAAGGAAACACGTGTTGTATCGTCTATCAAATGAAGCACATTATGTCTCATATTATCTTTCCTTTATAAAATTTGCATCTTATATATGAAGTATTTGTTAAAAAAAAAAGTGACTTACAAATAATTGGACTCTTTAGTTCACTGTGGTTAATTTTCATTGATCATTGACAACCTTAAAATAGATGCAAATTGGGCCAAGTACAAATAAAAACTAACAATAAAATATCAACTAACTTAAAATAAAATCTATTTAATCTATCTATATCTTATGTCAATTAAATAAAATAATGATCCTCCTAAATAAATGGAAAATCAAAACTACTTGTTCCTCTTTTATATCTATCAAAATCAAACTAAATATTATTAGACCCAAACTAATAAAATAAGATTCAAACAAAATTATTAATAAATCTCCACAATTTAAGTTTATCCTAATAGTGTTTTCATGATTTATGCTTGTTGTTTAATAAAAATTAATCAAAACTTTAGGTTGTGTTAAATCATATTCTAAAAAGTATGCATAAGAATGAAATGACTTCATAATTGCATCAGAGATTCCTTTGTCAATAGATTCAATAAAGATTGTCATTCTAAGTTTTAAAAACTGATAGTTAACCCTCAAATCATTAGTGGTCTACACCTTAGGAAAAAAGAAGTTTATTTTTAGCCATTTTGATAAACATACCAATTGTTAGTTTTAAGGATTGAGTTAAGAGAGAGTCACAACGGGAAACACGCTAATTACTGAGGGTTCTTTATCGATGACCTTATGACCTTCGATAACGTGATGGTGACATAATTTACCGAGGGCTTCTGGTCGTTCGTAATGTCATCGATGGGTTTAAGTCAAAAATTTGGGTTTCGTCCCCAAATTACCAAAAATTTGAGAATTCCCTCTCTCCCCAACACTACTCCGCGCTTGCCCTAAGCCAAAGATCAGAAGGCGTTCTCATGTTGTTGACGCGGAGCTCTGTTCATTGGTGGCTGGTGTTTTGCGGTTTACGTGGGTACGGTTCGTGATGTTTCCGGCAGGGTGGTGGGTCGTGCTAGTTAGTGTTTGTGGCAGTGGTGGTAGGTCATCGATGTTGGCTTGATAACGGCGTTGGGGTGAAGTGGGCTTGTTTAGTTCGTGGGGGTCATGGTCTGCAGAAGCTGGCATCGTCGACCCTTTTGCTTTCGAGGTAAGTTTTGCGTTTTAGAGTTAGGATTTCAAAATTGATTTCTTTTTTCTTGCGTTCATGTTTTTGCAATGAGAAGGTTCCATCTGCGGATAGGTACCTTGTATGGCTTTATTTCCCTTGTAATTGGATCATTCTTATACTTCTCTGAAAGGGTTTTTTATGTTTCTGTTGATTTTACCTTGATTTATGTAGTTCTAAGTTAGATTTGTTCGGTTTAGATTAGGAAATTACATTCCTAAATAAGAGAGGATTGTGGCAGGTTTGTGTTAGAGTTTTGTGATAACTGTTTAAGAACGGAATCAAAAGAGCAATTATGTTGGGTAGTTAATTTTGGTTTAGCAAACAGTTTGGTTCGAAGCCAAAATTATATATAGGTTTCTTTGTTCTGTTTTTTAGAAAATAATGAGAAGTTCTCTAGTTTTCTATATCCTCTACATTCCTTTAGAAGTTATGAGTGAATATGAGAAAGGAAAGGTGTGAATGCATAAAATGAAGTATTACAAGTTTTCAGGTCATAGTATGCCTTGTTTTTTGGGTAGAAATTTCTTGTACTCATTTTCAGGTCAATCTGGAATGAACATTGTAACTAGATCACTCATTCACATGACATGGTTAGTGAAAGTGTGTTGGTTGGATCAAATGGTCAAGGGATATATCTTTCAATGCCTACTTGGGAGTCTTAGAAGGGAAAATGAATTAGTGGAACAATATTGAGTCACCCCTGTAGTTTGTGTCACCCATGTAGTTTGTTTGTTATTGGAGCAGTTGTAGATAGAAATGGTAGGGACGATTTTTACTTTAGTCCTTGTCATGTTGTTGTTTAGTTTCTTCATTTTTGTTCATTTTTTCATGTATGTCCTTGCCACTTCTAATGGTTATAGCAATTGTTTAGTCCTTGATCTTGCACAAGTTTTTTAGCAATATAGAACTTGAATATTGAAGTTGAACATGATTAGAAAAGAACAATTGCATGTTAAAGCCATAAGCAAACCATGTAGTGTATAAATCCAATATGTTGAAATTCTATGCATCATAACAAATTTTTAGTAGGTTAGTATAGGTCAGCACCTTGGGAGATGCATTCATATCAGTGTCTTTTTATCTTGTGCATTCCAAACGCGCTAATTACCGAAAGCTATTTGTCATTACCGAAAGATTTAGACTGTGGGTAAATCCCTTCTTTTTGTAGTTGAATTAAACTAAGAATAATTTTAACAAATTTTCTATATTGAAAACCTTATTAAATCTTTAAATAAATGAATCTAGTTTACAACACGCAATGCAAATAATGAGAATCACAAAAATTTGAATAATAGAAGAGATATAGCGAGAGATATCAGCACAATAATTTTCATGTTGGTTACCCTATACCAAGACCTACATTTGCTTAGCCACACCAACCAAGTTTGTATTACGATTTTAGGGTTTTACAAACACATAACTCAGCAATGAAAGAAAACCATATAAGAAACCAAATCTTGAACCCTACAGTACTTGATTTCACACTTAATATCACCATGTTACGAAGAAAACTTGGAAACATTATCTAGATACCACACATATATTGAAAGTTTGAATTGGAAAGATGAATAATATCACCTAGAACCAATTAAGCACAACAGTAAAAAGTTAAATTACGTGAGAAACTGTTTTCTCTTACAACCACGATAATGATCATTCTTTGCTAAATGAAAGCTCCAAAAAAAAGGTTTAGAACTCAGCAGAGACTCTTTTTCTCTGATGATAAAATTGTTTTCAAAAGAATAGTTTTGGTTTCATGTAATTTGGTTTTAAAACGAAAGAAATATATATAGAAACATATAGAGAGTTTTAATGGACTAAAAGTTCTATAATAGATTAAAACAAAGCCTTCAAAAAAAGCATTAAGAGATTTAATCAATTGAAATTATGTTTGAATATGTTAATATCACATATAAGTAATATTAATTCATTGATTCTTTTCTTAACAGATTAAAACAAAAATATTCACAACACAAATTGAGCTTTAGTGATTTTAGTCCATTATAATTTCAAAGTTTGATCAATTAAAATAGAAAGATTAGAACTCCTCATGGTTTCAAGTGATTTTAATTGAATAAACTGATAAGATTGAAATCTTTCCTGCATTCTTACTAAACCAACCAAGAATATTTTAACAAATATAAAACACATTTTAATCAATAAAAAGAATTGCCTATCACCAAGCAAGTTCTAAAATATCTGGATGTTTCTGCTTTTAACATGAGATCAAATCAAGTGAGAGAAAACATAAAATAATATCCTAATCAATAGAATTTAATCTAAATCACTTTTAAATCTTCACAAATAATTGCAATTCTTCTAGAGTCTTTTAACCAAAGAAATAATTGTTCTTTTCTCGTATGAAGAAAAGTTAGACTAAGGTCATCTTTTGGTGGTTTTTAAGTGGATAATAGATAAAGCTTAAATATGAATAAGTTAAAGGGAAGTTCTACGAGTGTTGTCCATTCGATGGGGAACGAAGAAAAAGAAGAATATAAATATTTTGTATCTTTAGTTTTTCTTGTTTATAAATTTGTTTTCACTCTGATAATTTGTAATATAGATTAAGTAATAAAGTCTGAATTTATTCAATGATTTTTTGTTCATTATAATTTATAATGATAGACAAAGATTATATCTTTCCGATTTAATAAACTATATAATGAAAATCTAGTGATAAAGTTTGAGAATTTATTATCTATTATAGGTTCAAACTTATGTAATGAAATACCCTTTTAAAAATATGTAAATTTAAAAATCTATTGTTTTAATCACCATAAAAGAAGGGTGATATAATGAAATACCTTTTTGAAAATATGTAAATTTAAAATCTATGGTTTTAATCACCATAAAAGAAGAGAGATTGTTAAAGTGTAAAGTCTAACAAATTTCATTTTATTTTTATTAAGTCTATTGCACAAGAAATATAAATTGTGATTTTTTGAAACATTGAATCATGATAGGCGGAAGTGTTTCATCCATTAATAGATGAATAGCATCTTCCATGCATATCTTCATCGTGTAAGTTAACACTTGAAAAACCAACAAAGATGTGTAATTTTAAATATTTTCATGCTACATCTCGAATATTATAAGTGCTTGTTTTATCTATGCAAAGAATGTTCATTTATTTTATCTTACAAATCACTCAATCAACTTTGTCCATGACATTTCCCACCACCCTTTTTATCACCTTCTTTGTTTGATCCCTCGTATGACATGTTTAACTCCTTTAACTGAGCTAAGTCTCATAAGTCATGTTATATATCATCATGTTGCATCAAGAAGTTATGTGCATTTGATGTTGTATGGAAAACATTTAATGCATTTCTACATCTGTTCATGGAGAAACACAACTTGAAGAAGGAGAACTTCTCCAACATGCACAACGTCTAGAAAAGGATTTGTAATAAATTTCTTCTCTTTAACCTCTATATATAAAATATCTATAGAAGAAGAAAGGGAAGACAACAATGATAATTGAAAACCTAAAAGAATATTATTATGCTAATTGCAAATATTTGGTATATATACTTTATAACGATACCATAGTTTGTTAGTAAAACTTTATTATGTTTATTAACAATGTAATTTGAATTTTCAAACAAGTCAATATAAAATCTTTAAGCTTGAATGTTTCTCTTCTCTAACACTTATAACTTATATATATATTATTGAACCTCCTTTAATGATAGAACAAATTTTTTCTAAAACAAGACACACGAAATATTTTTATGATACGTCCATCAACTTAAAATTGCATGTAACTATCTTTATCAAAAGTTGATCATACAAAAGCTTGATGACAATGTGTCCGTCAAGTTAAACATTGTCTTATTGCTGTAACAAAACAGTTGATTTGCAAAATATAAAAAAGAAAAAAATAAAATTCCCTGTTTTCACATTATGCATGTGAATAATATAATTAATTTCAAGTCTGTTGTATATTTTCTTCTAAATTAAATATATGATGTCGTGATTTTTATGTTTTTTTGAAACGGTCAAGAAGACACTCATCCATATAATTAATTTTTACGAAAAAAAATCAAATGAGGAGACCGAGAGGCAATATTTTATTGATAAGAATTAAGCTTGTAGAATGTTTTCTACATCGTCTTAAATTGGTAGGAATCTGCTATGAGTGCATGATTTAGTTAAAAATTTTACTTTGAAAAATAGGTTTTGTGGGTACATAATGTAAATACTAAGTTTATTGATGTTTGAAATGCACACATTAGGTTTATGTGTATCTGAACGATTATTTAATTGTTATAACAAAAGTTAAAAATTATATAAGAATAGGAACAAAAGTTTAAAATTTAATTTTAATTTTTTTTAAGGTTTAATACGTTTCTATTTTTGTTTGTTTAAAGTAGTTTTTAATTTTTTCGGACGTTAAAATAGTCATATTTTTTTTTCAATTTGGTCTTTTTTTAAGGGTATCTAAATCATTAATAACACACTCACATTATCTCATCTTCTTCCCAACACCCTCAACTCTATTGTCGCTGCATCACCGGTCACCAAACTCTCTCTCCCCTCACTACATTGTTGCAATGCACCACCATCTTCTTCCTCGCTTCATTACCCGAGACAACCAACATCTTCTTCAAGCAAGACGTAAATCGTAGATATGCAACCTCACGAGCAACTTACGAAAAATCCTACAACTTAAATTTTAGGATTTTATTGATAATTTTGTTTAAATCTTATTTTATTTGTTTTGGGTCTAGTAATATTTAGTTTGATTTTGATAGAGATAAAATAGGAATATGTAGTTCTGATTTTTCTGTTTATCTAGGTACAAAATTATTTTATGATAGATTAAGCAGATTTTATTTTTAAGATAGTTGATATTTTATTTTTATTCCTGTAATATTGTAAGTATCATGACTATTTATAACCCTTCAATTATCAATTAATAGTAAACTCAATTTTAGGAAAATATCTGAGTGTGTGTAAAGTGAGATTTTCTTAACAGTGGTATCAGAACTTTATGCTTTGAGTACCGAGGGAGAGAAAAAGAAAGAGAGGAGAGAGTCAAACACCGTGAGAGAAAAAGTGAGTGCTTGATTTTTTTTAGAGAGATGACAAAGGTTGTCAATGGTATGAGTGTGCCACAATTGACGAGAAAAATCAATTATGATAATTGGTGCCTACAGATGAAGGCGTTATTGAGATCCTAACGTTTGGGATATGGTGGAAGACGGGTACGTTGAACCTGATGAAGTCGAACATCAGACGGTGGCACAGATAACCACGAAGAAATCACGTGCAAAAGATGGGTCAACATTGTATTTTCTCTACAATGTAGTAGATGAGTTGGGATTCGAAAAAATAACGAATTCCAAATCAGCAAAGGAAGCTTGGGAGATATTGGAGGTTACGTATAAAGGTGACAACTGCGTTAGACAAGTACGAATAAAAGCTCTCATAGAAGAGTTTGAACAGTTGAAGATGGAACCCAAAGAGCATACAAATGAGTACATAACTCGGGTGGAAAAGGTGGCCAACCAACTCAGCAGGAATGGAGAAAAAATTCCATCTAACCGGGTTGTGGGAAAAATTTTGAGATCTCTTACAAAAGATTTCGAAAGTATCGTGTGCACCATCGAAGAATCGAAGGACTTGTTGGTTCTCACAGTGGATGAACTTGTTGGGTCATTAGAAGCCCATGAACAAAGGAGAAGGAGTGTAGATTAAGCAAGTGCTACAACTGTGGCAAGGCTGGCCATATTGCAAAGTATTGCAAGACTAAGACAAAGGGGGAGACTAATCTCCTTATTGAAGATGCAGAAGAACTGTTGTTAGCAAAGAGCTCGGATGTAGTGGACGTGGAGAGCTCAGTCCCAATAATGGATGAAGTGATATCGGTAAATGCATGGTGCGATAAATGTGGAGAAGGAAAACATGGAGAAGGAACTCAAACAAAAAAGATGAAGAGATTCAGCGGATAGGGAGGCTTCTAGATGAAGCTAACAAGATTATGAATAAACAGAGGGTTGAGTTTGAGGACCTGAAGAAGGAAGATGTTGGACCATGCTTGAAATCAAAGACAAATGAGATTTCTACGAACTCGGTATGGTATCTAGATACTGGGGAACGAGAACTTTTTTAATAAACTCACCAAGGTGGAGGCCAAATTTGTGTCTTTCGGAGATGACTCCAAGGTGGCCATGAAAGGGCGTGGAACAATCCGACATATGTAGTAGAATGGACAAGTTGAAGATATTAGGGATGTTTACTATCTTCCCGAGTTGAAGGGTAATATTTTAAGCATGGGTCAGATAATTGAAAAAGGTAATTCAGTTTTTATGAAGGACCAGGTACTGTATTTAAAGGATAAGCATGGTCGTCTAGCAACCCAAACAAAAGCGAAGAAGAACCGGTTGTATGAACTAGAGTTAAAAATCTTGGAGAGAAGGTGCTTGAAGCAAGGTATGACTAGCAAGAGCTTGAATAACTCCAACTCAAATCTGATTGAAAGAAGTAAACCCGGTGCAGGATGATGCACATGGAAAGCCGAATGAAGGAAGGAAGAATTTAAGTTTTGGGGGGAGTTTGTTAGAATAAACTTAAATTTTAGGGTTTTATTGATAATTTTGTTTAAATCTTATTTTATTTGTTTTGGATATAGTACTATTTAGTTTGATTTTGATAGAGATAAAATGGGGATATGTAGTTATGATTTTCTGTTTATCTAAGTACAATATTATTTTATGATATATTAAGCAGATTTTTCTTTTAAGATAGTTGATATTTTATTTTTATTCCTGTAATATTGTAAGTGTCACGACTATTTATAGCCCTTCAATTATCAATGAATAGTAGACTCAATTTTAGGAACATATCTAAGTGTGTGTAAAGTGAGATTTTCTTAACATGGCCAACCATCTAAACCAAACGCGAAGCCACCAAAAGTGCAACTACGAACTACTACAAAAAGCTCTTTTAGTCACCATTTCCTCACACCATCAATAGAAGCCACGAAAAAATCCTAACGATCCATTTCGTGCCTCCTCCACACGAAGCCCCATTGTGGGCTCAAACCTGCAAATCAGAAAGTCACAGACCACAAATTGAAAAATGAAACCCAACATCACCACCATTGCAAATCGAATCAACCACGAAGAGGCATCATGTTCATTCAACCACCGCAGATTCATACAACTGTGAAACCCAGCTCGTGAATAATCATCGTGATCAACCGTGGAAGCATTAAGAACCATGAAACTCTCACATCAGCCACCTACAAACACAAGCCCCAAATCGAACCAGAGAATTTCAAACCAAATCACAACAACGAGAACACAAGCCAAATCACAAACCAAAAAATCCTAATAGCATCACCACCATAGGCAACCATGTTAGAAAAAATGGGCCACATCATTTACTAATAACTCATGTAAGTATTATGTTGTTAATGATTTAAATGTTCTCAGAAAAATATACCAAATTAAACAAAAATTATAAAAATTAGGACAACTTTAAATGTCCAAAAAAGTCAACTATAACTTTAAACAAAACTTACAAAAATAAGAACCAAAATAAAAAATAAGAACCAAAATAAATATTAAACATTTAAATAAATTTTTATATTTTCTTCCATTATGAAAACGACTGTTTCAAAGTAAAATACATGTTTTAAATAGACCAAATCGCATACTAAAATTTGCGATAAATTTAATCAAAGTTTTCAAAATAAATTGATAAATAGAAAATACTTAATACATCAATTTATTTAAAAATCAATAAAATAATTAAAAATAATATATTATAAAACAAGATAAAGAAACAGAGAGAATTCATTAATAATCTTCAAATAAATACTTAATCCAGTATCGTGATAATGTATCATTATGAATCAAGATAATCAATTTGCATTAAATCATATATGAGAGAAAATTCATTAATAAATTTCAAATAAATATCTAATAATTATTATAAATGACATCAATTATCTATAAAGTCATATTAATTATCATAATTGACATTTCAAGATAATAAACTATTGTGTTTTTTTTTTGCTTAAAATTTAAAAAATAAACAGAGTTATGAAATAAGATTTCAACAATAAGCTTATCTCAATAACTAAAAAATCTATTCAAAAGTAAAGTATGATTCACACCACCTATTTATGGAAACAATATTACATAAAAATAGGTATATCGATCACCAAAACGTTGTATAATATATTGAAAATCAACATTATTTACTTCAAGTTATTAGTTTTTTTTATAATATTTTTTTTTGGGTATGACTTCAAAATATATTAATTTTGATATATTGTAATTTATTTCGGCATCTCAGTCTTAAGTTGTATAAGAGTAAAAATTAGGCTTAAATTCTCCATTGGTCCTTATATTT
The DNA here is from genome assembly GCA_027742785.1 of Vigna reflexopilosa. Classification (NCBI taxonomy): domain Eukaryota; kingdom Viridiplantae; phylum Streptophyta; class Magnoliopsida; order Fabales; family Fabaceae; genus Vigna; species Vigna reflexopilosa. The sequence goes on from CM050911.1 coordinate 19,810,472, forward strand.
GTGTGTAAATCTTAGTTTGGTCCTCAAGTTTGATCATCATATTTGTGTGTAAATCTTAGTTCAAAACTTGAGACCGAACTGAGATTTTTCACACAAACATAAGGGTCAAGGGAGGGATTAAGCCTAAAATAAAAAATTCATCCCAGCATCAATTAAAGCCGTTTGAGACAACTTGGTAAAATGTGTGCATTTTTACAAAAATTATGACCCAATTGAGACAGTTCAAAACTTAAAGACCAAACTGAGATTTGCACACAAATATGAGGATCAAACTTGAGGACCAAACTAAGATTTAGACACAAATATGAGGACCAATGGAAGGTTTAAGCCTAAAAGATTTAAGCCTAAAAATTAATAACAGTTTAAGTACGTTTTCTTTTTCAATTTTTCAAAGTAAATTTAAAAACAAAATTATAAATAATGCGAAAGATTTTTGAATTCTAAAACAAATATATATTTTAGATATAATAATTAACTTATCTTAATAAACATTAGTACAGTAACAACGAAAATTTTCTTAACTTTTCCCGAACAAAAACATTTTAAATATCAATTCCAAAATTCCAAACTTCAAAAATACAAACTACAATAAACAAATTAATATAAAAAAATCGAGAGAATTCAAATTCAACATTAACTTCCCTCATTAATTAATGATGATAAAATTAATTAAAATTTGATGGGAATATTTTATCCTTTCCCCTTTGTAATCTAAGTGTTTATATATCCAAGTGCTCGACTAATATAATGTTATGTTACTTTTGGTGTATATGAAAAATAATTCTTTTAATTTTCAATGAAATTTTTGGTGCTATTAATACTATTTATGGTTATGACATGAAAATGCAAACTGAAAGTGAAATTTATTATTCAAACTCAAATATATTATACGATTGGCATTATAGTTTGAATAAGAATAATGTTACTTAGATAATATTATTTTTTATAATATTTGAATATTATATATGTATCATTTTATGATTGGTCTATGATAATGTTTATAATTATTATTATTGATTATAAAATAATTTTAAATCAATGATATATAAATAATGTTTAAATGTTGTTAAAAAAATGTCGTAAAAAAAAAATATAGGCTTAATACCTTAATTGGTCCTCTTATTTGTCTGCTAATCTTATTTTGATCCTCAAATTTTAAATTGTCTCAATTGGGTCATAATTTTTGTAAAAATGCACAAATTTTACCCTAACCGTTAAGTTGTCTCAAAAGGCGTTAATTGATGCTGGGATGATAGGGTAAAATGTGTGCATTTTTACAAAAAATTATGATCTAATTGAGACAATTTAAAACTTGAAAACCAAAATGAAATTAAGATACAAATAAGAGGATCAATATAGATATTAAGCGAAAAATATATATATATATATAAAGAAAGATAGAAAAGATGATGAACCAACAGAAAGAAGGCAAGTGTCCCATTACATTTTTGGTATGAGACATCGAAAAAGAATCATTAACACACAAACAGAGAACAGACACATTAATACGAATTTTTACAAAAATAATAAATAAAAATGTAAACAGAAGCCGAAACCAAACGAGGCTAGGCTCACCCTTACCCTCTCCTCTATGCTCCATATAAGCCCATCACATTCACATACTCAAACCCACTCTCTCTCTCTTTCTCTCTCTAAGCTCTGACCCCAATTTCTGTGGCGGCTCTCTCTCTACTTATTCTCTTCTCAGATTGAGATTTGGATCCATCTTCTTCTCCTTCTTTCTGTCTCTGATTTGATCTTTTCCTTCCTCTTCGTGTATTTTTTCATCCGGTTGGGTTGGGGACTTCAACTTCAACTTCAACGATAGCTATGGTTACCCCACAGCCACAGCTTCAGGTTCAGCCTCAACAGCCCGCACCCTCTTCGCAAGATGAGGCCTTGAAGAGGAACACCGATTGTGTCTACTTCCTTGCATCTCCTTTGACATGCAAAAAGGTTCTTTCTGCCACTTTCGTTTTGTTTTTACAGGAAAGAGGGGGAAAATCCCCTTTTTCCCGCTTTCGGAATTCTCTGCTTTAGGGTTTTCAGATTCGTCTGTTTCTGCAAATAGTTTTTGTGGTTGTTTATTTTCAATGGGGAAATCTAATTTTTTGGAAAAGGGGTTGTGGAAGTCTGTGTATGAATTACCGAATTTTCAAAATTGGGGATAGCGATAGGGAATTTTGTGGATGGAGAGGGTTTTATTTTACTTTTTCTTTTTCGGATTGCGTTTTTTGATGTATAGCTTTTGTGAAACTGTTATTATTGATCGTTGTTTACTAATTTGATCTTTTTTGGCTTTATTTTATTGTATTTTTTCGCCCCTCTCTCTTTTGTTTGATAAGGTGAGGGGAATGAGGGAGAACGGGGTTCTTGAACCCTATTACGATGGGATATAATATTTTTTTTTTAATTTTTTAATTTTCTTTAGTTAGGTCAATCGTGTGGATCCCGCTGAAAAAAATAAGGTTGGATCAATCAAGTTTAGTCTTATGTTGGATGGTTTAAAGTGTTATTCAATGTGTTCTGGTTGTTTCTACGTGGTGGCAAGAGCGTATACGAGTCATGTTGATCGATTAGTCTCAATAGTGTTCTGTTAGCAAGATCTGGGATGTCCACTACTGTTGCTGGCACTGTTTTGCATAATCCTTGAAGATGTTACTGTTATCATCAAACAGACTTCAACATTTTACTTGAAATTGATATTTGTTTCCATAGTTTTTCTGTCAAATGCGAGTACTTGTTTGCTTAGTTCTTCTAAATGTGTCATGCCATTTCTTCTTGGCAAAAAATCAAGTAATTTTACTGTCATCCTGTTCTTTTTGTGCCTTTGTGATGCTGTTTTTTTTTTCCTGTCGTGAGTATACTACTGTATGTAGCATTGCAACTTTACGATATATGCTTTTTGCATATCCGAAAGAGCAAGTATTGGTTATCAAGAATGTGAGGCTGTCTTGTCATCTAAACATTTTGAACTCTAGATTTTGTTGCTGGCGTCATTTTGATTTGTTTTCCTTTTGTTGGAACAGGGAAATGAATGCGAGTACCGCCATAGTGAGTATGCACGCGTTAATCCTAGGGATTGTCGTTATTGGTTGAGTGGCAACTGTTTGAATCCCAAATGTTCATTTCGTCATCCGGTGAGAGTCTCTATTCATGAAAACCAAATTATACTTTCATGTCCATTTATGTCCTACTTGTCTATTTTTCTCTGTTATTGTCTCATTGTATGGACTTTGCTAACTGCATTTTGTTTTTGTATTCAGCCTCTTGATGGCTTGTTAGGAACACAGGCAGCAACAGCTGGTGGACCATCTGTATCTGCACCCCCACCACAGATTCCAACTGCATCTGCGACACATGCATCTTATAATTCCACTAAACAAGCTGTCCCTTGCTTTTTCTTCCAAAAGGGGCTTTGCTTAAAAGGTGACAGATGTGCCTTCATGCATGGACCTCCTGCTCCTAGCACTGGTAATAAAGTAGCTGCTCAGGTTCCAGTTACCAGCCAAGGAGCCGAGAATCCAGGTTTTAAGAAGCCTTTTGGAACCAATGAAAAATATACTCAGGAAAGGAAAACTTCCCAAGGAAATGTTGCAAAGTCAGGTGGGGGTCCTGAACCTAAACCTGCCCCAAAAATTGACTCTGCTCCCAAAAGAAATATGTTTGAATTGGAGAAGGAAATGCCACCACCCTCTGTAGGATTTGATAATGAGGCTTCTAGATTTAAGACAAGTTCTCCACCAGTAACCAATGGCCCTACTGTAGTCCGGTCAAGCCGTCTTCATCAAGCTCGTGTGCCAGATGATCACAATTTCCACAGTGGCAAGGACAGTGATGAGTTTCTCAGAGAATCGTCACCTGGGTTCGATGTCCTTGTGGCTGATGAACTTAGGAATTCTGATTACTACCATGGGGAAGATGAATTTGGTAAAGCAAGAGGTCCAGATGAAAGGAACTTAGACTCTTTGAACGAATATGATTTAGGGCGTTCTGGTGAATATGGTTTAGCAGCTGATATTGATCGGGAAAGATTTCGTGTGCCTCAAGGTTATGAGTCATATGATCACACGCAGGAACCATATCTTTGGGAGCAGCATAGGAAGGCTTCGGCCCATTTAGACAGAAGGACTCGCCGCAGATCTGGTAGTCCTGAAAATGCTGAGGTCTCAGATCTCCGACATCACTTATCCAAGCGCAGAAAAGGAAATGGTTTGAAGTCTGTTGTCAGTCATGATTATGCCCTTGAGGGTCATGGTGAGGAACAAAGTCATCGATCCTTCTCTCGGAAGGACTCACTCCAGTTACCTCTGAATGAGAGCTCCCTCGGTAATCGCTTCCGTGGTAGAATAAAACTTCCAGCAAATGGTGGTGCTGATCAGCTAGAGAGGGATGACAGAGGGAGAATTAGAGGCAGGTTGTTGTCTGGAAGGTTGCAGGCCACTCAGCAAGGAAGGATCCATGATAGAATGCGAGGAAGGTTGCAAGATGATGAGAGGAGAAACTCAAAGGATCGATTAATGGGGAGAGAACTAATAGGGGGTGATAGGAGTGATTTTGCAGGGCCAAAAAGTCTGGCAGAGCTTAAAAATGGGAGGAACCCTGAAAATAGGGAGCCACAACCACTGGGAAAGAGAGGAACTTTAAGAGATGATCACCCACAGTCTGAAGATGATCTTCAGTTTGATGGTCCAAAGCCTCTCAGTGAAATTTTGAAGGAGAAGAAAAGGGGAGGACCTGGAGGCAGAGCTGATGCAGACTCGGGCAATGGCAAATCATCTAATATTAAAAATGAAGAAGTTACCAATGGCTCAGATCTTACCCAGGTCACGAACACACAAAACGGTGTGTTGTCTGAGATCAAGGAATATGTCAACAATCAAAATAATGAAGAATCCAAGGTTGAGGTCACTGAGGCAGTTGGAGGAGAGACTAGTGCAACTGATGGTCAATACGAGGAGGGAATGTACGATGAAGCTGGTGAAGATCAGTATTACGAAGGTGATGATCAGAGAGAAGGAGATTATGAGTATGAACAAGGTGATGAGGGTTACTACGAGTATGAACAAGGTGAAGAGGGTGAAAATCAGGAGGAAGAGTACATGGATGAAGAAGATGGGGATGATTTTGCTAAGAAGATTGGTGTCATTCATTCATAAGTGTGGAAATTCTGAGAAAAAAGGGAACGTGTCCTACTCATGATCAAGTCTCATACAGGTCTCTCTCTCTCTCTCTGACTGGGCAGCATTTCTGCTTAAAATTTGGTTGTAGAACTCAGAACAGCTATCACTATCAGTTTGTTTTCTTGTATTAATTAGTCTTTTTTACTTTTACTGTATTTTCATCAAATTTAATGGATATTTTTATGTGATCAGTGGGCATTTTGCTGTGCTCTCCGCATATAAATGTCGTGCAGAGTGGTGCAGGCCTTTAACCTTAGAAAGTTAATAACATTTGCATTCACGTGCTAGTTTTATCATATACTTCAATTCATATGCTCAATTAGCACGGTAGTTTTTTATACTCCAATTAAATTTCTTTGTTCATCGCATATCACAATGTCTTAATTTACTTCTTTTGTATATTTTCGGAAATTATATTATTTTTTAAAGTTTGTTTTAACTTTGTTTTTATATATACTATATTATGATTCAGAATCTTGAGATACAATGTTTTAAATGGTTATATTAATATGTTTCAATAAGACACTTTTTTTTTTATAAACCTCGGATTCTAGACTCCTGCTTGTGGTTGGGCTATCTTGAAATAACTTTGAATTAAGGTGGATCCAATGGACACTTGGTGACTTTAATGTTAAGTTCACAAAACTAAAGTTTAAGATTAAATTTGTTGGGCAAAATAAAAAGCCGATTAACTAGACAATTGGTTATAATTTTGTTGTTTTCATTTTATAATTTTGTTGTTTTCATTAAAGTGAACAATTTAGCGTTTGGTAAACATCCTGCATATTAGGATCGTTTCTACAAAGTATATTAATTGTTATATTTATTCTTTGATTTCATTTTCAACTACACAACATAATTAAGGTATAATCATATTTAATTACTTAATATAGATAAATCAGATCATTATAGGATAATGATAATCAGTTATTTGAAATAAAGTGATTTGTTTATTTTGTTGTTTTTCTTTGTGTTTTATTTATTCTTTCATTTCGTTATAATTTATTTTTTAAAATTACTATTACTTTTGTTAGAGTATTTCTTGGTATCTCTCTAGAAATTTTGCTTGTACTTTCAAAATTACTAATTTGATCTTTTAATTAAAATAAATATTGTTTTGATGGATAGCATTAATCGGATCTCATAATGTGCATAATCTTTCTTTTATATTACTGTACAAATTCGAAATTCGAAACAATGAGCTCTTATATAAGAGAGTTTATTTGTTTTTTTTTTTTTTATAATTTTGCAATTCTTTAAAATTGTTATATATTTTTTGTTTTTTATTGTTATTTTAAGTTGAATGTTTTTTGTTATTTAATTTTAATTGTTAATTTTATATTGTTTTTTTATAAATTTGCAATATTTATTAATTGTTATTAAATTATTATATTTTGTTGTTTAAAATTATATGAATTTCAAACAAGAAATAATCGGAGAAGCTCTCAAATGTCTTTTAAAAATTGATTAAGAGATAAAAGTATTTTGAAATATGTTTTTTTTAACTGGTTTTCGAAAGTTGACAAGCTCTTTTGATTAATCAGTTTTTGAAAATTAGTTAAAAAAAAACTTATTTTAAAATACGTTTTCAAATATTTTCTTTATTTTGAGTAATCTCAGTTTTCACAAATGGGAAGGACTATCACCACGAACCACAATCATTCATATCACCAACACCACGAATACAACAACATCACAAATAAGCAAAGAGACAACAACTAAATGAGATTTTGAATTAACAAAGAAAGAAGTGCAATAATATAGAAAAATAGTTGCTGCACACTGCACCATGAAATCCATTAATATTCAATGTTAGTCATCAGTACAATATATATTTTTTAATTAAAAGGTTAAATTAATAATTTTAGAGTTGTAGGGAGAAACTCTTCTTTAGATATCATTGCCGCTTTTACTATTAATGTTACATTATTTTTATTCTCATACTACCAACATCACTTTGTCATTAATTATATTGTTATCGTCTCAGTTTTACTCATATTATTCTCAGCCTAATTATTATACCTTTATTGTTGTTTAGCCATTGTCTTTAGTTTGTTAAAGATATTGTCATTTTTTTTATTATTTAATATCATTACTATCAATATTATGTCATTATTGTCTCCATTGTTTCATAACTAGGATCATAATGGTTACAACTACCACCATTGTATTCAATCTTTAACTTGGATATCAATAGTTATTACTCGTGACAATCTAGTTTTTATAGCCTATATCACAATGTTGATAAATAACTTGTGTGTTGATCATCATCAATCTTTTATGAACTAATGTTTATTACAAAGTGTGATAAACATATTCAATAATCATATAATCTTTAAACCATTAAACAATAGAATGTCTACACTTCAAACAAGCTTCAAATGACACAATGCATAAAGCTTCATCAATCAATGACGCAATATACAAGACACAAATTCAGTTGAGTTTGTAAGACTATCAATTGAGCACAAAATTTGGTTACAGATATTCAAAAGAAAATTCTAATCTAGCAGACCAAACCTTTTCTAAAAATGTATGCTAAATTTAGTTATGCTAGCTAGTACAAGAAAATGATGTTTGAATAAACAAGGTATTTTTATACATAGTTGGGTGAATGCTAAAAAAAAACAAAAATATATCAAACCCTAATAAAGCTATAACACATGAACTAAGGATTTGTAGACAATGCTGAGTCTTATTCAATTCACTTATAAATATAATTTTTACCATGTAGAAACAACAAACGGTACTATGTACATTTTCATGTTACACTACTTCATTATATCATCAAATAGGAAAAAAAGAAGAGTGAATTGTATATGTAAATCCTTTTGTGACTACACAGCGTTTAGATTTCATATTCTCTTTTACATAGTTTATCTCACTTCTTTCTTGTTATTGTCAAGAATGACAATAATATAAATATCATGAAAATGAAAAGTAGTTTAGTAAGAAAATATATATTTGTGTGATTTATCTTAGATGAGAAGATGACCAAAAGTAACTTCGTGTAGTTATGTAAGTTATAAGTGTAAAACCCAAAAAAATTAAATATTTAGAAAATGTGATAATCATGAGAATCATTATTTATCATAAGAAAAGATAATTATTATAAAAATGAAGAATAACAAAATTAGTTAAAATTTGTTATGGGGTGAGGGAATATAAGATCCAGAAAAATTAAATATCTAGAAAAGGTGGTAATCTTGAAAGTCGTTATTTAAAATACGAAAAAATAATTATTATAGAAGTGAAAGGTAATATCATTGGTTAGAACTTCTTGTTATATGTTAAAGTTCATGTGTTTGATTATTTATGTGTGCATATATAGTATATATTTATTTCTTTTATTATTTGTTTTATGTGCAAATGTGACATGCATTAATATTTATAATAATTGTTGTGCATTGTCTATTAAAGTATGAATGTGTTGTGTTTTTTAACTACAACTTTAAGTATTTCTCTTTTGTCTTATCATAGGAAAACATGAGAAGAAATACCGTTTTTTTAAGTACATTTTCAGGGATGAAAAGTGTTTTAGGTGGAAGAATATGAGATCCTAGAAATTTTAATAATGGGTAGAAATATAAAAATGTGGTTAACTATTTTAAAGAAAGGATTAAACGATTTATTTTATTTTAAAAGATTTTCTAAAAACAAAATAAGATTTGGTGAAAATTTATTCAATTAGAAAAAATATTTTAGATATTTTTAAAGATATTCTTGGATATTGTTATAAACTAAATATATTTACAAATTAAAAATATCTTAAGATATTATTAGATATAATTAGAATAAATATATTAAAATAGAATATATGAAATACATAGAAAAACACTAGAAGTGGTGAATAGTGTTTTTTGAACCTTTTTGCAAAGAGTGTCTGATGAGTTTTCAAAGGGTTACGAAATAAAATATTCTTCAGACCATGACGTAGGAAACTTAGCAAAAGATTTTAAAAGAAGAAAACAATAAAGCACAATTTTTAACTGGTTCACTCAATCTTGAGATACGTCCAGTTCTCCCCTAAGAACTCTTTAGGGGTTCCATTAATCTTCTCAAGATTACAACGAGTTTAACCCACTCCTGGTTACAAGTATTATAACAAATCCTGGTCCCCTAGTCAACATGATTAGTCCGAGTTTAGCTACTCTTGGATCTATCCTTAGACAATATGTTTAGTCTGAGTTTACCCACTATTGGTTGCAAGTATTCTACACCGCTCCTGGTTCCCCTAGTAAACACAATTATTCTGAGTTTATCCAGTCTTGGATCTATCCCTAAACAACACATCTAGTCCAAGTTTACCCACTCCTGGTTGCAAGTATTCTTACACTACTCATGGCTCCCTTAGTTAACACGACTAGTATGAGTTTAACCACTCCTGGATCTAACCTTAGAAAATATGTCTAGTTTGAGTTTGCCCACTCTTGGTTGCAAGTATTCTCACTCCACTCCTAATTTAAGTGCTTTAATTCTCTTTAGAATTTACAACAAATCCTTGAACAGATTCTTAAAAGATATAGATTAAAAGCTCTCAATGAGAGGATACATTTTTAGTACAATGCAATATGAAATCTTGTTTAGTTATATACTTGAGTACCTCTCTAAAAGAGGATAAATGTAATGAAGAGCAGTCTAATAACTGATGAGGTTATTCCTTTGAGTTGATGAACATCAGACAATATATGCTTGACGTGCAGTAGATTGTATTTCAATCATGTTTCTGATGCTTGCTCCTTTCTTTTTTTCTTTTCTTCTCTTCTACTTCTACTTTTTTGAAATGAGGCAAAGTTGATGATTTTTCTTGAGCATTCTCTCTTCTTTTTTTTCATCTCTCACATCTTTTTGGCATCTTCTTCAACAACCTCTTTTAGAATAAGGAACATTTAGACGATATGAGAATTGAGATAGAGATGGTCTTGGATATCATCTTTCACCTTGTTGAGATTGTTGATAAGGGGAGCACTGGTTTAGCCAAACCTTACAATCTCAAAGAACATCTAGTTTTTGATGATGACAACATAACTAATGACACATGTGTTGTTATGTGTTGTTATATGTGTTACATGTTCATATCTTTCATGTTTATGTTTATTTCAGAACAGGTTTGTGTTGATTCTGTCATTGCTGCAATTCACTGCGTTCTACATGAGATCTTATCTGTAATTGCATGACATATGTTTTAGAAAAGGAAAATCACATGCACTTTAGTTGAAGTTGTAATGTGTGGCAAAATCATTATAAAGCAAGTCGATTAAAACTCGTGGCTTTGCACAAACTTTTTCAAAGTGTGCTGTCAATATTTTTAGAAAGAAAGTTTTTCAAAACTACATTAAAGTGTTAAAAAGTCGACTGTATGCGCAAGCTACTCAACTTAGTTAGTTATGTTTTGAAATTCTGTTAATGCTTATGATGTCTAACGACTATATTTTATATCTTTGTCCAAGCATTGATTGTAAGTCAATTGTATTTAATGAATAATCAATTAAGTTGGTTTGACTGCAATTACCTATTATAACTGTCTGGGTATAATCGACTCCATTAGTATCAAAGTCGACTTAGGAGCGTCAATTTTGTGAAAAACTATATATAGACGCAAATTTGATTTCTACATAGACTTTTGTGATTCTAACATGTTAATTGATTCTTTTTAGATTTGTGATCTCTAGTAGAATGTGCCTAAGCTCCAAGAACTCATCAAGAAGACCGAGGTGATCATTCTTTGAGGGTTGCTTGAAGAGAAAGAATTTGTGTGTGCATAGACTGATTGATCAACCTGCACATTGAGGTGTCTGATACATGATCAACTTCTTCTCTCAATCTTGTGAAGATTGTGGCTGCCCTGTTGTGACTACAAGAAGAGAACGTGTTGCGTTTTGGGACTTTGAGGATTGTTTAAAGTGATTAAAGACTGCAGGAGAGGGGATATCTTGTTGCTGTTCTTTGTATGTATATGAATATATTTTGGTTAGAGGGTTAGAGAGGTGTTTTATATTTTGACGTGAAGGTCGCTATAGAAACCTTGTTGTAAAAATCCGGATCATTATAGTGCATTTGCTTCTTGGGATTGGAAGGACACTGGATATAGGTAGTTTGGCCAAACCAGTATAAAAACCTGCGTTTGAATTCTTTATCCCTGCTCTTTTATTTTCAAAGTTGACTTTACTTTAACATAGTCAACTATTTCCGCTGCACTTGAAAAAATCTTTTTCCTTGCGATTCAAGAAACTTTTGAAAGGTCATCCATTTTCGGAAAAGATTTTAAAAAGACTTTGATATTTGTGTTTCACCAATTCACCCTCCTCTTGGTATTGAAACTAAGTCATTCTATTTTCAAAATTTGGCACCAGAGCTGGTTTTCATAAACTATTTGAAAAACAAGTCGATTATCTTTTTCTTTAAATCGACTATCCTTGGAAAATGGCTTCTTGTTTTCAAACCTTTGGTGAAGGTGCATCAACAAACAGACCACCACTTTTTGTTGGTGAAAATTATGCGTTTTGGAAAATTCGAATGCAATTTTTTCGTGAATCAATGGATAGAGGTGTTTGGGATGCAACTGTAAATGGTCCTTTTGAGGCAACTCATGTTATCAATTGAAAAACTGTTTTGAAAATTTTTCTAAGTGATCTCAAGAAGAAAACTGTAGGGCACAATATGATGTTAAAGCACGTAATATCATTGCTTCTATACTAACAATTGATGAATTTTTTAGGATCTCACGGTGGAGGACTGCAAAAGAAATGTGGGACGTGTTGGAGGTCACGCATGAAGGCATGAAAGAAGTAAAGAGAGCCAGAAAGAACTCCTTGATACAATTGTATGAACTTTTCAGGATGAAGACTAGTGAGACCATATATGAAGTTCAGAAAAGATTAACTCACATAGTCAACCATCTAATGACTCTTGGAAAAGTGTTCGATAAAGAAGAGATCAACATAAAGATTTTGAAAAGTCTGAATAGAAGCTGGCAACCAAAAGTCACTGCAATCTCTGAATCAAGGGATCTAACAAGCATGAAGATGGCAACGCTGTTTGGTAAGCTGAGAGAACATGAGCTCGAACTTGGGAGATTGAAAGAAGAGGAAAAGATTGAAGAAAAGAAGTCCATATGATTGAAAGCCACTAACAAGAAATCCTCAATCTGAGGATGAATCTGAAGCTGAGTTGGAAAACAATGAACTGATGTCCATGGTGGTAAGAAAGTTTAATCGGTTTATGAAAAATACAAGTCAACTTACTGACCATTGAGGAAATGACAAAGGAAAGAAAGCTACCAGATCAAATGCAGTTCAATGTTATGAATGCGGCAAAGAAGGACACATCAAGCCTGACTGTCCTGATTTGAAATTGAAGCAAAAGGCAAGCAGGAGGTTCCCTCAGGATAAGAACAGAAAGTAGAAAAGTGCTTACATTGCTGGGAGAATAATGATTCAGAATCTTCAAGTGATGAAGACTGTGATCGCGAAGATGAATCAAATATTTGCTTCATGGATGGAACATCGTTGACAAATTATGATAGTGATGCAGAGTTTGAAAAAGAGCCAATTGAATTGAAGTATGACTTGCTGCTCGATGCATTTCAAGAGATACACGCTGAAGCCATTCGACTACAATACAAGGTCAATCGATTAAACTCTGAAAGAAAATACTATGAATAGAGGATTAACAATTTGGTTGATGATAATGAAAAATTGCAAAAAGAATTAGATGCTGCTCTAATATCTGCTAAAACTGTAATTACTGAGACTGTAAATTATGAAAAATGTCCTACTCATATTGAACAAATAGATTACTTAACTAGAATGCTAGCTGAGTTTACAAAGGGTAAAGATAATCTAGATGTTGTTTTAAAGTGTTTAGGCAGAGCTGTACATAGACCAGGTATTGGTTATAAGGCTGAATCAAATAGGACTAATTCAAAGAAGTTTGTTGATTTGAGTAAACTTGTCACGCATGCATGTTTTTTTTTGCAATAACATTGGTCACACTATTAGAAATTGTTTTTATAGAAAGGTTGGTGCTCCAAAAGGATTGTATAAATGGATTCCTAAGGAACATTTATCTGCTAACAAACAAGGACCCAAATTCAAATGGATACCTGCATCAAAAATCTCAAATGTTTTGCAGGTTAACAAATGATGCTATAGCAGTGAAGATCTCAAGGATGAACTAACATGGTTATATCAAATTTCTTGAGTATCTACAGGCGACAACAATCATTTTCCTATTTCATCATGTATGATATGTATATGAATGATTGTTTGATGATTGTGTGATTGATTGATTGATTGTTTATGATAGTTTTCTATGAAAATCAATTTTTACGACTTTTAATCGATTGGATTAAATACATAGTCGACTACATGTTACTGGATGTGTGATTCTGTTTGTGAAAACCTTCTATCAAACAGAAGTTGACTCTGCACTTATTGAAATCGATTGTGTGACTACTAAGCTATTGCAATTTAATTTTTCATTCAAATTGATTAGGTTAAAATTTTTTTTGGTGCGAAAATTAATTGAAAATGTTCCCTGCGAAAATCGAATTATGATTAGATTAAAAACCTAATACATAGAAGTCATTACGCTAAGCCTTCTCAGCATAATCTGAATCATCATTCTCTCTCTCACTCTATGATCAACACACTTCTTCACTCCATCAATGGCATCAAGCTCCACTCAACGTAAGAGAGCTAAGACTTTGGGTCAGAAAAATACAAGGCTCCCTTTAAGGCTTGAAGGTTGGATAAGCGATGATGAAGCACAATCTAAATATTTGGATTGCTGGAAAATAAGAAGCTTAATCACACACAAGCTCTTAAAGCTGAGCTTCTTTAGAAACGAAGGTTTTGAATTTCAAGGCTGGCTAAGACGCCAAAGTCTGAAGAGATTTGTTGAAATGGTTGACCCTTGGTACCCCAAACTCGTGAGGGTATTTTACTGTAACTTGAAGATTAATGATGGAACTCTTTGGTTTAGAGTGAAAGGTGTCGACATCAAGCTGACAGATGAGGTCTGGACTGAAATTGCTGGACTTAAGCTGGAAGGTGAAAGATGCCATCTGGGCATAGAAGGTTTTCATAAATATTTTTAATATAAGGATAGTTTGAGGAATCCAAATGATTGTCAAGAATATTCCAGTTATAAAACTGGTGGGATGAAGAAAGATTATCGGCTTGCTGTCTTTATTATTTTGTGGATTTTAGTGCTGAGAGGGAGCAACCATGCTCAAGCTACTACATGGGACCTATATTTGTTGAAAGCTTTGAAAGAAAATATCCAAGTGGATTGGCCTGTAGCTATATCTGATAACATGTTAAAGGTAACAAGGCTCGAATCTGCCAAGCTACCATATTGTGTTTTTATCTCAAAGATTCTCATTCATTTCGGTGTGGATTGCATTGGAGAGTCTGTGAATCTTACAATTGAACAAGCTTGATCAACAAATTTGCTCTGCACACAATGCAAATGTAGCATACACCTGAAGGCTGGGTGTTTAAAAATGAGACTGCTGATAATGAGGGTGAAGCTGAACCATCTAATGTTATTCCCTATAGAGCACAGTCCGAATTTGAAAGAGTAGTGCTAAAAGAATTAAAGGCCTTAAGGATGATGTGCTTGGAAACCAAAAGTATTGTTCTAGAGTGGAAAGAAAGGTTCTTATCTCAAAATCAGGAAATGAATGTTGGAAATGAAGAAGAATCTGAAGAAGAAGAAAGCACTCCATATGTGTCTACAAGGAAGAAAATGCTGAAGATAGCAATAGTGATATGCTTCTTAGAACTTACTTAAACAAGAATAAAAAGAAAGATTGAAATAGTTGTTTAATGATGTATTTTGTTTGTTTTAAAGTTTGTCTGTTTTTATCTTCTTTTGTAAGATGGCTCTATATGCCATTTTTTTGGTATATTTGATTGTAACATCCTTTGGAATATTAATAAAATCAAATTTTTAGCTTCAATTCTATCAGTATTGACTTTATAATTGAATCTGTTTTTATCTGATTGAAGTCAATTCTGTGTTGAATGAAATTGATTATGCTGTTGTTTACTTTACATTAATACTTCTGTATATTCATTTCTTACCTGTATAAATTCTAGCATTACTATGAATCTAAAATGCTTGATCTGGAAAAGATATTGAAAGATTTTGCAGGAACATTGCTTCTGGATGAAAAACTGGAGTTTCTACTTAATGGAAAGCAATGAAGTCAATTGCAACAGAGGATAAATCGATTACTGGTTTACAGGGGTTATAAGTTCCATGATTTGGAATTTGGTTATTCGGTTTATTGATCAAATATTATTAATTGTTTTTATTCAATATATCTTTGTTCCTTTATTGATTGAAATTAATTGCGAGATTATATTGAGATTGTTGATTGATATTGTATCTATGCTTCATTGATGTGTTTGCACAATTTCTGTCTTGATACAATATTGTCACATGCTTATACATGCTATGAATTGTTTTGTGAAAACTCCATTATGCATTTGGGTTTTCATTATAAAACATGCATAATTGCAGGGGAAGCATTGCATGATATTTTAGATATTTCACATGCCTACACTTAAATGGGAGATTTTGTCTTTATCATGTGATAGGGGGAGCATCATGGTTTAATTAATGTGTTTTGTGTTGAGATTGTTGAAAACACAATTTCTATATCAATCTAGTTTTTGATGATGCCAACACATTGCTTAATAACATGCATATGTTGTTTGCTGTTATTACATGTTCTTATGCAAATTGATTGTTATTTCTGTGAACATGCTTATGTACTGTGTTACATGTTCCTATGTTGATTGATTGATATATATGTGGAACGTGTATATATGCTTTATGTGCTATGTGCAATGCATCATTACATATGTTTTTCTACACAAGTTTTAAAGATGAAAACCACAAGCACTTTCATGAACTTATAACTGTGTGACAAAGTTCTAGTGCAGTCGACTGCATTATTAATGGATTCGACTATGCTAAAATCTTTGTACAGATTTTGAGAATTAGTGCTCTGTGAATTTTTGAGAAGAAAAGAATTTCAAAATGTTTTACATGATTGAAGTCGACTATGTGCGCCACACATTCGACTGTATTAGTTATCTGATTTGAAATTGTGTTATGCTCTTGCACTCTAACGAATATATTTTTAAAAGTTAATTGAGCATTGATGTCTTGGTCAACTGTATTAAATGTGTTTAGTTTTTGGTTGATTGTATGCTACCAGGTTGACTGTCTGTTATAACTATCATAATCCAGTCGACTGAACTAGTAGCATAATCGACTGAGAGTCTATCTGATTAACATAAATCTATAAATTGGCTGAACACGAAGATGTTCAGATACTTTTGAATAACTGACAATTTCACTTTTGTTTCAGATTGAATTCTCTGTTGTAAGAGCTCCAAGAATTCTCTAAGAAGACGGTGGTGATCTTTCTTGAAAGAGATTCAAAGGGAGGTTCTTCTGTGCACACAAAGATTGATCAGTATCTGCATAAGGAGGTGCTTCTGAGTTGATCACATTCAGGCTTGGCATCCTTGAAGACTGCTGCATTATTTTTCTGGCTTGGCATCCGTAAAGACTGCTGGTATTTGAACCTGTTGGTTACAGGGGATTGTTCACTTTGAGGATTGTTCAAAGTGGTGTTGCAGATTGCAGAAGAGGGGATTCTTGCTGCAAGTCTAGTTGTATTGTTTTACAGCTATATTTTGGTTTTCAGTTAGAGAGGAGATTTATATTTTTGACGTGGAGGTCTTCTATAAATTCCTTGTTGTAAAAACCGCAACCATTATAGTGCATTTGCTTCCTCGGTTGGAAGGACATTGGATGTAGGCATTGTTGGCCGAACCAGTATAAAAATCAATGTTTGATTTTCTCTATCCCTATACTTTTACTTTGCAGTCGACTTTACTTTTCACGCAGTCAACTACGTTTTTCTGCTGCATATGATTTTTCACTACTTGCATTTCAAGAAAGTGTAAAGAGTTTAATATTTTGATTGCAAGACTGCGAAAAGATTTTGTTTTTGACAAAACACCAATTCACCCCTCTCTTGATGTAAAAACGAAGCTAACCTGTTTTCCAACATTTTACTGACGCATCTCTGGATAAATGTTTGATATTCATATCATTGTCATAGGACATACCTTTTTTGCTAATGCACAAAAGGGCAGAATGTTGGGAGAATGCTCTGATATTCATTTGTGAATTCATTTTTGAACTCTGATATACACTTTGTTTGCTCTGATATGAATTGATATGGTTTTACTCTGAATCAAAATGAGAATATAGAATATTTCAACATTTGCT
Organism: Vigna reflexopilosa; assembly: GCA_027742785.1. Lineage (NCBI taxonomy): Eukaryota > Viridiplantae > Streptophyta > Magnoliopsida > Fabales > Fabaceae > Vigna > Vigna reflexopilosa. The sequence continues at coordinate 19,827,976 of CM050911.1, forward strand.
CTGATACATTTTGATCATTTACTCTGATACAAATTGATTATATGAACTGCTTTGTACAAACATGGTTGTTTATTAATCATGGTCGTGCATCATAAAAAAAGGGGAGATTGTTGATATTGTTGATAAGGGGAGCACTAGTTTATCCAAACCTTACAATCTCAAAGAACTTCTGGTTTTTGATGATGACAACATAATTAATAACACATGTGTCGTTATGTGTTGTTATATGTGTTACATGTTCATATCTTTCATGTTTATGTTTATTTAAGAACATGTTTGTGTTGATTCTGTCATTGCTGCAATTCACTGTGTTCTACATGAGATCTTACCTGTGATTGCATCACATATGTTTCAGAAAAGGAAACTCACATGCACTTTAGTTGAACTTATAATGTGTGGCAAAACAGAAGTTTTAAGTCGACTTCATTATGAAGCAAGTCGATTAAAACTCGTGGCTTTGCACAAACTTTTTCAAAGTGTGCTGTCAATATTTTTTAGAAAGAAAGTTTTTCAAAATTGCATTAAAGTGTTAAAAAGTCGACTGTATGCGCAAGCTACTCGACTTAGTTAGTTATGTTTTGAAATTCTGTTAATGCTTGTGATGTCTAATAGCTATATTTTATATCTTTGACCATGCATTGATTGTAAGTCAACTGTATTTAATGCGTAATCAATTAAGTTATTTGACTGCTATTAACTGTTATAACTGTTATAATCGACTCCAAATTGTAGCAAAGTCGACTTAGGAGCTTCAGTTTTGTGAAAAACTATTATATAGACGCAAATTTGATTTCTATAGAGACTTTTGTGATTCTAACGTGTTAAATGATTCATTTTAGATTTGTGATCTCTGGTAGAACATTTCTAAGCTCTAAGAACTCATCAAGAAGATCGAGGTGATCATTCTTTGAGGGTTGCTTGAAGAGCAAGAATCTGTGTGTGCATAGACTGATTCATCAACCTGCACATTGAGGTGTCTGATACGTGATCAACTTCTTTTCTCAATCTTTTGAAGATTGTGGTTGCCCTGTTGTGACTACAGGAAGAGGACGTGCTAGGTTCTAGGACTTTGAGAATTGTTCAAAGTGATTAAAGACTGGAGGAGATGGGATATCTTGTTGCTGTTCTTTGTGTGTATATGCCTATATTTTGGTTAGAGGGTTAGAGAGGTGCTTTATATTTTGACGTGGAGGTCGCTATAGAAACCTTGTTGTAAAAACCCTGATCATTATAGTGCATTTGCTTCCTGGGATTGGAAGGACACTGGATGTAGGCAGTTTGGCCGAACCAGTATAAAAACCTGTGTTTGCATTCTCTGTCCCTACTCTTTTATTTTCAAAGTCGACTTTACTTTAACGTAGTCAACTATTTCCGCTGCACGTGAAAAAATCTTTTTCCTTACGATTCAAGAAACTTTTGAAAGGTCATCCCTTTTTGGAAAAGATTTTAAAAAGACTTTGATTTTTGTGTTTCACCAATTCACCCCCCTCTTGGTATTGAAACTAAGCCATTCTATTTTCAACACACCTATTCTCTTTTCTACTCCTACAACCACTTTTTTTGGTTGAATTTCTTTATAGAGTTTCTCTTGAAAGATGATTGTTAAATGATGAGTTAAGTTTAGGAGAACAGGTAGCGTCTAGGTTGGATGTCAGACTTTAGTTTTTTCCACAAAGGTACAATGCTTTATCACAATTTATATTGAAGAGGAGCTTGTATGGTTTGCCATAGTAGAAGTCTTCAAGAGAATTATTTCCAAAAATGTTCTTCTTCTCTCACAACGTCTTTTTCTTGGGTGTCGTGATTATGATAATATCTTTCTACTTTATGGATCTACACGAATACCAAGAACAAAGTATACAAACATCAAAGTACTTTTTCCTTCATGTATTAAATGTTTTGAGCGTTGATAAACATTAAGCATTGTAACGTGTTCAAGAAATTTTATCATTTTTCATTTCATTCATAAATGCATCTTTTGGTAAGACAAATGTATTTTCATCAGATGGTATAAACATAAGATGTTTTCTCAAAGGCTATAACATTTAACAGCCACTCATCAGACAATGATTTCTCTAGAAAGCTTTGTTTGATATAACATTGTATTTGAATGAAAATTTCTTTTAACCTTGAATGTTATATAAGAGATAAACTTTTATTTTCATACGGTGCAGTTGAGATCCAAAGTCCATCCACAACTAAAAGCTTCAAGGTTAATGGGCACAAAGTGAAGCCTTTCCTTAACAATCCTTCTTTGTTGGATGTAGTGGTGGAGGAGACGTCTTTGGTCGACCCTGCCTCACTTTCCCTCTGACTCAGGGATTTTTCTTTCATCCTTCTTTTCTCACTTTTATTGCACTTGTCCATATCTGTTGATTGTTGATCTTATGATTGTGACACACTGAGGGCATTGTGTAGTTTAAGTGTGGTCTATTAGGGGAGATTTTTCTTTGTTTAGGTTTTGTTTTCTATGTTGTTTTTGTTTTGTCTTGTGTATAGTTTTGCATGTTTCTCTTGATTTTTGGACTTTGTTTAGGATGTAGACGTGTCCTTCACTTCATTGATACTTTGATTGGTTTGAAATCCTTCCTTTTCTATGCTTGGAAAGATGATTATGATGTTTGAGAGGTTGAATTAATTGTGACAGAAAGACCCTGTGTGAGAATTTGAGCCACTTTATGTTCTTTCTTGTGTGTGATACACCTCTTGATTGCTTGCACATGTGCCTTGGCTTGACTCTTTTTGATGATTCTCTATTGATATGCATGTTTGGAAATGATAAAGGCAATTTTGTTCTTGAGCCTCTCTAGCGGAATAAGCCGACCTTGTTTTAGGCATTTAATAAACCCCTTTGAGCCTATGCTTTCCCCTTCTTTGTTTTGAAGCTCATTAGTTAGCCTTTAGTGAAAAACCATGATACCTTAACCTTAAGGAAATTTAGAGCTTTGGAATTGTTTCGGGAACAAGTGTGGTCTTCCTGGGGATTTTGATGAATTGGCTAGTTGGTTCCTCTTCTTGATTGTTTTGTAAATAAGTTGTGCATCTTGTCTCTTACAATTATGTTTTGAAAAATTGAAAAGAAAAAAAAACAAGACAAGAAAAAAAATAGAAAAAAATGAGAAAAATAAAAATTTTGAATAATGGAGTCAAGAAGATGATTGAATTAGAGATTTTGGGTGTGATTTGATTGTATTTTCACTTGTTCCATATTGCTCCTCTATTCTTTTTGGTTTGTAACTTCTCATCCATATTTTATCCTCCCTTGTCCTTGGTCCCATTATAACCATGAAAAGACCTTTTGATTTGAACATGCATATGTTTTGAGTGTTGATATTAGAGACTTGCCAAGTCTGTTTGTTGCTTGTTTTCTTGAGTGTATTGAGTTGAAATCGATTATCCTAGACACTTAAGAGATACAGTGATAGTGCATCTATGAGGTTCTGTTTTTTTTTATTCACCTCTTGAGCTGATTGATTATTTTGCCATGTTTGAAATTGCTTGGATGATTACCATGACTATCTGGTTTCTCCGATTCTTTTTGTGTTGGATGTTGTTTACTCCTTTTCTTTTTCCATGATTCATTGAGAATTGTATAAATCTGTTTGTGTGTCTTTTTGTTTTTGTATACATCTACATCAGAATCAACATCAGACTCATTGTTTCTCAAGGCTTTCTTGTTGGATGTCTTAAGAGCTATGGAGTGTTTCTGTTCAGATTCCTCTTCCTCTCTTAGTCTACCCAGATCCAACTCATGTTCCTTGAGCTTACCAAAGAGTGTAGCCATATTCATTGTAGTCAAGTCCCTTGATTCTGATATAGTTGTCACCTTAGGTTTCCATCTTTTGTTTAGGCTCTTCAAGATCTTTAGGTTGATATCCTCCTTCTCAAATGATTTGCCAAGTGCAAGATGATTTACAATGTGAGTAAGCCTTTTCTGGACTTCGTAGATATTCTCTCTAGGTTTCATCTGGAATATTTCATACTCCTGAATTAGAGAATTTTTTCTAGTCATCTTTACCTCATCGGTTCCTTCGTGAGTTATCTCAAGAACTTCCCACATTTCTTTTGCACTCTTGGATGTTGATACCCTGAAAAAGTCATCAATAGTAAGTGCAGAGAAAATAATATTTCTAGCCTTGATATCATATTGTGCATGTTTATTCTCATCTTGATTCCATTCAAAAAAATTTTTAGAACAGTTTTTCCATCAACAATTTTAGTAAGCTCAAAAGGTCCATTAACTATAGCATCCCAAATTCTCTTATCAACAGATTCTAAAAAGATTCTCATTCTGATTTTCCAAAAGGGATAGTTGTCTTCTACAAACAGAGGAGATCTGTTTGTAGAAGCACCTTCACCAAAGGTCTGAGAAACAGAATCCATCAAGATCGAATTAACCAATTATACAGAAAGCTTAGTCGATTATTTGGGGGGGGGGGAGGGGTGAATTGGTAATCAATAAAAAGTCTTTCATTTTAAATCTTTTCGAAAACTTTAGATGATCTTTAAAGTGCACAATACAAATATCAAAATATTGCAGTATAGAGATTGATGAGTCAATATTTTCTTGACTTCACTTAGCTTATTGTACTAGATTTAATTAGGGAATTGTGCTTGAATGTCCATTATTTTCCCATTTTTGCTAATTATGCTTAATTTGACCAGAAATTCTTATTTTAATTAATTACAGGGAAATATTTGGTATATTAATTTGGGACATCAAGGGAGCTACCACATCATTCTTCAATTGCGACATCAACATTTTAGTTTAAAATTAAATTGTAATTCATTTTTAAGGCTTTTTGGACCATATTTACATTTTTTTTGGACAGATTTAGGGTTTGGGCCCATTTTTGGGCAGAATTGAAAAATGCCCATTTGTGGGGGCAGACCTCCCAACTCTCCTCATTCTACATTTTTTGTTTTTAGGGTTCAAGGGGAGTTATCCCATTCTAGGTTCTTTTCATTTTCTCTCTTGTTCATCTCTTTTGTTTTCTGAATTTGTATTGAAGCTTACATTAAATTTCGTTAATGCATTTCCTCTCAATCTAATTTCGTTCTAGTTTATTGCCTTGCTGTTCCATTTCATTTTTTCCCATTTTCATTCCAGCACCTCCATTTTTGTTTTTTGTTTAATGTTCTCAATTGATTTTCGTTTTTGGTCTCTTGTTCTAGTAGCGTTTTGTTTTGCTACATTGGGGTTTCATTTTGCGTTTTAGGATTAATTTTGGTGTGTTTTAAGGGTTGATACTGGTGCGTTTTAATTTCGTTGTTGCGTGTTCATTGTGTTTTGTTCATGTTTCCATTTTGTTCGCTGCATTGAAGTCATGTTAATGAAACCTTAATTGTGTTGGGTTGGTTGTTGATGAATCTGCAATGTATCCATGAGATGTTGTGATGTCATTGTGATTGAGCCAATTTTGCCTAGCATCATATAATCTCCTTGTGTTTGTAGCTAGGTGTACACTTAGTCGCCTAATTTGTATTGAATCTTCGCATAGTAGATGAGAATCGCAAATGCTTAAGCATGTGCGTTATGAAAGTTGTGTTTAGTCTTCGCTTAGTAGGTTAATTAGTGTTGGATTAGGGTGGATTTGAGCGATCAATTATTGGTAATCAATGATTGGATTCATTGCATGGAGTCAATAAACAAACATGTCCTCAATCTGTGTTGAATTCGTGTTTTAATTCAATTAAATTCGAGTCACAAAATTGTCCATAACAACCCCCCACCACGTGTTTGACCTAATTCCTAAATCATATTTGGTCCTTGAGAGACAACCTAGGGGTCAATTCTCCTAGTATACTGCACTTTTATTGAACATTAAATTTGATTCGGGTACAGCCTCGATCAGAGATCAAGGATAGAAAACAAACACAGTCTTTTTATCCTGGTTCGGCCTCAATACTTACATCCAGTCTCTTTCAATCAACCTTAGATTGAAAGACTTTCCACTATAAAGATTTTGAGATTATACAACAAAGAATTACATAGACCACTCTCAAATGCAAATCTCCTCTCTAACTCACACCAACCTAATATAGCAAACACACCCTACAAAAGAACAACCTTCTTCACTGTAGTACCCTTTGAGACCCTTCTCAAAGTACCAAGAACACCAAGTTCTTCTTCCTGGCAACACGCACAGGTAAACACCACAATCTCTTGATTGCAAAACAAAACCTGATCAATAAAGAATACACCTGAATTGTGCAGAAGTGATCAACCAATAAGCGTTCAATGTTAGCCTTGAAGAATCCTTCAAAATATTCAAGTTCTTTGATTCTTGATTCTTGGAGCACTATTCGTACTTGCAATCTCTTTCTCAAACTCTCTTATATCATATATGAAAATTCTTGAATGATCAAAGTGTCAAAAGTCTCTAATGCACCGCACAACATGATATTATATAGAATTTCACATAAACAATGTAATTGATTAAGTCCTACACTTAGACAATTTTGAAAACTTTTTCTTCACAAAAACACATCACTGCATATTTTCCAAAAGGTGTTTGCAAAGACACGATTTTTAATCAATTTCACACATAATGTAATCGATTGAAACTTGTTGTTTTGTCACAGTTATAAACATAGACTATCTGATGAACTTAATTGATTACTAAACTAGTGTAATCGATTACTTCATATAGATTTGCTTTGTGCTAGTGGTTTTATCATATGAAAACATGAGAATGCATACAACAAATGTAAAATACATTTATGATCATAAGGAGTATGCAGACAATCAGTTTAGCAACATATGCATAAAACATACAGACATATGAATAAAACATACAAACATATTTCTGTTGTTGTCATGGTAGCATATATATGTCGTCATCATCAAAAACCAAACTCATGAGGAATTGGGTTTAGCATTCATATTGTTCCCCCTATCAACATTTACATTTTTACAATGCTAAGAGAAGGAAAGGACAAGCTAAAACATTATCTTCCACAAAAGAAGAGTTCTTTAACTGATAGCCATGGTTCATGTTGTAGCTCCCTGGATGGGTTTCCATCATATTTCTTTAACTGATCATCCATCTCTAAATCAACTTCTTTTGCTTCTACTTGAGACACAGGTACAATTGGCATGTCTATTAATTCACCATGTCATGTCTACTTGGTGTAACTCTTTAGGAAATCATCATAAAGAATATGCTCTCGAATAACCTTGGTTAGTAGTTTTGGCTCATTCAAACAATTAACACACGGATAATAAAATCTTCCATTATTATCTAAAACATTCACCTTTGCAAATTCAAGAAATTGTTCTACTCCACTCTTATATTCATTTGTTGTGCATATGAAATTTGGAGCAAAGATACAACCAAACATGCAGTCCAATCTGTGAGCTCAGCCTTACCACTAAACCACAACACAAATAATTAATGAATGAATTTGTTTGTTTACACCAAAATTCAAAATATTTAATTTGAAACCTAGATATCGATTTCATGCAAGGAAGCAACAAAATCGTATAGAGGAAGAAGATGTGCAAAGTTATAATCAAGGTGAAACGGAGAGGTGGAGGTTAGAGTAAAATGATTTCCTGACTTGCTTCTACAGCCATCAAATTGGACTAAATTTTTTTAATTTTCTTGATTATCTAATAAGTTGGAAACTGTGAGGAACGTATACCTATTCTTGATTCATGTAGACATTTACAACACTAAATATATTCAAATACATTAACAGAAAACATGAAACTCAATTGAAGGTATACAACTAATTTTAATCGAAAATGCATATCAGATAACCTTTAAATCAAAATTCCTAACCTGAGAACTAGAAGAAGTGAAACAAAGTGAGTGAGAGGTTCAAGAACAACAACGAAGGATAATGGTGAGACTACTAAGGTGAAGACTAAAACCAAGTATAGGACCAAGCCTATAGGGAGTGCTCTCAAGATAGGAAATACCTAAATCCTAAACACAATGTGTACTAGATAGTTGTGAGAGCACTAAGGGTCTGCAAGAGCAAAAACAACTACAAAAATGAATGCCAAGTGTAGCAAAAGGGAGAAGACAAGAGCAATAGCCTGGTGAAGTGCGAAGGTGTAGAAGAGTGCCAAGTGCAAGGAAAGAGAAGAAAGGAAAAGAAGAAAAGTAAAAATTCTATGATAGTTATAGTGAAAAACTACCGTAGTATCTTTATTTTAAATTTAAAATAACATATGCTCTCACTTTCTATGTGGGTTATAGATATAAGAGACATAAAAGATCTTCTATTTTATTACAAAATTGTTACCACTCCTACTCTTTATGTCAGTTCTAGGTATAATCATCATAAAACGTATTTTACTTTATTACAAAATTGTCGTAGATTCTATTTTATTTGTTGATTCTAGTTATAATAGTTCTAGTCATAATCGACATAGAAACTTTATTATATCATCACTTTTATGGTAAGTTAATATAATCGTCACTTTTCCTCAAAACCAACAAGTACCTGAATAAAGAAATATACTCACTTTTTCAATAAAAAAAACTCATCCAAATTTGTGATTCACTAAATGAGTTTTTGTTTTCTTCTATTTTAGACTAATTGTAGAGCCAATTTTTAACTTCTTCATGTGGTGGCACCACCCAAATGAAATAGTTTTAGGTTTAATTTCTCACCCATATTCTTCCCATGTTAAAACAAAGGATAACAACTCATGCATATGAACCCTCTGCACGAAGGATGCTTTGGGTGGCTGATTAGAACTCCAGATGATACACCGCACAAATGCAAAAACTATGAACAAATTTTAAACTAATTTTTAAACGTACAAACGCCGTTCCTGACATTCTCGTGCTTCTCTTTCCATAATTCAAACCTACCATTCTTTTCGTTAACCATGAACGTGCTCTGCTTCTCTTTCAATAATTCAAACCTGTCATTCTTTTCGTTAACTATGAACTAGGTCAAACCAAACATTCAAATACCAACCGGCATACATATATTTGATACCAATGCTATTTGGAGACGACACGATTGGCTAAAATGGCTAATCCACAATACTGAGTCCTCATCAACCAAGAGCTTCAATTAACTCAAACCAAATGCAAGATTTTGATTAATGGTATCTTCGAATGCCAGCAAATATGTCCCAGGTATGAACTCTGATCATCTAAGATTATTGCGTGTATGCTTCCAAATTCTGAATACTTTAGTTTTCTTTGGTATGTTAATAATCTTAGTGTGGATATTTCATGATGGTTTATCAAGGTACAATTCAACTTGAAAATTCATTAATGTTTTGCTACTGTTAAAATTTTAGGATTTTGTAACGTAGATTCAAATATGAATGCTAGAGAACGTTCCAAAGTAAGGAAAATTCCGTTTAGTTTAGTCGCGGTTAAAATTTTAGGGATAATCAGATACATCGTTGAAATTTGAAAGTAGGATAGTAATATCACCGAAAATAGAAATTTAATTTAGCCCTCGCCAGATTCACCGAAGAAATGGAAGTAGGGATGTAAAAGAATTGAATGAATTAGCAGGAGCGTGACTGAAAAGGAACAATACATTTCACCAACTTGTAGCAGTTACAAGACTTGAAAACTATTATACAATATATCAGTGTCCTTTTCTCCCAAAAAAGGTTGCTCATTGAGTTGAATTGCTGAATCTGACTGAAACGGCAACCACATTTTCCTAGAGACAATGCAAATATCACTTATATAACACAATCTACCACGTTTGACAATCCATAAAAATGTCACGTTTGAAAACCTACAAACCTTAGGAGAACATTAAAACAATGATATTAGCTTTGTCACTCAACAGAAGAAAGACTGACTTCTGTGCCTCTAGAAATTATCCTTGGGGTGCGAGAAACTTCAAAGAAATCATAGAACCACCAAGGAAATCCTGACTGAGTTTTCTCCATATGCTATCTTTTCAGCGAATGGGATGATATTGTGTGATACCACGTTTTGGTGGCAGCTTCCTCAAAATGAAAAGGACCAATGAAGAAGGCAATATTTCCACCAACTGCACAAAAATGTAAAAAGGATGAGGGAAATGACCTAGGACAAGTAGAACAAATCCCCTTTTCGATTACTTACCCTTAAGAGCAATCATGAAATATCTATAGCGAGTAGAGCGGCGAAAATTGCAATCACAATTACATAAATCATTTCAGTTCCTTTTAAATTGACTTCAGAAAATTAATTAGCCGTTTTCCAAGAGAAAGAGTTCCACCAGAAGTTGAAAAGTTTCTCGGGATATACACCCCTAACAACAACATAAATTTGCAGGATTTGAAACAGCGATTACTTGATTATCCAATTTATCAGTTCCCTTGCCTCCACTGAGAACCAAGTCTAAACTAAAATTACCTTCCAAAAAGAAATGACGAATTTATATAGGTTCATAAAACCAATGCATGGAATTTAACAGTGTCCAACAAAATAAGAAGGGAATGTGTCAGGGCTTTCAGAATTAATCTCAAACCAAGATGAACCATATAAGTCAAAAATAGACCTAAATATAGAAACGATACAACTTGAAGAGCACAACTATGACAAAAAGTGGGGAATATAGAAAAAACATAGTACCACAATGAAGAAATACACACAAACATAAAAACTCACCAGGTAATATATAAAATTCAGAATGGGATGGTCCAAGACATCAAGGTCAGCAGCTCTATCAAATGCATTGAAGCACATCTGAAAACAAAATATGACCAAACTCAATTTAAGAACCATAATAGGAATCATTTTTTTCTTTAAAGAAAAAGGGGCTAACCATAACGCATCTGATAAGGAAACATGAAAAGCATATGGTAGTCACATAGCCAACCTGCATTAGAAAGATCAGGTAGATTAACTCTGGGTAAAGGAAGGGGAGCAATGAGGAGCAGACCACATAAATATAGAAAAATTTCCTTGTAAAACAGAATACACACCTCTTGCAGCTTCTTCCGTCTGCCTTTGGATTCAACAGGAAAACGTTGCAGCATCAAGAATAGTCTGTCATAGAACAAGGTCAGAAAAGAAATACAAAACATGGAAGAGGAAATGAAACATACTAATACTAAAGACTGGTGAAATTATAATATAACAAGTGGCTGGTAAATTCCCCTTTCATTTTCAGAGGAGTTCACCAGGCTCTCAAAGCTTCACACTTTGTCCCATTCAGAAATCTTTTGGTTGGGGTTAAGTACTGGATAGTATCGACTCAAGTTATTTCTCAAATAATCTGTAGCCAACCATGTTATGTACAACATAAGCTCTGAAACTACGACCCACTAGTTTCAGCATTTTAAATTAGTTACTTTCTTCACGAATGATCATTTTGGGGCTTTTCATGAGAAAGTACTTCAGAGCTATCAAGGAAAAAGGTTTTTAGATAGTGTGAGAGTGTGATATGTGCGGTTTTTTTGGTGCTTTGAAGCAGAAAGCACTTGTTTTCAAGGGTTCTTTACACTTGCATTGAATTGCACTCCAAGGCCTCTTCTTTGGTACCATCTGATGACATTATATCTTCTTAGCATCACATCATATCACAAAAAAAGAATCATAGGACTGTCAATGGGAAAATGTTAACTTTTTTCTTTATTATTACTGGAGATCTTTGGTTAACAATCATTATATCAAAACTAGTATTTTAGCTTGATTATGGCACCTAAATATATAATTTTATGTAATTAAAAACCATAGAATATTTTTAATACATAAACTACACTGTAATTTAAATTCATAATAAATATTTATTTAATATATAAACTAATTATAATGAAAATTCATAATAATTAAACTTTAGATTTACAATGAACGATTTATATAGTAGTATAAGACTTTTTAAGGTGACACTTCAAAAATACAACTACTGAAATTCAATAAACAGATAGAAAGTAAAAGAGAGTAGATTGAGAAAAAAGATGGTTAAAAAGGTCAAATATACAAATAAAAATAAAAACATTGTAGTTTGAGATGGTCAGGAGAGAGGACAGAAGAGAGAAGCGAGAGAATATGGATAATACAGGAGCATATTAAACCATAAAAACTGTCTACAACTTCACTTTCACCCTAAAAGGTTATTAACTTACATTTTAGCTGCTATTGAGAGTTATGACCATACAAATTTTGAGGAAGGGGCCAACATACAGACAAAATTCTAACAACAAAACATGTGTAGGGCATCCATGATTTTGCACTATATAAATTTCATCCGTTCAAAAAGGTGGTAAATATTTGAAGAATTCCATTGATTATATCTAGTAATAATATGAGTTGATTTTTTTAAGTGTTTCTCTTATAAGTTCAGACATGGCAAAATTCCAAACTTATAGTAATTCTTAGATCCATACACATTAATTTCATTGCATAATCTAAACAAATACCAACAGATGCAATTGAAAATTGAAATAGACAATCACCTCCCACCATAGAGAAGAAAGCCAAGGGCTGCAAACAAAGAAACACCTACATATATGCATAGGAAAACATGATTAAAATCATGATCCGTAAAATCTGATAGTTAACCCCTCATAAATCTAAAATATAGTTAAACCTGCAAAGAACATCTTAGACAGGATGACAAGCACGCTGATAGGTTTCCACCATAATATCAACCATAAAGCAATCTGTAATGCATGAAAAAGAATTTACTGTTAGAATGCCATGACAGAGATTGAGAGAAATCTGAATAATAATAATTGATATCTGAACTGATGATCTGTGATGTACAGAAGATTCCCATTCATAGATCACTACAGTCTGAACAGAAACGTAATAGAAATGCATGAGGGACAGCTCTAAGTTCTAACTGACTGAGACATACTCTAGCATTAACCAAAATAAAATAAAAATAAAAAAAGAGAAAAATCTACAAATTCAAAACCAGTCACATTAAACTCCAAATAGATATCATAGAACACCAAAACATTGGCCACAGAAAAGTTGAAAAAATAATAAAGGTATGCTGACTCAGTAACGAAACATCAAATTGAAGACAGAAATGAAGTGAAAACACAAACTTAAAATATTTTCTTAATCAATAGAAAATATTTTATATTATCTTAGAACGTCTTGGTTGTTGCCGTTACAAAGTAGTTATGCATATAGTTAGTAGACTTGAGCTTGTACTAGTAGTATTAGAACACGTTATATCTGTCAATAATATTTTCAGTTTATAGTTTTTAGACTTGTCTTTCTCTTTTCCTTCTTCCCCAACACTGAACCAATGACTATATAACTTGGTATCAGAGCAGTAATCTCTCTGTATTTTGAACCCCAATCCTAAAAAATAAAAAATTAACAGATTATGACGTAGAACACATTTCTAGGTTAGGAAACCCTCAGTAGCAGTCGTTTGAAGTTTTAGGTGGATGCTGAGCAGTAATTAGAAGCAATGATTTCTTCATCCATAACAATTAAAGACAGCTAGAACTTTCTATAACCTCCAAGAAAGCCCACCATTTCTAACTAATCATATACATCTGATATTAAGATTAACACACAAGCCTGGGCATCAAACAGTTCTCTTCTGAGGAAAAACATGTAGTAGATGGATGGGTTCAACTTGAAACAGATCTAACAAAGAAACAACTATGGAGGATTTTGGAGCTCCTATCAGAAATGGGTACAGCTAGAAATGTTATATGAAGGAGTATTTCTACAAAGCATAAGGAGAGGAGGGCCAACACATCTTATACAGCTCTAGCTGTACCTTTATAGCTTCAGTATCGTATTGATTGACACACTATTAATTGTAGTTTCTACAAAATTCAAGAAATGCAATTAAAAATGGAAACAGACCGCAGGCAACATCATGGTCTCAAAAAGAAGAACAGCCTACTGGGATGAGTGGGAACAGTAACAAGTGCAATATGCGCAAGACTTTTTCACCTGAATAACATAAACCACAGCATTAATAGTATAGAAACTTGGTCTGAGACCATCAGTAGATACAGCGCGGGCCTGCAAAACATGTAACATCATAGACCAATAATCAGCCCACCGAAATAGCAATATCCCACGCTAATAAAAAGAAAAGCAGTACATCACCGCAAGTTGAACTTGCCTGGTAATAAATCTCAGCCCAGAACAGTACTAATAGAGCATAGGTTGTAAAGAAAGCAAGACTAGGCACGTCGAGTAAGATATGTTGAACAATCTACACACACGAGGCTGAGCATTAGCTATGAGAATAAAAAACTTAATTTATGATGGAATTAAAAAAAAAAAAAAAAAAGCTGAAAAAAATTATTTCTACCTCTGGCTGTAACTTCTGCACATCCCGACGGAAGACGAAAACAAAACACCGAACTGCAAAACCAGAAAGAGCGTTAACTTTGCGCGAGAAAATCGTCAAGCATCGTATAAATACAAATATTCAATGTTTTTTTACTTACAAAATATAAACGAAAGAAAAAGGTTAGACTAGAATGATACAAACCCCCATTCACCAAGAAATTGAGAAAGTGAAAGACCTTCTGCGTGGTCCAACCATATTCTGGCACTCTCAATTGTATTCGCACTAATTGAACCTAAAATTGTAAGATTACAATAACAACAATCACCAAATAATAAAAGAAGCATAGAGAAAACCCTATCGGAACTCGAAAGATAAATCTAGCACAGAGAAACGTGAAAAGGATGTCGTAGAAGGAATACCAGAGCAACAGCGGCGACGATTCCGTAGAGGATGGCGAGGAGGTGGAAGATGCGATCCTGCCAGAGCGGAGACTCGTTGATGTCCCGCCACCAGTTGGAGGATTCCGTTAAGTCAAGGGCGGCCACGGCCGCCAACGTGATCGCCGGCACGCCTCTCGCCACCATGGAATCGCTGGATGAATGGTTGGTTCTACACAAAACGGAAGGAGATTGGTTCGATCTTCGTCTTCTGTGGGAAAAGAAAGCAAGAGTAACAGAATCCAAATTAATCTATATAACTTATTATTATGGTTTCGTTATCGTTTCTCCCTAATATTCCAGTCTTTTTTTTCCCCTATTCTGGAACCATTTACAATTTATTATTTATTATTGTTGTTGTGGTTTTATTTTTGTGGCCGGCGATTGTGAAATAATTTGGATTCAAACACAAGAGAGAGAAAGGATTAACGGAAATCCAAAAGTCGTGCTGGCTACAACGTATCCCTGTAAATAGAACTTCGTAATATTCATTTCATTTGCTATAAAAATCTTTTATCCACAATTATTTTATAAACAAACCTCACCACTGCATCTGTTTCTTTCATCACTTTTTCCCAAAAGAAAATTATTTTTAAAAGTAATTATTTTCACAATGTTAAAGTGAAACACATTTGTTTTCGACGCTTATAATTTAAAAATTAATTAATGCTAAATTTTACTTTCATTTTTTTTAATGATATGGTCAGAAAATGTGTTTGAAACAATTCTGTTGGAATATATGATCTATAATAATTTTTATATATTATGTAATTAACTTATTTAAATTATATTTCTTAAATACCAATATATATATGAAATTGACATTTAAACAAATACAAATAAATCAATATAAAATTATAAAATTTAGAGTATTAACCAAATATTCCTTAAATAAATAGTGTGTTCTTATCGAAAAGAAGTAATCTACTTCTAAAGTGGAAATTATGATTCTACCAAAAGATGATAGAAAATTGAGTAAGATATTGTTGAGGAAGATTTTCTAGAGTTCAAAAGACAATCGAAAAAGATTGAATGACTGCTTTTTTTTTAATGTATTTATACATTTTTTTACCCTAAAATAAAAATTTAATGTTATAAGATATGATTAATAATATAAATACTTGAAAATATTGCATATTTTAAATCTATAACTGGTTTGATTCTTAATTATAAATAAATAACAATCATTATTGTTATTAATTATTTATCCTAAATATTTAAATGCTTAATAAATATATTATTAACTAAATTCAATTATCATTATATTATATAGTTTATTATTATTATTATTATTATTTTTATTTAATAGCAAATATTGTTAAATAATAGTGTTTAACTTCAAACATGTTTTGTAAACAAGTTAGCATGTGTACAATACGAGTAAAATCATAAATAATCTAACATAAATCTGAACGAACACTTAATTTAACTGAAATTGATTTTAATTTACATTAAATAAAATTAATCTTCCATGATAATAACATATATTTATTTATTAATTTATCTATGGACCATGGCAACTCATATTTGCATGTGTCACGTGGTTCCTATAATATATTTTAAGCCATAGAAAATTTGTGTCTTTTGTTTTGCGTTGGCGCCTTTCTGGCTCATCAGAGAACTTTTTCGTAAATTAAAAGTGAAAACAATGAATGGAACTTGGAAGGATCTTAGTGTTAATCCCTTACAATAACTTGGTGGTAATGTTTGAAAGTACATGAAATCCAATATTGATTATCGTCAAAGCTGATTGAAACTGTGAAACCAACCCACTACACCAATATTCAAGTTGGGTTGGATTAAAAAAAATTAATATTAATTTATTTTTAATTTGATCTATTAAAAACCTAATTCTTTCAAATAAATTTTTAATTTACTAGTAAGTGAGTGATGTTGAATTAACTTACTAAATTACTAAAATCAGGTTGAAAATAAATAATAAACACAAGAGTATCTTATATTTTTAAAAGATGGAAATTAATTATTAAATTTAAAATCAAGAACATTAAAAGATTTTAATTTTTAAAATTTTAAAAATAAACTTTTTTTTAATTAGTTAACCCACGTTACTTAATTAAGGTGGATTGGTTTGGATTGTATAAATCACTAGTGCAAAAACGCTATTTAACGTCATCCCTTAGACGTCGGTTAAGAGTAAGCACGACGTATATTGATGACCGGTGGCATTTTCGTAAATAAGTTGGCCATATAGACGTCAGTTAGAAGGTGCCCCGACGTCTATAATATTTTAGACATCGGGGCCCCTCTTAACTGACGTCTATATGTCTGACAGGTGGGTGAAAAGTCATTTCTTTCAGTTATATAGACGTTAGTTAGGAGGGGCCCCGACGTCTAAAATATTATAGACGTCTGTTATTTGGGGAACCGACGTCTAAACCCTAAACCCAGAAATTTAAAAAGTCACTTTTTGACTCCATTTAGACGTCTAATCCCGCCACTCTGACTTCTAAAGCACTTTAGACGTCTGTTGTGGAGGGAACCGACGTCTATAGACGTCTGTTATGGCGGGAACCGACTTCTAAATACTCAGCTCGGAAATTTAAAAAGTCACTTTTTGACTCTATTTAGATGTCTGATCCCGCCACTCCGACTTCTAAAGCCTTTTAGACGTCTGTTATGGGGGGAACCGACTTCTAAATGTCTGCATTAAAGCACTGCGAACACGAGGCAGCAGTTACGTGCACTCATTGTTCATCATCGTCCTCGCATTTTCTCTCCACGGGCTACGTTTTTCAGGTTTGTTTTCTCACTTTTGCACCGTTTAAAATTAATTTTACTCCGATTACATTACTCTTTGATGAATTATCTTTCACTTCAACCGATTAAAATGCGTTTTCGTTGAGTTTTGTCCAGTTTTGCTCGTGTCCTTGGGCAGCGTTCTTGGACGACGATTTCTTGCGTTTTGCACTCCTCTAATTCCCTCCATTACATTATTAAAAACATCCAATACAAAAAAAAACGTACAATCCATTCTCTTCAACTAAAATATAAAGTTGTAAACTCGAATCACCATAAGCCAGGAGCAACTCGAGAGGCCTCAAGCGGAGAAAGATCCTTTCAAATACGGCGACATTTTAGACATCTTACCTATAGAGTCCGACGTCTATATAGACGTCTGACCTATATAGTCCGACGTCTATAGATGTCGGTCATATCCTGACCGATGTGTAATTAACGTCACCCGAATAGACGTTGGTTCCATATGTGACGTTAAAAGCCCAAAATAACCGACGTTAAACAATGTTTTTCCACTAGTGAATATATAAAAGCTCGACCTAATTCTTGTATCACGATCATTCCTAAATACAACAATTGACATCACTAACCTATGGTTATATATATATATATATATATATATATATATATATATATATATATATATAAATTAGAGTTTCAGTTATCAAACTCTGTTTCGGCACACAATTTTGGGTTTAATTTATCAAATACAGTATAGTTTTTGTTTTCGTGAGCTAAATTGAATACGCTTTGGATATAATAAAGATTTAAGTATTTAATTTTAACTCTCTTAGATGCTTTAGGTAAAATTGTTGTTTATCATTGCGTATAGGTGTTTTTGTCCAGATATTTTTCTTGTTCCTAAGAGCCTAAATGTTTTCTTAAGGTTTTCTATGATGGGGATTCAGGTTCTATGTTTTGTGTAGGTTTTCTATGTTGAGAATTTAGGTTCTAAGTTTTTGTGTTTTCACCTTTAGTTATTTTCATATTATTATCCTGTTTTAATGTTATTTAGTTAAACTTCAAAACATGAGAGCATTCAAGCGCATAGACGATTTTGTCTTAACAACAATTGCATAGATATTATTATTGGTTCACTCTAACTAAGCTACGACAAGTCTCCTCTGTAGAGGGTTCCACTATAATCTTCAACAAGATTACAACTAAGTATTCACACCACTCGTGGTCTTCTCAGTCAGCAAATAACCTCCTGTTACCCTAGACTGGATGAGTATTCGCACCACTCTTGGTACTAAGCAACATTGCCTAGATTTCCATAACTCAACCGAGTTCAACAAGTGTTTTAATTCTCTTCAGAATTGCAATCAACGATTGCTTACAAGTCGTTCAGAGTATTACTCTTGTAGAGATGATGTGATTACAATACAATGTAGTCTAAACACTTGTAGGTGTTTTTCTCTTTTCTTTTTCTCTCTTTCTTATAATCAGTAAGCAAATATTACAATGAAGCTCGAGAGTATTGCTTTTCGCTTTTCTTCTTTTCTCTTCTTCTCTTTTTTTTGCTTAGATATTCTTTTTTTCTTGAGCTCTTTCTGTACTTTTCTTTTGAATGTTTCTCAAAGGATGAATATTTTGTTGTATGTTATCCTCTTGATTCTTCATCCGAATGATCTTCTATTTAAAGGCTCTTGGATAAGTGTCTGTTAGACTAAGCTCTTGGCCTTGATTCTTGTGTCTTCTCTTTCTTCGTGTACATCAACCGTTGGTTAAAGTCAACTTGTCAGAGTAGGCATGCTTTTTTAGTACTTTGCTTGAAGTAGGTTGTACTTTCTTTTAACACCGCTTCAAGTGAAGAACATTATGTGAATATCTCTTTTGTCTCTAACGTCCACTTCTGATATTTTAATTTGGAGCTTGTGGATGCGTGTAGAGTAGGTTATCTGCAAATAATAGAGTAGATTGTGCATGCAACAGATATGTCTTTTCTCCTATCACTTTTATTGTTTTTGAACATTGAGCATTTAATGTCATTTAATGTTTGCTCAAAACAACAAAGTGTTTTTCAATTTTCTACCGTTGAGGTAGCGTTTATCAATTTAGCTTTTCTTCTAAAGATACCAAGCGTCAAGTAAAGACGTCATCGTTGGACGAAGTAATAGTTAAGCTTATGGTATCATTTAGACTGATGTAAACGCTTTTTGTGATTTTTTCTTTTTAGAGCAATAGTGTTTAACATGTTATGTTTTCTTTGATGTTTTAAGTTTTAGTCTTTTAGAATCTTTTTGTCAACGACTTTGTCTTGACATTGTTTCGTTTTCCCGAGAATTAAACTAAATACCCCTTGGGTATAGTAAGCTTTGACTTAGTTGTTTTCTTGTTTCCTAAAATCCTAAGTATTTTCCTAAGGTTTTTCTATGTTAGGGATTTTGGACCTAAGTCTTATGTTTCCTATGGTATTTTCATATTATTTTTTTTAATGTTATTTGGTTAAACTTCAAAACATGAGAGCGTTTAGACGTATAGACGATTTTGTCTTAACAATCTCCCCTTTTTTATGTTTAACAAGTACACATCCAAAGGATATATAATCTTTCTTAATTTAGTGCAAAGTCTTAAATTTTATGTGTTTCTGGTTCTTTGTATGTTTTACATCTTTTATTGTTTTTGTCTTTTGCATGTGGGTTAGTTGACACATTCAAAATATATAGAACAATAATTAAGATAAAACGTTATAAAAACATAAACTAAGGCATTGATCAACAAAACAAATGCATAAACAATACGTAATGATAAACAAAAAATTTTATATTCAAACACATAAACATATTACATGAATGTAAATATGGACTCCTAAGATGAACTTCTAAGAATCTAGAGACTCCTCATGATTTTGTGCCATCTTATTCTATCCTAACTTCTGATGTACTCCCCTAGAGTACATGCTTCTAGATGCTGACGCGTCTACTCTCTTTCTCTATTTTCCTCTTTATTTGATAAACATCAAAAGGTAATGAGAGAAAGGACATCATAGCCCGACGGTGATGGTGATGGTGACGAAAAGGGAAGAGAAACATGGGTTGACGAGGGTTTAGACTACAAAGAAGAAAAATGGGCATGAAGACAAAGTAAAAGAAGAATTGAAGAAGAGGGAGAAGTTAGAAGTGGAAATATAGGCTAAGATGGGGTTTGGCCATGAAGGGTGTAGGTTAGGTGGGAGAACTATATGCATAAGGCAGGTAACTTCTGAATACAGGAGTAAGGAAGGATGTTGGATTATCATGTTCATCTTGTTCCGGTGATCGGACGAGATGACAATGATGGTCTAGAGGTTTTGAAGAAGGCTTCATTGGTTTGGAATGTTGAGGGTTTGCGAGATAAGAGATTTGAGAGAACATGACGAGAGAGAGAGAGAGAAAGAATTAGGGTTTTGAGAGAGTGTGTTGAGAATGCCAAGAGTGGAGTCGAGTTAAATAGAGAGAAAAGTTAGTCCTGAGCGATTGATTTGTCTCGTCCATTTCATGCGGTCAGTACAAAGAGATTTGGAAATGAAATTTTGAGTCTCTTGAATACCGAGAAGATTTGGAAAGAATTGTAGTTAACAGCAGATAAGAATGAGAAGAATGTCAAATTAAGAGGTTTTTTCATTTAGAGGAAGAAAGAGGAAAGGGAATTGATGTTAGGAGTAATGGTTTGATTGACACACATAAGATATTTGGCAGATAAGAGAGAGAAACTAAAAACACTGTTATTTTATACTTAATTTTGAAACTAAAAACACCCTTTGTGACTTACAAACTAACTTGAAATCATGTTTTTGCTTAAGTTATGAGAGAAAGAGACTTGAAGGTGGAATTTGTTGAGATTGTTGACAACACAATCTCTATATCAATCTGGTTTTTGATGATGACAACACATTGCTTAATAACAAGAACATTACATGTTCTAATGATGATTGATTGTGATATATGTTGAACATGTTTATGTATTGTGTTACATGTTCCTGTGTTGATTGATTGATATATATCTGGAACGTGTTTACATGTTTTTTTGTGCTATGTGCTATGCATCATTTCATATGTTTTACTGCACATGTTTTAAAGCTGAAAATCACAAGCACTTTTATGACTTATTCTTGTGCGACAAAGTAATAGTACAGTTAACTACATTACTAATGGATTCGACTTTGCTAAAATCTTTGTACAGACTTTGAGAACTAGTGCTATGTGTTATTTTGAGAAGAAAAGAATTTCAAAATGTTTTACATGTTGATAGTCGAATATGTGTGCTACACATTCGACTGTATCTGTTGTCTCATTTAGAATTCGGTTATGCTCTTGCACTCTAACGGCTATATTTTTGAAAGTTAGTTGAGCATTGGTGACTTAGTCAACTGTATTAAATGTGGTTTGTTTTTGGTTGACTGAAAGCTACTATGTTGATTAATCTGTTATAACAGTCATAATCCAGTCGACTGAATTAGTAGCGTATTCGACTGAGAAATCATCTGACTAACAGAAATCTATAAATAAACTTAACACGAGTCTGTTAAAAAAGACTTTTGATCAACTGGAATTTTCAATTTTGTTTCAGATTTCTCTTAGCTCCAAGAATTCTCCAAGAAGACGGTGGTGATCTTTCTTGAAAGAGATTCAAAGAGGAGATTATACTACACATTCATTGCCTGATCAATATCTGCACAAGAAGGTGTTCTGTCATTGATCGTGAAAGCTTGGCATCCTGTGAAGACTGCTGGAATTGATTGTGCGGCTTGACATTCGTGAAGACTGCTGGTTTTTGACCTGTTGATTGTAGGGTATAGTGCACCTTGAGGATTGTTCAAAGTGGTGTTGGCAGATTGCAAAAGATGGGATTGCCTATATTTTGGTTTTGGGTTAGAGAGGAGATTTATATTTTTGACGTGGAGGTCTTCTATAGATTCCTTGTTGTAAAAACAGCAACCATTATAGTGCATTTGCTTCCTGAGTTAGAAGAACACTGGATGTAGGCATTGTTGGCCGAACCAGTATAAAAACCTGTGTTTTCATTTTTCTATCCCTTATCTTTTACATTACAGTCAAATTTATTCTTCACACAGTCAACTACGTATTTTCCACTGCATACATATTTTGATTGCTTGCATTTCAAGAAAGTTTAAAAAGCTTTAGACTTTGGTTTCAAGATTGCGAAAAGAACTTGTTTTTGAAACAATACCAATTCACCCCCCTCTTGGTGAAGAAAGAAGCCAACCTGTTTTCCAACAATTGGCACTAGAGATGGTTTTCATAAGTTATTTGAAAAACTAGTCGACTCTGTTTTTCTATGATTCGACTATACACCTAAGGATGGGTTCCTGTTTTCAAAGTTTTGGTGAGCTTCAACAAACAGACTACCTCTGTTTGCTGGTGAAAATTATCCATTTTAGAAAATTAGAATGCAAATCTTTCTTGAATCGCAAGACAAAGGAATTTTGGATGCCACATTAAATGGACCTTTTGTGCCTACAAAAACTGTTGATGATAAAACTGTTTTAAAACCTTTTACTGAGTGGACTACTAATGAAAATAGAAAGGCTCAGTATGATGTTAAAGCTAGAAATATTATTGCCTCTACACTAACTATTGATGAATTTTTCAGGATATCTCAATGCAAAATTGCAAAGGAAATGTGGGATGTCTTAGAGGTAACTCATGAAGGCACAGATGAAGTAAAGAGAGCAAGAAAGAATTCATTGATACAAGAGTATGAATTGTTCAGAATGAAAGCTGGTGAAAACATCTATGATGTGCAGAAACGATTCACTCACATTGTAAATCATCTCATGGCTCTCGGGAAAGTTTTTGACAAGGAAGAAATCAATATCAAGATTTTGAAAAGTCTGAACAGAAATTGGCAACCAAAAGTCACAGAAATCTCTGAATCCAAAGATCTCACAATGATGAACATGGCTACCTTGTTTGGCAAGTTACGTGAACACGAATTAGAACTCGGTAGATTGAAGGATGAAAAGGAGATTGAAGAAAAGAAGTCCATTGCTCTGAAGGCTACAAGCAAGAACAACTCAGAAACAGACATGGACGAGAAAGAATTCATGACCTTGATGGTAAGGAAATTTAGTCGACTGTTAAATAATGATAGTCAACTGTCTAACCATGCAGGTCAAGGTAAAAAGAATAGCTTCAGCAAAAACACTGTCTAGTGTTACGAGTGTGGAAAGGAAGGACACATCAAGCCTGATTGTCCTGAATTACAACCGAAGCAGAAAGGAAAGAAAAGATTCCCTCCAGGCAAAAATCTAAAAAGAAAAGGAGCATACATTGCTTGGGAGAATACAGATTCTAAAAGCTCAAGTGATGAAGATGTTGATCAAGATGAGGAATCCAACATTTGCCACATGGCTGGAACATCAAGTAATGACAACGACAGTGATGAAGAATTTGAGAAGCTACCAATAGAAGAGAAGTATCAACAACTAATTGAAACATTCAGAGAACTGCATGTTGAAGCCATGCGACTGCAATACAAGGTAAATCGACTAAGGTCTGAAAGAAGAGATTATGGGTATAGAATTAATAACCTTGTTGCTGAGAATGAAAGATTAGAAAAAGAGTTAAATGAAGCTTTGTTATCTGCTAAGAATGTTAAGATTGAAATTGTTACAGTAGATAAAATCTGTGAAAATTGTCCTACACATATTGAAAAGATAGATTACTTAACTAGCACGCTAGCTAAGTTTACTCAAGGAAGAGACAATTTAGATGTTGTACTAAAATCATCTGGCAGAGCTATTTACAAACAAGGAATAGGTTACAAAGCTCAATCTAGCAGAACCAATACTAAGAGATTTATTGATTTAAGCAAACCTGTTAAGAATGCATGTTTCTATTGTAATTGTGTTGGTCATACTGTTAGAAATTTTTATTACAGAAATGTTGTTGTTCCTCCAAAATTATATGTTTTGAAACCAAAGGAACAAGTAACAAGGACTGACAATCATGGACCCAAAGTTAAATGGGTACCAACAACCAAATCTTAATATGTTTTGCAGGATACAAAGCTGATGCAGTGTGATCTCAAGGATGGATCAATCTAGATTAAAATCATTGTCTTGAGAATCTACAACTGGTAAATCTGTATCAATCTACTGCATTATGCTTGAATTGATTGCTGGTTGTTGTGTGATCACATGAATGTGTTGTCTGATTGATTGATTGATTGATTGATTGATTGTGTGTAAAACTCTGTTTTCACGTGTCCGAGTCGACTACTTTAATAATTCATTCGACTAGGCCTTGTACACTCTGTCAATCAGACTCATTAGAGATTCAACTGTCTATATTCTCACTAAATGTGTCTGAATTTTTAAAATCTTTCTTTGGTGCGAAAATATTGTCGAAATTTTCCCTCCATTTTTTGTCTGCACCTGATATGTTTATAAAACTTTGATAATCATGGGTCACTACATTTATTCTCTTTGATCTGTTATTCCCGTATCCTCGATCTTCTTGAGAAAACCCCTCATTCTTCTGCAATCACAATGACTTCAAGCTCAACACCAGGAAGAAGGTTCAAAACTACTGCTTCAAGAAATACCAGAAGGGTGTCTGAATTACATAGCTGGATCAGCGATGATGAAGCGCAATCTAAATATCTCGATTATTGGATAAGAAGAACTTTAGTGACACATAAATTTCTAAAGATGAAGTTTTTCAAGGTTGAAGGGTTTTTATTTCAGGGATGGCTTAAGCGCTAAGGATTAAAGAAATTTGTTGAAATGGGGAGCCCCTGGTATCCAGATATTGTGAAGGTTTTCTACTGCAACTTAAAAGTTGAAAATGGTATTCTCTGTTCTCGTGTAAAAAGGGGTAGACATCAAACTGACTAATGAAGTCTGGAGTGATGTTGGTGGATTAAAGATTGGTGGAGAAAAATGTCATCTAGGGATAGACGGTTTCCACAAGTTTACTGAATATCAAAATTGTTTGAGAAATGCCAGTGATTGCAAGGATTATTCAAATTACAAGACTGGAGGAATGAAGAAAGATGAAAGATTAGCCATTTATGTCATTGCCTATATACTCATGACTAGAGGAGGAAATTATGCACAAGCCACTACTGAAGATCTAATGCTGCTGAAAGCTTTGAAAGAAAATATTCAGGTGGATTGGCCTACGGCAATCTCTGACAACATGCTGAAAGTAACCAAGTCAGAATCTGGAAAGCTACCTTACTATGTTTTCATTTCAAAGGTATTAATTTACTGCGGTGTGGAATGCATTGGGGAATCAAATGAACAGTATCAACGAACATGTCGCATTGACAAGACTGCTCTTCACCTAATGCACATGGTGAAAACATCTGAAGGATGGACATACAAAGATGAACCTGTGAGGAACAAAACCTCTGCATCTTCTTCTCAAATGAATCAGTACAGGGCGAGAAATGAATTTGAAAGAACTGTTCTGAACAAATTGAATGAAATTGAAAGGAAGCTTGATGAACAAATTAACAAAAGTCATCTAAACGAGGTGAATGAAACTTCTGAAGAAGCAAGCTCTTCTGACAAATCTTCTCAAGGAAGTACGAATGAAGATAGTGAGGAAACAAGATCTGAGGATAATGAAAGTGACATGATACTCAATGATTTGGTCAATAAAAAGAGAAAGAAAAACTAGTTCTATCCTAGGTGTTTCCTTTTATCTTAGTGTTTTCTTTTGTGTATGGCTTAGAATGCCATCGTTTGTTATTTTTCTTTTGTTCCTTGACTTTGTTCTATCATTGTAATATCCTTTTTTCAAGGAAATGAAATCAGTAGTTTGAATCAACACTGTTGCTTTTAATTTGATTGATATTGCTTGACCTGAGTGATTGATTCGACTGCAATCTGTTTGAAGTCAACTATGCTTGAACTGTTATGAATCTATATATATTGACTTCTGTTGTTTATGATTATATTTCTTGCTTAACTAAAATGCTTGATCTGGAAAGGATCTTTGAAAGGTTTTGCAGGAATAACATTGCTTTGGAAATTTCAAGAGGAGTTCAACAGCTTTGGAAAGCAATGTAGTCAACTAAGGAAATTGTGCAATCGACTGCTCTTATCAGCATTATAAATTCCAATTCTGGAATTTGGTTATTAATTTACTAATTTTTTATTTTGATATATCTGCTATTATCTCTACCATTATCTGTTGGAAATATCTTACTTGAGATAATATTGTGAGATTGTTGAAGATTGTATCATTGCATATGTAAACTATTTGTTATCTTGTCTTTGATACAACTATGTGCTAAACTGATTGTTCAATCTGTGATATGCTGCATTGTGCATCTAATCTGATTTTATAACATATGCATAATGATAGGGGGAGTATCACTCATTACACATTTTTAGTTCACATACCTGCATTTCGGGGGGAGTTATCATTTACATGTGATTAAATGTGATGTAGGGATCATCATTGCATTTTGAAAATTTGAATATTTTTTGATGCATCTCTGCTTATTCGATTATTCAGCAAAATATCTAGAGCATACCTTTTTTGCTAATGCACAAAGAGGGAGAGAATTTATGATCTTATGATGCTATATGAAAGGGGGAGAATAGTTATTCTATCTCATGCATAATCTGCTTAATATTATTTGTTGTTATCTGTGTTACATCAGAGTACTTGAACTGTGATAACTGTGTTATATTTCTTTTGTTACTCTGTTGTGTATTAAAGTGTGCAAATATGGTTGGTTATTAATCATGGTTGTGCATCATCAAAAAAGGGGGAGATTGTTGAGATTATTGACAACACAATCTCTATATCAATCTGGTTTTTGATGATGACAACACATTGCTTAATAACAAGCACATGTTCTTGCTGCATTACATGTTCTTATGCTGATTGATAGTGATATCTGTTGAACATGTTTATGTATTGTGTTACATGTTCCTGTGTTGATTAATTGATATATATCTGGAACGTGTTTACATGCTTTATGTGTTATGTGCTATGCATCATTTCATATGTTTTACTGCACATGTTTTAAAGCTGAAAATCACAAGCACTTTTATGAACTTATTCTTGTGCGACAAAGTAATAATACAGTCGACTACATTACTAATGGATTCGACTTTTCTAAAACCTTTGTACAGACTTTGAGAACCAGTGCTATGTGTTATTTTGAGAAGAAAAGAATTCCAAATGTTTTACATGTTGATAGTCGAATATGTGTGCTACACATTCGACTGTATATGTTGTCTGATTTGGAATTTTGTTATGCTCTTTCACTCTAACGGCTATATTTTTGAAAGTTAGTTTAACATTGGTGACTTAGTCAACTGTATTAAATGTGGTTTGTTTTTGGTTGACTGAAAGCTGCTATGTTGACTGATCTGTTATAACTGTCATAATCCAGTCGACTTAACACGAAATCTATAAAAGAGACTTAACACGAGTCTGTTAAAAAAGTCTTTTGATGAACTGACATTTTAAATTTTGTTTCAGATTTCTCTTAGCTCCAAGAATTCTCCAAGAAGATGGTGGTGATCTTTCTTGAAAGAGATTAAAGAGGAGATTATGTTGCGCATTCATTGTCTAATCAATATCTGCACAAGAAGGTGTTCTGTCATTGATCGTGAAGGCTTGGCATCCTGTGAAGACTACTGGAATTGATTGTGCGGCTTGACATCCGTGAAGACTGTTGGTTTTTGACCTGTTGATTGCAGGGGATAGTGCATTTTGAGGATTATTCAAAGTGGTGTTGGCAGATTGCAAAACATGGGATTCTTGCTGCAAGTCGTGCTGGTTTATTGCCTATATTTTGGTTTTGGGTTAGAGAGGAGAATTATATTTATGACGTGGAGGTCTTCTATAGATTCCTTGTTGTAAAAACCAAACAATTATAGTGCATTTGCTTCCTGGGTTGGAAGAACACTGGATGTAGGCATTGTTGGCTGAATCAGTATAAAATCCTGTGTTTGCATTTCTCTATCCCTTATCTTTTACATTATAGTTGACTTTATTCTTTACGCAGTCAACTATGTATTTTCCGCTACATACATATTCTGATTGCTTGCATTTCAAGAAAGTTTAAAAAGCTTTAGACTTTGGTTTCAAGATTGCGAAAAGAACTTCTTTTTGAAACAACACCAATTCACACACCCCCTCTTAGTGAAGAAAGAAGCCAAACTATTTTCCAACAGAATTATGGATTTTATGCTTGGTTTTCCTTGTTTTTATAGGAATTGAAATGATTTGGACGAAGAGTTGAAGTATCAAGGAGCTGGAACTCAGGAAAAACTGGAAAATTATTAGAGAGAGGAATTACATTGGTGCTTGAACGCCCCTTTGGAGGCCCTCAACGCTGAAGTCTCGCATTTTGCACCTGTCTGCCCTTTTTCTGAGGCCCTCAGCGCAGCAGTCTCGCACTCACGCTTGAGCGCCTTTCTAGTACCGCTGAGCGCCATTTCAGTACCGCAGGTGACACCTGGGCGCCCTTCCAGAGGCGCTGAGCGCAGAGCTCTCGCAGTCAGGCCTGGGCACCCTAAGTTGGGGTGCTGAGCGCTGGCGAGTGGGCTTGGGCTATTTTTATGTAATTATTTCGAGCTATTTAATGATTTGGACGACCTAGAGAGTGTATCTTTTGACAGAAAGAGGCGCATAAACACTTCCTTTCACCCCTTGGAGGTGGATTTGGATGCGAAAGCTCCTATCTTCAACTTTTAGGGTTTTATCTTTCATTCTTTTAGGATTTGGATGCGGAAACTCGTAAACTTCATTTGTTGTTGGGGAAACGATGTAATCCTTTGAAACTTTCATGTATTGAATTGATTTATATTATTAAATGCTTCGTTCATTAATTGTTAGGGTTTTTCCTCTATACTCTATGCGTTGCTTTGTTTAACTCATTCATAGCATGATAATTGATTTTGTGGATATGGATACATACTGGGAAATCTAGATCTGGGGAATTTCTCCCAAAAGCATTATTGCCTAGACATAGGGATATGAGTTTTGGTTTCCTTTAAGCTTCTTTGCGTATGTAATGCAGAATTAATTGTTAGGGAGACAAGACATTGTAAACTAGTAATTAACGATATGCTTTCTTCGCCGAGACATCGAGTTTAAAGTAAATTAAAAAATGGCATTAAAATTAATGAAGAAGACGGATTCATAAATACATGAGAGTGGATGAGAGAAATCGAAACCCCCAACAACATAATCATCGCATATTTTACAAACCATTCACCTGTGCATTCTTATTGTCAATTGATCACAACTTGCATTCATGTTTATTTTCTGCATTATAAACCAAATGATTTTGTTCTCAAGTCTTAATTAATCAAGAAATCACATGACTGTTTAGGCCGTGAGTCTCTAGGCAAAACGATACTTGGTCTTACCAATTATATTACTTGATACGATTCGGTACACTTGTCGGAGTCTTAACAAGTTTTTGGCGCCGTTGCCGGAGACTTGTGGTTTAACTATTCTATTTGTGTGATTATTTATTAACTTTGACTTGATTTTTTTTATTTTATTTTGTTTTTATTTTGTTCTAATAATTGCTTTTTGGGGTTTTGTTTTCTTGTGTATGCAAGGTATAATTCGCACTAGAGGCAAGAAAAATTTGGAACCTCTTCTAGAAGGAGAAGGAGAAAATGAACGTCTAGATGGAGATGAAACCGGGGTTGATACAATTGGTGAAGAGCAACCAATTCAATGGACTGTCTCATGAAAGTCCATATGAACATCTGACCATATTCAACGAGATTTGTAACACTGTGAAGATCAATGGTGTGTCGGATGACGCTATAAAGCTTAGTTTGTTCCCTTTTTCATTAGGAGGCAATGCTAAGTTATGGTTGAAGTCTTTCCCAGAGGATAGATTTACTGAATGGGAAGCCGTGGTTGCAAAGTTCTTAAACAACTACTTCTCACAGTCGAAAATCAACAAAGGTGTCGCAACCGGAAATCGCAACGGGACGACGATCCCAAAAAAGAAAACAAGTTTGAAAAAGAGATTTGGGGTCGCCACCATAGTTTATTCTGGAAAACTACGGAAAAACCATAAAAAGGATAAGGCGGTCTATGAAAAACCAGACTCTGGTTTCGGGAGTCGGTTACGTGTAGGGAAGGTATTAGCACCCTACACGCCTGCCCGAAAGCAGTACCTTTAATTAAATACACAAATAAAATGTGGTTTTCAAAAATGTTTAACTTCCCCTAAAAAGAAAAATAAAATAAAACTCTAAAGAAAAAAAAATATTTTTTTGTGTTTTTTGATGCCCGACAAGGATTGACCTTGCTCCTACGTATTCTCAGTCAGACTGAGAAATCAGGGTTACGTAGTTCTAGATAGTTGTATGGAAAATTTGTTTGAGAAATTGTTGGCAAATTTTTTTTGCAAAAGATTTGGATTTTTTTTGGATTTTTGGACAGTGAACCTGATAAGGACTGACTTTGCTCCTACGTATCTCCACTCTTGGTGAAGAATCAAGGATCACGTAGTTTTGGGAGAAAGATTGTTTATTTGAAGATGTTTTTAGTTTTTTGAAGATTTTGTATTTTTTGGCATTTTTTATATAAAAAGGAGAAAGGTTTTTAGCAGAAGGCCTACGCGAGCGGTCGCACGTGTGCTTAAACCTTTTAAAGTAAATTTTTGTTGATTTTTTGAAAGAAGAAGAAAAAGTTTTTCAGCATAAGGCTGACGAAATGGTCGCAGATGTGCTTAAACCTCTTAAAATAATTTTTTGTTAATTTTTGAAAGAAGATGAAAAAGGTTTTCAATACAAGGCCGACGGAATGGTCACACATGTGCTTAAACCTTTTAAAGTAAATTTTTGTTAATTTTTGAAAGAAGAAAAAGGTTTTCAGCTCAAGGCCGACGGAATGGTCGCACATGTGCTTAAACCTTTTGAAATAATTTTTATTAATTTTTGAAAGAAGATGAAAAAGGTTTTCAACACAAGACCGATTGAATGGTCGCACATGTTCTTAAATCTTTTAAAATAAATTTTTGTTGATTTTTGAAAGAAGATGAAAAAGGTTTTCAGCACAAGGCTGACGGAATGGTTGCACATGTGCTTAAACCTTTTGAAATAATTTTTCATTAATTTTTGAAATAAGAAGAAAAAGGTTTTCAGCACAAGGCCGACGGAATGGTCGCACATGTGCTCAAACCTTTTAAAATAATTTTTTGTTGATTTTTAAATAAAGAAGAAAAAGATATCCAGTACAAGGACGACGCATGCGGTCACACGTGCGCTGGACTCCTTTTAAAATATTTTTGTTGTTTTAATATTTATTTAAAAGTGGATAAAGTAAAACAAATAGGTAAAAAACTAAATAAAATAAAAAGTAGAAATAAACTAAAAGTTAAATCAAAATAACAAGTCAAAAGGCGTGTGATGGTGTTAGATAAAAAGGGGGTGTTCAAATTAATTTTGGAAAACTGATTGGGCCTAAGCCCAAGTGACCCCGGGTGCAGAAATGAAAAACAAGGGTGCGGCTTAGGAGAAAATGGGGGTGTAGAGAGTTAATAAAAAAACCTAAAGGAAAACAAAATAAATGAAAAAAAAAATAATAATAATAAATATATAAATAAAGAAAAATGAAATTTATTTTTGAAAGAGGCCCAAATCGTTTTACCCAGAAACCCTAGGGGTTCAGATTATTCCCCATCATTCCCCTCATTTCAACTCTCATTAGAGATCTAGGGTTTCTTGCCACCCGGCCAACAAGAGCAGCATCCTCTACCCCGCCTATCGCGTCGCCGGCAACGGCAAACGTCACCGGGACCACGGCTGGCCACTGGGGGCCACTGTCTTCTACCAGCCTTGTCACTCCCTCCCCGTGGTTGGCATAGAGTCGCGTCGTGATGTCGTCACCGAGCTTGCCACCGCTCTTTCTCCCTCTCACTCCGCTGAGGACCTTCCCACCTCTGCCGGCGCCGTCACGAGCCACCGCCACCCCACGTAGCCGTCGGAGTCTCGCCGTCTCACCTTCGCCATCGACCGCGACCTTCACCGGAGCCATGGCTGGCCACGGCGTCGTCACTGCTTCTTGCTCTTCTCGCGCGAGCGATAAAGAAACGTTCTCGCCGCTCAGGGTGCATCCATTCACCTCCACCACCAACAAAGATCGACCGCCACCACCGTTTCCATCCGACAGCCACCGTGTTGCCAATCGCCACCTCAAGTTGAAACGAATGCGCCCTGTTCCGCAGCACGGCCTCAACAGTATCATCCTCGTCATAACCCAACACAATAAGCTTCAAGACAACCTCCCATTGTTCCCATTGCTCCTCTCTAAAGTAACCCCACCCGGTTTCCTCCACCCTAAGGTTTGAGTTTGATTTTGCGTGGGATTGGTTGACAGATCAGTGCCTGAGAGAAAGGTGGAGATGGTGTTTTGTAGTGTTGGGCGAACGTAATGGAGGTTGTGGTTGTTAACCTCTTTTTGGTTTGTTATGTTCTTGGTTGAAAAACAGGGAAATGGGAGAAAAGTATGATAAACAGGATGGGAATGGATATTTGATCGAGACGATGATGGTGAAAGGGTGTTGGCAGTAGCCGTGATTGTCAAGATGGATATGACAATGGGTGAATACGACTCGTTGGTATTGACAGAGGAATGAGGAGGATTTTTGTTTTCCTGGTGAGTGGTGTGTATGATGGATTTCTGCATATGTGATTACAGGTTGGAGGAGCCGGCAGGTGGGGGGGGGGGGAGAGTGATGGAGAGAAAAGGAATGTCAGTGTTCTTGTGATTGAGCTTGCTCGGTGGTATATGATCATTGAATTGTGGTAGAGGTGGAGGTTACGAAGTCAGTGAGTGAATGATGGTGGGCATTGGAGGTGTGTATTGTTCGTTGAGGTGATTCTCAATTATTGATGGTGAATCAATGGAGTTGGAAAACAAAGAAATCGGTTCGGATGGGGTAATGAAGTAATAATGAGGATCAAACTTAACAACAAAGGGGTGGTTTTTGAAGTCGACTGATAGCAGAAGGAAATTCTCATGACTTCATTATGCTCAAGGGAACGGGGGTACAGAGTGTAATGACAATTGGAAGATTCAACACGATACATACTCAAACAAGATGAAATAAAGCATAAAAGGCAGTAGAATGTAGTAAACGTTCATGGCCACACAAGTGAGCAAGGTGCTTACCTCGCGGAGCACTACTTGCTGTTCTCGGCTTCGTGCCTCTGGTAGCGATCTTCTTCTGGCCGACGCGTTCTTCTTTTCTCCTTACCGGTGAACGATGTCTCCCAAGGAAAGGATTCCTGGTTTAAATCAATAGAGTTTTTCTTTTAGTGTTTTTCTCTGTTCCCCCGTTTCCTTGGCTGCCTCTATGCTTTTGATACACTAATCCCCCAAACCTTCTCTGCCAAAGTCGTTCTCGTTGCTGCCAAAAACCAAATTGCCTTGTAACTTTTCCAATTTGCAACATTCACTGCTGTGTGCCAAACGAATTGCTTGCAGAAGCTGTTTCCTGCACCCACCGTACCCACTGTTACCCTCCAAACAAAACGCTTTTGTTTTTTTTTTACTTTTTCATATTTTTTGTTTTTTTTTTTTTTACTAAAAGACAAAAATTACACACACACATTTTTTCATTTTTTTTTATTTTTAAAACCTCTTTTTTTTTAATTAATAATGTTTTTACTATATATTTTTATCAGCTATATTATATTAATCAAAATAAAATTAAAAATTAAAATAAAAACGAAAATTAAAATTAAAAATGAGAAAAGTAGAAGATAATAAAAATAAAAAAAAAATAAGAAAGAAATAATAGTAAAAGGGTAGGATGAAAATTATTGAAAAACATAAAATAAGAAAATTCGTATAGTATTTAGTCACCCAGACAAAATTGGGTGTTGACAAAAGGTAAGCAAGAAATTTCTTCTTTCGGGCAAGGCATGGAAGAAACTTTAGGTCAAGTGTGGGATAGATATAAGAGTTTGCTAAGGAAGACGTCCACACATGGCTTTGATGAAGCAACAATATTCATTCTGTTCCTTGGAGGTCTTGGCTCTCAGACGAAATTAATGTTAGATGCCTCAACTAGAGGTAATATCAAGTGCAAGACTCTAGAGGAAGCCTATGAACTGATTGACAACATGGCTACCAATGACAACGAGATGCATAGTGAAAGAGGAGCTCCACCTCAACAGAAGGGAGTTCTACATTTACAATCTTAGGATGCCTTGCTCGCGCAAAATAAAATTATAACTCAAATATTGGAGAATTTGACGAAGACACTCGCTCAATTACCAAAGGAGTTGCAGAACGTTTCACAGGTTCAACAGAAACTCTGTGAATTATGTGGTTGTGATCATATCAATGGTCAATGTGCTTTTCTAGTGGAGGCCCAAGAAGATGTTAACTATATAGGCAATCAATTCCGCCAAGGTAATTTCAACCAAGGGTGGAAACCTCACCCAAGCATGGGTCAAGGTCAAATTGAACAATCTGGGCAAGCGAGACAATTCAATAGACCACCACAACAACAATCACAATGGCAACAGATATCTGCTTTGACTGACAGAGCTTCAAAGCTTGAAGAAACTCTTCAACAGTTTATGCAGGTGTCTATCTCTAATCATAAGATCACTGAAGCTGCTATAAGAAATTTGGAGATACAGGTGGGACAACTGGCCAAGAAGATGGAAGATAAAGCTGAAAATCAATTTGGGGCTAAAATTGAGGTGAACCCTAAAGAAGAATGTAAAGCTATTGTGAGTATAGGTAATGAGAGGGTGAAGGAGAGAAAAGAAAAAGTTGAGTTAGAGAAGAGAGAAGAAAAAGAAGAAAGAATAGGTGAGGTTGAGAGAAAAGACAAAAAGAAGAAGAGGGGAGAGAAAAACATTGAGAAAATTGAAAAGATTCTTCCTTACCCTAAGGAGTGTTCAAAGATTGAAAAAGAGAATCAATATGAGCGTTTCAAGGAGATCTTCAAGCAATTAGAGATTACCATGCCCTTGACCGAAGCACTACAACAAATTCCTGCTTATGCGAAGCACATGAAGTAATTCCTTAAAAAGAAGAGACATTTAGATAAGGAAACTATTGATGTACAGGGTAATTGCAGTGTTATTTTGAAGAAAGCACTTCCTCTGAAAGTTGAAGATCCAGGAAGCTTTACTATTCCTAGCATCATTGGGAAAGTTAATATAGGAAAAACCCTAATTGATTTAGGGTCAAGCGTTAATTTGACCCCTATCGATGCTTGAAAGGATTGGTGGTCTTGAAGTTAGGTCTACAAAGGTTACTTTGTAGAGGAAAGATGGATCTACGAGGAAGACCTATGGTGTAGCGGAAGATGTTATGGTGCAAATAGACAAACTTGTATTCCTGGTTGACTTTGTGGTGATGGATATGGAGGAAGATGTGAAGATCCCTATTATTTTTGGAAGGCCATTCATGAAAACGACAAAGGTAATCATCAATGTGGATGATGGGATGATATCGCTAAAAGACCAAGAAGAGGAGGTGATCTTTAATGTCTTCAATTTTGAGTAGTAGATTCAAGTAAAGAAGACTAGTAGTAAAGCTGCATATGAAAATGCACCAGTGACTAGTCATAAAGCTGCTAAGCCGGTCAACAAAGGTAAAAATTGTTTCTTGTCACAAGTTAAGGAAGAAGAAAAAGATGGCAAAGGAAAGATGGTTCATCATGACTCGGTGGATGAACAACTCAAACTTGGCACACCGGTGAGATTCAAGAACAAGTTGTGGGTTGTGAAAGAGTATAAAGAGAATGGAGTAATAGAGATTGAAGCTCCATATTCAAGAAGAGACAAAAAGGTGGACAGGAAGCTGTTGATGAGTTGGTGTGATGAAAGCAAGAGGAACACCAACATAGGAGATTGGACTATAGCTTTATTGGTCAAGCTAGTGACGTTAAAAGAGCACTTGCTGGGAGGCATCCCAGTGATTTAAAAACTTTGATACCTACTGATTTATTTATTTTGGTGATGTAATTTGAACTTTAATTTATATTTTGATATTTGGTTATGAGCCTGTTATGGCACAACATCTACTGATGGATGCTTAGGTAATTGAGTATCTACTGAAGGATACTATGCTATTGAACACCTATTGATGGGTGTTAATGAGAAGATGTGCACCTACTGATGGGTGCTGGAAGATGCATGTTCAGGCTCACAACGTTAAACAAGCGTTAATTAGGAGGCAACCCAGTTTTCTAAACCTTTATCTTTGTGTGTTTTGTTTTATTTCTGTTCTATTGTGCATTGTGTATGCTGAATTGATGAATGTTTGAGGGGTGTAGAGAGTTGATTTGTTTTGACTAAGAGTTGATGTGTGATTAGGGTGGAAAACACATGAAAATTAGAAAATTTACAGTTGAAGTTGAGGGCCCTTGATCAAGGACACCTAGGGCAATATAGAAAAGAGAGGAAATTGAGTCGTGCATGACGCTCAACGCCAATCTGGGGCGCTGAGCGCGACTTTTGGAAGATTAGGGTTTTATTAAAATTGGGCTCAGTGTAAGTTTGGCCCATTAGACACTTTCACTACCCTAGGTTTCGCTTAAGCCTCCCTCTCAGTTTTCACTCATTCCAGCCACTCCAAAACACTCTCCAAAGGTGTTCTCTTCACTTTCTCCTTCATCCTCCTACATAAAACCCTTTCTCCACCCATTGTGCATCACTTTTCTATCCAAGTTTGGGTTTTCTGTGAGCATTGTTGTTAGGGTTTGGTTTCCTCAATTTCGTTGGCAGTCTTCACACGTTGTGCATCTCCAACCAAGTAAGTGCATGCATTTTACATTTTAGGGCATTTAGAAGTATGCTTTTTATAGAATGTTGAGGTTTTTGCATGTTATACTGAAATAATCACTGTTTGGACCGATTAAAATGTTTGATTAATGATTGGAATTGAGAAAAATGCATGTGGGTAGTGTTTAAGGCCGGTTAGGGCCATTTTTGTGGTGAACTGTGTGGCGCTGAGGGCCTTCTGAGGGGCGCTCAACGCGATTTCTGCAGAATGTGTTTTCGCTGGTTTCTAGCTATATGCGTCTTGTTGTTTAGATGATTCTTTGCAGGTGACGTTGAGGGCCCCTATTTTGTCCTCAACAGTGATGAGAAGAGTATGTTTGGAGGTTGTTTTTCTATTTAAGTACTGATGCTTGATAACATTTTTGGGTTGTTCTGTGAATCTTTGTGATGCAGGAATGACTTCATCATCGGGAAATAGGATCAAAACCATGGGACACAAGAGAAAGGAGCCGAGGCGTGTTTATTCAAACAAGTTCCTATCTTATTTGCATGAGCAACATTTCCAAACGGTTCAGAATAGAAGACTCTTGATGGAAAGAAAAGTGGGGTTGATACCAACCTTGGTCCCGCAATTTGGAAGGGAATTGGAAAGAAGAGAATGGGAGAATGTAGCTTCTCATCCAACACCAGTAAACATAGCGGTTGCCAAAGAATTCTACACCAATGCAAGGGAATTTGGTAACAGTCAGAGAGAAGCCTACACTAGTTATGTGAGAGGGAAGATCATACAGTATGATCTTGTCACTATAAACAGGTTTCTTAACACTAAGTGGGCTGATGAGCAGTGTTAGTTTGCAATGACTTTGGAGGAAGAAGCTGACTATGATTAGATAGAGAGAACATTGTGTGTGCCTGAAGGACGTTTCCAAAGGAACAGGAATGAGGCACCGATTAATATTAGGAGATCTTATTTGACTCCTCTAGCGAAGTACTGAATGACATTCACGCATGCCAACATTCAGCCATGCTCTCACGTGTTAGATATCACCACCAGTAGGGCTATATTCCTCTATTGTGTGCTTAGAAGATTAAATGTGAATGTGGGGCAAGTTATAGCGGATGAGATTCAATCTTGTGCCAGTGCTGTGAATACTAAAGCACCTTTGAGACACCCATCTTTGATCACGCATCTTTGTGAGTTAGCTGGAGTGAATACCTCCACACCACCGATGGAGCGACCCAGAAAAGAGATAGACGCCTCCTAATACACCCAGTATTGCATGCTAGATGAGGCGGGCCAGCCAATGCCACCACCACAACCTCCTAAGGTGCGTAGGAGAGCACCACAACCAACACAGTAGCAGCCTTAGAATGCTGAGCCTTTTCAGATGAGGGACATGTATATGTCCCTGATGGAGGCTAGGATGTAAGCATTACATAAAGGGCAGGTGGCCACTACAGAGATGATTATAGGGTTGTTTGATACACCTCCTAGACGGGAGTGGACGATGGAGGAGTTTAACACTTGTGTGGGGTGGCCAGAGGATCAGGCACAGGCTAGTGGAGCTAGAGCAGCTGAAGCTTCAGCCATGGAGAAGGATGATGAAGGTGTGATGATGAAGAAAAAGAGGAAGAGGAAGACGAAGAAGAGGAGGAGGAAGAATCAGATGAGAGTCAAGGATGAGGATAACATTTAATGATATTAGCAGTAGAACATGATTTTTCTTATCTTTATTTTGTTGAACTTTATTTACTTATGTTTTTAGAATAGGTTGTGATGTACTTGGTTAAAAACTTATATCTGATGTAATGGTTTGATAATGTTGTGTTGTGTGATGAGTATTACTTGATGATGCTTTTATATTGATTGATGTTGAGATGGTGCATAAGATTTTGTGATCTAGAAAAACCAATTTTCTTCTTAGCCCAACCACATTACAAGCCATGAAAAGACATTGTGATTAAATGAAAGGCAATTTCGTTTAATGTGGGTATGTTTGATTGTGGTTAAATGAAAGACAATTTCGTTTTATGTGACATTGGGATAGTAGAGTGAAGGAGTGACCTCTATATACACCTGTGTGATTGAGTGAAACACTTTGTCTGGTGAGGAGTAGTTTCATAAATACATGATTACATCTATGCTTAGTTAAATGATCATTCACGAGGATAGCTGTTAAACCCCTGACAAGTGTACCCAATCGTATCAAGTAAAATTAAATGGTAAGTCCAAGTATCGTTTTCCCAAGAGACTCACGGCACTAAAGTGTTATGCTTTTGCTTAACCAATCAAGACTATAAAAATAATATTTTGGGATTTTTTAATATAAAGTGCAGAAAAATAAACATGAATGCAATTTGATCAATTGAGGTTAAACACAAAAGTAGATGGATGATGTTGCTAATATGAGATGAATTTGTTGTTAAGGTTCAGATTTCACCCAATCACTCTCATATACTTTTCTTATTAAATTCGCTTTATTATCTAATTGTCATGCAAACTTTCTTAGTCTACCCTAAACTTGATCCCTCGGCGAGAAGAGCCTACTACTAGTTACTGGCTTACTATCCCTAGTCTCCCCTAATAACTAGCAGTGCAAGTACCACAGAAGCAAAATACAATTGATCGTCCTACCCCCTATCCCTAAGTGGTATTTGTTAATCAAGGAATTCCCTATCAGTTCATGACTTCCCCGTACATCCCCGTATCGACAAAGGCAAACATCTATTTATCGAATGAGTTAAACGATAATAGCATAGAGCATAGATAAGAAACCCAACAATTGATAATAATAGCATATGCAAGCATATGAATAAAACAAGAATTTCAATATAAGATAGTTTAGAGGTTACATCTTTCCCCAGCAACAAATAAGGTTAGTTCTTCATCGTCATGGAGAAACTAGGTGAATAATGGAATGAAAGAGATAGAAACCCTAAAAAGGAGAAAATGAGAGTTGTCACCATCTCCAAATCTACCCCCAAAGGGGTGAAAACTGTGTTTCTGTGTCTAAGCCATCAAAAGATACATTCTCTAAGGTGTCGAGGCTTTAAATAGGTTATAAAAATAACAGAAAATAGGTCCAAGCCCAAACAGATCATAAAAATCGCAGAAAATATATCAAATCACGTCTGGTTGATACATTCTCTAAGGTGTCTAGGTCTTTAAATAGGCTATTAAAAGGGCTAATCCAATTCACCCCCCCCCCCTTCTTGGCTTGAGATATAAGGCATTTCTTTTCTTACAACTTCGACTACATGTTTTCCATGAGGTAACTCAACGAGTTCCCATGCCTCATTCTTCTTGACTTGATCGTGTTCTTCCTTCATTACTTCAACCCACGAGTTATCTTCTAGAGCCCGATTGACGTTTAACGACTGCATTTGAGAGATGATAATTGTGGTAGGATGTTTGTGATACGATATTGTTCTCACATGCTCTTCCAAATTTCCAATGATATTTTCTGAAGGGTGACCCTTGATGATTAGAGAATGTAGGCTATTTGGTTCCCTTCTTTCTTCACTAGTATCGTTAAGTAGCTCTTCATGTTAATTCTTGACTCGATCATTGGGTGCTTCTAACGCATTTTCCTCAAGCTCAGGGTTAAATTTTACATGAATGGCTTCCTTAACTACTAAGGTTTTAGAGTTGTAGACTCTTAACGCTATTGACGTTTTTGAGTAGCCAAGCATGATCCCTTCACCACTTCTTAAGTCAAACTTCTCCAGATTACCTTTAGTGTTTAATATAAAGCATGGACAACCAAAAGGATGAAAGTAAGAAATATTTGGTGTAAGATTCGGGAAAATAGGAGTCTTAGAAATAAAGTAGTCTTGAGATTTTGGTGTTTTTGTTTGATAATTAGTGTTCTTAAGTGTACATCTTTGTTAAAACATAATTGTTATGTTATTGATTTGATTTTATTTATATTTTGGCTTAAGGGTAAAAAGGTCTTTTACCTTTTAATAATTAGATGTAAGAAATTAAAATATGGGGTGTAGAAAGAAAAATCAGGAAAATTAAATAATATGGAAAATTATTAAAAAGATATATTATATAATCTTTTATAAGATTTAGTTGTTATCATTTTAAAAAGTGGTTGAGAGAAAATAAGGGATATAATCTTGGTGGGTTTAAAGATTAAAATAGATATTATTATTAGGAAAATACATTATTAGATATTGTTAGATATTTTAAAAGATATTATGAGATATTATTAATTAAAAGATATCTTAAGATATTATTAGATGTAATTAGATATTATTGTTAGATAATAATAATAATAATAATAATAATAATAATATATTATAGATAGACTCATTATAATAAATTAGAATAAAAATATTAAGATAGAATATATTATTTATGGATTTATCAGGATTAATTAAGTTAAAGATAAATTTAGTTTATCTTATTATATCTTTTATTTTAGTTGGTTGTTATTAGTCCTTATGGGCTTTTGTTATAAATAGAGTACCTTATGTATATTTCACACATAGTTGAAACTCTGGCCATTAGGAAAATAAGATAGAAACTTTGAAAGTGAGAGGAAATGAGAGACTGAACATGAGAGTGCAATTACATTGGAGAATATCTTTAGGCATAGAGAAAGCCTTAGGATTGGCCAAGGTATGGGGAATATTACCTTTGTTTGTTTGTGGTTGTAAGTTATGTGTTCATGATTATCTTGATTGATAATCCTTATTTTGATATATGTGTATATGATTATAATTATTTGTGGTTATTGTTGGGTAAGAGTTTGTGTATGCATGAGCATAGGGTTTATGAAATGTTTGTGATGGGTTTTTCCTATAAATGTATTATGTATGTTTTGTTGGGTTATCCCAACAGAGGGTTTGATGGAGTTTCCATGCAAATATATGTTGTAAGGTGTGACAATAATCATATGCAGTATAAATGGGTTTATTGGGGGTATAACATGTCAATGATTGGATTTGGATGATTCAAATGATGTATTATATGTGTTTGAGTATGTTTACATGGGTATGTGATGCTCTAAGGCATGTGTGATGTGTTAAGTATGTTTACAGGTGATCTAGGATTTATGTATGTATGTTTGAATGCTTTAATAATGTCCAGGATGTGTTTCGATTCATCAATAATCGATTATCATTAGTTATAATCGATTATATTTACATCGATGTTGAGTATGGTTGCGGGAATAATCGATTATCTGGGATGATAATTGATTATCCCTTTCATGCATGATGTTTATGGGTAATTTTCATTGAGATAATCGGTTATTTTAAGTGATAATCGATTATCACAGTGCATTTTTATGAAAAAAATGGCAAGTATGATGAATAATGGACGTGGACCAAGCCTGAGGAGTTGTGGAACGTGATGATAATTAGAGATTGAGATTAATTGTTAAGATTGAAGCATGAGTGAGTGTTGGGATGTACTTGAGTATGTGATTGATGAGCATGAAACTGGAGGATAAGCCTACTTGTTAGTAAATCCTAGTGTTATCTGCGGATAAGTGCTTCCTTTTGCCTTGTGTGCATTGAAAGGGTTGTTCAGGTATTGAGCCTTTCTTGTGTGGGGGTCAAGGTGTCTTCCTTGTCCTTGTGTGGCAGGATTACATATTCCTTAGCTGGATTACGGGACTACTCGAGCGTATCTGTCTGGGGACTCTACAAATGGGGTTGTAAGAGCGACTATAGTCGGTGAGGTAGGGTACAAGAGTGTGACTAATTCTTTCCACTATGGTGTTATGATACGATGATGCTCATGGTGTTGTTCATGACTTGGATAGTCATGATGGTGGTGTATCTATGGTGATGATCATAGTAGTTGAGATGCACTAGGTGATGCTATGTTGATAACGATGTTACTATAATGGTTATAGTAGGTAGTTAGCATAAGTGTTAATCGGTAGATAAACCAAGGGTCTAGGTGTGAGATGTTGGAGATGATATTAATGGTTAAAGATCGAGGATCAAGGATCGTGGATCGAAGATCGATGATGGATGATCGAGGCTCAGGGAGCGAGTAATCGGATATGATTGATTTGTTATGAGGATTAGGAATCCTATTATTATTACTTCTATATATGGGGTGTTTGATTATTGTTGATGTAATTAGTATGTATGTATCTTGTTTTTGTGATTGTTTTATCGGTAGCTTACCCCATACATGTGTGTGTTTGTGAATATGAAATTATCAACGATGACCATGTAATGTATTATACGTGAGCAGATGATATTGCAGATGTTCCAGAGGCATGTTAGATTCGTGAAATGACGGGAGGAAGATTTGGGTTTCTTTAAAAAGTTCTTTTGGTATAGACTTTTGAAACAATATAATTGTAGTAGTTTATTTCCTTAATCATTTTAATTAAATTTGAAATAATGTAATTCAACAAGGCTTTTGGAACTATTATGTTTTAAATAAGTTATGCATGTTTAAAGGTTAAGTTTTTTGAAAAATACGTTTTCGTGCTATAAGAAAGTTCAAAATTTACTGGTTTTTATAAACTCGTGGCATCCCAAAATTTGGGGCGTTACATTTGGCCTTCTGTCCTTCCATAATTCATAAGACATTTTGTTGAGGATTAGCCTAATGTAAACTCTGTTTTGAATGTAGCAGGCAGTGTTAATTGCTTCTGTCTAAAAGTGTTTAGGAGATTTAAAAGCGTTTAACATAGTTCTGGCCATCTCTTGGAGAGATCTCTTTTGCCTCTCTCCTTGGAGTTGAAAAGTTGCGCCTAATGCAGAGTCTTGATTGGGGGACCTTTGTCTCTTTCCATCTTTGGTTTTGATGATGAATGATTAATGGTTTCTTGCACAACAAATGGCATAACAAATGTTTTATCTTTAGCATGTTTGTGCTAGATATGTAATACCATTAATGTTGAATGAAT
This sequence comes from Vigna reflexopilosa, assembly GCA_027742785.1. Lineage (NCBI taxonomy): Eukaryota > Viridiplantae > Streptophyta > Magnoliopsida > Fabales > Fabaceae > Vigna > Vigna reflexopilosa. The sequence goes on from CM050911.1 coordinate 19,871,958, forward strand.
CAAGCTTAAAACAAATTGATAATCTCACTTCTAGTATAAATAATCGATTAAATCAGTTACATAATTTGTTAGATTTTTCCAGATCACTTAGAAAGTTAACATGTGGCAAGTTATTCTGTTATAATCAATTATATAGGGTATATAATCGATTAAAACAAAGAGCAAGCCATAATCTATTATATAAGTGAGATAATCTGTTAAGGATGACAAATGGATAACTAATATGGCTAAGTGCGGAAATAATCGATTACATAAGTTTGATAATCGATTAAAATAGAGAGCATAGTCTAATCCTTTACATAAGTAGCCTAATCTGTTAAGACTGTTAAATGAATCAATAATAGGCTTAAGTGTTTAAATAATTGATTCCATACACAGGATAATCTGTTAAAACAAAGATGAAAGCATAATAGATTACATAAATAACATAATTGATTATACTGTGACAGGATTTGAAAATCCTATATATATGTGTCTTGAAACCTGTTTCCATAATGTTAACATTTTCAAATACTGACAAATCTTCTGAGTTTGTGTACAGCTGCTCTCAAAGACATATTCTTGGAGGAATCAAAGCTTTCTTGGTGATCAATCAACAAGGATTCATTCAAGGCAATTGGACTTCATTTGTTCTGATTAATTATACACTTTGAAGAGTGTATTCAAGATTAGGTTTCTTCAAACAATTTGTATTGTGTACCTGTACGGGGTTAGCCAGGTTTAAGAGTTGTGATTGCTCTTGGGATTTGTAAGAGATTGGGGGTGTTCATCTCTTGTATTACTATTTTGATTTTGAGTGGTGAGAGGAGTACATTAAGAGGGTTATCTCTGTATTATTGTATACTCAATCATTATAGTGAATTCCCTTCAATTAAGGTTGTTGAAGGAGGACTGAATGCAGGCTTGTGATAGCCGAACTAGTCTAGATTGTTTGTGTGCTTGATCTTTCTCTACTTATTGATTCATTAATATTTGTTTATTGATTTCAAAAAGCCAATAACTCATCAATTGCACCTTTCCTCAAAGTTTGAGATATAATGGTCATCAGGATCAATTTAATCGATTAAGTTGTGAACACAGTCAATTAAAATTCCAATAACTTTCAAATTCCCAACTCTGGTGCCAAGTGTAAGAAAAGAAAGACCTTATATATCAAGCCAAGAGACGGGGGGTGAATTGGATTAACCCTTTTTTATGATCTTTTTGAAATCTTTATGAGTTATTGGCTTCTTGAAATCAATAAACAAATAATAATGAATCAACTAGCAGAGAAAGTGTAGAGAAAGATCAAACACACAAACAATCTATATCGGTTCGACTGAGTTTTCGCAAAAGTTTTCGGAAAATTCATTTTCAAATTCTCCTTCATGCTCATTTTGGATAGATATAATTTTCAAATTGTTTTCAGTCTCTATCCTTTTACAAAGTTTGTAAAAAGCATCAAAAGCCTCATCCTTATGAGTTATAAATAATACCCAAGCCACCTAGGAAAATCATCTACTACTACTAACCCATAGCGTTTACCACTCATAGACTCAGTTCTTATCGGTCCAAATAAATCTATATGGAGAAGCTCAAGAATTCATTTAGCTGAAACCATGTTTTTACTTTTAAAAGATTCTTTGTCCTGTTTGCCCTTCATGGAAGCACTACAGAAGATTGTATCATTGAATGATACTTCTGGAAGTCTTCTTACGAGGTCATGGCGTTGCAACTTTGAGATTAATCTCATGATTACATGTCAACAGTTATTATACCATGTCATTGCCTCATCTTTCATAGATACCAGACATGAAACACTTTAAGACTACAATTCATGTAAGTTTATTTTATACAAGTTACCTTATCCGTTAGCTGTAAATACTAAGGCGTTATTATTATCTAATACCCTACATTGGCCTTTTTCAAAAACAACATTATATCCACTGTCACATGATTGACTTATACTAATTAGATTATATTTAAGTTCAACTACTAACAAAACATTATTAATGGAGGGGGAAAGGTTTGTACCTATTTTTTCAATTCCTATGATTTTTTGTTTTTTGTTTCCTCCAAATATGACTAATCCTCATTTTTGTCTATCGGGTTTAGGAACATACACTTTTCTCCTGTCATGTGACGTGAGCAGCCAACCACTGTCTAGGTACCATGATAGGGCTTTTCTTTCAGTCATCAACATATCTGTGCGAGGAATTATTTGACTCTTAGCTACCTATAACAAGTTGGGTCCTGACTTGTTAGAGACATACATTTTCTTCTTTTCAAAAGACAATGTATTATTATTTGACCTAGTGAACCTAATATGGTTAGTTTTATTATTGTGTTTTGTGTTTGGATTTCTTTACCCTAGACCTTGTTTGTTGGATGGACGCCTACTTTCTCTTAATAAACGATCTAGCCTAGCATTTCCCTCAAGTGTTCTACTTAGTATTTTATTGAGGGTATCATTTTCATTCCTCAGGGATTCTATGTGTTTTATGTTCTTGGCTATTATTATATCTTCTACAAGCTTCTAATTTTGTAGCCTAGTTTCTTCTTTATCCTATTCTGAGACACTCAACTATATCCTAACATTACTAACCTTTTGTTGTAGTGCCCTTTCATTATCCCTAGATGTAGTTACTTCCTCTTTTAGATTATTTCTTTGTGTGAGGAGTTATGTTCATTGATTACTTAAATCCCTATGTACTAGACAATTTGGATGAATATGTTCATAGTATGCATTTCTAACTGAGTGTAGGTTAGAAAAATTTACCTCATCATCAGAGGTATCTGATGTACTCTTAACATTGCCTACTACCAATAACACTTAGACATCTTTATCCTCGTAAGATGTGTTTAGGTCTTTTCAGGTGCTCATCAACATATTTTTCTTTTCATATATGGGCCCGACTGACTTCTTCTTCATCTTTTAAATATCGGGACATTCTGATATGAAATGTCCAGGTTTGTTGCACTCGAAACAGACAGTTGTATCTTCTAGTCGTCTGTCTTTTATATTGTTCTTAGACCCAAATCTAAACTGTCTACTCTTGAACTTTATGCCTCTCCTTTTCCTCCACATAGATTGGTTCTTTCTCGAAATAAATGAGAGCTCCTCTTCATCGTTCTCGTTCATAGAGTTTTGTTCATCATTGATTACATAAATCCCTATATGTACTAGACAATTTGGATGAATGTGATAGCAATTCATAGTATGCATTTCTAACTGAGTGTAGGCTAGAAAAATTTACCTCATCATCAAAGTTGTCTGATGTACTGTCAACATTCCTTGCTACTAAGCACACTTTGACATCTTCATCCTTGTCAAATGTGTTTAGGTCTTTCTAGGTACTCATCAACATCTTTTTCTTTTCATATTTGGGCTCGGCTGACTTCTTCATCTTTTCAATCTCAGGACATTCTGATATGAAATGTCCAAGTTTGTTCACTCGAAATAGATGTCTGTCTTTTATATTGTTCTTAGAGCCAAATTCGAAGCGTCTACTCTTGAACATTGTGTCTCTCCTTTTCCTCAACATAGATTGGAGCTTTCTCGAAATGAATGAGAATTCCTCTTCATCGTTCTCGTTCATAGAGTCTTGTTCATTGTCTGAATCCTGGGATGATTCATCTATTCTGAGAGATTTGGTTGACGTCTTCTTAACAACTTTGAGCATGATACTTTTATCCTTCTTGAGAGAACCATCTTGTAGGAGTTCGAGCTCATGAACCTTTAATATCCCTACCAACTCTTCTAGACTCATTCCTTCCAGATCTTCTAAACTTATCATATGACTTTCCCAGGGATTTCAGCTCATTAAGGATCGTTTGGAATCTGCTGAACATGCTTTGAATGTTTTCGTTTTTAATCATCGAAAACAGCACATACTATCTGGTCAGGAAGCTCAGCTTATTTCTTTTGACTTTGTTCGATCCTTCGTAGGTGATGACCAAGGTGTCCCACATCTCTTTCGCTCCTTGGTAAGCGTGAACCTTTTTGTACTCTTCTTCAAAGAGTGTGCACATCAGAGAGTTGCGAGCTTTATAGTTTAACAGGTAGCGCTTCTTCTGCACGTCATTCCACTTGCTTTTTGAAAGTGGCTTTTTGTTTTCATCTTCATGAATGTAGTTGCCATTCTCCATAACGTCCTACATGTTAATGTGACATGATTCAAAGAATGAAATCATTCTTTACTTCTAGTAGGCAAACTTTTCACCCTTGAATAAGGGAGGACGGTAGACGACGTATCCTTCGTTTTTCATTCTTCAGGATCGTTTCCTCAAGTTCTATTAAGAACTAATCCCGCGAGGTTACCTTTGATACCAATTGAAGTACCTAAAAAACACTAGAAAGGGGCGGGGACAACATTGTGGCATGGCGAAAACGAACTGTGATCGTGAGATCATGTTTAGACTCCAATGGTAATCTTGACGACATTGTGGTCGCTTGGTCGAGAGGAACAAAATCATGGTCGCCGATTAAACTGATGCAACGATGATGGTAACAATGATGGTGACTCTAATAACAAGACGACAAAATCGTTGAGTCAAAACAAACCTTTTACACTAAATAGAGAAAATGGTATTTGTGTTTACAAAATCAATATTTATATTCATTTTCACACAAACCAATTTTGTATATAAGACAAAATTATTCCAATTCTTATTGTGCTAATGTGTTTACAAATGGTCATATTACAGTGAGGAAGGTGTCCACTTTTAAGGTTTGTCTCTTAAATTGTTTCAGATCTCGTATAATTGTACTCTAACTCATGTGAAGCAAAAATGTGCTTTACTTTGGATCTTCCCAATGTCTCAACATTGAAGTTGTACTACAACCAACCTAAACTTTGAGATAAAGATCTAATTAAGTATGATGCTACTGAAATATTAATAGATGTTCATGTATGTGAAATGATAGCTTATAAGTCTCAATTTCCTTTTAATACAATGATTAAACTATACACTAAGTTTAGAAGATCTACAAAAGAAATTATGAGGCTCGTAAGCTCACCTACTACAAGCCCTTCGACAAATCCTAACTTTATAACTTCCACAAAAGCAACACTTTACACCAAAGGAGACTTATCCAATAAGGTACCATAATAAAAAATAAAAATGATTACAATCTAACCTACAAATGGAAGAATGACAATCCATCATAACAAATTCCAAAGATATATCTATCTATTTCAATTATATTATGTTCTTTTAATTTCGTGTAGTTTCTTTTCATACATATTTGACGAGCAAATAAATAAATTTTTAATTACTCTTAACTAAATATTAAAGTATTTATTTATTAAATATAATTTTATATATTATTTAAATAAGTCATTCCATATATTATTACATAAATGTATCATTATACTAAAATACAATTTTGCAATTATATTCATTATTAATAATTTCTTTTAGCTTTTATAACAAAATTTAGGAAAAAATAATTTTAACAATTATTTAAAATAATTTCACATTTCCAATTTATTATTTAAAACCTTTAAAAATTTCTTTTGATTTCTATCATCATTTAAAAAATTAATTAACATCATACGCATTTATTAAGATAATTATAACAACAGCTATATTCTACATTTATTCACAAAACCAAATTAAAATTTATTTAGTTTAAGCCACTTTATTCTATTACTTATTTTATTATCCATAAATCCAAATTTAAATTATATTCAACACTTTCTATTATATATTTTAATTTTGAAAATTTTCCTTCCCTCTTTTAAAGTAATTTGCAAAATAAAATAAGAAATGCCAGATCAAAATTCAGCTTTCTAGGAATTGAATTGGACTGGTTTTCCAGTGAGAAATAGAAAGAAAATGGCCAGAATTTGGCTTCCTAAAAATCAAATTCTGGCAATGTAAATATAACTATGCTAATGATGTAAATATTCTATACAATATGCTACATGAATAAATTTAACACCAGAGAGTGCCATTTGGGGAAAAAATAATATTTTGTCAACCTGAGGTCCTGATCATGATATAGTACAACCATGACATCTTTCACTATGCGGCACTGACATTAACAGGATGGACCATTACGACAGGCAAAAAATATTAATTACCAAGGCAACTACTCAGAATCTTCATCCTCAAAAACAGGAATTCTACGAAAACGAGCTAAGGAGCGAACATCTGGATTGACGTTTCTATCTGGCATTACTGATCTTTTTTGCTTCATTGAAAAACCACATCCAGAAACAGAATCATATAAGCCCCCCATGCTCATCTCCTTTCTAGTGTTAGCACTTTCATTCAAAAAGCTGCAAAACAATCCCTCATACCCCATTAATATCAATCCAAACCAATTAGTAAACAATCACTACATTACCTGATGTCCACAGGATATTCAAAACATATACCAAAATGAACAAGAACATCTAAGTTGACACTTTATCTTACAGTTAGACAGGATGGTCCTAAATAGAGCTGTTCAATAATCCCTGAACTAAACTCAATTGAACTTAACTAAAATACTTGAAGCTTTTCTTTTTGTAAAAGCTAAACTAAATTGCTCTATGGATCGGTTTTTAAAAGCTAAATTGTTCATAGATTGATCTTCTAAAATTGAATTGAATTATTCTTATGAGATTTAAAGAAACATGTATGATATATGAAACATATTTAAAACTAAATTTGTTAGAAACAAAACATTGATATTTGTTAGATATATTAGATATCTTATCTTTTATCTTTTATTTTCAATTTATCAGTTCATATGTTCTTATTTCTTTTTATCATTATTTGTATTTAGGACTTAACTCATATTTTCTTTATTATAAATACGGTACCCTACGCTTTACCACCATGCGTGGCAACACGTCCCTACTCCTTCCCTACTCCTTTTCGACAACGATCACTTACATTGGGGTCACCTCATTCTCCTCTTCCAAGATTTGTATTTATTGCCTTGATTAGAGCATCTTGAATTTTTAGGATTTTTTCTCTTCTGTTAATCCATGGCTTCTTTTGCTACTTCTACTGATACCTCTTCTGCCAACACACATAGTGCCTGACCCATCAATCTATACTAATTATGTCAATGTACACTTGTCTATTGATAAGTTAGATGACACTAATATACGACTTGAGCATCAGACATTAAACTTTGGTTTAAGAGTCAGGGATATCTTAATCATCTTACTCAAAGAGTGACTAATACTCCTCTTGGAGAATTTTCCCATCGGAAGAAAATTGATTCTAAGTTATGCATGGTCCTCAAGAATACCATTCACTCTTCTTTAAAACAAATGTTTCGTGCTTACAAAACCTGTTCTAAAGTTTGGGAACAAGCAAAATTATTATACACCAATGACTAAGACATGTTGTAAGAGGTTTGCTACCTCTCATTTATCATTACAAATTGCATCAAAAGAAGGGAAAATTTGAGAAAGATGTTCACTTCTGATGAATGGAGAAATAACAAGCTATCTAAGGAAGCTAAGGGAGGGAGGCTACAAAAATTGTTCTTATGGCTTCGTTTTGGAATCATGTGATATTTACTCTCAAAGTCACGGTTCTTATTGTTCAAGTGCTTCGTCTAGAAAGAAAAACAACTATGGGCTATATATATGAAGCAATGGAGAAAGCCAAGGAAACAATTATGAAGTCATTCAACAACAATGAAAGTAAATACAATGATGCATTTACAATCATTGATAATAGATGGACATGTCAACTTCATCGCCCCTTGCATGCAGCTGGTCACTTTTTGAACCCAGCATTCTATTATTCCAACCCAGACATGGAATATGATTTGGACGTTACAAATCGATCATATCCTTGCATCAAGAGGTTGGTGCCAAGTAAGATGTGCAGCAAAAATTTTAACTAAGAGTGCAAGTCTCATTGGTAATGATTTTGCCAAAGAATTATGGAAGACCACAACCCCACTTAAAATGCTTTCCAAATTGCAGTAAGATATAATGGTTACATTCTAAGTTACTTTCTTTGCTTTTGTAACTCAATGGTGGAAGAATTATGGGCATGCAGCTCCCAACTTACAAAAGCTAGTAATCAAGATTTTAAATTTGACATGTAGTTCACGGGATGTGAGTGCAATTGGAGTGTTTTGGAGAAAGTAATAAGACATGACTCATTTTATTATTATCTTATTTGTAGAGTGTAGAAAGAAATTAATTCACATTTCACTTATTCATAATGCAGAGTCATTCAAAGAAAAGGAATAGGCTGAACCACAAAAGGTTGCATGATTTGGTTTATACAAAATATAATCAACGACTTGCTCAAAGATTCACTATTAGGGATGAAATAGACCCTATTGTATTGAATGCCATTGATGAATGTAATGAGTGGTTAGTGGTAGAAGTTGATGATGATAATGATAATGAAGAGGGGGGAAATGAGTTGGTTTTTGATGATGATCCCACTCTTAATTAGGCAACTATTTATGAAGCTTCAAGTATTGGAGAACCAATAGTTTATACAAGGAGACAAGCAACCAATAAAAGAAAGCAACCATCAAGTGGTGGTATTGTTATTGGATCTTCTCATGCTTCTGAGAAAGGTCCAGGTGCAACTCCAACTCCAAAACAAACAGGGAAGGGTAAAGAGAAGACTCAAATTGGGGTTTAGAATGAATTGCATATAGCTTTGATTCTAATTTTGAAAGATTACTTAACTTTGACAAGAGTCCCTCAGATGGGGAAGAGGAGAAGGGATATACCCCACTGTGCTGTTTTGACATGATGTTATGATTATTTGAATTCTTAGACATAATATCATTACTTTTGCATTAGAATCATATTTGGTGGTATTATATTTCTTTTTACCGCAATGTTTCCGTCATAACCCATTATGGTTTTCATTATAATTTTATAAAAGATTTTTGGGTCGCCAATATTTTCCGTTGTCAGATATTGATAACACTTGTTAGATATCGATAACACTGGTTATTACAATTTTTATATCAAACACCCACACATTGGTTTTCCAATCATACTATATATACCAACTTCAAGATTAATGAAAATAAAAATATTAAATAAAATAAATATAAGAACTGGTTGATTACACTTAAGCATCAATTTTTCAATCATATTATTTCGTCTTTATGATTACACACCTGAACTGTACCTATTGGTTTCCACTATAAGGCAAAAGTATACTATTTTAGTAAATAAAATTTATACATACTAGACTTTAATCCTTATACTTGACACATTTTTCTTTTACTTTCTATACTCCTCAATTTGGTTCTTACATAAAAAATATCTACAAATTGGTCCTACCATTTGATGAACTTATAACAACATTAGAGCTTACTTTTAAGTGGGGATCAAAACAAAAAAACAGATGTGTTACAATATAAATGCATAGACTAAAAAGAGACTTTGTAGAGTATACTAGTAAAGAACCACAGGGACCAAATTAAAGGCTATATAAGACCAAAAATAGCAAGGACCAATTTGTAAACATTTTGTCATATAACAACTAAACTAAAGAATCTTTATCGTGCAAATGGTAACACAAAAAAAAATGTCAAGTTCAGAGGCAATTCTTAATTTAAACAATTTTATATCATAGCAACTTCAGTAGCAAAATTTCACAAGGGTAGGGTCTGGTCTAGATGTCATCTATTGTAGATTGACCAAATCACTCCAGTAAAGCAAAATGCAGGATATTAGCTTGAATTGTAAAAAATACATTAGTTTAGTCAAATCACTTTGTTAAACAGAGGACTTGCTAAAAGAATATAAAATTGAAATATATGCTGTTAAAAAACTTATTTGGAAAGGGTAAATGTGACCAATACTAGCAAAAAAGAGAGACTATTTGCAACTCATTATAGACATACCGTTCTCGAATTATTTTAAAAGCTTCTTTTGTAGCATATGGCAGGCCAGTCTTTGGATCACGATACCTGTATTATTCCAGAGAGAACTCCTTAGCAATATGTGGGTAAAGTGGGAATAGACCAAAGAAAATCTTTCAAATGATGTGATTATAATCAATGACAATCACTATTCATAACAGTAGTAGACAATAATGATGCAATTTGAAAATTCAAGCAAGAACCACCACTGTTCTTAAAAAAAAGAAAGCATAATCTAACCCAATTTGATCACAAAAAGAAAGTGGAAACAATTTGCCGTATAATTCATAAGACCGATTGTTCCCTGCAAGGAAAGCATCTCTAAACTTCCCATCCCCCCCAAAAAAAGCCCAAGTCCCTAATGACATAAAAATAACAAGAATACAAGCTATCCAATGGCAATTTTAACAAAGAAATGCAACATTAGGAAAGGAAAAAGCAAGAACTACCAAATCGATATATGAGATCTTACTTGGCAGGCAAACCAGTAATCGCACAAACAGGTTGTTCTGGATCTGAAAAAAAGTTATAAATATCATAAAAAATTGTAAATTAATTTTACTTAGAGACATATTTTGCTTGATCATAAAGAAAAAAGAAGGTTAAAACATACTTCATTGAAGCTTTATCTTCAAAATAGAAGAAACTAAAAAAAAAGAGGCACATTATTCTTCATATTTGTTTTATTTAATACTTTTGGTCCTACCAGGTGTTTCCTCTAACTCGCCAGACCAGCGACTAACCTGACATGTGGGTGTTTTATTTGATTATTTATATTTCAGATTATGAAATAGGAAGAAGATTAGGAGAAATCTCCCTTATGTGTCTTTGCATACACATAGGGTAATGTATTTATAATAATAAGAATGTGGGCTAAGCCCAAATACAAATGAATATGTAAAAATAACATAATAAGCATAGAGACTATGTTTTCCTGATTAACATAAACACACAACTAATATCTAACACTCCCCCTCAAGCTGGTGTCATCTTATCTTAACTTCACATTTTACCTGGGTGGGTGGCAGTCATCTGCTCTCACATCCCAGAACTATCTTCATCAACTGTCCATTACCCTATTTAGTTGCCATACCAATTTTCCCCCTAATGAAGCCATCATTTGTTATTTATAGAAGTTACACCAACTTCTTCCAAATGAATTCATTCCCTAACCTATTCAAATTGATATATCCACTCATCCACCGCTTCATTCTCATTTTTTCAACCTTGTCTTTTGTTTATGATTGCACTTTATTGCCCAGGTTTCTGATCTACATACAAAATTGCATATTTAACCACAATTTGGCAAATCTTCAATGTCAATGTAAGGCTTTTTAAGGTCATAGAAACACCTTAAACGTTTCTCTTGTTCATACATTCTATTTGGATTATTTGACAACTGAATTACATCTAAAGCACTCTGTTTTCGGTACTGCTATACTATCATCCACTATCCCAATCAAGATTAAACTCCACATATTTTGTCTTTGAGCTACTGAATCAAAATCCACTGGTCACCAAATAACCAAAACATTTCTTCGCAACTCCAGCATAGCATTTACTATCTCTCTAATCTAAACTATTAAAATGATATCACCAGCAAAATCCAAGTGAGTTTTGTCTATTACAGCAAAAAATTGTATGTAACGATTCAAACCTCAATGCAAGTAGATGTTGTCATCAGTAACTAAATTAGATTGAATCAGAAAAAGAAAAACTCTATTAATTGGTCAATGTAGTATGAAAACAATGCTTTAACAATTTCGATGGGAATTTAATTTTCACTCACTGCAACGTTAATGCATAAGGGAACACTATATACAATATTTTTCAACATAAAAGTAAACCAAATTGTCAATCTTATTTCAACAAGTGTTTAGGGGGACTCACATTGTATAGGCCCTGTGGAAATCTCTGAGTGGAATGATGACCCTTTAATGAACTCTAAATAGGAGCAGCCTGGGAAACATTAACAGATAGCCGGATGAAAAATGACAACAGCAACCAATATAACAAATTAAGAATGTAGGTATAATGCAGTGCCTGTCCAAAGACACTATCATTATAGGAATCGTACCATTTTTTGAAATGTATTGTATCTGTGGACCATTATAAACATTTTTATGCACAATTGCTCTTCTCTTAACCTCTTCCTCTCTAGCTAAAACACGCTCCAAATTGCGCAAGTTCATGATCTCTACAAAGTCAAAATTATAATTTAAACATTGAAGGACATTCGTAATTCAAACAAGACAAATACGCAATCAGTAGATGTTAAAGAGTTGTAATCTTAACCTGTTTGAGCAGCTTCTAAAAGCATCTCCTCTTGTGTCATCCTCTTCTCCTCGCCTTCCTTTTTCCTTTTGACCGGCTGAACCCCCAAAACCCAAAAAAATAAATAAAACCTTCTCAGACCAGAGGATCATAACTTTACTAAGGTGATAACGAAAACAAAACCTTTATCACAAAAAATAAATAAATGAATAATGTTCCATTGCCCCAATGTACAAAGTTGAATCACAGGTAAATAGTACAACTAAAAATCATTAAGGGTATCTCATGAGCACATCCCGGATGAGTTTAACAAAAGGAAACTGCCATCTATAAAGAAACCACATGCAGTGAGAAAAATGAGAAGAGAAAGAATGGACCTTGATGGTGGCTTGGAGGGCTGCTCGAATGGCATCTCTCTCAGCTTGGCGAACGATGACAGAAGTCCTAGTGGACTTCCTGATCATTCTCTCCCCAGTTTCATCCTGCTGTTCCTCAGCAGCCTTCCCAGAATGCTCTTCTTCCTTCGGAGAATCTTCCAATTTCGATAAAGTTTTCTTCTTTTTCTTCTTCACAGCCAGAGTCTTCCCAGGAAATACCAGTCGCTTCTTTTTATGCATTCTTTCAAACACAAACAATACAATCAGAAACAGAAAAGGCAGGGAAGGAAGAGGCAAGAAAATGGAGAGAAGAAACCTGTCCTCAGCGTCATATTTGTCAGGCTCTTCTTCCTCGGGCTCCGTCTCCTGAAGAAAGAGTTGAATCAATGGCGTGAGTGTGAAATTATAAAAAGATAAGAAGAAGAAAAAAAAACGAAAGGGTTTGTGAAATACATCTTCGTCGAAATCAGAGTCAAACTCATCGGCGATCTCAGGTTCCTCTTGGTAATTATCGTCCTCTTCCTCCTCTTTAAGAGCGTCCTGGTTCCAGAACAATTCATCTTCTTGGATTTCATCGTCTAGGAGTTTGGTTAACCTCTTGCCTCGAGTGGCTCGGGACGCACGATCTAGCAGGACAACATCATCGCCTGATTTCTCCATGCCCACCACCACCAAGAACTTCAGTCACAGTAAATATTGGGTTTTTATATTTGTTTTTTATCTATGCAAATTGAACAAAATTGAAATTACATTGAGCTTTTATTTACTTTTGAAATTACCAAAGTATTCCGAAGAAGTTTGAGATCGAATCTAATTTATGCCGTAGAAGAAAGAAAATAAAAAAAAGTACGTAGGAGTTTTAAATGGCTTAAAAATATGACCCTTTTAACGTTTTATTGATTATTAATTTTTAAAATTATAACAAGATGACTTTTGAATGGAATAAAATTGGTGTTATTAATTTTATAAATTCTCACTGTTTTAGTCACATTACTAAGTTTAGAAAAAAAATGAAATTGAGTTTTATTTACAATCAAATCAAAGTAAAATAAAATATAATAAAATTAAAGGTAATTAATATTTTATAAATTTAATGAAAAAAAATATTTTTTTATTTTTAATTACCATAAATTTTTTGATAATTATAAGTAAATTAAATTTAGTATAATGATATTTAGACAACATTTTTTTGATAACATTTAAACATTATTTACGTGTCATTGTGTGATTGGTCTAAAATTACTTCACAATCAATAATAATAATCATAAACACTACCATAGACCAATCACATAATGACACATAAATAATATAGCTATCATTATCCTTAAATTTATGGGTTTAAACCCTCATTTGGTCCTCATCTTTGTATGGTAATCTCAATTTGGTCATCATATTTTTTTTGTCTCAATTGGGTCCTATAATTTGTAAAAATGAGGCAATTAAGCCATCACCGTTAACTAATGACTAACGCCGTCTGTTATTGATGACGTGGTGGAAAAAGTATAAATATATAAAATAAAACTTTTGAGGTGGAATTAGGTTTTTTAATTGAATCAGAAAACAATAATTGAGAGGAATTAGGGATTTAATCATTCCCAGCCTCATTCACTCTGGAAAAGAAATTGAGACCTAGAGTCTCTCATCCAACGAAATCCAAAAGGGGAATTCGCCCTCTCCGCCTGCACGTTGTTGCCTCCGCCAAGTCGGCCACCGCAAGCCGGGAGCCAGGATATCGCCGGCGTCGCTGGTCGCCGTCAAAGTCATTGTCGGCGACCGCTCCGATCTCTCCCTCCTTATCTTCCTCACGCGAGAGGGAAGCACCATGCTCCTTCACGTCACGTCTTCACCGCTACAGCAAAACCAGTCCACGCCGGAGGAAGCCGCATCGTGTACGGCGGTTCTGCATCCACCTCTGCCCTCTTAAACCCAGGATACCACTGCTCCCGCCGTGACCAAACAGAGGTGTCACCGTCACTCTCCTCTCTGAACTCTCACAGCCCCAAAATCCTCCTCCTCTCGGTATCAATCCAATTCCAGATGCATGGAGACTAAAGATAGGTTTCTGATTTCTATTGTGTATACGTTTTTTGCCTAAGGACTCAACTCCTTTCGATGGTTGGGAATGAACAGAGCCGTAACCAATTTGGGGGGTTTGGGTTTGTTCTACGGTTTAGGGGTGGCAGTGTATGCGTTTGAAGGGATAGGAATGATTTTGCCGCTGGAATCAGAGGCGAAAGATAAGGAGAAATTTGGTGGGGTTTTGGGTGCGGCAATGTTTCTGATTTCTCTGTTGTTTGCAGCGTTTGCTGGTAATGGACCAGGCATGATAAGTGGTTTGGTGCAGTTGGGTCTTTGCATCAACCTGTTCTTTACTTTCCCATTGATGATGAATCCAGTGAACGAGTTGGTGGAGAAACGGTTGTGTGATGTGGTTGAGGTGGTTGTTGGTGTTGGGGTGAGTTTGGTGGACAGACGGTAGCGTGATTCTAATTATTTTCCACCTGTAATTACCATATAATCCATTCAATTTAATCTATAATGCCACATCATTTAAAAAAAATACACTTCAGCCATCTTTTAACGCCGTAAGAGAAAACTTAACGGTGATGGCTTAATTGCCTCATTTTTACAAATTATAGGACCCAATTAAGACAAAAAAAAATCTGATGACCAAATTGAGATTACCATACAAATATGAGGACCAAATGAGGATTTAAACCTAAATTTATGTGTAAAAAAGGATATCAAGAAATTTCAAGAATCATAGCTTAATTATATTTTCTACATACATGTTATCATTTTAAATAAATTGTTAGCTTAAAAAATGGGGAATTTGAATAAAGTAATAGTACATTGAGACGCTTACGTCTCCCCTACACTCATTTGACACGGCCAAGTCAGCTTTAAAAAAAAAGTGCATTCTGATCGAGGGTAAAATGGAAAAATGAAAATTGCGTTTTGGTCATGTTTGGGTTTTCAATTCAAAATCCCATTTAGGTTTCGTTTGAAAAAAGGTTCTCCATCGTTCTTCATTGCACAGGTGCTTCCCATTTCTGTGTTTGAGACGATTCAATCATTGGTTGTGGAGATTTTTGGTGGCTGTGAAGTTGAGGGTTGTGGAGATTTTGCTGGTGCCGCTCCTAATCGCACTTCTCGATTGTGAATTTGAGGTAGGGGTTTTCTATTTTCATCTGTCCTAAGTGAAGGTTTTTCGATTTTGATTCCGCGTGGTTAAATAAAAGAAGAAGTCGTGGTCGTCCATATATATGGTTGATTTAGCGAAAATGCGACCCTTTTGTTGGAAATTTAATTCCTTTCTCGGGTCCTATGTGTCTGCGAAGTTCCTGTTTGAAAATAGAAGATGTGTAAACGATGATGCATGTAAAAGCCAAAAAAAAAAGAAAAAAATAATAATAAGGCTACTGGGCCTTATGGTTTTGGGGCAGTCAGGCCCATAAGACTAGGGACAATCTGACCTTAGAGAAGGCTTTTCAGAAAATCAGATTTCATTTGCCAAACCCCCTTCTCTCTCTAGAACTCAAATTTCTTATTTTCTCTGCCTTCTCTCTAACCTTGCTCCACCTTCTCTGTACCCTTTTCTGAAATTTCCACCGTTGCTTTGTCAAATAGGTGGTGCCCCTGCGTTCCCAGAGTCGAGGGTTTCCAATCCCTCCGATTAGTTTCGCATTTCTCAGCTGATAAGGTAATTTTCCCATTCTCTACACCCTAGGGTTTTACTATTTTTCCTTATCCTTTCAAGCTTTAAAGGCTTTACTCTACACCATTTTGGTGGCTTATAGGTACTGTGGAGTTGCCTCTGTGTGGAGGTACGGTTAGGGAATTTTTCTATTGAGTTGTACTGTGAAGATCATAGAGGTAAGGGGAGCTGATTATTTTCCTTTGAATGAAATGCTTGAATATGTTTGATTAATGTACGTATGTTATACTCTAGATTGATGGCTTTGGACTGTATTTTGGATTTGATAGTTTTCCTTTTAATGAAACTGTGGGGTAATGAATGAGAGGGTCTGCAGTTAGGAAGATGAGGATGGATGGATGGTATATTATACGATATTATATATTACAGCAGCAAATGTTTATTCTGGGTTTTTTTTTGTGTGTGGTCCTTATATATACTAAATAATAATATCATTTGATACAAATAATATATAATGGATATATAACGTATAAAAGGGGTTAAGTAATATATGATGTTATATTATATATAAACATTAAAATCATATTATTTTTTTAAAGATAATAGGTAATAGTTTACTGTTGTTAAGTTATATATATGATATTATATTATATATAAATATTAAAATCATATTACTTTTTAAAGGTAATAGTTTACTGTTGTTAAATTATGTATATATATATATATATATATATATATATATATATATATATATATGTTAATAGATGAAGTTACTGTGATTGTAAAATGGATGAACCAAGTGGAGTCTTTTTGGTAGGTGGATAAGTTGTTTTTCATGATTAGGCATTGGTGGGCCACGGTGGTAGGTAAAGGGTGGTCTTTTAACTTTAGTTGAAGTTAGTGTTATATTTTCATTGTTGAAGGAGGGACTTTTGTTTCCTTTGGGGTTGTAATTTTTATCTTTTCTTTAGATTTTTGGTGCACTAGAAATTACATTCCAGAGATCTTTTAATTTTATTGACGTATGACTTGAAATATATATATATATATATGCTATTGATGATTTTCATGAAAATTATTGAGATGTTATTTTTATAACTTGTGATTGGTGAGTAATTCATATTGTTGAGATTTTGTATATGTTGATTGTGGCAAAAAGTATATAATTACAAAGTGATGAAAGTACGATCCAAGTGGTAAACCAAGTTTCATTTGTGTAGAATCTCTTGGTGAGATTCTTAGTGTTTTAGAATGAAAGTAGGAGCTCAGTCTTGGGGGTCTTCCTGACGCTCCAATGGCCTTTCTTCTCACATAGAGAGGATTGGACCATGTGGTGAGGAGTAGCAGGAGGTTTTAGTCTTGGAGGCTTCCAGTATGCTCCAAGGCGCGGAACGGACTAACCTCGTGAGTGTGGCAGGGTGGGGAACCCAAGTTTCATAAGCCACCACGGGTGCATGACCCGCCATAGCTCGACTATCATTCTAAAGTCCGGACGAGTCAGGTCTAGTATTCAACATGTTAGGATGTATGCCTTGATATCTTTGATTAAAGTTAACCCTTGTATATTCTATGCTTGACAAGTTATGTGTTTATTTTATATAATTAGCTCACCCTTGCATTGTTTGTTTTGTTGTGCCATGTTGTGTGTGCTTTCCTATTGCAATGATCATCCAATTGGATGTGAGCAGAAGAGAATGTGGTTTCACTAGAGCATGTCTTGGAGGAGAATGGAGATGTTGCTGCCTAGACCCATAGGACTTTCTTAGTTATTTTATGTTCCTTTGGAGACACTTTCAGTTTAATTTGTTTTGAGATACTCCTAGCACCCTAAGCTTTAAATTTTTCCACTATTTCCAGGATGACTGTAATCCTAAATACCTTAAGTACATCTCTAACTGTTTTACAGTATTATATATGTGATGATGTCTTATTATTATATATGCCTGTCATATATTTTTGGATGTCACAATGCATGACAAAACAATAACGGAAAAATAACAGTAGTAAAGTTGATTGTGTAAACTCAGGATAAGAAATATAAATAGCTTTTATAAATATTGAGCATAGGCAAAACTTTTATAAAAATTTAAAAATTTAATATAATTTGATTTGTAAAATCATTCTCAAATTAATAATCTTCAAAGGGCAGTGAAGGGAATCTACACTCAAGTTATACTTTTTGTTTGAATTCTCTCTCACAGTGTTTTTAAAATTTTTGTAATTTAAGTTACATTGCAGTTTATTTATGTCTTCTGATGTGATTAAAGTGAACAAACAGCCTGAGTCTGTACAATGTTTGGGTGTATTTTTATCTAATATGCATGTTGTACTTGGTCAAGCAGTGAGGAACAAGTTTGGTGTTAAGTGTCTCTCGGGGTTCCTTTGTTACTGGAGAGGTCAGATCCTTGTTTGAATTTTATGAAGATGTCTTTAGAATAATTTCAAATAATTTTATATGTCTTTAGCGAATAAAGTAATTACTGGATATGTACACCCATCAAATTCTGGTATCACAACTTACGAAAAATAGTTACTTGAGATCATTTAGTTCAAAATATATAATGTATGTCATGAGTCCATTCACTCAATCCTCTGTCAAGATCACCAGCATTTCAACAATATTCACAATTCAAATTGATGAATGAACTTCTAATATCTGAATTACAAATTAGTTATATCTATTATTACTTCACCAACTGTGTGTATTGTGGTTGGTTCAGGTAAAGCATCCCTGTTATATTGGAGAAATGCAACTTGTTTTGTGGCTCTATTTATTTCAACAAATCTTATGTACCAGAATATGTATTCTTTTCCTTCTGAATTCTTAGTTCAACTTTAGTAGTTTAGTATAGCTGTTAATCTAGTCTAGTTAGTTTTTATTGCAGGTAGAACTGCTTTTAAGAGCTTCTCAACAAGAAATATAGGATTTATTTTTTCTAGCAGAGATGCTACCATTTTAACTTTGTGACCGAACAGACTCTTAGAAAACATAGCTTAGCACACAATAATAACCTCATCCCTCCAAAAATAAAAGAACTTTTTTCTAATTTCTTGACTCTTAGAAAACATAGCTTAGCCCAACACTTCCCCCACCATACACCAAGTCAATGTTCTTCTTAACCTGTATCATATCGATTGATTCCATTGTCCCCTATCAAAGCCAGTTAACTACTTAGGTTGATAGACATATATACAGAATGTAAAGTGAATGGTATCCGATTAAGAGGGGTGGATGATGAGAGGAATTTGTTGACTTTCCTTGATATGCTGTGAACTGTCAATCAAGGGAATTGTTCATTTTGGATCCCCTTGGTCACAAAAGGCGGTCCAGAAAAAAATTTGACAAGGCTATAGTAAGACAAATTGTGTTGTACTCTTTTTCTTTTAAGTGAACTTTACTTTTACAAGTCAACATTTACAATATTATTTAATGTGTTGAATATCAATTTCTAAGGTTGCCACTTTGCAAGAATTATTCAATATGATTGACATAGAGTCAGACTGTAAGGAGCAGGAATTGAATGTGATTGAAGAAGATTTGCCTGTGCAACCAAATACGTTAGTGACGTTGTCAATGGCCAGTTTATTGGGTTCAATCATATAACCACTTGTTTCTAATATTTGTTTAATGTGTAGGTATGATTGTGGTATGTTGGTGATTAAATATATGGAGTTATGGGACCACACACCAAAATTTGATGGGAATAAAATGCCCGATTGCACAACGGTTTATATTTTTTATGTATATGGTTTTTTCAATATGATTTATGATAAAAGGTTTTCAAGTGTATTTAACAACGGTATTGTTATTGCAGGAACAATTACAAGTTGTGCGACAACAGATGGTTTATCAGTGGATATTACTCGAAGATAATGTTCATCGGAGTATGGTATTGAAGAAATGTGGGATGGTTTAGCATTGATTAAGTCATGAACTAGGACATCATCACTAAGTTGATTACATTGAAGTAGGGGAACAATTAATGTAAATATTGAATACAATTTTCACGAAATATGAGTGATTAGGAGATGATAAATTGGGCAATCAAATGTTGATATGGTGAATACTTTGTTGTCTATATTTTTGGCAAAGGGAAATTTGAGCTTGGCTTGCAAATTGTTTCAGATTGAAAGAAGAAACTTCACAAGACCTGCAATATCATTGATTTTTCTCTTGAGTTAAAAGCGTATATATGTTCGTTGTTTGTGGTATCCTCATGTAGGAAAAAGATGCACCAGATTAAGGAAGTAATACTATTTGTGGCACAGGATTTATAAACAATTACTTTCTCAAGGTTCCTTTATCTTATTAGAGCACATTAGATGATGCAAAATAATGAAAGGATTAAAGGATTTTCTTAATTAAAAAAAATACCTAAAGAATCATTTTCAAGAGGCATCTAAAATCTACAATGTTACATTTCTTAACTATGTTTTTGTATATTGCTAAAAAAAATTAACTTTATTACAAAGTGGGATTGAATTGAACACTTTTATTGTTGTACAAAACGCAATCCACAAATAACCACATATAGTTCAGGAGATAACCACTTACTGGACCAAAAAAAGTGGTTATTGGGATTCAATTAAACACTTATACTATTGTACAAATCACCTTTACAAAATAACCCATAGTAATGAGGAGATAACTACTTACTGCAGCAAAAGATATGTGGTCGTTGAGATTGAATTGCACACTTTTATTGTTGTACAAAATGCAGTCCACAACATACGATTGAAAAGATAACCACTTACTGGACCAAAAATAAGTGATCATTGGGATTCAATTAAACCACTTTTATTGTTGTACAAAACATTTTTCTAAAGTAACCACATAGTACTCAGGAGATAACCACTTACTGCACTAAAAGATATGTAGTAATTCGGATTGAATTGAACACTTTTATTGTTGTACAAAACATCTTTCTAAAGTAACCACATAGTACTCAGGAGATAACCACTTACTGCACCAAGACATGTGGTCATTGGGATTGAATTAAACACTTTTATTGTTGTACAAAACGCAGTCCACATACAATTGAAGAGATAACCACTTACTGCACCAAAATAAGTTGTCATTGGGATTCAATTAAACCACTTTTTTACTCAGGAGATAACCACTTACTGCACCAAGACATGTGGTCATTGGGATTGAATTAAACACTTTTATTGTTGTACAAAACACAGTCCACATACAATTGAAGAGATAACCACTTACTGCACCAAAATAAGTTGTCATTGGGATTCAATTAAACCACTTTTTTACTCAGGAGATAACCACTTACTGCAGCAAGAGATATGTGGTCATTGGGATTGAATTGCACACTTTTATTGTTGGTCAAAACGCAGTCCACCACTAACCACATACAATGGAAGAGATAACCACTTATTGGACGAAAATAAGTGGTCATTGGTATTCAATTAAACCACTTTTATTGTTGTATAAAACATCTTTCTAAAGTAACCACATAGTACTGAGGAGATAACCACTTACTGCACAAGACATATGTGGCCAGTTCACTAATAACCACGTATAGTTGAAAAGATAACCACTTACTGCAGCAATAGATATATGGTAATTGGGATTCAATTGAACACTTTTATTGTTGTACAAAACGCAGTTCACAAATAACCACATACAGTTGAGGAGATAACCACTTTTATGAAATCCGTTTTTCACTCACTTGTGCCATATGTCTTTGATGACTGTAGTGTGCTGATAATTATTTCCTTTAATTATTGTAATTCTTTATTAACCATATTGTCAATTATACATAAGCACTGTAATATATAAGCGCATGGTGAACAAGTAAGCAGTTGAACAAGCAGTTACTGTAGGAAATTGTCAAATTTTTTTTCATAAAACATCATATCAAACTTAAAACATAACATACATTACATTACCATTTAATGCAACAACACATTAATGCAACTGGCTTTGGTACTTTACTAATTGTACTACATAACAAAGCCTTCTAAAAAATCACACAATGAAATTGACAACAACGATAAAACTAAAATTCAAATCACCAAACTACGAAAGTCCTTAATTTGTTCCACTTTTAAATATTCTTGTTAGCTCCACTGTCTTCAGGTTTGTCATTGTGAAGAGGTGGAATCAACTTGCTAAGTATGTCATCAATGGAACGAGTTGGAAGCTTGTTAGTAACAATTGGTATTGATACACGAACTAGTTCATCACTTGGGTGCCCAATATCACTTGCAAAACCTACACATACGGGAAGTACCATTCAAAGTGGTCAAAAAAGTTCACAACCAATATAGAACAGCACAATACAAAATAGTTCTAAACTTTACCTTAACAATATTGTTAAGAGTTATGTTAAGATAGTATGTTCCGCGCATTGGTGAAAAAATTGCAACCTGTTAAAACATTATTGGTTAACTACATATACTCTTGTGGGAATACAAGATCATTAAGTTATTAATGATCAGAAACCATATACTTACATCTTGTAGGATTATCACACTTCCAACTTTTAAGTGTGGACCTATTTCAGGATGATCAATGGCCTTGCGGTGAACATTTCGTTGCCTCTAATTTTGACTTCTTAAATGGAGTTCTGGCATCAGAAACCTTTCGTTGCCTCTTCTTTGTACGAAACATTTATAGCTTCTCTATCACTTTCTCAAGCTTGGCAATCGAACCCTCTTGGTCAACAATAATAGTGCGCAAAGCTTCATTTTCTGCAATAATATCAGCAATCGATCGCCTATGCAAGTTGTCCTTCACTCTAGCATTATGATGACCATCTAAAGCTTCTTTAACTATTTCAATATACATCTCTTCTTTGCTTACATATACCTCAGTAATTACCTACACAAAACAAAATAACCACACAAATCATATTAAATTAAATACAAATTACATAACAAAATCTCACTTCATTAGAGGAAAATGCTTTTTCAACTTCTGCTTCACCAACTTTAACATGCATCCAATGAAGGATTCTGGGTAAACAACTTTTTGTTTTAGCCAACTTATTCTGACCAAATAGCACATGTTCCATTGCCCAGAGTTACATACAAAATTCAACTTCAAATAACTAAAAATTATAAATTATAACAATAAGTTTTGTAAGTAACATCAAAATGTACCTGTAATGCAAATACACAACCAACCACATTTTTATCTCTAACCATCTACTACACAATTGTAAAAGTAATTTCCTACACATTTTGATATCCACGTCAATGGACAGAAGCCATGCAAAATGAGTTGTTTGTATGCATGTCTTTTGCACATCCGTTAATAATGTGTTGACATGTGCCAAGTATTTTGTCCTGCATGAATGTCGGGCATAAACCTATACATAAAAGTAAATAATTGAACAACTCAAACAAACCACTTCAACAAATCAAATTTAAACACTCAAAAAATTATCATCTGCATTCATACCTATTTTACCATAATCACTCTTCCTAGTATCTCTATGCTTTGACTGCATGTCCATAAAATAAAAAAGTTACAGTTCAAGCCATAAAGGCTTCATCCATGCAAAAACATAGTGCAATAAATTATTAGTCCTTGTCCAATTATATGGACAAAAAAATCTAATTATATATCAATGCAAAATCATTAGTCCTTGTCCAAACAAAAACAACCATATTCTATCACAAGAGCCTCAAATTAGTCCAAAAGAATGTGCAATTCAAAATCTCAACGGAGTACTTAATTTTAGCTAGAACAAGCAGAAGAAAAAAATGATCAAAATAAAGCTCAATTAAGAACATAGACAACACTATAGGACAGGCCATAGTAAATATGGTTTGCATAACTTTGAATCAAGTAAACAAACTTACATGGCTTGGAGGAATATGTTTTCCACTGAGAAGTCAAGCAAAAGTGTGTCAAAGCTATAAGTTACACTCTGTGGACTGTCTCTGCCTACAAAACCAGGGAATAAGAGGGCAAACACAACGCCATTATATACTTATATTTATTACTTATGATGATATGAAATGAATATAATAATTAAACCATCATCACATCATATAAACAAATTTTGTTTTTATATTTGGGGGAGATGAGAATTATATTATCCACTCAAGTTTGAAAGATATCACAATAAAAACAAAACTATATCAACATGTTAATTAGCCATGGCACTAATAATCCCCAAATTTGCTCAAATATCACCCACGACAATGTGAAGATGATGACAGTAGTCCAGGTCCAGGTCCAGGTCCATGGGATATCATCACATTAGGTACTCATTACTTCAGCTCCAAGAGAGAAATTACTTTTACACAACATATGAACACTTTCCATAAAAATTGAACAGACAAGTAGGTTTTGGTTCAAGTAGAACAGCCAAAGAAAGGTGAAAGTAATGACAACTAAAACTCAATTATCATATCTGAAACAGCTGTGATGAAAGAAGAAATGGCAATTATCATAACTATAAAGTCTTAATAAAAATGGTACTAAAGTTATATCACCAAGTATGTAAGAACCTAAGAAATATAATATATTTATATATTAAAAGAGTGGGGTGAAAACTGAATTAAAATAAAAGAGAGGGTTTGTTTTTATTAAAAAGAGCACAGTTTATAGTTTCTACCAAGCTTTTAGAAAACAAGAATTGAAACCCATTTTATTAAGAACGTTCCTCTCTCTAGAACTCCAAACCCTTACTTTCTCTGCCTTCTCTCTAGCCTCCTCACTCACTGAGCCATTGCATGTTGGATTAGGTGGTGCTCAAGTGACCGCGGCACAGAGAGCTTCGCAACCATCCGATTAGATTTCCGATCTTCACCGGTAAGTAGTTTTCCCCTTTTCTTCGTTGTTTCTAGAACCTAGGGCATTGCTATTTTACTGAATGCATGCCACTAGAAGCGTTCTACTTCAAATTTGCGGTAATTTCTAGCCTAAAAAGCTAATTCTATCACCATTGGGTGATTTATAGGGTGTCTTTGAAATTTGCTGTGAGGAGCACTGTTTAGAGCATTCCTGTCAAGTTAAACTGTGAAACTTTTCAGGTAAGGGGAGTTGGGTTTTCTTTTTATTTATGCTCTGTGAAATCCTTGTATGCATGAGATGAGTTTTGTGGAAATTGTGAAAGAATGCCTATGTTTAATTATTTTTTTCACACTATTTTAATTATTGTTTCTGCACAAGAAAACCTTGTTGTTTGGTGTTATTCTGGATGTTGTATTGCACCTAAATCATTTTCTGGTTGCTGTAAAAAATGCTTGTTGTTAGCTGTTATAAATTCTGCAAATTCCTTGCTGTGTTAAAATAAAATTCTGCAAAAAAATGGTTGCTGTTTTACTCTGTTTCTGTCAGGAAAAATGCTGCTGTTTTTAAAGTTTCTACACCAGAAAATGTTGCTGTTTGAATGAAAATATTGTATCAAAAACTTGTTAGCTGATTGAACGAAAATGCTGTTTGAAATTTTAAAGTTTTGTTGTTTTTGGGTTAAAATCTGCAGAATATATTTGCTGTAATTGCTATAAAAAAAAATAATATAAAATATTTGTTGTAATTATTGTAAATATGACATAATGTACTTGCTGTAATGAATGTAAAAATTGCATATAATGCTTGTTGATTGCTATTATGATATTGGTATAAAGCCTTGTTATCCTTGCTGAAAAATAATTGCAAGATTGATGTTAGAGAAGTAAATTGATGATATGATTTATACATTGAATATGGAAAAGGTTGGAGTGTTACGTATGTTGTAGGAATTCTTTTGGTTTTAGTTCAGTTTTGTAATTTTGTATGCTATATAACAATATATTATATAAAGTTATCATAATTGTTATTTGATTGATATTCTTATTATATTATTTTATGTTATTAGTTTATGGAGTTGCAATGGTGTTGTTATATTTTAGATAGATGACGTATAATATATTTAATATAAAGATTTTAGCTAAGTGCAATATCTGTTTTAATATATATATATATATATATATATATTTTAGAATATAACTAAATATTATATTATAGAAAGTTAAGAGAAATTAGGATAATATAATAAGAAGTTTGCTTTGGAGAATCTATTTAGAAACTGAATAAACTATAAAAGTATAAAATAAATAAAGTAAATAGTTTTAATGCTGGAAAAATTATTTAGTGTTAATTAAATGGTGGTTTAGATTTATGATGATATTGTGTACTTAATTAAATTAATTTTATTTGTGGGGATGTATTATTTTACAAGAAATTGTAGTGTTTTGTGGTGTGATTGAGATAACATGACAGTATTGTCTATTTGAGATGATTTTTGGTTTGGTGTTATGTTGTTTGATTGAAGAGTGTCATGTATGTATCTATATATATATATATATATATATATATATATCTGAATTGTGTGGCTTGAAAGAATATGACTGTGAACTAGAATGATGAAATTGAGTATGAATTGAACATCTCAGGGTGAGATGAGTGGATTGTGATTGTAGAGATGTTGTTGTTGTATGTATAACTGTTGGGAGCTTTGAAATGGTATGTCTATCCCTACACTCAAAGCATTGTTCATACTCAAATAGAGAAGAACAATGTGAGTGGTGAGAGTAGAGGGAGGTCCTCGTCTATAGTCTTGGAGTTTAGACATAGACAGATTGGGGGGACTTACCTTGCATAGTGTTGGAGATAGGCCAGCTGAACTATGCAAGTGCAAAGACGACCAATAGCTAGACAAGTTATACCAAATCCAGATGAGTCGCGTTGAGTATTTGATGCATGGTTTGGTTGGTACGCCTTGCTTGTTCTTTTTCTATTTAATTAAGCATGATGACATTGATTGACCGTATTATATGTATGTTGCTTGTTTACCTAGCTCACCCTTACTTTTGTGTTGTATGTTTCTTGGGTATGCTTTCTCTTGCGATGATCATCCACTTGGATGAGAGCAGATGTTGTTGAGGAAGTTCCATTGGAGCAAGCACTGGAGGACGCTGATGTTGCTGCTTAGTTCTCTCTAGAATTCCACCTAGTTATTTTATGTTATTTTTAGTTACTTATTAGGTTATTTTGAAGTACTTTGAATTGGTTAAGAATTTTAATTTAGATCACTATGGATGACTGTAATACTTTAATTGTATTATTTGCTTTCCAATATTATCTATATTGACATCCTTATATATATAATATATATATATATATATATGATATATATTTGGAATGTCACAAAGTACAGACAGAGAATATGAAGTAACAATCCTTTTGTATCCTGAGATATTCAGGTGGAGTAAACGCCAAATTCGTACTATAACTTTTTCCATCTCGACTATTTTTCATCAAACCAAACCATCAAAGTCTAGAATTGTAGTCCTCAATAACAACTGGGGAAAGAAAAAGGCAGTCAACATTTACTATTCAGGCTAAGAACACAGATCATTCCATGTCACTATTAACCCATTATTCTCAAGCTAATTGTTTCTCAGAAATTCCATTCACTACATCAGCTAGAATCATTAAAATGATATATAAATTCCATTCACACACTTACGAGGTTTCTCTTAAATATTTTACGGAAACTAAAGATAAAAATAATAAAAAATATTTCCATGATACCAATATAACAAGGTATTTATTTTATTAGAACTACGATAATATTTAAATTTATTATAAATATAAATAAAACATGTTTTTAAATACCATATCTAAAAGCATAATTTTTCTAAGTACAAGAAAACATAATTAAATGATAATAAATTCATAATTCTGAATTTCATTACCACTGGAAGAAGTACTAACTTTTCCATGGGTCAATGCTAAATAACGCATCTCCAAAATTAAATTATTAAATAAATATAAATCTAATCATAAATACGTCTTCATGGGCTGTGTGGACTACATTGTGTAGCCCTGTTCCTCTTGTTTTTCACTCTTTTTTCTCTAACTTTCTTGTTTTTTCCTGCATCCGGAGTGTTCCAGGTATCGTCTATCTTCCGGTAGAAGATAACCTACCCATCAATCTATATCCTTAGTTACCAAACTCTCTTACCTTAGACAAATGTAAAGAAAAAAACAAAGGAAAAAGAAGCATACAACTTTCTCGCGTTCACCTCCGATTAAGTGGCACCCATGGTTCCCGCGTTCTCTATCAGCTCCAACACTAGCACACGACGAACACTTGCTATTCCATTTCTTGCGTTCTCAGCTCCAACCCTAGTAGAGCTACAACAGTGGATCTTTGAAAATGAAATTGTGCCAAAAGTGAAAATGAGTCAAATGAAAGCAAAGTGAAATCAGAAAGACAAAGAAACGCAGCGTTTCATTTAGTGAGCAAATGACTAAATTACCCTTCAGCACATTCAGAGGTTTTGGGTCCCACTCCGTGTCAAATGAATGTGTAAAACTTTGAGCGTGTCAAAGTATCATTATTGATTTGAATAGGGTTTTTGGAAGCGTTTTGCAAATCTTTTAACTCAATATAATGGCAAAATAAAAAAAAAGTTAAAAGAGTCTTTTTTAGAAAACTTGACAAAGGATCTTTTAATCAGATTTTATTATCTTGAGAGAATGTTTGATGTATTGTTATAAGCAGATAATGCCACTTCATAAAATTTTTCTATGCTTTTCACAAACATATAAGCACAATTTGTTATTTTGTACTTGATAATGCATATAGTATTTAGTATTAGGTGTCTTAATATATGTGCCACAACTGCAAAACTAGTTACCGAAGGGTTTTTTTTTCTCTATTTATTTATTGTATGTTTTAATTTTATGTATTTATAATAATATAAGTTTTATCTTTTCTTCGTTCGAACTCTTCCTTTTTTAACATGGTATTCAAAGTTTTATAATTCTCACCATGACCTCTGAAAATTTCTCTCTTCTAAATTTCAAAAATTACTCAACTTCACACTTTCAATACATTCATTTCTCTCAAGATAGATGACTATCATATGATAGTTACAAGTCCTTGTTACCGTGAAGGGATTACAACTTGAGATATTCTTGGAGAATCAAGAGTATCCTACTAAATACACAACTTTAAAACACCATCAATAATGTCGTCAATCCTGAGTTTCAACAATATAAGCAACAACATCATTTGCTTCTCGCCTGGTTGCTCAAGTCCATGTCTTCTTCCATTCTAACCAAGGTGGTTGGTCTCACTACCACCGCTTAAGTTTAGACAAAACTTAAGATTTACTACCATTTTATCATGTCTTGTTCCTTGTTCTGTCGAGGAAGTTTTAAATATGTGTAAAATAATGCATAAGAATGCTACTAGACCATTTTGTGATACCTATATACGTGATAAGCTACATTAATTACCTTTTCATAATTTTAATACTACATATACTTCTCCTCTTGAATTAGTTTGCATTGTTATTTGGGGTCTTACTCCTATTCATGCTACATGTGGTGCTAGATATTATGTTGCTTTTTTTATGCATACTTTTGTTATACTTAGTTATACTTGCTTAACAAAAAATCTCATATTACTACTATCTTTATTCGTTTTAAAAATATGTTGAGTTACAAACTAGTTATGAAATTAAAGCTATCCAAATTGATAATGGCAAAGAATTTCTTAGTCTTAGATAATTTTTTGTGCAATCATGGCATTAAGCATAGGTTAACCTGTCCTCACACTTATAAACAAAACGATTCTATAGAAAGAAAATATACACATACAACTAAAATTTGGCTTGCGCTTTGTATGGTATGGAGGATAGGCCGAACGGTTAACATTAGTGATCGTTCGGTCTATTCCTTATGTTAAGGGTCAATGCTAAAGTTATTGTTATTGGGCCAGTAGTTTGGATAGACAAGCAGTTAACAAATTAGTAACAAAACGATTAGACATATTGATAACTGATTGTCGGTTAATGAAACTGTTTATTGATAACAGACCGAATTTAAAGGTAAGTCCGTTTTATTGGGCCAATGTCAATTTAGGGTCCACAAAATATTTATAAATAGAAAGCTAAGCCGCAAAGGTAAGCAAGTTTCATTGAGTTCTAATAATTTATTATGAGTACTCATTTTATAAAATATTATCATGACGGTCACTAACTTGAGCGTTAGAGTGCCTTTTGCAGGTACCCTCTCACTCGGCTCGGATTGGAAGAATTTGAAGTAGGAGATTCAGAAATCAGAAGGTAAGGAATGAGATAGTGGAAAGGTGTGTCTCTTGGCCTAATAGGCACCCAAATTTATTTAAAACTGTAAAGATTTCCAAGACAGGTTCTTGGATGATCACCTAGAAAAACTAGACAACTTTATTAATAATGAAACAAGCATAGTAATCTAAATTGTTACACTAGCCTTGGTCTTTCGAGAGGTCTAGACTCTCCCTAGCCTTCCCTTTACAAAACTTCCTAAAAAACTACTAAAAACAACTACTTTTATAAAAGTTTGAGACAACAAAAATTACCCACAAACAGTTATAACTATCTGACCCTTTTATTTCTCCTAATATAAACATTCCCCTTGAACCTATACACAATTATATGAAGAAACATACATCTTGTTGGTCTCATTTGCGAAAAACCTTTAGGGACTAATGCTTTTTTAACTGTTATTACTATTATTAATGCTTTGCCTACACTTGTTTTATGTGGTTCTTCTCCATATTATATGTTATTTTACAAACATGATACTTACTCCTCTTTTAAAGTTTTTGGTTATAGTTGTTACCCTTTATTTCATCCTTATAATGTATTAAGTTGATTTTAAATATTCATTATGTTTGTCTCTTGGTCACAACACACATAAAAAAGGCTACATTTGCTTATCTCAAAATGGTAGAACCTATGTTTCCTGGCATGTGATTTTAATGAATTCGTTTTTCCTTTTGACTAACTTGCTGACCTTTTTATGCCTCTGAATTATAAAATGATACCCATTGACATTTGTTATTCCCTTAAACGTTATACCTCCAAATTTTGCCTTTCCTGCTACTACTACTATAACTGTTGCAAAAGGTAGTTCTTCCATTAATATTGTTAATAGTATCCCACACGTTACTGTGACTAATGATTCTATAATATTGATAATTATGCACATACTTTACCTTTATCTGTTGAACAAAATGTTAACATTACTACTAATAATAATCTCTCACCTACTACGCATGTTATTTATGATAATAATAACTTTATATCTTATTCACCCCTGTCCTATGATGTTGACAAAGCTATTACACACACCAAATTTTTTCTTAATTCGGTCAATAATCCCATGGTTACTCGTGCAAAATCATGTATTTCTAAGCCAAGGCTTATGCTTCACTTTACATAAAGAGAATATTGAACCTGCCCTTTTTAAACAACTATCATTGATCCTGCTTGGGTTGTTGCAATGGAAATTGAATATAATGCCTTAATTTCGAATATAGAACTTGAACTCTCATTGATTTTCTCCTTGGTGCAAATGTAATTGGTTGTAAGTTGGTTTATAAAATAAATATAATGCTTATGGCAATTTCCTAACGCTACAAGTCATAATTAGTTGCTAAAGGTTTTCATCAAACTCCTAATCTTTACTACAATGAAACCTTTGACCTTGTTATTAAACTTGTTACAATTCAAATTATCCTTATTCACACTATTTCTTTTAGGTGGTCCATCCAACAAACAAACATCAATCATGCATTTTCAAGAAACAATGTATATGCAACAACTCCCAAGATTCATTTCTTCAAATCCTCAACAAGTTTGTAGACTAATCAAGGCCATTTATAGGTTTTAACGAGCTCCATGATCTTGGTTTCATAAGCTAAGTCAAACCCTCCTTAATCTTGGTTTTTTTGCTACCAAAAGTGATCCATCTCCTTTTACCAAATTTACACCTTTATATGTTTTATTTGTTCTTATATATGTTGATGATATTTGTTGATGCAAAGTGGCTTTAGAAGGGGGTTGAATAGAGCTTGTAGGCATTTGACAATCTTTTTGCACAAACATATTATAACAAATATAATCAAAGTAAGGAGCAAGGAAGAGAAGAATGCACACAAAGATTTATATTGGTTCACTTCTACTTAAGGCTACGTTTAGTCTTTTACATCACTACTTCAAAATTCACTAATCAACACCTTGACTAGCATGAATATCAATCTCTTCAGGTTACATTGAGTATTAATCTCTTTATCCTCTTCAAAGTGTTTCTCTCTATCTATTTTCTTTTCCAGAATATTTTGGCAGTATTTCAACACTTCATCTCTTTCTCTTTGTCTAGGTCTTGACATATATAACGATGCTTGTATTACTTGACCGCTGATGTATAGTTAATTTTATGTATCTTCATATCTTCTTCAATCTTCACTTTGAAGTTCTTGACATTGTTTTCTACGTATATTGCTTCTTGTAAATTATCAACTTTTTTCCTTTTTAGCCAGTCAACAATTTGAATTTAAAACATTGTATCGAGGCTTCAATTATCTAGAGATTCTTACAGTCTTCAATTTGCAAAGTTCTTCTCTTGTCTTGTGATTGGTAGATATTCATATGACAATATTTAGAATAATCAATCAAAGAGGAATTTGAAATATTTATCAGGATACTTTGATATGTGATCAGTGTTTTGGATATTCTTCAACTATATCTTCAACAATATCTTCAATTATCCTTTGTTTTCATATTCTGTCTTTAATCAAAATATCTTCAATTATTTGAAACTTGTTGCACAATTCTCTTACTCATCTTGATAATCAACTTCAACGTTCTAATTCCTTTGATCATTTAATAGGTGTTTCTACATTATGCTTCACGAGTTGACTTTGACTTGTCTAATAGATACTCGTTTAACACCTTTCTTGACTTGCCTAACATCTCATGTTGACTCGTATGGTAGATACTCTTCTGATATCCTTTCTCTGCCTTTTGAATTGACTCGTCTAATACATCATGTTGACTTGTTTGAGTGCTTCTGACTCGTCTAATGCTTCTTTTCTTTATTTGTCTACTTGTCTGCTATAAGTCTTCTGACATGCATACTCATCTGATGCTTCTTTAACTCATCTACTTATTTGTAGAAGTTCAATGCTTTGCTACTCTAGGTTGACTTGTATAGTCAATGTAGTCTTATAATACTACATTTTGCTCTTTTCACTATTAGAGTCGTCTGATCTTTGCTTTTTGACTTGTTGCCTTGAGTCGTCTAACATATTAAACTTAACCTAAGTTGTCTGACACTGTGGTAGAACTTGAGTCGTCTGATGGCTTGGTCGTGTGATCCTGCCTTGCACTTGTCTACCTAGTTCTTTCAATTGGGCTCATCTAAGCCTTGCCTTTTAATATGTTTGCTTCTTTCTCTAAGCCTGAATCTTTTCTTTGTTGCATTATGCTTGGCTTAAACTCATTGAACACATATTAGTTGAACAAAACATATGCATATATACATTCATATTCACAAGCAGTTATTGCATACATTCTTGGGTCGTCTAATGGTGTTATGTTCATATGTCTAATGAAGTTTAATGCTTGTCAGACCCTTTCTATGTCCAGAGCTTTAACTAAGATATTGTTCTAATGATTCTAAGCTTAATAGAACATGTTTATATATACTTATCTTTATATGTTTCATCATAACTTTTGTTATCATCAAAACCTATCAATCTAAGACATGTCTAATGAGGTTTTCTAGCATCTAAAGGTTTTCTCCCTTTTTTATGATGAAAATACAATAATGAAAGATGCTATCTTGCTTATGTTGAAAGAACTTTTTCTTTCTATTAAAAGTGGAAAATTTTTCTCATTAATTCATATTGATACCATTTGTTGAGATTGTATTTGTTAAAATATTTCTTATGAGATTCAATCATGTATCAATATATTAATCAGAGTTGATTAAAGCAATAATTTAACATAGAATAAGCAATTATAGATTAATAGATAAGTCAAACAACATACAACATTACTTAAACAACACTTGTTAATTAATTCATTTGTATCATTTGCTTATTAGCATTATTTTGTATTGTTTTGTTAAGTCAATTTTCCTTATATACTCCCCTTTATTTGTATTGTTCTGTTAAATTATTTTTCCTTATATACTCCTCCTTACTTAAGTGTCTATACTCCCCTTGATTTTTACGTCTATGTTATCTCTAAGTTTTATTTCTACTTCTCCCCATGTTTTATATTTCTTCATGTTTCATTTCTACTTCTCTCCCTTTTTGTCAATCAACAAAAAGGTGGTGAGTAAGGATAGAAGGTGAAAGCACAAATATTGAAGAGTAGTGATTGTTCATTGATAGAATTGGATTACATAGGAGTACAATACAATGACAAACAATCAGGATTGAGGAAGAGAAGGATGATCAAATTGAAGATGAAAGCATTCAAGTATTTCAAGAATTCTAGAAGAGTGGTTTTCGTTATTGTGCAATCATTGCAGACATCTACTTCATCCACTCTTGCTTCATTTCATCCATCGTTTCTGATAGGGCAGAATCTATAAGAGCTTTGAGATCCTCTTGAGGAGGAGAAATTTTGTCTTTCAGAAGCTTGCTCTTGAGTGTGATGATACGCAATTTGAAGCACTTGCTGCTCCTCTTCCATGTTGATTATCTCTTCAAACCCTTCTTCTTGTAGAACCTACTATTGCATAGTTTTTTATTTTAGGACCTTATTATGACCTCTTGTTTCCACAATGTTACTTCACACACAGCAACACCTTTATATAAAAAAATGTCAATTATTAAAAGAGTAATCGGTTGAATAAACCGACATTAATATAATTCTCAGTATTCTAAACGTACCTGTTATTCCTTTTGATTTCTTTCGATCATAATTAAAACATGAAACAAATATTTATCATTTGTTGTTTCTTAATTATTATTATTTCTTCGTTAAAAATGGTTATTGATTGTTGTTAAGCCATAATCTTCGTACTAGAATGCTTACATTTTAGCAGTGTCATGGAAACACTTGTCATATGTTTAACATCTCACTATGAAAACCCCATGAAATATAGTGAGGCGCTACTTGAAGAAATCAAACACACAAGAGGTTCTCACATCCTAGTGTGGTGTGCATGGAGCCTCGTTAGTATAGTAATGGATCACAATTTCTCAAGACCCATATACCATGATAATCAAAGGATAATAGTAACATCGACAACAAAACTTTCATAATCAAGTTACGTTGGTCTAACACGTAATACATGCCAATTACACATCTCAATTGACATCAAACTGCAAGAAATTTTTTCCCTTAACATTTGGGCAAAATAAAATAAACTATAGTTAAGGATGGAGTATGGTTGGAGTTAGAACAAATACTAAAGGCTCCTTATTTTATTGGTATAGTGAGAAAGAGCACCCTAACTAGGCAGCCATGATTTTCTGACGCTTGTTGGATTCTTGAGAAATGATTTCCTTCTGTGTATCCATGGAATTTTTCTTGACTCCATTATCAACCAAGGTCTTGTTCACTTCCTCAGTGTTATTGATCATTGTGGGGGGAGGTAACTTTTCGAGCTCATGCAGCACATTGTGTATGTCAAAGGCAAGGCGCTCGGCAAGGGTGCGTGAAAACTCGGCCCTGATCACCACACGGAGCACATTGATGTGCTGAGCAGCAGGTGGCATTGGATAAGCTGGAACTATCCAACCGTGCCGCCGCAGCATCTCTGATATCTTGTACTCATCGTACTGGCTTCTGTCCTTCAAAGAAAATGCCACCACGGGAACACCATTGTCTTTTGAGAGTATGTTAAAGCGCCCACTCTTCTCCAAATCTTCCTTCAGGACCATTGCGTTTTCTCTGCAGTTCTCCATTATGCTCAGGTATCCCTAGTATATTCAATAAGAGAAGTAAGGATTTATATCCTAGTTCATCAAATGTTTCTAAGAGAATACAAGTTTATGTAAAGTATTGATAAATCCAACTACACGAGCTCATCACCTCATGGCCAAGGCGAACTAGCTGATAATATTGAGCAATGATCTGACTAGAACCTGCAAGTGAAGATGACAAGGTAAGCATATGGTATGATTATATATGCAATGAAGGTGTGGAAGGAACAAACAAAGATTGTAAAGAAGGACCTTTGGAGAAATTGAGGGTGAAGGTGGGTTGGTCAGCTCCAAGGTAATTGATATGGAACACAAGGTCTTCTGGTAAGTCATCCTTTGTTCTCCAAATAACCCAACCAATACCAGCATAAACAAGCCCATATTTGTGTCCACTCACATTTATGCTCTTCACCAATGGCAGCCTGAAATCCCATTCCAGCTCTGGATAAAGGAAAGGAGCAATGAAACCACCACTTGCAGCATCCACATGAATAGGAGTATCCCATCTGTCATCTCACAACCTTACCAATTTAGTAACACTTTAATTCATTATTATAGCTACTTAATTGCATAATATTAATTACTTACCCAGTTTGCTTGTTCTTTTGTAGCAGCAAGTCATTCAAGAGCTTCACGTCTTCAAACTCTCCATTGTAAGTTGAACCCAAGATTGCAGCCACACAAATAGTGTTTTCGTCAACCAGCTTGACTGCTTTGGCAGGATCCATAACGTAGTATCCTTCTCTCACCTCCACTTCCCTCAACTCCACCTCAAAATACCTCGCAAATTTCTCCCAACATACTTGTACATTGGAGCCAGTGACCAAATTAGGCTTATCATAAGGCTTTCCTTCTGCCTTACGTTTGTTTTGCCACTTCTTCTTGAATGCAAGTCCTGCCAGCATTATTGCTTCTGATGAGCCAACAGTTCCTGCTCCAATAGCATTTTCATCTTCTCCAATTTCAGCATGGAACAAACGTGCTATCATGTTCACACACCGATTCTGTTTTCAAAAGATAACAAGAGAGAAAGAAAAAGATTATCGACGGTGGTCATTAAAAACCAAAAAATTGTATGATGTCTATCTAATATTCGAACATACGTGAAAGTCAGTGGTGATAGGATATTCGTCCATGTCAACATAGTTCTTGTTGATGGACTCCATGATGAGTTTGTTGCACTCTTCCTCCATGGAAGTGGTGACAAAGGAAGCCAAGTTAAGCTTTGGAATGGCATCAAGTTGCAACTCATCGTGAATGTTCTGGTAGGCAGCCTCCTTTGGCA
The DNA here is from genome assembly GCA_027742785.1 of Vigna reflexopilosa. NCBI lineage: Eukaryota > Viridiplantae > Streptophyta > Magnoliopsida > Fabales > Fabaceae > Vigna > Vigna reflexopilosa. The sequence continues at coordinate 19,909,127 of CM050911.1, forward strand.
TGGAGTCCTCAGGCATACTGAACCTGCATCACCAAAAACAACAGTTCATTAACTACCTCCCCACAGATAAAATCATGATCAAATAGTATATTCAAGTCAAAGATAAGAATGACATTGAATGAAGACATTAAAAGGAAGACCCATGATGAAAAAAAAAAAAAGAAATAAAGGGAAAGTGTATATTATACCTAGGAAGAGAGTCTCTTGCATAGCGAGAAGCAAAGTTGGAATGGAGAAAGAGGTCAGACTCAGAAGGAGGTCTTGGAAAAACCATGGTGAAGTGTTTGATAAACGTAGTTTAATAATATGAGATTTGTTTGGTATTGTTGAATGAGAGGAAAGTTGTGGTATATTTATAGGTGGTAAGAAGATGAGAATCGTTATCAGTGGTTTGCGAATTTACTTTTCCTCGCATTAATTAACTACGTACAATACAAGGCAGTGGACTTTGAAACTGCCATGAGAACTTGAATATTTTCTGAAGAATTTAATTTTGTAGAAAAAAGGAGATAGCGAAAGAAAAGTGATTATTTACGCGTTCTTAGTACTATATTGCATGGTCATATACGTGTTCTTTGTTTGCCGTCATCAGAAGCCCTTATGGGACTGGCGTCGTCCCAATAGAAACTCATATCACACCAAGCTAGCTAGCTATCGCATTAATTACTGGAAATTAGTATTAATTAGGATTCAGTTTGTGTAAATTATTTAACAGATTTATTTGAAGATAAAGTAATTAAATTAACTCAAATAAATTAAATTATTTTTTAGCAAGTTAAAATTATTCATGTATTTTATATTTTAAAAGCCATTTACTTGATTTTTTTTTCATGAAAAAAAAAATAATTTTAGCTTTATTATTTAATTTTCGTACACTCCGGTCATATTTAACTAAAAAAACAAATACTCATTAACTCGCCAGATTTGCTTGTAGAGTCAAATAACCAATGTTTAACTTTTTAATTTAGTGTTGCTTTATTAGTAACCCACATTGACAACCATGTCAAAAGAAGTGGCTCAATCAATAAATTCATTTCTTGGGTCTTGATATCCATAAACTTGTTATTGGTCATAGCAAGTCCTCTATTTCCTCTAAAAATAAAAAGTATAAAGTCATTCATTTAAATGATCTTAAATTATACTTTTTAAGCGAAGTTTGAAATTTAAGTCTTTTATATATATATATATATATATATATATATATATATAATATAATATAATCGGAAAGAGAAATTTTATTAAGAGTAGTTCACAAATATATATATAGTTTATAATACAAGTTAATTTTAATTTTGATAAGTTTGAATTGTATGAATTAATCTTAAATTTTACGTTATAGTTAAACAAAAGTCAACTCAGTTTGTTTGTCATTAATTTCTATAAAATTAATTTTAAAGTATGAAGTACGACTTAAATATTTAATTAAATTAAATTAAGACATAATTTTCTTAGCGAAACTTGAGTCGAGTATGCCACAAGGAATAAAAATTAGAGCATTAAGAAGAAAAGTGTAGTTACTCGTATATTGAAGTTTTGGATAGTTTGAATAAAGAAGTATAAATTTTAATTTGTAGATTTTTATTTAAGCACGTAGCCCCTTAACTAAGAAATATTGAGCAGGAGGCAAAAAACCTTGCATTCTGAGTTTTTGATAATATGAGCATGAATAATTCATCAAATATGGTTAACGACTTAACATATCCAATCAACAACATTCTGGTATTGAAGATTTGTCATAAACATTTTTTTCATTGAAAAACGTTTTTTCATTGAAAAACGTTTTTTCATGAATGAACAAAGTTTTGGAATGTTTGTTCTGGAAACGTAATCATTTGGCTAAGTCCTGGGTCAGATAACTTGTATGGGTTTTTATATATATATATATATATATATATATATATATATTTGATTATATATAATATTTTTTAGTCATAAATACAGACAAAAAGATTGAAATTACATTTGAGAGTGAAATTAAATTTTTAATATTTAATATTGTGATAAATTGAAATTAAAAATTAAAAGAATTTTTAAAAGATGAAGTTAAATTTGAAGCACCATTATCAACATAAATATTCTTGTATTAAGAGAGAGGATATGAATTTAATTAATCTAATTAGAATTTTAGCCAATCATTTTATTTTGAATTAACCATTCAGATTAATTAGGATTAGATGATCGAATTGTTACTTACTTTTTCATTTAACGTTCACGTAATAAAATCTTTTAAGTGCTTAATCACTCTTGTCAAGAGTGTGATTAAATGTGAACATCTTAGTTTAATTCTACCTCAAGGCCAATGAAACTTCTATTAGTCAATACACTTTTTGCTTTTAAACTACATAATTTCATAGTTGCTGAAAATCATGTAAAGTTAGTGCATCTCAGATTCAATTGTTGTTCTGAATCAAACTTTAAAGAATCATACAAATGAGCTCTTCCCAAATTTTTTTCACCAACATCACATATCATGTCTTTTAAATGATCATTCATCAATTCTTCAACATATTTTGTTGTTCGTGATGTAGTAGACTTGTCTTATTATACTTCTTCATGCTAAGTCCAAATGTATAAGTCTTGACTATATAAAAAAGAATGTTTGGTCATACGTTTCCCCTAAATGCTAATGTATTTGATTTAGACAATAAACACAAGGACCGTAATATGTTTTGTTTAGAGGTTTTGCATTTTCTTAAGCATATTACAACAACTTAACAACTCCTTTTTCATAGTTTTCACTGACCTAACAAACATTCATCCAACATCAATTCATAGCTATGTTCGTAATAAAGTTCATCATTCTCAAAGTTGTAATTCTCACATGATAAGCCCCTACTCATTCAAGAAAACATGTTCCATAATTTGCTAACACTTGCACGAAGAAATCTATCATCATAAAATGGTCGTATATGAACACAATCAAGTATGCATTTAGAGAACAATACAAAAATGGTTCAAACAAAAATTTTATCAAATTTATGCATAGGCTTATAATGTAACCTTTATTAACAAATTTTTAAAGATAATTTTTTCAAACTATCCAATCACATTCCACATTTAATACAAATGATTATTTTTTAATCATTTACATTAAATCTCAAACAGAAATTAAGGTTTGATCAGTGTGTACATTCAAATTTAAAATTAAAAAACCTAATAATTCTTAATATAAACTAATAAATCAATTTCACTATACTTTCTATCAATTTTTAAAATGTAAAACAATAAAATGTATACTAATAAATTAATTTCACTATATTTTCTATCAATTTTAATCCTTTTCATGAGCCCAACCGTCCAAGGGTTGTATACATATCCTCACCCCCACTCTTTGCTTTTCACCCCTTCACAAGACATGTCACGAGAGAATATTTCAAAATCATTGATTTTGATTTTATAAGAGGATTAGAAACAATATTTCTGATAATAATTAGAATTAATATCTTAATATTATCCTATATTTTTTGCATCAGGTTTTTCCAATTAGATAAAGATATGATTCTAATTGCTAAAGGCAATATATATGGTAGTAATTAGAATCAATATCTTGGATATTATATCATGATTTGATTGTTGCAATATACCGCCGTAAAAACTAATTCCTTCCTTATATTGTTCATTTATAATTAAGACTAAGATTAAAATTGCATTACAATATGTGTATTGTTACCAATAAGGAGTATTGGTAAATCTTGAAGAAAATTGTTTTGATGATGATGCAAGAAGTTTTACTTGAAGAAGATATTAGAATTATTTAAAAGAACTTTGTAGAATTTAAATGTAGTAGGAATGTCTTTAAATTCTGTAAAACTTGTATTCTTTTAGAACATGTTCTGAAATAATCGATTATGTGAAGCAATAATCGATTATCATGAGTATGATTGAGATAATCGATTATCACTTCAAATAATCGATTATCACAAGGCTGTTTTTGAAAATTTATTTTGAAAAATCCATAATGGACTTGGATAATCGATTATCACTTACAATAATCAATTATTACTGGCAGTTGGGACTTGACCTTTGATATTCAGAGTAGCTGGCTATATATTGGGTTTCTGCGAAGTTCAGAAGTAACGAGTGTTTGAACAGAAGCTTAGCAGAATACTGTTTGTTAGAGGAAGTTCTCAGAAGCTATAGTTCAAAGTTCCCTTGCTTGGTCTCGTGAACAAGAGAGGCTCGCGTTTCGTGTGTCGATAGTCGGAGCAAGCTCTCTTCGAGTTAGCAAGGTGCTCTGCCTAGTCTCGTGAATAGGAGAAGCTCGCGAATCGTTGGTCGATTGTTGGAGCGGTTCTCTTCGAGTTGGCAGGGTGTTCTTCTTCTGGTTCGTTCGTCGAAGGAAGGTTTATTTATCTGTTTTTATTCACTATTATTGTAATTTGTGAAACATCTTTTTGGTGGAACTGTTAATCACTTCTTATAGTGATTAACGACTGGACATAGATTCTGTTGAATCGAACCAATATAAAAATACTTGTGTGATTTTTCTTATCCCTACACTCATTACGTTTTAACACATATCAACTGTTCAATAAATTTTCTGAAAGAAAATTAATTTTCTAAAACGGACCATTTTAATTTGAATAGTGACCGAACACGCTTTCCGCTTACTCTAAGTTTTATTCCGCTGCGCTTTACTCTTCAAACCATACCATTTATGGTACCAACAATTGGTATCAAAGCTTGCTTTGATAGTTTTTCAAATTTTTCAAAAATGGGCGGTCATAACCAAATGTATTTAGAGGGTGCTTCAATTGATAGACCTTCTTTATTTACAGGGGAAAATTATGCGTTTTGGAAAATAAGAATGCAAATATTTTTAGAGTCAATTGATAGGGGTATTTGGGAAGTTGTTTTAAATGGTCCTTTTATTCCTACTGTAAATTTAAATGGTGTAGAGGAAGAAAAACCATATTTGCAATGGACTACTGAAGAGAATAGAAGAGCCCAATTTGATATAAAGGCTTGCAATATAATATCCTCTGCTTTGGTATTAGATGAATTTTACAGGATCTTAGTGTGCAAAACGACTCAGGAAATGTGGGAGGTTCTTGAAGTAACCCATGAAGGAACCGATGATGTGAAACGTGCTAGGAAGAACACCCTGATACAAGAGTATGAGATGTTCAGGATGCAACAGGGTGAAACCATCGCTGATGTGCAAAAACGCTTCACACATATCGTCAACCATCTTTTTGGTTTAGGTAAGAAATTTGACACTGACGAATTAAATGTTAAAATTTTGAAATCTTTGAACAGGACGTGGCAGCCAAAGGTTACTACGATAACTGAGTCTCAAGACTTGACGTCCATGTCTATGGCTGTGCTTTTTGGAAAGTTGAAAGAGCACGAGCTCGAATTGGATAGACTAAGTGTTGAGGAAGCCCAAGGAAAGAAGAAAACTTTGGCCTTCAAAACTGAAAATTCTAAAGGCACAAGTTCAGAAAAGTATGAGAAATCTGAAAATGAAGACTCAGAAGACGAAAATATGATTCAACAAGTTCATGAAATTGAAAGGCAAGGAACAAATTAAAAAGGATCGAAAGAGGAAACAACGATCTTCTTCAAATTACAGGTGTTATGGTTGCGGAGAAAAAGGACACGTTAATGCGGATTGTCCAAATCTCAAAAAGGGTGAAGAAAAGAAGTCTTTCAAGAAGAAGAATGTTTACATTGCTTGGGAAGATAATGCATCAAGCACTCCTTGTTCAAGTGATTCTGTTGAAGAAGAAAACTTATGTTTGACAACTATTGTTGATGACAATACAAGCCAAGTAAGTTGTTCTAGCCTCGACACTAGTGAATTTGATGTACAAAAGGTTTTTCTTGAACTACTTGATGAATCTGAGAAATTGAATGTTGCTCATAAAAATTTGAAAAAGGAATTTAAGAAATTGCAAATTAAATATGAGAAGGCATTAGATAAGGAAGTGATTTTGAAAAATAAAATCTGCAACTTAGAAATGAAAGAGTCTTCAAATATTGAACATCCTGTTGAATGTCTTTCATGTAAGAGTAATATGCTTGATATTAATATTTTGGAAAATCTGCTTGAAGTTGCAAGTAGAAATAATAATGCTGAAATGCCTATACTTGTTAAAAAGGATTTTAAAAATAAAAGTGTTCTTAAAACTAAGAATCAAATTAAAAGAACTCGTAAGGTATGGGTTGAAAAACGAATTGTTAGTTATAGAAATTTAAATTTTGTCATATGTTTTTACTTTATGAAAAAGGGACATACTTCTAACAAATCTAGAATCAAACATTTTGATGTTCCTAATGGAAAATATGCTTAGATTCCTATTATAAAGTAATCTCACTCTAACCTGAAAGGACCCAAATGAGATTATGGGGACCAAAACACTTTTGTTTTGTTTTACAGGTGAAATTTTCTAAAGGAAAAGAAAGCTCTATGGTATCTTGGTATTTTTTAAGAGCTTTGAAATAATTTATGAATGTTAGATGTATCTTAGGTTGAAAATTTGGCCCAAATTTTTGTTTTTCGGAAAATAACGTAAATAATCGATTACCAAAGGGTAATAATCGATTATCTCGGCCTCAAAATTTTGATTTTGACATTTTGGATCACAAATAATCGATTATTTCAAGTAATAATCGATTATCTTAAGTCCCAGTGTTAAAAAAAAAAAATTTTTTTGGTCTGTTTTATCAAAGGGGATTATTACATTTAGGGGGATCATAAAGTTTAAATGATTTTTTAAAGAGGGAGTGCAATTTTTGATTGAAATCACATATCACAAAACCTTCCACTCTCTGAATATCCTCCAACCCCTCCTTTTTTAAAGTCTGTTTGTATTTCTTAATTATAGTTGAATTTCTGTTTTTTCTTATATTTCATGAGGTATTTTGTTCATTCCTATTATGAAATTTCAATTTTATTCCTGTTTTGAAATGCATCAATTGTTTTGTTGAGGGGGAGTTTTTCAACTTTTTTACTTTTTGCTTATGATAAAAAAGGGGGAGAAGTATAATATAAGGGGAGAGACATAATTTAAATTGATACAGGTATTGCTAACTTTGTTGTTGTTGTTGTAGCTTGTATATTTTGTAGGGAAGTCAAAGTTGCTTTTAAAACTTGAATTTTTGATCATCATCAAAAAGGGGGAGATTGTTACCAACAAGGAGTATTGGTAAATCTTGAAGAAAATTGTTTTGATGATGCTGCAAGAAGTTTTACTTGAAGAAGATATTAGAATTATTTAAAAGAACTTTGTAGAATTTAAATGTAGTAGGAATGTCTTTAAATTCTGTAATAATCGATTATGTGAAGCAATAATCAATTATCATGAGTATGACTGAGATAATCGATTATCACTTCAAATAATCGATTATCACAAGGCTGTTTTTGAAAATTTATTTTGAAAAATCCATAACGGACTTGGATAATCGATTATCACTTACAATAATCAATTATTACTGACAGTTGGGACTTGACCTTTGATATTCAGAGCAGCTGGCTATATATTGGGTTTCTGTGAAGTTCAAAAGTAACGAGTGTTTGAACAGAAGCTTAGCAAAATACTATTTGTCAGAGGAAGTTCTCAGAAGCTATAGTTCAAAGTTCCCTTGCTTGGTCTCGTGAACAGGAGAGGCTCGCGTTTCGTGTGTCGATAGTCGGAGCATGCTCTCTTCGAGTTAGCAAGGTGCTCTGCCTGGTCTCGTGAATAGGAGAAGCTCGCGAATCGTTGGTCGATTGCCGGAACGGTTCTCTTCGAGTTGGCAGAGTGTTCTTCTTCCGGTTCGTTCGTCGAAGGAAGGTTTATTTATCTGTTTTTATTCACTATTATTGTAATTTGTGAAACATCTTTTTAGTGGAACTATTAATCACTTCTTATAGTGATTAACGACTGGACGTAGATTCTGTTGAATCGAACCAGTATAAAAATACTTTTGTGATTTTTCTTATCCCTACACTCATTACGTTTTAACGCATATCAACTGTTCGATAAATTTTCTGAAAGAAACTTAATTTTCTAAAACAGACCATTTTAATTTAAATAGTGACTGAACACGCTTTCCGCTTACTCTAAGTTTTATTCCGCTGCGCTTTACTCTTCAAACCATACCATTCCTGGTACCAACATGTATATAAATACATAACCCATGAAAATGAGGGGACGACAATAAAAATACATAAAGAGGTACATAGAGAGACATAGAAAGAAGAGGAAGACACAAATAAAGGAACAAATTTTTGCGTAATAGGGTTTTGCTATCAAGAATCACTGGGAAGGAGGAAGTCATTGAAGTACCAAAAGTGTTGAAGGAGTAACACCATTAAAGAAAAGTTCTATGAGGTAAGTACTAATCTCGTGTTAGCATATTTTAGCCATGTGTGAGTGTGCATTTCGCTTGTACAATGGTTTCCATTCTTGAAAATTAGTTTTGTTACATTATCATTTTACGTCATAATACATTTCTCTTATATTTCCTTGTTTTCAATACACCCTGAAATTGCAATTATCACAAACAAAATCATTGATCACTTTCCTTCAACGACTACTCTCCCTTGCCAATCCCCACCTTCAACATACCCAAAGCCCATACACAAAAACATTCGTCATGTTTCGACTAATCACCACTAATTATTTTCCATTCTCATTACATTCAACCTTCGGCTACTCTCTTTTAGGTTTTTACCCTCATCATCTAACACCGATCCTCTCTTCTTCATTTATTTTCATCCCAAGATGCATAAAAAAATACATTATTCCACCAATCGTCAATCCTCAAGAACATATTACTCACACCAAAAGCATATACATTGGCTAGGCCATTCGGTTCTTTCAACCTATTGAAGAATCAGAGAAATAACAATAGAAACACAGGAAAAAAAAAATCAGAGGTTGATTTGTTTAGTGGTGTCCATGAGAAGAACAAGAAACAAAAGAAAGCAAGATTAAGGCATAAGAAAGGGAGACTAGAAGGGGAGAGATCAGAGTCAGGCACAATGGAGCTCTTCATTTGAAAGGCTCTCTAATACCATCATAAGATTTCATAGCTCTATGGAAAAGGTAATGAAAGGAGAGAAGAATAACATGTGTTTTATTGTAGAAAAGAGTGTATTGTGTTGTGAAAATGAAAGGAAAAGAAAGAATATATAAGATACAAATCATAACAGAAAAAACAACAGGAGGACATATATTATGGAGCTTAACAACACATGACAAATTCGACAACACGGATAGCTCAAAAACGTGAACAACTCGACAACATTTCGACAACACATGATAAGCTTGGCAACAACTTACTACAGTTCAACAACAACTCGACAACAACTTAGCTACAACTTGACAACAACTTGGCTACAACTTGTTGGGTTATTGGGCTCCCTTCCTATTTGGAGAATAGGCCCAAATAATGTGGACCATTATGTCTCACTAGGTTTAGTGGAGATGGGTTAGATTAGTAGGACACATTAGAGTAATTTGAAAAGTGAAAAAAGCCAAGTGAGAGAAAAAGGAAGAGAAAAAGTATTTCCCGTATAACCTTAAACATGCATTGATGTTTTCATCGTTGTGAAGTGTTAAACTTTTGGCAAGCGTACCAATAGTCAACTGTAGTATAATGATTTTTAAGTAAAAGTGTCGATCCCACGAGGAACAATTTCAATTAAATAGATAAATTTATCTCAATCAACATATGTACAAAGGTATTGAATTTGATTCATGATGGATGTTGATAATTTAAACTACGTTGCGTGAAAGTGAAATAATAACAGCAAATAAGTTAATGAAAGTTAATATGAGAAGTTGGGGTTGAATTCATCTATCTCACTCATCAGCAATCTGGATAAATAAAAACATGTAGCAACTAAAGTTACCAACATTGATGCAACACACAACAGTCATTTATACCGATTCCTCGCGTATAAAATTCATAAGATCAGTTCCCTGAATATTGATTCCTCACATATCCAACAAACTATCCAGCATTATATTCAAGTGTTATAAGCAATTGATAAACTGAAATCTATCCCTAGCATCACAGAATATCAAGTATACTTGCTCAGATCATGGTTTTAGAAATACTTTCCAGTCAAGTCTAAAATTCACATTCATGAAACTATTGATCAGGTAGAATCAAGCATTAAGAGCAGAACAAAAATACCAATGTTGAATAAAAACAGAAATGCTATATATAAATATCACCATATTACATTCGAGTTTGAATCGATTACATCCAATCCCAAGAGAAGAGATCAGCCACTCATGGTGGCCATTGACATTCTAAGAGATGAAGAAGAAGATCCTACAACTAAAGTGGAAGAAAACGCTTTGGGTAGCTCTGTGTTTCTTTTCTCCGCGTTCTCTGTCCTTCCTTCTTTCTTTCTGCCTCATAAGTATATATACTGCCCGAATTCTCGTTTAAGCTAAATTATTCTCGCTTAAGCGAGAATAAACTTCTTAGAGAAGATAATCATTCTCGCTTAAGCTAAAATATTCTCGCTTAAGCGAGAATGACTTTTAAGGTAATGGCTTCCTGGACAAGTCTAACTTAAGCGAGATCATTCTAGCTTGGGCAAAATATTGCAGGATTTGCTCTTCTCTCTTAATTTACCTGAAATATACACAAAATAGGGATAAAATGATTTCCTTTTAATCAACAACTCAGAAACATGTGATTACATTTCATCTTTCTTAGATTGGGGAAAATTGATACAAATGTACCTAATTCAAAACATAAGTGCCAAAATTCCATATGAAAATTTACTACATTTTTGCACTTATCATGAAGTTGTTCAATGTTTGATCTGACTGATTTTTGGACAGTGGGTTTCAAACGTATGGTTCTCCATTCTGACCGTTCAGATCGTTGATTGGAGGTCTAGTTTAGGAGAAACCAGTCCTGCACTAGTAGCTCTATATTTGAGAATTTTTATTTTTGTTCTCATTTGTGCTTAGTTAAATTGGCTGATTGAAAACACCATTTTGGGTTGTTATTAGAGAATCTTTTATACCCTATTATTGATCATAATGGATTTTTCTTTAGTCTGGACAGCTTGTGGTTTTTACCCTTGCATTAAGGGGTTTTCCACGTTAAAAATTGTTGGTGTCTCTTTATTCTTTGGATTCTGTTTTTGTTCTATTTTATTTGGTGCTCCTCGAAGATTCTCGCAAAAAGTGGGATTGATTTTCCATTGTGTTATTACTCTTTGTTAAGGGATTGTTTAATTTGCGTGAATGATGGAGGCACATACAAAATTGATTCCTTTGAATAGAGAAAATTATTACCTATGGAAAGGCAAGAAGGACTTGCTATTTGTGAAAAATTTGCATCTTCCTATTTTTGCTTCCAATAAGTCGGAATCCAAGTTAAATGAAAAATGAGATTTTGAACATCAACAGGTGTCTAGATTTATCAGGCAGTTTGTTGATGATAATGTTTATAATTTTGTTGCTAATGAGACACATGCGAGAAGCCTATGGGATAAGCTTGAGTCCTTGTATACTTCTAAGTTAGGGACTAATAAATTGTACATGCTGAAAAATTTTGTGGAGTTAAAGTTCAAGGAAGGAAATCCTGTTTCAAATCACTTGAGCGAATTTCAAGGACACTATGATCAATTAGCAGGAGTGGGTATAAAATTTGATGATGATCTATTGGGACTATTCCTATTAAACTATCTTTACCAAATTTGTGGGAGACATTTCGGGTTTCCATGATAAGTGTTACCCCTAATGGTGATATTTCTTTGCAAATGGCAAAAAGTGGTGCACTTAATGAGGAGATGAGAAGGAAGACACAAGGTACTTCATCTCATTGAGAAGTGCTTATTATAGAAAATAGGGAGAGAAGCCAGAAGAAAGAACAAAATAATGGTAGAGATAAAAGCAGGAGCAAGTCCAGGTCTCAGTACAAGAATGTAGAGTGTCACTATTGTCACAAAACAAGGCCTATAAAGAAGAACTGTTTTTTTGTGGAAGAAAGAGAGCAAAGACAAAAAGGGTAAGCAAAGAGAAAGAGATAATGATGATGGTGATCATGTTACTATTACTACATGTGGTGACCTTGTTTATCTTCGTGATTATGACACTTTTAATCTTGTATCTGATGAGAGCATGTGGACAATTTATAGTGGTGCTACACTGCATGTTACATCTAGGAAGGAGTTCTTCACATCTTATACACCTGGTGATTTTGGAGTATTGAAGATGGGTAATGATGGGGTGTCTAAAGTTATTGGTGTTGGTGATGTTCACTTGCAAACCGACATGGGGATGAAATTGTTGCTTAGAGGAGTTAATTAATGATGGTTGTGCATCATAAAAAAGGGGAAATTGTTGAGATTGTTGATAAGGAAAGCACTAGTTTAGTTATACCTTAATCTCACAGTGCTCTATTCACTCTGGTTTTTTATGATGACAACACATTATTAATAACACATGTATTGTTGATGTGTTACATGTTCTGTTTCTTATTGATTAATATCTTATTGAACATGTTTTGTGTTGATCTTAATATATGAATGCATATTCACTGTTCTGATATATGTTACATCTGTTGTGATTGCATTGCATATGTTTTGGAAAAGGAAAACCACAAGCACTCTGATGAGCTTATATTGTGTGGCAAATCTGCAAGTCCTAAGTCGACTTCATCATTAATTGAATTGACTAAGACTAAAGACTTTGCACAGATTTTAAAATACAATGCTATGTGAGATTTTATATTGAAAAGAATTTCAATATGTGCAGATGTGTCAAAGTTGACTGTGTGCGCTTTGCATTCGACTTTGTTAGTTGTTTGATTTGAAATTCTGTTATGCTTGTGAATAATAACGGCTATATTTTTAAAAGTTAGTTAAGCATTGAATGAAGGTCAAACGTATTGAATGTGGAATTAATTTGTTTGACTTGAGTGCTACTAGTTTACCTTAACTGTTATAACTGTCAGGGGATAATCGACTCTATTAGGAGCTTAGTCGACTACATGAGCGTCTGATTTATGGAAATCTATAAATAGACGAGACCTGGGTTATTTAGAGAACTTTTGGAAGAACTGACAATTTCATATTCTGTTTCAGATTGTTTCTTTGTGATTTAGTGTTCCAAGAACAAATCAAGAAGATCGTGGAGATCATTCTTTGAAGAGGTTCTGAAGGAGAATTCTGATGTGCTCATTGCTTGATCATTATCTACACAATTGAGGTGTTCTTTGGTTGATCAAGGCTTGTGTTACCATTCATTGGTTGCTGTTGTACCTGTTATGATTACAAGAGGTAGACTCGTGGAGTCTGAACACTTTGAGGATTGTTAAAAGTGGGTTGAAGATTGTAGGAGAGAGGATTCTTGCTGCAGATCTTTGTTGTTTGTATTGCCTATATTTTGGTTAAAGGGTTAGAGAGGTGTTAAATATTTTTGACGTGGAGGTCTCTATAAAAGACTTGTTGTAAAAACCTTGACCATTATAGTGCATTTGCTTCTTGGGATTGGAAGGACATTGGATGTAGGCATTGAGGCCGAACCATTATAAAAACCTGCGTTTGAATTCTCTATCCTTACACTTTTACATTCAGTCGACTTTACTGTTTTCGTAGTCTACTTAGTAATTTCGCTGCACTTAAATTTTTCATTACTTGCGATTCAAGAAATTGTGCAAAGGTTTCTACTCTGTTAAAAAGATTTTAAAAAATACTCTGATTTTGAAACCTCAGCAATTCACCCCCCCTCTTGGTGTTGAAATTGATCCAACCTGTTTTCCAACAATACTGACAATGGTGATGAATATTGTAGACCATTTGATGCTTATTGTAGACAATATGGTATTGCACATTAGAAGACTCCTCCCAAAACTCCTTAACTGAATGGTTTAGCGGAGAGGATGAACATGACATTGATTGAAAGAGTTAGGTTTATGCTTTCTGAAGCAAAATTGCCTAAGCATTTTTGGGGTGAGGCATTGCTTACAACACCGCATGTTATTAATCTAAGTCCTGTAGTTGCTTTGAACTCTGAGGTGCCAGACAAGATTTGGTTTGGTAAGAATGTTACTTATGATCATTTGCATTTCTTCGGTGGTAAAGCATTTGTTCATGTGCCAAAGGATGAAAGATCCAAGTTGGATGTGAAGACAAGACAATGCATCTTCATTGGTTTTGGTCAGGATGAATTTGGCTACAGGTTGTATGACCTCGTTGAAAAGAAAGTTGTTAGAACTCGTGATGTGCAATTCATGGAAGATCAAACCGTTGAAGATATTGATAAGGTGGAGAAGTCTACACCTAAGGAAGATGGTAATGTGGCTGATGTTGATCCAATTCAGTTGTCTATTAATGATTTGGATATTGATGTTCATGATGATGAGCAACATGGTGATACTGATAATCAGCAGGTTAGAGATGGCTTGAATGTTCCTATTGGTAATGTTGATGAAGAGGAACATGATTTGTCACAAGATGAGAGTCTTGGTGATGTACCTAAGCTACCTCAAGCTTAACCCAGAAGATTTGATAGGTCAAAACAACATTCTAAGAAGTACTCTGCCAATGAGTCTGTGATGTTGACTAATGAGGGAGAACCTGAATGTTATAAGGAGGCCATTGAGAGTGTAGAAAATCAAAAGTGGTTGGATGCAATGCAAGAAGAGATGAAATCTCTGCATGATAATCACACTTATGACTTGGTGAAGTTGCCTAAGGGTAAAAGAGCCTTAGACAACAAGTGGATTTTCAGGGTGAAGCCAGATTAGTGGTGAAAGGCTTCAGACAAAGAAAGGGTGTTGACTTCAATGATATTTTCTCACCTGTGGTGAAGATGGCATCCATCATAATTGTGTTAAGTTTAGCTACTACTCTGGATTTGGAGGTTGAGCAGATGCATGTGAAAACATTTTTCCTTCATGGTGATTTGGAGGAAGAGATTTACATGAAGCAAGCTGATGGTTTTCTTGTTGAAGGCAAGGAAGACTATGTGTGTAGGTTACGAAAAAGCTTATATGGTTTGAAGCAAGCTCCAAGGCAGTGGTATAATAAGTTTGAGTCTATTATGTGTGAGCAAGGCTAAAAGAAGACTACTTCTGACCATTGTGTTTTTGTCAGAAAATTTTTTGAGAATGATTTCATTATACTGTTGTTATATATTGATGACATGCTTATTTGTTGGAAAGATATATCCAAAATTGATAGGTTAAAGAAGCAACTAGGCGAGTCATTTGCCATGAAAGGCATAGGAGCTACTAAGAAGATTCTTGGTATAAGTATCACTCGTGATAGAAAAAAGAAGAAACTTTGGCAATCACAGAAACACTACATTTAAAAGGTGTTGCAAAGATTCCAAATGGAAAATGCTAAAGTTGTAAGTACTCCTCTTGCTAATCATTTTAAGTTGAGTGTTAAACAAAGTCCTTCAAATGAAATTGAGTGTTAAACAAAAGAGTAAAAAGTGCACATTGATCCTCTGTGCTCCAATAATGATGAATTATCTTTACTCAAAGTATAAGATGTGGAGACATGATAAAATGTTACTTGAGTTTTAGAATGAACACCAAATGTTCTTACCGAAAATTTGTCGGACTGATCCAAGATAGTTGGACTTGCCACCAACTTGTATTTGAGTTCCTAATCACCAAAAAAGGAAGAAATTTCACCTATAAAGAGTTCAATGTTCAAATCAATAAAAGATTTAATATAAATAAAAATATTATAAAATGAATATTCAATTAGATTACTTCCTATATATATTATCATGTATTTATAAACTTTCGTAATCCAATTAGTATAATAACAAATAAAATGAGCTTTAAGATATAACAATATGTTAACAAATAATAATAATTCGAATCAATTTTTTATAACTTGAATTCTATTTATATTATCATAAATATAATTTTTCTTCTTAGATTTAGGAATAGCAATATTTCATACACATCATGCTTATTGAATGTTTTGAACTTGTTAGACCAAATAATAAAAAAATATTTTGGGTAGGATGGTTAGAATCAACAAATATTCATCTCTTAAAAAATTGTTTTCAACACCGACGTCATGTCGTGGTAAGAATTTAAGTTACGGAGGGAATGCACGAGAAGAGTTTCCCATATAATAACCACAGCCAAACTTTTAGAGCAAGAATGACGAGGAGGATATCTTAACAAAAAAAAACTACATTATACATATACTGAATTACTAATCTCAGTCGACCTCGATATATAAAAAACAAATCAACAATGATATTTTAGGAACGAAAAATGAAATATAGTTAACGGTGGATCTTGAATAGAGTTAAAACAAAAAGAGGCGGCGTATTTAGTTGGCATAGTGAGACAGAGCACCCAAACTAGGCAGCCATGATTTTCTGACGCTTTTTGGATTCTTGAGCAATGATTTCTTTCGGTGTATCCATGGCATTTTTCTTGACTACAGAATCAACCAAGGACTTCTTCACTTCCTCAGTGTTACTGCTCATTGTGGGCCGATGCACCTTTTCAAGCTCATGCAGCACATTGTCTATATCAAACGCAAGGCGCTGAACAAGGGTACGTGAAAACTCAGCCCTGATCACCACACGTAGCACATTGATGTGTTGAGCAGCAGGCGGCATTGGGTAAGCTGGAACTATCCAACCGTGCCGCCGCAACATCTCTGATATTTTGTACTCATCATACTGCCTTCTATCTTTCAGAGAAAATGCCACCACTGGAACACCATCGTCTTTCGATAGTATGTTAAAGCGTCCACTCTTCTCTATATTTTCCTTCAGCACCATTGCATTTTCTCTGCAGTTCTCCATTATGCTCCGATAACCCTATAGTTAATTCAACTACAGAGGTAAGCGTACATATCCAAGTTCATCAAATGTTTCTAAGGGAAAATGGTTCATCCACTCTGTTCTAGCCAATTTTTATATTTCACTTGGATCATTGTGATGGATTGTTATTCATATGTTATCTTGATTCGACATATAAGATTGAATTTGTTGTAATAATTAGAGTATTGGAATTAGAGGGGTTATCAATCTAACTGATAAGTCCAAGTATATGAACTCACCTCATGGCCAAGGCGAACTAGCTGATAATATTGAGCAATGATCTGACTAGAACCTGCAAGTGAAGATGACAAGGTAAGCATATGGTATGATTATATATGCAATGAAGGTGTGGAAGGAACAAACATAGGTCGTAAAGAAGGACCTTTGGAGAAATTGAGGGTGAAGGTGGGTTGGTCAGCTCCAAGGTAATTGATATGGAACACAAGGTCTTCTGGTAAGTCATCCTTTGTTCTCCAAATAACCCAACCAATACCAGCATAAACAAGCCCATATTTGTGTCCACTCACATTTATGCTCTTCACCAATGGCAGCCTGAAATCCCATTCCAGCTCTGGATAAAGGAAAGGAGCAATGAAACCACCACTTGCAGCATCCACATGAATAGGAGTATCCCATCTGTCATCTCACAACCTTACCAATTTAGTAACACTTTAATTCATTATTATAGCTACTTAATTGCATAATATTAATTACTTACCCAGTTTGCTTATTCTTTTGTAGCAGCAAGTCATTCAAGAGCTTCACGTCTTCAAACTCTCCATTGTATGTTGAACCCAAGATTGCAGCCACACAAATAGTGTTTTCGTCAACCAGCTCGACTGCTTTGGCAGGATCCATAACGTAGTATCCTTCTCTCACCTCCACTTCCCTCAACTCCACCTCAAAATACCTCGCAAATTTCTCCCAACATACTTGTACATTGGAGCCAGTCACCAAATTAGGCTTATCATAAGGCTTGCCTTCTGCCTTACGCTTGTTCTGCCACTTCTTCTTGAATGCAAGTCCTGCTAGCATTATTGCTTCTGATGAGCCAACTGTTCCTGCTCCAATAGCATTTTCATCTTCTCCAATTTCAGCATGGAACAAACGTGCTATCATGTTCACACACCGATTCTGTTTTCAAAAGATAACAAGAGAGAAAGAAAAAGATTATCGACGGTGGTCATTAAAAACCAAAAAATTGTATGATGTCTATCTAATATTCGAACATACGTGAAAGTCAGTGGTGATAGGATATTCGTCCATGTCAACATAGTTCTTGTTGATGGACTCCATGATGAGTTTGTTGCACTCTTCCTCCATGGAAGTGGTGACAAAGGAAGCCAAGTTAAGCTTTGGAATGGCATCAAGTTGCAACTCATCGTGAATGTTCTGGTAGGCAGCCTCCTTTGGCATGGAGTCCTCAGGCATACTGAACCTGCATCACCAAAAACAATACTTGATGAAGTATCTCCCCAGAAAGAAAATGAAAGTAAAGAGAAGTCAAAGATGTAATAATGATACTGAATGAACTCAACAAAATGAAGAGGAGTGCATGATGGAAAACAAAATATATATACCTGGGAAGAGAGTCCCTAACATAGCGAGATGCAAAATTGGAATGAAGAAAGAGGTCAGACTCAGAAGCAGGTTTTGGAAAAGCCATGGTGTTGGAATATGTTGGTGATCTTAATAAAGACAGCAAAGAGAGAAGAGTTGGTACTAAGATGTTTGTTTTAAACTTTGTTTCGATGTGTTAATGAAAATGGAAGTTGCGGTATTTATAGGATGATGGACGCGGAGAATAGTTCTTTATTAGAGATTTTTCTTTGCATTAGTCAAAGCAGAACAAGAGACCTTGAAACGCGTGTCATAATTTTCGCTTCTTTTCATTCTCTTGTTTTTCAGTATTTTCTAGAAATTGCAGAAGACGTGATAAAGTTATTGTTTTATTAAGCGTGTTATGCTATTTTTGTTTATCTCAGAAAGTACATTCAAATTAAAATTAAGAGAATCCTAAAATTTTAAAGATTGAAAAATAATTACCTTTTACTAATATTAAATATTTAAAATATAAAAAATATACTTAAATCATAATAAAAATGTCCATTACAATTTTTAATATATAAAATTATATATATTAGTATTACAATGTTCAAACACTCGTAAACTAAATAAAGTTACGACTTATAACGATTATAACAACACTGATAAAATATTAAATATTAAAACAATACTAAGGTATTTTCAATATTTTACTGTAAACAATAACTATAAGATATTTTAATATTTTATCTTAAACAATGAAAAGAAAATTCATCAGATACTAAATTAAGATATTCTGGGATAGATATCATTATCATGACTATATAAATTATACCAAGAAAAATTCAATTAAATTTTTTGGTGGTAGATACGACTTTATACAAGTCAAGTATGTGAATCAAGATACGACTTTTAGTAATTAAAATTAATACATATACTTTATAAAAGTCATATAAAATACTTAACCTAAAAACTATGATCTTAGGGAAAACATAACAGAAACAAGAGTCCCATAGATTTCGCAAGTCACTAGAATATGTTTATTTTTTAATCAAATTACGACAAGTTTCAGAGATATTTTAATTTATCCTATATTAGATATAGAATTTCAAATGCTACACTTTAATTCTCACTAGTTACATGGTTATGAATGGATAACTTTTTGGGTTAAGTTTTAAGATAAAAAAATTAAAGGAAAAATGTTTTTTATAATATATGTATAAATTAAAAAAAGTTAATGTTTTAAATTAATTTATGATTAATTTTTTTTTGTAAATAAATATTTTATTTTTTATTCTTATAAAACTACCTCATTCATATATACTTATATGTTTTTTTAACATTTTTTATCAATATATTGAACAGAGGAGCTTCCATCTACAAAAAACTTTACAACAATGTTTTAGTCCTTATTGTATTAGTGTGAAAACATTTTCACCTATTTCTTTTTCAATGTAAATAACTATATTGTGGACAAGAAATTCATCTTTCATTTTATTCAACAATCTTGTTTCTATTATATATATATTACATATAATTTAAAAACTTTCAAAAAGATTGGGGTGCCATGCACCCGCTACCCCTTCAATATTCCATTATTGAAATGGCAGTTGTAAAGTTTTTTGTAGAGTCTGTTCGAGAGTGATTCAGGTTGATTCTTCCTATTTTTGTAATCATTGTGATATGTATATAAGCTGAAGCATCCATGTACTTCCTATATTTTCTTTTCTGTTGATAAAAAAAAAAGGTGAAATTGAAGAAAAATATCAGATATACTAAAAATAAATGTTTTTTGTTTTTAAAATTGCTACGTTTTGCTTATTTTTTCTATAACTTTTCATATTTAATTCTTGTGAATTTACTTTTGTTCTTCTTAATTTATGTAGCACCTATAAAAATATCAGATAGACTAAAATAAATAATTACGAGAAAAAAAATACCTTACAAGGTTAAATAATAACAAAAAGAAAACACATTTTGGAGAAAAAGAAGAAGAAAATATATAGAAATAAAATTAAAATACAATTATAGGGAGAAAAATAAAAATATTTAAGCTTTAAATATTAATAACTAAAACTGTTACTTTTTATTAAAGTTTAATGTAAATTTTAAAAGAACTTAGAAACTCATAGGAAAAAAGAGTTACAATGTATATTCCTATAATATAAAAGCTCTAGAGAAGGTCCAAGACTAGAGAAGGCCCAAGACTAGAGAAGGTCTAAAATAAAATTCTATAAAAATTTTATTTAGAAGGATTATAGAATGATATATAAAATATCTATGGATGCTTATTCATAAGATATATCTAGATAAGTTTAGAATTATAAGAATGTTTTAGAAAACTCTAGAGAATAAATAATGACCCTTAGATTAATGTTGTAGTGACAAGATACTAACCATTGGTTGAAGAGGTACCACTAGTATAAATAGGAGTGATTTGATCATTTGTAAGTAAGCCAAAAGAAACAAAGCAAGCCAACATCTACCACAACTAAAGACAACTACAACACTTCTTCTAACTACTACTTCCATATTCCACTACTTTTGCATTTTCTCTACATTCCATTATCTCTACATTTTCTCTACCCCATCAACTATTTCTTTCACAACCTCAAAATACTAACAGTGGTACCAGAGCTATGTTCGGTCATCTACTGGTTGTAGATAAAAATTTTCAACTACCTCAAACAAAACTATAACTCATTATATATTACTTCCAAAATATTTTCTCAACTCATGGCTACTACTAATCAAACATCACCAATTCCAGTACCTATCTTCATAGGAGAAAATTATGATTTCTAGAGTATCAAAATGAAGACATTCTTCCACTCTCAAGATTTATAGATATTATAGAAGAGGGATTCACTATTCCAGAAGACACCTCAACTCTTAATGCAACTCAAAAGAAGGAGTTGAAGGAAAACAAGCAGAAGGATTCAAGGGCTTTATTTGCTCTTCAACAAGTAGTCGATGACACAATTTTTCCAAGGATAATTGGTGCCACAAGTGCAAAGCAAGCTTGGAACATAATACAAGAGGAGTTTCAAGGAAGTGATGAGGTACACAATGTTAAACTTCATTCTCTAAGACAAGAGTTTGAATTGATAACAATGAAGGAATCTCAGACCATTAAAGACTATTATTCTAGAATAAAAGAAATAGTTAGTCAAATGAGATCCTTTGGAGAAGATATTCTTGATAAAAAAATTGTTGACAAAATTTTAATTTCTATTCCCCAAAAATATGATGCAATTGCAACCACGATTGAACAAACAAAAGATTTTGGCTACATTGTCAGTAACACGACTAATGGGCTCTCTTGAAGCTTATGAACAAAAATTGAAAAGGCATGAAAAAGACTTAGTTGAAAATGCCTTTCAATCAAAACTAAAATTACGGTCTCAGAATAAAGAATATAAAGGAAATAAAAGTAGAGGAGAAATTTCTAGAAATAAATAAAATTCTAGAAGCTTCTCTATGACAGGTCAAGGAAAATATCCTCCATGCGACATCTGTAAAAAGACAAGTCACTTGGAAAAAGATTGTTGGCATCATGGAAAACCTCAATGCCAGTATTGCAAGAAATTTGGTCATGTAGAGAAGTATTGTCTAATAAAAATAAACATCAAGCAAACTTTGTGGAAGAAGATAATTAGGTGAAACTCTTATTCTATGCCAATCAAGAATCTCCTGGTGGAGAAGGAAGTTGGTACTTGGATAATGGATGCAGCAATCACATGGTGAAAGATCAAAGCATCTTCAAAGACATTGATAAATCTGTCAATGTGTAAGGCATTGTGGATTGATGAATTTGAAATTGTCCACAGAACCATATTCTTAGTGATTATAGGAAACATCCACAAAATCATCATGTCTATACCCTTCATAATTACCTTACCTATATGTGTTCTAATCATTTTGGACTTGGAGACATTGTCACAACTGACTTTGTGAGTTAGGTTTAATTTGTAATGATTATGTTTGCCAATTTTTGTTTGTTCATGTATTAACATTTGGTTTTCTTTGTTTGTAGTTGTTTATGCCATTTGTCCATGATAAACATTGGTGGTGCTATTCAGTGAAACTTAGCACATTACAAATATTTGCGATTGGCTCATTGGGCAAGGGTGTCAAAGATCGAAAAAGGATTGACAAATTTGTTGTATGATTGCACAATTTATGTTTCCAAATAAATTGGTTATTTTCATTAAATGTTGTCTTTTTTAACTGGTTAGTGTACTTCTTCTTTGGTAGGCTGAAAATATTGCAAGATTTTTTTGCATCTTGTACAATAGACTAGAAGGGAGTATTGGACCTTTGTCTGTTGAACAAGAAAATATCCCTTCCCAACCAAACTTGTAAGTTGTTATAACCATTGTATTTAAATATTTGGTTTTGTCATTAATGTTCATTGTCATAACTTCTATATGTTGTGGTTGTATTCTTTCAGACATAATTGTGGAGTTATAATGTTAAAAGCAATAGAAATTTGAGATGGAGAGGACAAATACAACGGGAAGAGCATGCCTCAATATACTAATGTAAGTATCATTTTCATTGTTAGAAATAGTTCATGATTGTGTTAATTTCTAAAGTACAAAATTTTGGTTTCAGGAGAAGTTGCGTGCAATTAGGAATAATTATGTAAGGGATTGGATCCTAGACAACGACAACATTAGAAGAATGGAAGCGCTAGCTGAATATGGATTGTTGAAGGATTGTTTACATTTGGACAATTTTTTTATGTATTTAGAGGAAGATGGATTTTTCCCAATTAGATTGTTATATGTACAGATTGTAACAAACTTATTGAAAGAAGATCATATTTTTCATGATAAATTTATGTCCAATGTCATTTTATTTACGTTGTGTGTGTTTTGATGACAAAGGAAAGCGTTATATTAATAAGTCATTTAAATTAAAGCAATGGTTTACGAACTTAAGTGAAGTCTTGAAACTTCTGCACTAGAAAACACACTCGTAATCGTTTAATATAGGTTGGTAGACGATTACACGAACAAAATGTGGGTTTTGTATAGAAACTTGTACTACAGGAGCCAATTGTGGTAACCTAGGTGACCGTAGTCAAAATTTCAAAATTTTCAGCATAAGTCCAATAGTTTTCACTAGAAATTGTTGTTTAAGTGTGAGTAAAGTGTGGTAAGTAATGTTTGGGCACCCCATGATGAAGGAAAGGAACAATGTTTATGAGATGAGCAACTTAGTTGATGTCTTGAAACTTCTGAACCAAAAAATACACTGGTAATCGTTTACAATAGACTGATAAACGATTACACGAACAAAATATGGGTTTTGTACAAAAGCTTGTGCTGCAGGAGCCAGCTGTGGTAACCTAGGTGACCATAGTCAAAATTTTAAATTTTTTAGCATAAGTCCAATAGTTTTCACTGGAAATTGTTGTTTAAGTGTGAGTAGAGTGTGGTAAGTAATGTTTGGGCACCCCATGATGAAGGAAAGGAACAATGTTTATGAGATGAGAAACTTGGTTGAAGTCTTGAAACTTCTGCACTAGAAAACACACTGGTAATTGTTTACAATAGGTTGGTAAACGATTACACGAACAAAATCTGGATTTTGTATAGAAGCTTGTACTGTAGGAGCCAGCTATGGTAACCTAGGTGACCATAGTCAAAATTTTAAATTTTTTAGCATAAGTCCAATAGTTTTCACTGGAAATTGTTGTTTAAGTGGGAGTAGAGTGTGGGAATTAATGTTTGATCACCCCATGATTCAGGAAAGGAATAATGTTTATTAAATGAGCAACTTAGGTAAAGTCAAGAAACTTGTGCATCAAAAAACACACTTGTAATCGTTTACAGGTGCTTGGTAAACGATTACACGAACAAAATCTGGGTTTTGTACAAAAACGTGTACTATAGGAACCAACTGTGGTAACCTAGGTAACCATAGTCGAAATAACGAGTTCTTTTATGACATTGCATTGGATGAAGGCCATAGAATTTGTAGTGTCTTTTAGGCAAATGCAAGAAGGCGAGCCGCATGTGAAGAATTTGGTGATGTGGTTTCTTTCGACACCACTTACTTAATAAATAAGTATGACATGCCATTTGCGCCTTTCGTTGGAGTTAACCATCATGGACACTCCGTTTTACTTGGATGTGGATTGCTATTGTCAGAAGACATTGGCTCATTTGTATGGTTGTTCCAATCTTGGCTTAGATGCATGGGTAATAAGGCCCTAAATGGGACTATAATTGATCAATGTAGGGCAATGACGAATGCCATCGAAGAAGTCTTTCCAAATACTAGGCATAGGTGGTGTTTATAGCACATCATGAAAAAGTTGCCTAAAACATTTCAAGACTATAAACAATATGTGGTTATCAAAACCGATCTCAACGCATTTGTCTATGACTGTGGTTGTCCAACGGACTTTGAGAATGGTTGGGAAGAACTACTGACCAGACATGGATTACAGGAGAATGAATGGTTATGTACTTTGTATCAAGAGAGACACAAATGGGTACCTTGTTACTTGAGGAATCATTTCTGGGTGGGCATGTCAACTACTCAAAGAAGTGAGGGAATGAGTGCTTTCTTTGATGGATTTATCAATTCTAGTACTACACTTCAACAATTTGTGGTTCAATACGACAATGCCCTCAGAGTGAAGGCCCAAAAAGAAATACAAGCTGATTTCTCCCCCTCAACACCATGGTTGCATGTGGCTCTCAATCACCGATTGAGAGACAATTTCAAGTAGAGTAAACATATGGAAAGTTTGAGGAAGTGCAAACAGAGTTTCGGTCAATGATGAATTGTTTCATCAAAGAAACCGTAAAGGACAACTTATTCAACACTTACACAATAAAAGAGGAGAACGTGTGGAGGGTAAATGTGCAGATAAATATTATGAAGTGCAGTTTGATCCACTGACAAAGAATACCACTTGTTCTTGCCTATTATTTGAGTTTAAAGGCATCATTTTTCGCCATTCCCTATTGGTATTCGGTCAGGAAGATGTTTACACTGTGCCCTCAAAATACGTGCTACGACAGTGGAGCAAAAATATCAGTAGAAGGCACACTCTCATTAGATCAGCGTATAGTAATTCCAATCATGAACCGGCGATGCAAAGATACCAAATTTTGTGCAAACGATTCTATGAAATAGTTGAGGTAGCTTGTGAGTCGGAAGCTACTTCTAATAAGTTGGAAAAAGAACTTGATTTCCTTGGTAAAAAGTTTGGATGCAGTTCATTCATGACAAATAACATCATTAGTGATGGAGGCGAACTACGGTATGACAATTCGGGCACCGGTATAATACCCGACACTGCAAGTGCAAATGTTGATATACTTGTCCATTGCCCTTTAGTTGTGAAGCGAAAAGGACGGCCACACACCAACAGGTTAAAGTCAGCCATTGAGAAAAGAACCAAAAAAGGGAAAACTACTTCAACCAAAAAAAATTCGACACCATTCATAGAAGAATCTGTGAGTAATTAAATTGGATGTTTCTTCCATTTATTATGTCATTTTGTTACATGTATTCTAATTTTAATTCTTTTATTTCAGGAGACAAGAATACCTGATGTTATACAAAGTCCTGAGGTCGTGCAATTTGGATCCCAATCTTACCAAGTATCACAACAATCTGAAGTGCCTCCTTCTGGATTTGTGTCTTTGTTGTAAGCTATTCATAATAATTTCAATAACAACATTCTTTGATGTATATAACTTCCTACTCCTTCTTCTATTTACATTATATGTATATTAAAATGACATTGTTGTGTAAATCTTGTTATATGAATACATGATTTTTATGGTAATGCATTGCTTGATGAGCACTATGGAAAATCCCTTTGCTAACCTATTACTGAAAATGTGTGGGTTACATTAATTACAGCGTATACTATTTTAAATGAAATGAATGAGCCAAAAACCCTTATGGTAATCGATTACCAGTAATCTGTAAACGATTACAACGCGTCCTGCATCCATAAAACTACTCACTCTTCAACGTTGTCTCTCCACGTCCCCTACTTTAGGTTTCATGTACTTAACTACCCACTGTTCAAGTTCTTCAAGTACCCTTCCAATATTCATCTCCCTCTAAAAACCCTAAGAATCCTCCAATGGTTGATCACGTAACCAAGAAACAAAGGGCATCTTCTTCCCGTGGTGGACGTCGTCGCCAACGCAGTCCAATACCATCCCCACCATCATCCCCACCACCACCAAATAATGAACTTTTCTCCTTGGATGAACAATATGAGAACTTTGCTAACCATATCTTCAATCGTGAAATCTTGGAAAGAAAATATCTCGACGACGGTTACTTTGAAGGAAGAAATTTTCAGTTCTACAACATATTGTCCGACGTTGGGCTGACGAAATTTATGTCCTTGAGAAGAGATTTCTACCCATAATTAGTTAAAGTGTTCTACAGCAACATGGCCATTTTGGATACCGGTGTTATTCGAAGCGAAGTCAAAAGAGTCAAAATCAAAATAAGCTCTAAAGTATTTAATGAGCTTACTTCCCTCCCATCTGCTGGTGTTCGTTATGAAGGAGGTCTTATCGATGAGTGGAAAGAGTAATACGATTCTGTAAGTTCTAGGCAACTCGTGTGTAGAGATGATGATGACATACAAGGCAAAATACTGGTAGGGAAAATGAAGGTTCAACCTAGGATACTTCATTACGTTCTTACTCGAGTATTAATTCCTCGTGCAACCAATATTGGTCAGGCATCTGAACAGGATATTATGTTGGTGTGGGACCTTTTCAATTGCATGGAGATTAATTGGGGACATCTTATCATACATAGGATGAAAAGGGCATTAAAGGTCAACGCCAGACTGCATATCCTCATTTGATAACTGTCTTCTTGAACACTTCGAAGTCCCTACTGAGAGTGATCGTATTACACAAATTAAGTCCAAACAAAGGATGAGATATGAAGTTATAGGCTCATTTGGTTATGTGAAAAATCATGAGGGAGTGTGGGTTCCAAAAGATAACCCCCCCAATCAAGCCGTGAAGGCACACAACAAGAAGATAATTAACAAGGCAGTTCTTCTACAACACTAAATGATGTAATCAACCGCATCGAACAACTGCAGACCTTTGTTGGTACAAGATTTGGAAACATGGACATCGCCATGGGGACAAGATTTGATGCGCTGGAATCGCGAGTTGGGAACATTGAGGACCAATTGCAACAGTTGCGCACCCGCTTTGATAACAAACCTCGTAGTTAGAATTAGTTGTTTAGACAGAATTACTTTCATTTTGAACATTAATGGATTACTATGTTGCTACTTCACTATTGTAATGTTTTTAATACTCAAGTGCTTTATGGAAATTTAAAGTTTTCATCATTAATGTATACATGAAGTTTTTGCGGATTATTGTTGATTAATACTTACATCAATAAACCAAGTTCTGTAATGGACTTCTAAACAAAAAAAAATTGACAAAAAATCATTGGATTTATGCAAAAAATTTAAATATTTAGACCATGGTCACCTAGGTCACCACAGCTGGCTCCTATAGTACAAGTTTCTATATCAATCCCAAATTTTGTTCGTATAATCGTTCACCAAGCAGTTGTAAACAGTTACAAGTTTCTTTTTTGGTGCAGATGTTTTAGGACTTCACCTAAGTTCCTCATCTCATAAACATTGTTCCTTTTCTGAATAATACGGTTCCCAAACATGACTTATAACAATGTACTCACACTTAAACAACAAACCAAGTCAAAATCATTGGATTTATGCCAAAAAATTAAACATTTAGACTATGGTCACCTAGGTTACCAAGTTGGCTCCTACAGTACCAATTTTTGTACAAATACCAGATTTTGTTCGTGTAATCTATTACCAAGCAGCTGTAAACGATTACAATTCAGTTTTTTGGTGCAAAAGTTTCAGGAGTTCACCTAAGTTGCTCATCTCATAAACATTGTTCCTTTTCTGAATAATAGGGTTCCCAAACATGACTTGTAACATTGTACTCACACTTAAACAACAAAACCAAGTCAAAACCATTGGATTTATGCCAAAAATTTAAACATTTAGACTATGACCATCTAGGTCTCTTGGGGCTTCTTTGAGTGAAATGAGAGACTCTAAGAGGACCCCTAAGGGGGTTTCTGAGCTAGGGTAGGATCCTGGGCCGGATCTGGGTTAGCTAAAAAATAAATATAAATGTTTTTCTGCACCCCTTGCTTTTGCTAAGCCGCACTCCTTTCCGATTGGGCTTAGGCCCAATCTGTTATAAAAAAACGAAAATTGGTTTGGAGCCCTTTGTTTCATATTCACACCCCTTTTCCACCTTGGCTTAGGCCTAGTCTGTTATTAGAATTAAATTTAGCTTGAGCACCCCCATTTCCTCATTTTGACATCCTATATTATTTATTTATTTTTATTTCTATTTCATTTGTTGTTCTTTATTATCTCATCTTATTTTTAATATCTACTTATTTTAAAATATTTTCATAATACATAAAAAATAAAAAATATATATTTAAAAATTAACAAAAATTTTATTTTAAAGGTTTAAACACATGTTCGACCATTCGCGTCGGCCTTGTGCTGAAAACCTTTTTCTTCTTCTTTTTAAAAATTAAAATTAATAATAAAAGTATATTTTAAAAGGTTTAAACACATGTGTGACCATTCCGCCGGCCTTGTGCTGAAAACCTTTTTCATCTTCTTTCAAAAATTAACAAAAATTATTTTAAAAGGTTTAAGCACATGTGCGACCATTCCGCCGGCCTCTTGGTGAAAACTTTTTTCTTCTTCTTTCAAAAAAAATCAACAAAAATTTATTTTAAAAGGTTTAAGCACATGTGCGACCATTCCGTCGGTCTTGTGCTGAAAACCTTTTTCATCTTCTTTCAAAAATTAACAAAAATTATTTTAAAAGGTTTAAGCATATGTGCGACCATTCCATCGGCCTTGCGCTGAAAAAATTTTTCTTCTTTCAAAAAATCAACAAAAATTTACTTTAAAAAGTTTAAGCACACGTGCGACCGCTCGCGTTGGCCTTGTGCTAAAAACTTTTCTCCTTTTTATATAAAAAAATGCCAAAAAATACAAAATCTTCAAAAACCAAAAACCATCATATTTTCAAACAAACAAACAATCTTTCTCCCAGAACTACGTAATCCTTGATTCTCCATCAAAAGTGGAGATACGTAGGAGCAAGGCTAGTCCTTGTCAGGTTCACTTTCCCAAAAAAATCCAAATTACCATTAAACAATTTCTCAAACAAATTTTCCAAACAATTTTAAAAGAACTACGTAACCCTGATTTCTTAGTCTGACTGAGAATACGTAGGAGCAAGGTCAACCCTTGTCGGGCACAAAAATTAAAAAAAATATATATTTTGTTTTGTTTCTTTAGATTCTTATTTTTAGGGGATATTAAATATTTCAAAAACCACATCACGTTTGCGCATTTAATTAAAGGTACTGCCTTAGGGCAGACGTTGTAGGGTGCTAGCACCTTCCCTACACGTAACCAACTCCCGAACCCAGAATCTGGTTCTTCATAGACCGCCTTATCCTTTTTATGGTTTTTCCGTAGTTTTTCAGAATAAACTATGGTGGCAACTCCAAAAACTTTTTCCAAAACCCGTCGTTTCTTCTTTTTTGGATCGTCGTCCCATCGCGATTCCGGTTGTGACAGATTACAAGTCATTTTTTTGGTGCAAAAGTCTCAAGACTTCACCTAAGTTGTTCATCTCATAAACGTTGTTCCTTCCCTGAATAATGGGGTTCGCAAACATGACTTCTAACACCGTAATCACACTTAAACAAAAAAACCAAGTCAAAAACATTGAATTTATGCCAAAAAATTAAACATTTAAACTATGGTCACCTAGGTTACCACAACTGGCTCCTGTAGTACAAGTTTCTATACAAATCCCAGATTTTGTTCGTATAATCATTTACCAAGCAGCTGTAAACAATTACAAGTCAGTTTTTTGGTGCAAAAGTTTCAGGACTTCACCTAAGTTGCTAATCTCATAAACATTGTTCCTTTTCTGAATAATAGGGTTCCCAAAACATGACTTGTAACACTGTACTCAGACTTAAACAACAAAACCAAGTCAAAACCATTGGATTTATGCCAAAAATTTAAACATTTAGACTATGGTCACCTAGGTAACCACAGCTGACTCTTGTAAGTTAAGTTTTTGTACAAATCCCAGATTTTGTTCGTGTAATTGCTTACCAAGCAGCTGTAAAGATTATAAGTCATTTTTTTGGTGCATAAGTTTCAGAACTTCACCTAAGTTGCTCATCTCATAAACATTGTTCCTTTTCTGAATAATGGGGTTCCCAAACATGACTTCTAACTCTGTACTCACACTTAAACAACAAAACCAAGCCAACACCATTAAATTTATGCCAAAAAATAAAAAATTTAGACTATGGTCACCTAGGTACCACAGTTGGCCCTATAGTACAAGTTCGTGTACAAATCCTTTATTTTTTCGTGTAATCATTTACCAAGCAATTGTAAACGACTACAAGTCATTTTTTGTGAGCAGAAGTTTAAAGACTTCACCTAAGTTGCTCATATCATAAACATTGTTCGTTTTCTGAATAATGGGGTTCTCAAACATGACTTATAACATTGTACTCACACTTAAACAACAAAACCAAGTCAAAACCATTGGATTTATGCCAAAAATTTAAACATTTAGACTATGGTCACCTAGGTAACCACAACTGACTCTTGGAAGTCAAGTTTTTGTACAAATCCCAGATTTTGTTCGTGTAATCGTTTACCAAGCAGTTGTAAACGATTACATGTCAGTTTTTTGGTGCAGAAGTTTCAAGACTTCACCTAAGTTGCTCATCTCATAAACATTGTTCCTTTTCTGAATAATGGGGTTCCCAAACATGACTTGTAACATTGTACTCACACTTTAACAACAAAACCAATTCAATATCATTGGATTTATGCCAAAAATTAAAAATTTAGACTATGGTCACCTAGGTTACCACAGCTGGCTCCTATAGTACAAGTTTGTGTACAATCCCCAGATTTTGTTCGTGTAATCGTTTACCAAGCAGTTGTAAATGACTACAAGTCATTTTTTTGGTGCAGAAGTTTAAAGACTTCACCTAAGTTGCTCATATCACAAACATTGTTCCTTTTGTGAATAATGGGGTTCTAAAAAATGACTTGCAACACTGTACTCACACTTAAACAACAAAACCAAGATAAAACCATAGGATTTATGCCAAAAATTTAACATTTAGACTATGGTCACCTAGGTAACCATAGTTGGCTCCTGTAGTACAAGTTTCTGTAGAAATCCTAGATTTTATTCGTGTAATAGTTTACCAAGCAGCTGTAAACGATTACATGTCAGTTTTTTGGTGCAAAAGTTTCAGGACTTCACATAAGTTGCTCATTTCATAAACATTTTTCCTTTTCTGAATAATGAGGTTCCCAAACATGACTTCTAACACCGTACTCACACTTAACAACAAAACTAAGTAAAAAAACATTGGATTTATGCCAAAAAAGTAAACATTTAAATTGTGGTCACCTAGGTTGCCACAGTTGGCTCCTGAAGTACAAGTTTCTGTACAAATCCCAAATTTTGTTCGTGTAATCGTTTACGAAGCAGCTGTAAACGATTACAAGTTAGTTTTTTGGTCTGAAGTTTCAGGACTTCACCTAAGTTGCTCATCTCATAAACATCGTTCCTTTTCTGAATAATGGGGTTCCCAAACATGACTTGTAACACTGTACTCAGACTTAAACAAAAAAACCAAGTCAAAACCATTGGATTTATTCCAAAAATTTAAACATTTAGACTATGGTTAGCTAGGTAACCACAGCTGACTCCTACAATACAAGTTTCTGTACAAATCCCAGATTTTGTTCATGTAATCGTTTACCAAGCAGTTGTAAACGATTACATGTCAGTTTTTTGGTGCAGAAGTTTCAAGACTTCACCTAAGTTGCTCATCTCATAAACATTGTTCCTTTTCTGAATAATGGGGTTCCCAAACATGACTTGTAACATTGTACTCACACTTTAACAACAAAACCAATTCAATATCATTGGATTTATGCCAAAAAATTAAAAATTTAGACTACGGTCACCTAGGTTGCCACAGCTGCTCTTGTAGTACAAGTTTTTGTACAATCCCCAGATTTTGTTCGTGTAATCGTTTACCAAGCAACTGAAAACGATTACAAGTCAATTTTTTGGTGCAGACGTTTTAGGACTTCACCTAAGTTGGTCATCTCATAAACATTGTTCCTTTTCTGAATAATGGGGTTCCCAAACATGACTTCTAACTCTGTACTCACACTTAAACAAAAAAACCAAATCAACACCATTGGATTTATGCCAAAAAAATAAAAAATTTAGACTATGGTCGTCTAGGTTTCCATTGTTGGCTCCTATAGTACAAGTTTGTGTACAAATCCCTGATTTTCGTCGTGTAATCGTTTACCAAGCAGTTGTAAACAATTACCACTTTCTTTTTTGCATCATAACCTTCACCACTTCTACTAAGTTCATGATCTCACAAGCATTGTTTCATTAATACTCAATCAAAGTGGTCACTTTATTCATTAATATTCCTAACATAACCTCATTTCACAATGACAACAAAGAAGAGAATTCAATTAACATTACAAATATGTAACGCAAACAAAGATGCATCTTTTATAACATTCAACAAAATAGGTTACATTAAACACATTTGTTTATCTAATGACAATGTTCTATGACTTCCTTTTAACAAAGCAATACAAATATCACTCATTTTTTAATCTAAGCATTACATTTCCAGTGTAAGGAGTCCTAAGCGCTCTGCTTTTGTAACGCCTTCGTGATCCGACCCTCACATATGTCTTTAGAGGAGGTGGGTTGGTGTACATGCAATCCGGGGAAACAAAGCTAGTGTCAATGGAAGGTTCTTCACGAGGCATACTCTGTCCACCATCGTCTTTATTTCTTCTTCTAGCCTTCTCTTCAACCAACTCTCCTTCTAGGACAACAACCCTCCTTTTAAGTTCTGCAATTAGATTTTCTTGCTCGTCTAAAGCACGCATAAAACTTTCTCTACGTTTTCTCTTTTGTATCTTTTTGGGTGTTGCATGGTCGTCCTTCTTTTGTGGTGTTGGTTTGTCATCCTTCTCATCCTTCTTATCCTTACTTGAAGCACCAACATCAACATCATAAAGAACATGAAAGTTAACAATGTATATCATACTACCAAAGTTCAGTGAATATATCATAACATACAAAACTCAAACAAGAAACCACATACCAAATCCGTCTCCATAACCTGTTTTATAAGGTTGTCTCCCACATTTCTATTCATCCAATGCAGTATTCTAGGAAATTTCTCTATTCCAACTTGAGGAGGAATGAAATGCTCACAAAACCATACCTAAAAAAATGTTAATCTTAACATTTCGTCAAAAACATAAAGCAAGCCACAACATCAACAAATTGACATTTTAAATCAATCAATAAAATTTACCTGCAATATGTAAACGCAACCATCAACGTACATGTTCCTTGTTCCTTTGCCTTTATTCAAAGCTTTTGAAGCTTTTCACAAACTACATACCAAATAACGATATACTAGACTACCCCAACAATAATTACCCAGACCACTTAAATTATCAACAATTTTAAACATTATGGGAAACACTCTTCCACTACGTTTGGGGAATAATATCTCACATATTCCTACCAATATGTACAAGCTACAAAAATGAGAAGTAGGTATCCTTTTTTATGTTTTCTCAACAAAAATTTGTATATCAAATTCAAATCTTTTGTTCCTTTACCTATGTATTTCACACATGTACTACCTCCTATTTCAGCCTTCAAATTAATATTTTCACCGTCTGAACTCAATCCCAAACATAAACAAAAATCATTTTCATTCATATTGACAAATTTCTCAACAATTAAAAAACCATTACTGGAATCCACCCATCTAACCAATAACTCACTCAAGATATTCCTACCCAGTTTAAAATTACCACTCAAATCTAAAAACCACCCAAATGGAGTCTTCGCAATGAGTGAGCAGTGCTCGTCTGTCAAACGTTCATTCGAAGAACAAATATACTTTGTTGAAAATGAGTGACGAACGATCAACTGCATCAATGAAAACAAAATAAGCAAAAGGGAAAACCCCAAACCGAAAACAACAAAAATTTTAACACAACAGGGAAAACCCAAAAGCCAAACCGAAAGCGAATGACGAAAATGGAGGAAGAACGCATTTACCTTGCTCGTAGGACCATGGTTACCGGAACTTGACATTTCACACACAACGTTGAGCAAAACGAAGAGATGCAACGAAAATGTAGAACAAGAACAACAACGAAGAGCGAGAGCAAGCATGAAGAGGGAGAACGAGAACGAGAACGCATAGTGAAAACGAAAACGATGATGGTGAACGAGAACCAAGGAAGAGAAGGTTGATTTCTAATGAAACAGGACAAAGGGCATATTCAGAATCCCAAATTTCTGAAACTTTCCTCAATTTCAACGTCAGATTTTAAGTATAAAATAAAATAAAATCCAACCAATGGAATGATGACACCTAGCGTTGTCAACAGTGTGTCAAAATTTTGTTGTTAAAATATTGAGACCCTATATTTTACCGCTAACTTTTTCAAATCTATTTTTATATTAATAAAATAAAATACTTTGACATGTTTTTCTTGTTGAAAATAATGAATTCATTCTTTTACATCAAATAACTCAACCATCAACACCAAAATTGATTTGTGAAAAAACAACTATTTAAATTGTGAAATTTAAGCTTTACCATTCAGAACATGAGCTCTAAAGGTCAAAACTTATTGATCTAGTTTAAATACTTTGATATGTTCAAAAACACTAAATCAATTGTCGTGATCGTTCATTCTGTCAATAGAGTCACATATATAATGATAACCTACCACTAGAATTTATGTACTTTGTTTATAATATCTTAAAATTAAAATTTTAGAAATTAAACTCAAATTTTAATTATCTTAATATTTAAAATATTTATCTCTTAATAATATTAAATATTTAAAATATCATAAAAAGTTAAATAACATCCATAATCCTATAATAGAAAATTTAAATAACATCCACAATCCTATAATAAAAAAATTTGAATATCATAATGAAATTCTCTTATTTAGTTTACACATTATTTTTCCAAAATTACCTAAATATAGAATTATTTTCTCCACATATAATAGATAATTAACCGTTATTTTTTCTGCAATTGTTTCAACCAACTTTTATTTCTTAATATATTTCTAAAATTCATATTACAACTTTTTAATTGTAACATTCAATAATGACATAAAGTAATTTTTTTAATTCTTAAAATGTGAATTTATTTCTTTTATAATTTTTAATTACAATATTTAATAATCATTTAGACTATTTTAAAATATGTCGTATAAGTTTTTCACAGGTATTTTTGTTAGTGTGGACAGAACAAAAAGCCAACATCCTTGTTAATATTGTTTTTGTTTCAGTTGTCGTGTTGATACATAATACCTTAAAGTGCAAACACGAGCAAATAGAGATTAATTTTTTTAATTAATTGGGATATATTTCATTAATTTTACACAAGAATTTATAAATAAAAATATAAAACTAATATTGAAACTAATTTATACAAAAAATAAATTAAAAACTATATATAAAAAGTAATATAATTAGTGTAAGGAAAGAAATGCCTTATATATCAAACTAAGAGGCGGTGAACTGGATTATTGGCTTCTTCAAATCAATAAACAAAGAATAATGAATCAATCAAAGATAAAGAGAGAGAGAAAGATCAACACACAAACAATCTATATTGATTCGACTATCACAAGCTTACATACAATCCTCCTTCAACAACCTTAGTTGTAGGAAATCCACTATAATGATCAAGTATACAAGAATACAGAGACAACCTTCTCAATGCACTCCAAATCAAAATAGCAACACAAGAGATGAACACCCTCAATCTCTTACAAATACAAAGAGCAAACCCATCTTATAACGATTGAAATACCGTTATTTTTATACTTAAATTTCACACTAATCACACCCTTTATGACATAGAAATTAGCTTGAAATCATGTTTTTTGTTTAAGTTAGAGAATAAAAGAGTTGAACGTAGTATTACTGGTATTATGCTTGGTTTTCCTTGTTTTGGCACGAATTAACATGAATTGGATGAAAGAAGTTGAAGTAGCAAGGAGTTGGACTCAAGAGAAGAAGGAAAAGTGCTTAAAAGAAGAGTCGCAGCTAGCGCTCAACGCCAATTCACCGCTGAGCGCCATTCTTGCTGAGGAGTTCTTTGGACGACGCTGAAGCGCCAACGCTGAGGGGAAAATCAAGTGTCGCAGGCACCGCTGAGCGGCATTTTTACCGCTGAGCGCCAGCTTCTTCAGTGAGTTCACTACCTCTCGCTTGAGTGTCAACGTTGAGCGTTATTCTGAAGAAATCGCACACACCGCTGAGTGGTATTCCAGCACTGAGCGCCATTTTCGTGGGCCTGTGCCAGTTTTTCTGTTATTTTTAGAATGTATATAAGGTTTTAGTCAACCTAGAGGTTCTATCTTTGGACAGAAAGAGACGCAAAAACACTTTCTTCACCCTTCGGAGGCGGAATTTGGATGCGGAAGCTCCAATCTACAACTTTAGGGTTCTATCTTTCATTCTTTTCATTATTTTCATCTAATTTCACCATGTCCATGGTGAACTAAACCTCCATTGTTGTTGGGGAAACGATGTAATCCTTTGAAACTCTCATGTATTGAATTGATTCTTTATAATATATGTTTTACCTCATTAATTGTTAAGGTTTTTCCTCTACACTCTATACATGCTTTGTTTAACTCATTCAATTGGATGATCATTGATTTTGTCGATATGGACACATACAGGGAAATCTAGACTTGGGGAAATTCTCTACGGAGCAATATTACCTAGACATAGGGATAGAAGGACCGATTGCCTTTAAGCTTCTGTGCGAATGTAATGCATAATTAATTGCTAGGGAGACAAGACATTGTAAACTAGTAATTAAGAGTAGGCTTCCTTCACCGAGACATCGGGTTTAGGGTAAATTAGAAAGTGGCATTAACATTAATGAAGAAGTTGAATTCATAAATACATGAGAGTGGATAGGATAAGTCGGAAACCCCAACAACATAATTAATCCATACATCATCCACCTGCGTATTCTTTGGTCAATTGATCAATACTTGCATGCATTTTACTTTATGCATTATAAACACTAATTTTCGTTTCTCAAGTCTTAAATAATCAACAAATCACATGACTGTCTAGGCCAATGAGTCTTTAGGAAATATGGTACTTGGTTTTACCATTTATATTACTTGATACGATTTGGTACACTTATCGAAGTCCTAACAAGTTTTTGGCGCCGTTGTCGGGGACTCGTGGTTTAACTATTCTATTCGTGTGATTATTGATTAACTTTGACTTCATTTTTTTTTTGTTTTATTTTCGTTTTTGTTTTATAAAAGTGCTTTTTAGGGTTTTGTTTTCTTGTGTATGCAGGATACAATTCTTACTAGGAGTAAGAAAAATCAAGAACCTCTTCTTGAAGGATTAAGTGAAAGTAGAAGGAGAAGGAAGGTACGAACATCCAGAGAATTATTTCCTTCTCCGAAAACACTTTTACAACCCTTACCACAAGCATCCGACCAAAGCACTGAGGAGATGGAAAACAATGGTAGACGTACTCTGGCGGATCACACCATTGTTGTTGGCCCTCATCACTTTAATAGCATTGCAAGGCCGAGGTTCAATGCTGCAAACATGGAGGTGAAACCGACATTGATACAATTGATGAAGAGCAACCAGTTCAATGGACTGTCTCATGAAAGTCCATATGAGCATCTGACCACATTCAATGAAATTTGCAACACGGTGAAGATCAATGGTATGCTAGATTAGGCTATAAAACTTATCTTGTTTCCTTTCTCATTGGGAGGCAATGCTAAGCTATGGTTGAACTCTTTCCCTGAGGATAGCTTTACTGACTAGGAAGCTGTGGTGTCAAAATTTATGAACAAGTACTTCACATAGTCCAAAATCAAAAAAGGTAAACAGAAGATTTCCTCTTTCAGGCATGGCATGGAAGAAACCCTAGGTCAGGCATGGGACAGAGATTTTCCAAAAAATTTCTGTAGGTGCATGACTCCACCAATAAGAGCACTGAAGCTGTTATCAGAAATCTGGAGATGTAGGTTGACGAACTGGCTAAGAGGATGGAGGTCAAAGCAGAAAATCATTTTGGGACTAATACTGAAGTTAACCCTAAGGAAGATTGTAAAGCCATAGTGAGTATAATTGAGGAGAGAGCGGAAGAGAAAAAAATAGCGTTGAGTTAGAGGGGACAAAGGAAAAAGAAGAGAAAATATGTGAGGGTGAGATGGAAAAGATGAAAAAATTCTTCCTTATCCAAAGGGGTGTGAGAAATTAGATAAAGAGAGACAATGTGGGTGTTTTAGAGAGATCTTCAATCAATTGGAGATTACTATACCATTGACTGAAGCACTGCAGCAAATTCCTGCTTATGCAAACGTATAAAGCAGTTCCTCGGAGAAAAGATATATCTAGATGAGGAAGCTACTGATGAATAGGGTAGTTGTAGTGTCTTGTTGAAGAAATCATGTCCTCCAAAAGTGAAGGATCCAGGAAGTTTTACCATTCCTTGCACCATTGGGAATGCGAAGATAGGGAAAGCCCTACTTGATTTAGGGTCAAGCATTAATTTGATGCTCCTATCTATGGTTAAGAAGATTGGTGGTCTTAGATTGAAGACAACAAAGATATCTTTACTAATGGTGGATGGATCACATAAAAAACCTTATGGTATGGTGGAGGATATTGTTCTTCGAGTGGAAAAACTTGAATTTTTGGTTGACTTTGTGGTGATGGAGATGAGAGAGGATGAAAAGATCTCGATCATTTTTGGTAGACCATTTATGAAAACGGCTAAATTAATCATCAATGTGGATGATGGGTTGATAATGCTTAAAGACCAAGAAGAGGAGGTGATCTTTGATATCTTAAAAGATAAGCAGATTCAAGTGAAGAAGACTAGTCACAAAGCTGCAAAGCCAATCAACAAAGATAAAAATTGTGTCTTAATGCAGGTTAGTGAAGAAGATAAAGTTGACAAAGGAGGGACGGTTCATCATGACTCTAAAGATTAACAACTCAAACTTGGTACCCCTGTGAAATTCAAGAACAAGTTGTGGGTTGTGAAAGGCTTTAAAGAGAATGGAGTTATAGAAATTGAAGCTCCATATTCTAGGCGAGTCAAAAAGGTGGATCGAAAGCCGTTGATGAGTTGGTGTGATGAAAGCAAAAGAAACACCAACATTGAAGATGGAACGTAAGCTTTATTGGGTCAAGCTAATGAC
The DNA here is from genome assembly GCA_027742785.1 of Vigna reflexopilosa. Lineage (NCBI taxonomy): Eukaryota > Viridiplantae > Streptophyta > Magnoliopsida > Fabales > Fabaceae > Vigna > Vigna reflexopilosa. The sequence goes on from CM050911.1 coordinate 19,948,895, forward strand.
GTTAAAAGAGTGCTTGTTGGGAGGCACCCTAGTGATTTAAAAACATTGTTTTTTTTAATTTTTTTAATTTTGGGTGATGTAATTTTAAATACTTTGGAACTGTGTTTATGATTCGGCATAGCATCTACTGAGGGATCCTAGATAGTTGAGTATCTACTAAAGGATACCAAGAAAGTATACCTACTAATGGGTGATGGTAAGGTTTGTACCCACTGATGGGTGCTAGAAAGAGTTTGGGTCAGGCTCGTGACGTTAAACAAGCACTACCTGGGAGGCAACCCAGTTGATTGAATTTATCTATGTTTGTTTGTTTTGATTCTGTTCTAGTTGAATTTAGGGGTTTGATTGTTAGATGTTTGAGTGGAGTGAGTGGAAATTGCATGAAATTCGAAAAGTTGAGAGTGGAAGTTGAGAGGCATTGGTTAAAGACGCTTAGGGCGAGCTAGGAAGAAGGAGAATTGAGGCCCCGATCACCGCTCAGCGGTAGCTTGACGCTGAGTGTTGCTACTGTAGAATGAGTTTCTGGTTTTTAAAACTTTGGCCCATTAAGCACTTTTAAAACCCTAGGGCGCGTCTTGGCTGCCACTTTCAGCCTCCATTCTTCCCAAGCACTCTCAAGTATTCTCCAAAGCATTCTCTCCATTTTTCCCTTCATCCCTCTTCACAAAGACCCTTCTTCCAGCATTTTTTCACCAATCCTTCATTCAAGTTTGGAATTTTGTGAGAGCATTGTTGTTAGGGGTTGATTCCTCCATATTTATAAAGCATTTTTCATCCATCAAGTATCTTCACCCAAGTAAGTACATGCATTTTACATTCTAGGGTTTTCGAAGTATGATTTTGAATGAATATGTTTGTTTAAGCGTGATTCTTTAGGGCTTTTGATGTTTATGCATGATTAAGTGAAATAATTAATGTTTGGATTGATTAAACTGTTTGATTGAGGTCTGGAAGTGTAAAGATTGCATATGGATGGAGATTAGAAGTAGATAGGGAATTTTATGCAGAAAAACGTTGTCACCGCTCAGCGCCAATTACCATTACGTGCAACTTGTGCAGATTGTGGATTTTTGTGTTTTTCTGTATGCAGGTGACGCTGAGGGGTCCTATTTTGCCCTCAGTGATGATAGGAAGTGTGTTTAGAGGGTGTTGTGTGATCTACTAATGCTTAATGAAATTTCTTGTGGTTTTATGAATTGTATTTGATGCAAGGATGACCTCCTCATCAGGGAAGAGGATCAAGACTGCAGGACATAAGAGGAAGGAACCAAAGTGTCCTTATTCCAACAAGTTCCTCTCCCATAGACATGAGCAACACTACCTCATTGTCCAAGATAGAAGACTCTTGATGGAGCGCAAGGCGGGTGGATACCACACTTGGCTCCACAATTTGGACAGGAGCTGGTGAATAGGAACTAGGAGAAACTAGCTACTTACCCTGCACCTGCAAATATGGCAGTGGTGAAGGAATTTTCCACTAATGTCAAGGCTTTGGGCAACTCTCACACAAAGTAGTATATGAGTTATGTAAGAGGGAGAATCATTAAGTATGGTCCTGACTCCATTAACAAGTTCCTAAATACTGAGTGGACTGGTGTGCAATGTCAATTTGCACTAAACCTGGAGGAGGGAACATACTATGTGGACATAGAGAGTGTGTTGTGTGTGCTTAAAGGGCCTTTTCATAGAAACAAGAATGGTGCAGCTGTGCACATTATGATGGGGAAGTGCATACCTAGAGAGAATATTCTAAATGACATTTAAGAGAATGGAAAAATAAATTAAAAATGGAAGAGATTAAGAAAGAGGAAACTTACGACTTGAAGATGTGCCACTTGAAGGAAGCTCCAAGATAAGCATCAAAGGAGGACCGCCACTTGCTTGAGCAAGGTAAGGTCTTCCCAAAATATGGACTTTGGAGACAGAATACTATCTCAAAAGAGGATTGCAAATGTGCAAATCAACTCAAATTCAATTCATTCAAGGTGTGTGTACAAAAGGAGACCCCTAAGCCTTCTTATATAGCCTTTGGAGTGAGCTTGGAAGCTAGATCTAGAAGATGTGGGACTTTTGAGTGTGGAGGCCGGCCAGCAGCTGCTGCAGGTCCTCTAGGGGCTTTTGAGTCCCACATTGGTCAAATCTCTCCACTCCAAAGGGTTTATAAGGCAACTAGTTCTCCTATAGTTCAAAGCATGAAAACTAGCTATGTTATCTAATGCTACACGCCTAGGACGCCCACTTCCTCTTCTTTTCTTTTTAAGACCAAGCCATGGAGAGTCCCACATTGCTTGTTCTTGAAGAGAAAGAAGATTTTATAAGCGTTTATTCACAAGAACTAAAGGAAAGAAAATCAAGGAGGCAAATACAGGCCTATGAAACCTATTCTATTCTTTTTTAATCTTTTTTTCACTCTAAAAGCTCTTCATTGTTGCCCCATCTATGATCATATCACATTAAGATAGCTGTTTTGACACCATTGGCGTAGTATTGGATGACGTTTTCTCATGCCAACATCCAACCTTGCTCTCATGTATCAGATATAACTGTCAACAGGGCCATGTTCTTATATTGTGTGCTTAGAGGTTTGAATGTGAACATTGGCCAAATCATAGCAGATGAGATAAAGAGTTGTGCCACTACTGTGAACAACAAGGCACCTTTGGGGCACCCTTCTCTGATTACGCACCTTTGTCAACTAGCTGGGTGGACACTTCTATTCCTCCATTGGAGAGACTGAGGAAGGTCATTGATGAAGCCTACTATAGGCAGTATTGTAGTGGAGATGAGGCAGCTCAGCCAGTGCCATAAAGACACCCTAGGAGGAGAGGTCCACCACAGGCACATACACCGGCTCATGATGTAGAGCCGTTTCAGATGAGAGACATGTATATGTCTCTGATGGAGGCTAGGCTGCAGTCCATTTACAAAGGGCAGGTGGCCACAACTGAGATGATTATAGGGATGTACGATACATATCCTGCACACCAGTGGACTATGGACGAATTCAACAATGTGGTGGCATGGCCAGAGGACGATGCACAGGCTAGTGGAGCTGGAGCAGCTGAAGCTCTAGTCATGGAGGAGGATGATGAGGATGACAACTTTGAGGATGTTGAAGAAGGAGAGGAGGAGGATTCTGATGACAGCATGGGTTGATAAGGAGTTGAAATAGCATCTATTGATGGATGCTATCTACACTAAAGTAGGATTTTTCTATCTTTTGTATGGATTGATGACTATTGATATTTGCATGATGGGTTTTGCTTGATGATGCTTGTTATTGATGATGTTGAGATTGTGCACTATATGTTGATATACAGGTGGTTGTTCACAAACTATGTGAATAAATGCATGATGTTGTGATTGTGATTATGACGCTAAGCAGCATGTTTATCTGGGATATTTGGAATGTTGAGTTAGCCTATATGTGAGGTTTTGAACTCCAGAGTTTTTGTTGATGAATGATTGATATCTACTTGAAAACATGATCGATTTTGCCCAGGTTTTTATGATTGACTGAATTGCATGCTTGTGTCATATGATCAAGGCCATTTTTTATTAACCCTTTCTTAGCCAATGCTTAATTTACGCCCAAATGCCAAAAAGCACAAGGTGCTCTACCCTTTTTGAACCTTAAGCTTTATACAGAGAACCCTTTTGAAAATTTATACCTTGAGTTAAGTTGAGAATTATTGTGTGGTATTGATAAAGGTTCAAGTTTGGGGTTGTTGGGAAAGTTGAAAAGATAAGCATTGAACTAAGTGTTGAGCAACGCATGAAAAGAAAAAAATATAGAAAAGATAGAATGAAAGAAAGAAAAAGCTCAATGCAAAAAAGGGGAAGTTGGGAAGGAATGAGATTGATTGTTTAAAGAGAGTTTGAGCTTGAATGAGAAATTCATGAATGACTCTCTTAACTCAAGGATTTTGTGATCTAGAAAAACAATTTTTTCTTGTTAGCCCAGCCACATTATAACTCATGAAAAGTCCTTGTGATGACATGTGTATGCGAGTATGTTTGATTGTGGTAAATGAAAGACAATTTTGTTCTATGTGACATGTGGATAGTAAAGGGAAGGAGTGACCTCTTGAAACACCTGTGTGATTGAGTGAAACACTTTATCTGGTGAGGAATGATTCCATGAATTCATGATTACATTTGTACTTAGTTGATTGATCATTCATGAGAATAACATCTGTTGAATATTATGTGATTGTGTGAACACCATGATGAGTTATTTTGAATCGAAGCATGTGCGCATCTTGACTGAATTCGATTTGATGAGCTTATTTGAGTAATACTTGTCTTGGAAGAAAGAGTTTTGGAATGTTTTGAACCATTGTGTTGATTGGTGGAATACTGAGTTACATCTTGTTTGCTTGAGGACAAGAAAAGTTCTAAGTTTGGGGTTGTGATAACAGTTGAAATACCATTATTTTTATACTTAAATTTGACACTAAGCACACCCTTTATGACTTAGGAACTAGCTTGAAATCAAGTTTTTTTGTTTAAGTTGGAGAATAAGAGAGTTGAAGATAGTATTACTGGTATTATGCTTGGTTTTCCTTGTTTTGGCAGGAATTAACATGAATTGGATGAAAGATGTTGAAGTAGCAAGGAGTTGGACTCAAGAGAAGAAGGAAAAGTGCATAAAAGAAGAGTCGCAGCTAGCGCTCAGCGCCAATTTACCGCTGAGTGCCATTCTTACTGAGGGGAAAATCAAGCGCCGCAACCACCGTTGAGCGGCATTTTTATCGCTCAGCGTCAGCTTTTTCAGTGAGTTCACTGCCTCTCGCTTGAGCGTCAACGCTGAGCGTTATTCTGAAGAAATCGCACACACCGCTGAGCGGTATTCCAGCGCTGAGCGCCATTTTCGTGGGCCTGGGCCAATTTTTCTGTTATTTTTAGAATGTATATAAGGTTTTAGTCGACCTAGAGGTTCTATCTTTGGACAGAAAGAGGCGCAGAAACACTCTCTTCACCCCCTCGGAGGCAAATTTTGGATTCAAAAGCTCCAATCTACAACTTTTAGGGTTCTATTTTTCATTCTTTTCATTATTTTCACTAGTTTCACCATGTCCATGGTGAACTAAACCTCCATTGTTGTTGGGGAAACGATGTAATCCTTTGAAACTCTCATGTATTGAATTGATTCTTTATAACATATCCTTTACTTCATTAATTGTTAGGTTTTTTCCTCTACACTCTATGCACGCTTTGTTTAACGCATTCAATTGCATTGCATGATAATTGATTTTGTCGATATGGACAGATAAGGGGAAATCTAGACTTGGGGAAATTCTCTCGAGAGTAATATTACCTAGACATAGGGATAGGAGAACCGATTGCTTTTAAGCTTCTGTGCGAATGTAATGCATAATTAATTACTAGGGAGACAAGACATTGTAAACTAGTAATTATGAGTAGACTTTCTTCACCGAGACATCGGGTTTAGGGTAAATTAGAAAGTGGTATTAACATTAATAAAGAATTTGAATTCATAAATACATGAGAATGGATAGGATAAGTCAGAAACCCCCAACAACATAATTAATCCATACATCATCCACCATGCATTATAAACACTGATTTTCGTTTCTCAAGTCTTAAATAATCAATAAATCACATGATTGTCTAGGCCAATGAGTCTCTAGGGAAAATGATACTTGGTCTTACCATTTATATTACTTGATACGATTTGGTACACTTGCCAGAGTTTTAACACCATCCCTTAAACCTAGTTATCCTAGCATAGGTACACAATACAAATTGTTTTAAAAACCCGATCCTGAACACACTCTTCATAGTGCAAAATTAATCATAACCAATGTAGTATTGCCTTGAATGAATCCTTGTAATTTGATCAGCAAAAAAGCTTTGATTCATCCAAGAATGTGTCTATTAGAACACCTGTACACAAACTTAGAAGATTTGTCAGTATTTAAAAATGTTAACGTTATTAAAACAGGTCTCAATTCACACACACACACACACACACACACACATACACACATATAGGATTTCCAAATCCTATTGCAATATAATCGATTATATTATGCTTTCCTTTTTGTTTTAACAGATTATCTTATGTGCTCCCCTGTTAGCTTTCTAAGTGATCTGGCTAAATCTAACAAATTATATACCTTATTTAATCGATTATTTATACTAGAAATGAAATTTTTTATCTGTTTTAAACTTGAATCATTCAACATTAATGGATTCTATTGAGATTGTTGATAAAGGAAGCACTGGTTTAGCTAAATCTTTTAATCTCAGTGTTCTGGTTTTTTATGATGAAAACACATTATTAATAACACATGTATTGTTATGTGTTACATGTTCAATTCCTTATTGTGAATGATATCTTAAAGAACATGTCTATGTTGATTCTCATATATGTATGTGTATTCACTGATTTTATACTTGATACATCTTTTGTGATTGCATTACATATGTTTAAGAAAAGAAAACCACATGCACTTTGTTGAACTTATATTATGTGGCAAATCTGCAAGTTTTAAATCGACTTCATTATGAAGTAAGTCGATTTAAACTCGTGACTTTACATAGATTTTCAAAATCAGTTCTGTGAGTGATTTTGCATTGAAAAGTATTTCTAAACTAAGTTGAAGTGTTTAAGTCAACTACACGCGCAATGAATTTGACTTAGTTAGTTATTTGTTTTGAAATTCTGTTAATTCTTTTGATTTACAACGGATATATTTCAATTGTCTATTAAAGCATTAAATGAAAGTCAACTGTATTAAATGTGAAATCAATTTGGTTGTTATGAATGTTGCTATATGACTTAACTGTTATAACTGTCTCATGACAATCGACTTCATCATTGGCACAGTCGACTACAAGAGCGTCTGATTTATAGAAAACTATAAATATACATGATTCTATTAATCACAAGGACTTTTGGACTTTGATATTCTAACACTTTCATTTGATATTTTAGCTTGTGATCTCTGTGTGAAAAGCTCCAAGAACTCATCAAGAAGATAGAGGAGATCTTTCTTGGAAGAGTTTCTTAAGGAGGAAGTGACTTGCACATACTGGTTGATCAAAATCTACACAATTGATGTTCTTCATTTGATCAAGGTTTCTATCAATCTTTGGAAAGATTGTTGCTGTCCTGTTGGGATTACAGGAGGTGAACTCTTGGAGTTTTTGACACTTTGAGGATTGTTCAAAGTGGATGAAGATTGCAGAAGAGGGGATATCTTGTTGCAGATCTTTGTGTTGACTACCTATACTTTTAGTTAGAGGGTTAGAGAGATTGTCTATACTTTTGACGTGGAGGTCTCTATAGAAATCTTGTTGTAAAAACCTTGACTAATATAGTGCATTGGCTTCCTGGTTGTGGAAGGACACTTGATGTACGCATTGAGGCCGAACCAGTATAAACATTGTGTTTGCTTTCTCTTTCCCTACATTTTTACTTTAAGTCGACTTTACAATTTACACAGTCAACTTTATATTTCCGCTACACTTAAAACTTATTACTTGCGATTCAAGAAACTTTGTAAAGGTTTATATTTTGTGAAAAAGATTTTGAAAACACTCTGATTTTTAAACCTCACCAATTTACCCCCCCCCCCTCTTGGTGTTGAAACTGAGTCATCTTGTTTCCAACATATTCAATCATAGCACACACATGTTAAAGATATAAATAATTGTTATGCCATTTTGTTGTGTAAGAAACCATTATTAATCTTTTAACCATTCATCATAAAAAAAACAAAGATCTAACGAGACAAAGCTCCCCTATCAACAATCTCCCCGTTTTTTCTATGATGACCAACAAAAAACATGTTTTCCATTTACTCTCTCCCTTTGGGCATTAACGAAAGATGGCAAAACAAAAAAGTAATCTGGAATACATTTGTGCTAAAAACATCAAATACACTTACAAACCATTGAAGAATGTGATGCTCCCCCAATCAAAAAGAGCTAAAGCACTATGAAAGTGTGTGAGCAATATATGAATTATATTAAAATAAAGATCAGCTCAATATAACTAATTCAAAATAGTATATCAGAGTAGTTTGACTTGTATTAGAGCAAGTATACTGATTTCACATGATATAGCAATTGATATCAAGGTCATTTTACAATACTCATATAAAGTACAAAATGTAAATGTAAGCAATAAGTATCATAATATAAATGATATCTATTATGCAGCAAAAAAATATAATAGATGTATCAGCATAGCTGCAGCAAAGATAGAAACACATGATTGATCTCAAAACAATGCATATTTCATAATATATAATAGATTTCAAATTGAATTTGTGTTGAATGCAATAAATAGCATGATTTTTACTCAAAACATGTATTTCATGACATTTTAAACTTGTTCAGCATAACAGACATGCAGTTATATGCTTATAAAACAGATTCAGTCACGTAATCCATTACAATATTAGTGTAACAGATTAAAATCTGCAGTAATGGTCATTTAACATATTATACCATTTATTTAATCTGTTAAAATGTGCATAAATGCTCAGAAATAGAGTACATGAGTACAGGACTTGTTTTCCTCACATTAAAAACTGCAAAAGGATCTTTATCAACACTACAAAATGTTAGTACTTCAAGAATATGATATGTATAGTAGTTTTATGCCAATATGTATGAGCATTGAATGACAATGATCATTGAAGTACACCAAGTGAAATATTAGACTTAATATTCAGAAGACAATCAAATTAATAATTCAATGTATTCATCCAAACATATACTTGGTTCAATCAATGAAGCATTCAAATATACAGATATTTGAATCAACACAATCATTCAAAATAGTTTTTAAACAATTTGAAACACAATCATATGATCAATCAAAACTTTTTTAAAGATCAAATATTAAGCATTTTTCAAAGACATAGTAGTTCCAATCAAAAGACTTATCCTAATGTCTAATAACAGTAGAATTAAAGTGTTTAAGTAGTAAGCCTTATGGCTTGAAATTACAATTTTCCAAAATAGAATTAGACTAAATTAAGTTCCTATTCTAATCATATATGTTTACGCATCCTTCATCCTTCATGTCATCCTTTGTATCGCTTCCAAAAACATCTTCATTGTCAAATCCATCATCTAGTTTCTTATGGATTTTAGCAATAGACCTCTCAAGCTTATCCATTCTGGCATAGTGAAGCTTCATCTTCTTAACCATAAATATCTTAAAATCTGTCTTTGGTTGAAATGACAGCTTAGCATCAGAAGCATTCAATTTATCCACATTCAGAAGCACTATGTCTTCTCCTTCCATGAGTAATTGCTCATCCTTGAAGGTCTAACCTATTTCACTTTTTCTTAAACCCATGTGATGAAGGGCAATATTAGAGATCATATTGGTTTTATTGTAACCCATTGTTACCTCATCAATAAGGTCAACATTATAATGTCACATAACACGGCTCAAAAACACTACATAAGGAAGACTAGCCATGTTTTGGTTGGTGATCTTTACCATGCAATCACAGATAGCAGTTGTCCAATCATTTTGCAACCTTCCTTTGAGAGCATGAATCAGATACACATCTTCAGTAGTGAGTTAAGCGTGATTGCTCCCCCTAGGAAATAAAATTCAAGCAATGATAAAAGCGCACAACATGTCATCTCTTTTTAGTCTCCCTACTCTATATAGGGTATTGTTTATGGGCTCATCGAGATTCATTAAGCAAGATTTGTAAATAGCAAGCTTGTTTACACACTGAATTCCTAAATGGGACTTATATCCCCTGGACGTATGCCAGCTAGAGAAGTCCAGATTTCTTCATCAAGCTTGATATTCACTCCTTTTACTATAAAACAGATAATGATATTAACAACCCTTAAATTTTCATAAAATACCTTTATTAGGTCAGGGTACTAATCCTCTGACATTTCAACAAAGTTAACTAGTCCCTGATATTCTAGCTAATGTTGGAAGACAAACCTTTCTCACCTGCATTCCCATATACTTGTGCGAAATGATCTTCTGAATGTGCCAGAAGCATTCGAATTTCATTTGGGCATTCTTCATCGTTGATCCACCCTGTAGGACTTGCTGACCTGACCTTGTGAGCAGCTCTCTTGAAGCGTTTGGAAGAGGAGGCCATGAGGATTGAGAATTTTGGATGATTTTTAGAGAATTAAGGTTTGGTTCAGGATACTAAGATTGAGGAATGCAAGAACAATTTATTTGATTGGTGTTTTAACCTAATTGATTAAGTGTAGAGGGAAGCCCATTTGAAAGTGAAAAGCCCACACTAGAGCAGATTTAATCAATTAGCATTTTAACGTAACAGATTAAATAATTACATAATATAATTATAGCAAATAGAGAGAATGGTCTAATCAATTAGACTATTTATATAATCAATTAAAACTCGCATAAATTGTCATTTTGCATATTTTCACAAAATCTCTTCCTATCACGCAAGAAACACATATCATACACATCAAGATGTTTATGCAAAACACAAAATATGCATGATCTCAAGGTGTTATGAGTACTTGAAATGAGACTTATGTTTTAGCTTTGTGCTTTTCCTTGAGCCAGTGCATTTCCAAAACATCTTAGTTATCTGCAAAACAGTTAAATGGTTTGGATGCAAGTACCCATATGAACTTAGGTCCTTTAATGTTAGTTGCTTGTGGTGATTCCTTGGGAATCCACCTATATTTACCCTTAGGAACTCCAACATTCTTATAATAACATGCGTTTGACAAATGTCCAATATTGTTATAGTAAAAGCAAGCTATAGATGATGGTTTGCTAATATCAGTGAATTTCCTTGCATTTGTTTTACTGCTTTTACCTATATAGCCTATACCTTGCTTATTAAGTACACTCCTTTGTGATCCTAACAAGGCTTCAAGGTTAGAGCTACCTAAGGTGATTTTTGACAATGTTTTCATTAGGTATTTGATTCTCTCTAACTATGTTGGATGATTTGTGCATTCTTGAACTTTCACCTTACTCTTTTTTTTGGTTTGCCTAGGTGAGTTCTTTAAACTTTCCAATTTATATTTCAGACTTTCATTCTCTTTGTGCAGATTTTCTATTCTATCATGTAAGCATATCTTCTCACTTTTAAGCCTATTTACTTGGTACTGCATTTTCATAGCTTCACCATGTAATTCCTGAAAGGCATCAAGTAATTGGTAATACCTATCTTCAATGGATTCATCTTCAAAGCTACTGGCACTACTTTCAAAACAAATTGAACCTGCCATCAAACACAAATTTGTTTGCTCAAGACTCTCATCTGGATCACTTGATTGAGAACTTGAAGCACTATCTTTTTAGGCTATGTAAGCATTTTTCTTCCTGTGATTTCTACTATCTTGGCTGCTTTTATCTTCCAGCTTTTGCTTCATTTTTGTTATTGGATAGTCAAGCTTGATGTGTCCAACTTTACCACATTCATAGCATGTTGGAGCAGCAACAAGTTTTCCTTTCCTCCTATTTGTTCTTGCGTTATCTGCAAGATAAGAATTGGTTTTGTTTTTAAACTTCATAAATTTAAAGAACCTTTTTACCATAAAATTCATTGCTTCAAGATCTGATTTTTCAATTTCAGAATCATCTTCTTCAACATGTTTTCTTGAGCCTATTTTGCTTGTTGTCTTGAGAGAAATTGTGTACTTTTTCTCTCCTTCTTCTTCTTCTTCTTCTTTCAGTCTCCCAAGTTCATGCTCGTTTTGTCTCAATTTTCCAAATAAGGTGGTCATGTTCATTGTAGTCAAATCTCTTGATTCAATATAGCAGTGACATTTGGCTTCCAACTTCTATTCAAGATCTTCAACATCTTGATATTTGTCTCTTCTTTATCAAATGTCTTCCAAAGAGTAAGAAGCTAGTTTACAATATGGGTGAACCTCTTTTGCACATCATATATTGCTTACCACTTTTCATCCTGAACATTTCGTATTCTTAGATCAAAGAATTCTTCCTTGCTCTCTTCACTTCATTTGTGCCTTCATGAGTCACTTCCAAGACATCCCACATTTCCTTAACCGTTTCACACATGGAGATTCTATAAAACTCATCAATAGTAAGTGCAGAAGAAATAATGTTCTTGGCTCTAAGATCATAATTAGCTCTTCTATTTTCATCAGCATTCCATTCAGAAAAATCTTGGTTTTTCCATTCTCCACTTTGGTTGGTTCAAAGTAGCCATTTATCATGGCATCCTATACTTCTTTGTCTACCGATTCTAACAAGATTTTCATTTTGATTTTCCAAAAGGGGTAATTCTCACCTGTAAATAGTGGTGGTCTATTTGTAGATGCACCCTCTCCAAAGGTATAAGATATAGTGGCCATCAATATCAATTTAATCGATTAAGTTGTGAATACAATTGATTAAAATTCGAGTAACTTTCAAATTTCCAGCTCTGGTACCAATTGTAAGAAAAGAAAGGCTTTATACCTCAAGCCAAGAAGGGGGGTGAATTTGATTAACCCTTTTTAAAAATATTTTTGAAATCTTTATGAGTTATTGGCTTCTTGAAATCAATAAACAAAAAATAATGAATCAATCAAAGATAAAGAGAGAAAGAAAGATCAACACCCAAATAATCTAATTTGGTTCGGCTATCACAAGCCTAAATCCAGTCCTCCTTCAACAACCTTAGTTGAAGGGAATCCCCTATAATGATTTAGTATACAAGAATACAGAGACAACCCTCCCAATGCACTCCTCTCACCACTCAAAATCAAAATAGCAACACAAGAGATGAACACCCTCAATCTCTTACAAATACAAAAAGCAATCCAGCACTTATACATGTCTATCCCCACACAGTTACACAACACAAATTGTTTGAAAGAACCTGATCTTGAACACACTCTTCAAAGAGCAGAATTAATCAGAACCAATGTAGTCCAATTACCTTGAATGAATCCTTGTAGTATTATCACCAAGGAAGCTTTGATTAGTCCAAGAACGCATCTTTGAGAACACCTGTACACAAACTCAGAAGATTTGTCAGCATTTAAAAATGTTAACGTTATGGAAACAAGTCTCAAGTCACATATATATATAGGATTTTCAAATCTTGTCGTAGTATAATTGATTATGTTTTTTATGTAATATGTTATGCTTTCCTTTCTATTTTAACAAATTATCCTAGGTATGTAATTGATTATTTAAACACTTATAAGCCTATTAGTGCTTCATTCAACAATCTTAATAGATTAGGCTATTTATGTAATGGATTAGACTATCCTTTCAGTTTTAATCGATTATCAAACTTATGTAATCGATTATTTCAACACTTAACCATATTAGTCATCAATTTGTCATCCTTAACAGATTATATCACTTATATAACAGATTAGGGCTTTCTTTCTATTTTAGTCGGTTATTTACCTTGTACAATCAATTATAACATAGCAGTGTTCTCCTGTTAGCTTTCTAAGTGATCTGGCTAAATCTAACAGATTATATACTTTATTTAATCGATTATTTATACCAGAAATAAGATTTTTTTATCTGTTTTAAACTTGAATCATCAACATTAATGGATTCTATCATTTAACACACACATGTTAAAGATATAAACAATTATTATGTCATTTGGTTGTGCAAGAAATCATTATTAATCTTTTAAGCATTGATAGACAAAACTCCCTATCAACAATTAGTTTGTGTATAAACTAATTTCAAGTTTCAAAATAATTAATTTTATGTATCTTTTAAATTATAAATTCTTACTAGAAAGTTTACCTATAGGTAATCTTTTTCTTTCAATTTTTAATAATTTTTGCAAGAGTATAAGTAAGTCAACTATAATTTTATTATTAAAATAATTAAAATATACTATTTAAATGTTTAATGTGATTCATAACCTTCTATTAACCTGAATTGAACATTCAAATTAATGTTGTTACTTCATTTGTTAGACAGAAAAAAGTCATGACAAGTAAAAAAAGAACTAGCTAATAAAAACAAAACATTGTTAGGCTAAATTTATAAGATATAAATTTTAGAAAAATCTTGTATATTTATTTGCATGAGAAAAACTTAAATTTAATATTCGAAATTTTCTATCTAAAATTTTAGGTCTTAAGTATGATTTAAATTTATGAGAATATTTTTTAATTTTTTTAATTTTAGATCTTAAATATGATCTTAATGTTTTAAAAATACTTACAATAAAGTCTAAAAAAATCATAAAAAATTAGATTTATTTCTTACATTTAAATATGTTGGTAAAAAAATTAAAAAAACTGTTAATAAACTATAATTAAAAATATTAAAATTTATAATATTTTCTATTACATTTAAAAAAAAAGTGACTTGTCGAAAAGTTTAATTTTAAATAAGATCAAAACATTTGATGAAATTAAAATTTTAAAATAAATTTATGTGGAGATGTGTGAAGGTACAGAAACTTAAAATTTAGTCACCTGACAGAAACAGAAATTACTTTTATATTTTGAATTCATTTATGATTTCATGTGCAAAAGAATATATCTAGGGTAATAGATTGTTTGAAGCTGTAAACAATATAAATTTTGAGCATACCAATGTTTTATGAAATGACTATTGAAGTGGAAAGTCAGTAATAAAGTGGTTTCTTAAATATGAAAGGTTCAGAAAATGGTGAAAATAAGAAAGATAGCATGAATAATTCATCAAGAATAGGTTAAGAGCACATGACGATCTTTTTCATGGAAAAGAAACACGGAACCAATAAAGAAAGACAGAAGAAATTGACAATGGCATGCTAATGAAATCGAAAACTTTAACCTTTTTCTCTGTCCAGTGTCGTTCTCCTTCTATACCCTTTATTCTTGGCTTCAAACTGTAACCTCTAGCAGAAGGCAAAAGAGAAAATTCACGAGATTAAGCAAGCTCTGCTTTCTGCCTTTTCTTGTGTTCACCGTAAATGTTACTGAACTTCCATAAAGTTCCATTAAAGCGAAGATAAATGACCACTTATACACATCCTTTGCTTCTAATCTGATAAAAAATGGTAAGGAATTCATTATATAAAAGGACAATATTTATAATATCTTAATTAATTTTAACTATATTAGAGTAGAAATAAACACAATCATTGCCTTCTTGCCTCTTACAACTCCCACAATAAACAATGAATCCCTCCAAACCAAACAACACAAGCATTGACATTGAACCATCGAACAGAAGAGTGTCTTTTGCTGAAAACAACCCAAATGAAGAACTGCCACCCCACCAGCTTCAACCCTTAAATAACACTGTTCCCTTGCTCCTACAGCCATCATATGCGAGATCAAAGTCCATGATCTTTGATGAACTGCGGAACTTTCGCATCAGCCTCAAGTGGTGTGCCCTTGACCACTCTTCATGCGTTGGAAAACTCATATCCTATGTCACTTTCATCTTCTTCACCATCCTTGTCCCTCTTCTCACGTCTATCTCTGTTGAAATCCCTTCCTCCGCACCAGAAGATGATCCCTTCTCCTTCAACAAGCTTGTTCAACTGCCCGAATCTGGCCTCGCCATTATTTCCTTCTTTACACTCTCCAGTTTCTTCAGAAGGTACCAAAGCAAATACCTCATCGTGTGTGTATATTTGTTGAGCTGAAATATATTTCTGCATAAATATTTTTATACATTGGGCGTTGTTTTTCCTTATATTTCTTTCTTTCTCATCAACTTTGAGTTTTTCCTTTTCTTCTACTTTGCACGATATCTAATTTTTCATTCTAAGAACTTCATGAAAAAAAGGAGAAATTGTCTCCAGGTACTTGAACATTTTCCAGATAATTAAAACTACAATAATTATAATAAGGAGATAACACTTATTACGTTTTTTATTTTATTTTATTGCTTTTTATTTTTATAAGATGAACTTAAAGACATGCATATATAAATTATTGTACGGCTATTTAATAATTTCTTAAAACGTATACTATTATGATTCCAATATAGGTAGAACTATTAAACCTCACGAACTAGAATTCTGTCTATTAACATTTTTAAAGATTTTCAAATCTAATTTAATTGATTATATGTAAGAAAACAAAAGTTCAAATGCATCTTGCAATTAGGCTACCTATAAAAGCACTTTAAATCAAGGTTTTTATGTTTTGACATTGGGATTCAAATGCAGCTTTTGAAAACCTCTTGATATTTTGAGGTTGTAAAAGGAAAGTTGATATGATAAAGAAAGCTGAGAAGAAAACACTAGAACGTGAAAGTAGTAGTTGGAAATAATATATTTTCTAGTTGTGTGTTGTGTTAGATGTTGTCTTATATCAAATGGTAAAGTAGATGTGTATTTATAGACTCAAATTATTCTAGAAAATGCTAACCATAATTTATGTTGAATGTTCTAGATTTTTATCTATGTAAAATATATTTTTTTTTATCTTAGACATTTCCACAATATTCTAGAATTTGTATTATATTATAATACTTTTATCTTAGGATTTTATATATTCTTCTAGAATTTGCATTACATTTTAATACTCCTCCTTGATACAAATTCGGTAACTCCAAGTATAGTGTGTAGTAGAACAAATCTTGGTCTTGGTAATGCCTTCGTAAAAATATCTACAATTTGATTTTTTGTTGGGTAGTACTCGAGTTGAATTTGCTTAATTGTCTCTTCATCGCAAATGAAGTGATATTTAATGGCTATGTGTTTTATTCTTTGATATAGACTGAATTGTTTGCTATTTCTATTATCAATTTGTGTTAAACCCCTGGCAAATGTACCAGATCGTTATCAAGTAATATAATTGGTAAAATCCAATATCATTCTCCTAAAGGACTCAAAGGCCTTATCTTTCGTGTAAATCAATCTTATAAGACTTGTAGAGAAAATTTACTTGTGATTTAATACAAAAACAAAAAGTAAACATGCAAATGCAATTGATTCAATTGGCAAGAAAAAGGTATGGATGAATGGAGTTGTTGGGGTTTACAATTTCATCTTATCCACTCTCTTATATCTACTCTTCTTATTAAATTCGCTTTATCATCTAATTGTCATGTAACTTTCTTAGTCTACCCTAAACTCGATCCCTCGGCGAGAAGAGCCTACTACTAGTTACTGGCTTACTATCCCTAGTCTGCCCTAGTAATTAGCAGTACAAGTACCGCAGAAGCAAAATACAATTGATCGTCCTACCCCCCTATTTCTAGGTGGTATTTGTTGATCAAGAATTCCTTATCAGTTCATGAATTCCCCGTATGTCCCCGTATCAACAAAGGCAAACATTTATTTATTAAATGAGTTAAATGATAATATCATAGAGCATAGATAAAGAACCCACAATGATAATAACAGCATATGCAAGCATATGAATAAAACAAGAATTTCAATAAAAGAGAGTTTCAAAAGATTACATTGTTTCCCAACAACAAAGGGTTTAGTTCACCATTGACATGGTGAAACTATTGAAATAAAATGAAAGAATGGAAAAGCAAACCCTAGATATGATAAAATGGAGCCTAAGCATCCAAGAAATCTTCTCCAAGGAGTGTAAAATAGCTCTGGACGTCCTCTTCTGCCAAAAGAATGATATTTGAATCGCACTGGGACTATATATAGGGCATAAAAGTAACAGAATTTAAGCCCAAGCCCAACAGACAATCGCTCAGTGTCCAACTTTACCGCTAAGCAGTTTCCCTCAAGTCGCACCACCGCTCAGCGGTCAGTTTCACCGCTGATCGGTTTGCCTCTAATCGCTCTGGACGCTCAGCGTCACCGCCTGGGCACCACACAACAGCTTTCCCTCGAATAATGGCGATCAGCGGTGCATTTTGACGTTGAATGGTGCATAGACTCTTCTTTTCTTCATTTTTCTTCTTCTTCCTTGAGTCTAAGACCTTCCTTCTTCAATTCTATTCTTAATTCTCATCAAAATCCTGCAAAACAATGCAAAATAAGCATAATATCTCTAAAAACAGCTTTTGACTCTCAAATGACTCAACTTAAGTGCTTTACCTGATTCTAAGCTCATTCTAAGCCATAAAAGGGTGTATTTTGATATCAATTTAAGCATGAAAATAACGGTTTTTAGACCGTTATCAATTTGTTGTCATAATAGAGAATAGTCAGCACATCTTGTGGTTCACCCATTTCTTCAGGTATTCTTTATAGTCATATTGCTTGACTCGTGGTTTCAACAGTTGTTACATACTCTGCTTCTACTATTGATTGTGACACAATTGCTTGCTTCTTTGATGCCTAAGATAAAATACCTAATCCTAGTGACAAAGCCTATCTTGACGTACTATTCATGTTGTCCATTGATCTATCCAATCACTATCTATGTAGCCAATCATCCTTGAGTTAGTGATGGTTTTGTACCATATATCAAACTCCTTTATGCCTTGTAAATATCTTAAAAAAAAATTTCCTACTCCATAATGAATTTGACTTTGACTTTTGAATGAATCTTGATAGAAGACTTGTAGCATACATAATGTCTAGTCGTGTGGTTATGAGATACAAAAGACTTCCAATCAAACTCTTATAGTGTGATGCATCTTCTTGTTCTCCATCATCTTTCTGTAGCTTCTTATTGACCACTAGTGGAGTAGCGACAAGTTTACAATCATACATCTTGAACTTCTTTAATAAAGCTTAAATATATTTCTTTTGAGAGATAAATATACCTTATTTTTGTTGTTTCACTTTTATACCGAGGAAATAATTCATCAAGCCAAGATCGATCATCCTAAATATCTTCATCATGTCTTCTTTAAATTCTTTCATCATCTTTATATTGTTTCCCATATAGATAAGATCATCGACATATAAGGAGACAATGAGATGATACTGACCTTATGCCTTAATATATACTGTTACCTCACTCTTGCTCCTCCTGAATCCTTAAACAATGAAGTATTGGTCAATATTGCTTTATCATGCTCGAGGAGGTTGCTTTAGGCTGTATAAGGCTTTTTTTAGTCTTAGTACATTTCCTTCATTGTCTTTGTTGATGAAGCCTTGAAGTTGTTCAACTTAAATATTCTCATCGAGCACTTCATTTAGAAAGGCTAATTTGACATCTAGTTGATAGATCTTTCATCCTTTTTTTTTGCTGCAAAAGCTATTAAACCTTTAATTGTATCTAAGTGAGCAACTAGATCAAATATCATATTGAGTCTATTCCTGGATGTTATGAGTAACCTTTAGCGACCAATCTTACCTTGTGCTTTTGTATAGTTCCATAAGGATTGAGCTTTTTTCTTTTACCTATTTCACTCTAATAATGTCGTTTCCATAAAGGGTAGTTTACGAGCTCCCTAGTGTTTTTCTTCTTAATCATTTTAATCACTTCTTCCATAACATTGACTCATACTTCTTGCTTTGATGCTTCTTCATAATAGTTAGGCTCAACCATGGCCATATTGCAAGTTTTGAATATGTCTACCAAAGATCTTACTCATCTTAGAGTGGATTCACATGACAAATCTTGTTGTTGTTGTTTAGTAGATGGATAAAGCATACCTAAATCTCCTTCCTCTTCTTGAGTTTCTTTTTGAGATTGTTGTACTAGAACTAAAATGTTGCTTTTAATAACTTTTTTTTCTTCCCAATTCTAAGAAGCATTTTCATCAACCTTAACATCTTGACTAATGATGACCTTTTCTGTTTATGGGTTTTAGACTCAATAGCCTTTTAACTGTGTGTATATCCCAAGAATAATACTCATATAGTCTTGTCTTCAAGTTTGTGCCTCCTTTGACCAGGACATGTATGTAGCAAATAGATTAAAATACTCGTTGATGTTTAGCTTATGTCTTTCTTCCATTACAACCTTCAACAGGAGTCTTTTGTTGTACTGCCTTAGTTGGACATCTATTTAGAATGTAAATTGCAGTGTAGATTACTTAAGCCTAAAAAGTGTTTGGCATACTTTTTCTCTTTTATCATTAATTTTGCCATCTATTGTG
Source organism: Vigna reflexopilosa (assembly GCA_027742785.1). Classification (NCBI taxonomy): domain Eukaryota; kingdom Viridiplantae; phylum Streptophyta; class Magnoliopsida; order Fabales; family Fabaceae; genus Vigna; species Vigna reflexopilosa. The sequence goes on from CM050911.1 coordinate 19,968,807, forward strand.
AAAAATCTTCTCTTTAACACATCATTTTGTTTTGGTGTATATGCGACTGTAAGTTGTCACTCTTTGCCATGATCAGTTTTAAGTACTTTTTTCGGTTTTTCACTTTGCTTCTCGACAACAACTTTGAATTTTTTGAATACTCCTAAGACTCATGACTTTACATTTAAGAAATATACACATGTTATTCTAGAGAAGTCATTAATGAAGAGGATGAAATATCTGTGTTTTGATGTGAAGGCATCCTCATCGGTCCACAAACATCAGTATGGATTAACTCCAATAAGTCTTTTGTTCTACATGCATTTCCTGATTAGAATGGTAATCAATGTTGTTTTTCGAGGAGGCATCCTTTGCATGATACATTATTCTCCTTCAATTATGGAAGATCTCTCATCATGTTTTTATGATATAGAAGCTTTAAGGCATGTGTGTTGAAGTGGTCAAATCACCTATGCCAAAGTCATGAGTCATCAACTTCTACCTTCATGACAATATTAGTTCTAGGTTTGAGGCTTATTGGAAAGCTTATATTTCTCTTCTCCATTTTTACTTGGCCAATTTCTATCATTTTACCATCATAAATTTTGTTTGTATCTTTCTTAAAATAAGGAGAATATCCATCATTTGGCCAATACTTAAAACATTCACTTTAAGATTGGGAACTAGTAAAATGTCCTTGATGAATTTTGTACCTTTTTTTGTCTCCACCATGATAGTTCCTTTGCCTTGAGACTCCATTGTGGTTTCGTTTCCCAACCAAACTTTGACATTGACAGATTTATCAAAGTCTTTGAAGATGCTTTGATCTTTTGCCATGTGATTGCTACATCCACTATTAAAGTACCAACTTCCTTCTCCAGTAGAAGATTCTTGATTGATATAGAATAAGTGTTTCTCCTAATTATGTTTCTGCAAAGTTTGCTTGATATACTTATTTTTATTATGACAATACTTCTCTACTTGACTAAATTTCTTAGTACTGACATTGAGGTTTTTCGTGTTGCCAACAATATTTTTCCAAGTGACTTGTCTTTTTACAGTTGGCACATAAAGGACATTTTCCTTGACGAGTCATAGGGAAACTTCTATAATTTTCTTAATTTCTAGAAATTTCTTCTCTACTTTTATTTCTTTCATATTCTTTATTTTGAGACCATAATTTAAGTTTTGATTGAAAGGCATTTTCGACCGAGTCGTCTTCATGCCTTTTCAATCTTCATTCATAAGCTTCAAGAGAGCTCATTAGTTCTGTTACTGACAATGTAGCTAAATCTTTTGTTTATTCAGTTGTAGTTGACTGAATATATCTATGGTACCACTATTAGTATTTTTTGAGGTTGTGAAAGGAAAGTTAATAAGGTAAAGAAAATTATGGAGATAGTAAAATGTGGAAATAGTAATCGAAAGTAATATATTTTGTAGTTGTGTGTGTTGTATTAGAGGTTATCTTACATTAAATGGTAGAGTACATGAATATTTATAGACTCATAGATTATTTTAAAAAATGTTAACTATGTGAAATGTTCTAAATTTTTACCTATGTAAAATGTTCTTGGTATTTTTATTCTTATCTTAGACTTTTCTATAATATTTTAAAATTTGTATTACATTTTAATACTTCTATCTTATGATTTTCTAGAATTTACATTTTAGTTTAATACTAAAAAAAGTAATTAACACAATTTATTTATTTGAAAATCAATTTAATCATACATGAAGTTATGATAAGAAAAAATTAAAAGAGGCTAGATGTGTGCATCTAGTTATGATAAGAAAAAATTTCCATGTACACCATTTCGTTACTCTTAATCATATTGGTATTGGTATGGTTCTAACACAATTTGAGTTCAATTACATATGATTAGAGTGATCTTTGTGATGCAGGTATGGACTTAGGCAGCTTCTGTTCCTAGACGCTTTGCAAGAAGACACAAACTATGTTCGACGCGGGTACACACGGGAGCTTGAGAAGGCTTTCAGATACTTGACATACATAATCCTACCTTCCTTCTTGGTGGAGCTTGTCCACAAGATTATATTCTTTTCAGCAGTTAAGATCTCAGGCCCAAACATAAGACCTGGGTTCCCTCTCAACTCAATAGTCTTTGTGTTGGTGCTGGTGTGTTGGGTTTACAGAACTGGGGTGTTCCTGTTGGTATGTGTGCTCTTCAGACTCACATGTGAGCTTCAAAAGCTTAGGTTTGAAGGGGTACACAAGCTTTTTGAAGGGTGTGGGTCAGAGGCAGGGGTCATATTCAAAGAGCATGTCAGGATCAGGAGGCAGTTATGGGTTACAAGTCATAGGTATAGATTCTTCATAATTGGATGTGTTGTTACCATCACTGTTAGTCAGCTCGGTGCTCTGCTTCTTGTTTTGGCTTCCAACTCTCAGAAGACCTTCTTCAATTCTGGTGACCTTGTGGTAAGATTTTTACAAATTTTAATTCATTAATTGTATACAGAATAAATTTTAATTCATAAATTTTTTTTTATGCAGATTTGTTCAGCAGTGCAACTGAGTGGCTTCTTCATGTGCATTTTGGGAGCAGCGAGAATCACACACAGAGCACAAGGAATAGTCGCAATTGCCACAAGATGGCACATGCTGGTCACCACTGCATCTGCTGAATCAGAGCATTGCAAATCTCAGGTTTCTGAGGGCCTCGCTAGTGACACTGATTCTGATGATTCCTCCAACATACACGTATCAGTCATCCCACCACAACTTTCATCTTTCCAAACCCGACAAACCTTAAGTGAGTTTATATTCAAATTAGACTTCAAAATCCAATTCAAAATCAGCCTTACACTAATTACTTTATCATCTTCTACTTTTACAGTAACATATTTACAGCATAATCACGGGGGAATAACGGTATATGGGTATTCACTTGATCGAGGATTGCTTCATACTCTATTTGCCTTCGAGTTTTCCCTAGTGCTATGGATTCTTAGTAAGGTCGTTGTGCTGTCCAAATAACCAAGTATTCAAGTCCAAAAAATCGCTTTGCATGGAGCAACCAACATTATAGGATATCTCTTCTAGTTGCCTCCATTTTTTTTCTGTAATTATTAATTTTCAAATTACTTCAATTGCACTATAGTAGCTGTTATTACAAAAATCGGATGAACACCACTATAGTATCTTATCTCCGACGTCTCTCATGAAGCCTACTAGCATCCTTAGTTTTTGTTGGTCGAACAATGGTCGATTTTGTTTTTGATGTTCGAGTAGTGGTTACCTTTTTGTGTAGTCAATCGATGGGGAGATATGTATGGCAAATTATACATTTTTATATTATCCTTGTCCAAAGCATAATATCAAAATTTTCCATGGCGACACACTAGGTTTAATGAAGTATTTTTCAAATAGATTTTTGCTTCTTCAACTCTATCAACTGGGCAGGAACCATGAAGGTGTTATTAACATTGATCCTGCACTCCAGGCATAAAGCCAATAGAGAATTTCACCTCTCTTCTAGGTTGTAGTCTAAGCGCCTCTTATGGAAACACATCCACAAACTTGTCCACCATTTGATCCACTACTGTAGAAAAACCTTTCTATACCTTTCTGTACACCATTGGATCCACAAACTAATGGGAATTGTGTGATATATGATTCTGGTTATGCTACTTCTTATACCTTCTCTATGTTATACACCTTTGGCTGATAGAACAAAATACTAATGCATTAACGTCAACAACTGAGATTTCACAACAAAATCAATATGGTGTAACATTTTTAAAAAATTACATTAATGTGAATTGCATATCTCAATTGACATCAATTTGTATGAAATAAACTAACGTGTTGAAATGACATAATTTTCAAAAATGAATAAAGCAACTATAGTAAGGTGTAATTTGGATGGAGTTAGAAAAAATATAGTGAAGGCTTCTTATTTAATTGGCATGGTAAGCCAGAATTCCCTAGCTACGCAGCCATGATTTTCTGACGCTTGTTGGATTCTTGAGCAATGATTTCCCTATGTGCATCCAGTGTTGTTTTCTTAACCCCACTTTCAACCAACTCCTCTTTTGTAATGTTGTTGATCACTTTGGGAAGATGTAGTTTTTCAAGTTCATGCAGCACATTGTTGATGTCAAATACAAGGCGTTGAGCAAGGGTACGTGAAAACTCAGCCCTAATCACCACACGGAGCACATTGATGTGTTGAGCAGCAGGTGGCATTGGATAAGCTGGTACGATCCAACCGTGGCGCCGCAACATCTCTGATATCTTGTACTCATCGTACTGGCTTCTGTCTTTCAGAGAAAATGCCACCACTGGAACACCATCGTCTTTCGATAGTATGTTAAAGCGTCCACTCTTCTCTATATTTTCCTTCAGCACCATTGCATTTTCTCTGCAGTTCTCCATTATGCTCTGATAACCCTATAGTTAATTCAACAACAGAGGTAAGCGTACATATCCAAGTTCATCAAATGTTTCTAAGGGAAAATGGTTCATCCACTCTGTTCTAGCCAATTTTTATATTTCACTTGGATCATTGTGATGGATTGTTATTCATATGTTATCTTGATTCGACATATAAGATTGAATTTGTTGTAATAATTAGAGTATTGGAATTAGAGGGGTTATCAATCTAACTGATAAGTCCAAGTATATGAACTCACCTCATGGCCAAGGCGAACTAGCTGATAATATTGAGCAATGATCTGACTAGAACCTGCAAGTGAAGATGACAAGGTAAGCATATGGTATGATTATATATGCAATGAAGGTGTGGAAGGAACAAACAAAGATTGTAAAGAAGGACCTTTGGAGAAATTGAGGGTGAAGGTGGGTTGGTCAGCTCCAAGGTAATTGATATGGAACACAAGGTCTTCTGGTAAGTCATCCTTTGTTCTCCAAATAACCCAACCAATACCAGCATAAACAAGCCCATATTTGTGTCCACTCACATTTATGCTCTTCACCAATGGCAGCCTGAAATCCCATTCCAGCTCTGGATAAAGGAAAGGAGCAATGAAACCACCACTTGCAGCATCCACATGAATAGGAGTATCCCATCTGTCATCTCACAACCTTACCAATTTAGTAACACTTTAATTCATTATTATAGCTACTTAATTGAATAATATTACTCACCCAGTTTGCTTATTCTTTTGTAGCAGCAAGTCATTCAAGAGCTTCACGTCTTCAAACTCTCCATTGTATGTTGAACCCAAGATTGCAGCCACACAAATAGTGTTTTCGTCAACCAGCTCGACTGCTTTGGCAGGATCCATAACGTAGTATCCTTCTCTCACCTCCACTTCCCTCAACTCCACCTCAAAATACCTCGCAAATTTCTCCCAACATACTTGTACATTGGAGCCAGTGACCAAATTAGGCTTATCATAAGGCTTTCCTTCTGCCTTACGTTTGTTTTGCCACTTCTTCTTGAATGCAAGTCCTGCCAGCATTATTGCTTCTGATGAGCCAACAGTTCCTGCTCCAATAGCATTCTCATCTTCTCCAATTTCAGCATGGAACAAACGTGCTATCATGTTCACACACCGATTCTGTTTTCAACACCACAGAAAGAAAAAAAGTTAGTGAGGGGTCAAAAGCCAAAAAAAATATATTCCATAGTCTAAAGTATAAAGATTGGAGAGGAAAGTTTGATGGTTGTATAGATGTAAAAGAAGAGAAAATACATGAAGGTCAGTGGTGGCAGGATACTCGTCCATGTCTACATAGTTCTTGTTGATAGATTCCATGATGAGCTTGTTGCACTCCTCCTCCATGGAAGTGGTGACAAAGGAAGCCAAGTTAAGCTTGGGAATAGCATCAAGCTGTAACTCATCATGTATGTTCTGGTACGCTGCCTCTTTAGGCATGGAGTTGTGAGGCATGGTGAACCTGCATGAGCAAAATAATGATATATATTGAGTGCACATAATAGATGAAAAAGTGATGATAAAAAGTGAAAAAGGAAAATAAGCATACCTGGGAAGAGAGTCTCCACCATAACAAGAGGCAAAGTTGGAATGAAGAAAGAGGTCAGATTCAGAAGAAGGTTTTGGAAAAACCATGGTGAGGTGTGTGGTATAATATGTTATGTTGGTGTTGTGAGAGACAGAAAAGAGAGAAAGTTATGTTTAGTTTAGATGTTGGATGAAGAAGTTGAAGAGACAAGCAGTGGTATATATACTTAGGAAATTAATGGTAGATAGGTGAGAACTTAGAAAGGAAGAATCGTTCCTTGGCTTCACAGTTTTCTCTCAAGACTTTCAAACTTCAGTCTAGAAAAGGTAGACTATAACTTTATTGTATAGATCTTAATTTTAATATTTTTTCTTTATTAATGTTTTCTTTTGAATGTTAATTTGGAAGACCAGGTTGACGCGTACTTTTTTATTTTAAATTAGAAGGCAAAAAACATTTTGAATTATATCAATTTTTTTCTATTTTCTGGACGTGTTTTCCGCATATATAAAGCTAAAAAATATAACATGTTTTAAATTTACATTGAGAGAGTTAAAATTCTACCTCTAATATAATCCTAAACCCTTGGGAAAAAAGGCAAACACAGAAACAACATATGCCCATGGATTTGCTCAGAAGGATATATACATTTTTGAATAAATTTTTATTTAATCGAATAATAAAAGAGAAATTTTCATTTGCAGGATGAGGTTCAGATGAGGTGTGGTGAAGAAGAAGTTTTTCTTCCCAGCTCATGGTTTTGTTGCAAACGAGGAGCAACACGTTCATAAACCTTATAGAAGAAAAAATAAATAAATAAGGAATAAAATAGAAAGAGTATAAAACAGGGGTGTTGTTTAGTTTATTAAATCCAACAAAAACAAAAAGTATGATACATTTCAATAATCAAAATGTCAAATTCATTTAATAAAGGTATAAAAAGTTATTTGATTTTAGTTCGTTCAAAAATCTAAGTTAATTTTCAATTCTTTTTTAAGTCTTATTTTAGTTTAGATACGTGAAAATTGATATAATTTAGTCTAAATTTATATAAAATTAATTTAATTTGATTATTTCCGTTATCTTGTTAACTACTTTAATTTTGATAAAAATTTATTTATCTATTTTAAGAAATTAAACAAAAGTAACCAAATTATATTAATTTTTAAAAAATTAAGACTAAATTATATCAATTTCACAAATAAAAATCAAATTAAAACTAAAAAAGCTGAAGATTATAATGATACTTTTTAACAAAAACATATAACTGATTAAACCTTTAATAAATTATGATAAAAATGAATTTAAAACATGGGTTTACTAGTTTATCTTTGAATGACGAATGTTAATATTTTTTTTCCCTGTTAAGTTAATTACGCAATTGTCCGTCGTTCAAAAACACCAACAAGAACTTGGTTACTTCTGCTCTGAAAAAAGGAACAAGAGAATGAGAAAAGCAAAACAGCAACCAGAATAAGAGAAAAAGAAAAAGTCAAACTTGCATCAAGGTCAAAACATTGAACTATTAGAGAACTAAGCAAGATTCTCTAAAATTTTCAGATCACAATCAAGTGAGCTAAGTCTATATCCAGATATATTATTATTATTATTATTATTATTAATTTTAATATTAATATTAATGTTGATGTTAACGTTAATATTTATGTAAATGTTAATATTAATAATTAAATTGATATTAAATAATTGATTTAACTAAATTTTAAGTATTTTTGGTTGAATCTTAATTAAAAAAATTTTTATTAATTCAAAATATTTTTAATTTTTATTGAAATATTTTACTATTTAAATTTATCGTTGATGAGATTATTAACTATTATTTTTATTTTTTTTATGTTTACATATTTTTTTTCATCATTTGGTTTAAGACAATTTGAAAAAAAGTTTCAATGAAAGATATGCAATTATAAATTCTAAATTGTTTTTTCTCTAAAATGTATTTACATTAAAATAAATAATTACATTAAGGAAAATAATATTATATATGTACATTGCATTACTAAGATGGATTGTGCAAATGCAAACGGACACCATCTAGACATTCACGTAAGCAAGGTTATCCTTAATTAAACAATACAAAGTATTAATAAAGTGATTAAGAATGACAAACTTTATAAATATAAGCATATCAAATAAAAATTCATTAAAATAATATAAATAAACGTTGTTCATGAGGTAAAAGAATGTCTATAATTATTAATGTATTTGTTATAGATATACCTCTAATATGTTGTTGACCTGAAAACCTGTCTTTATAGGCATCATCAAAATTTCTATCAGGGTCCAATGTAGTGATAAAAAAAACATATAAGATCATATATGCAATGTATAGAACCCATCTTAGACTCGTGATGACATCTCGAACGTCTTTGTAAGGACAAATATCCTTAAAACATGCATATTCTTCCTTATTATTTAACAATATTTTACATCAATATTATTTTTAAGTTATTAAAAATATTGTGCATGAAAGAAGATTTCTAATTTAGTAAAGAGGAATCAAGTACACCTAGCATGGATAATCACAACATATTAAAATATATGAGGATACTTCATGTAACCCTTTTCTGTAATAATATCATAAGAAGTAAGTATACCATATATGTTCTTAGACACATATGTATAATTAATAACATTTAATCACATACCTTTTAAACAATTATAATCGTAAATTTGTTGGTGCAGCAGATATATTGATGATGTAGAGAGCAAAGATAAATAAGGTAGAGAATGAAAGAGATGAATGAATATCAGAGATTGTATTGAATGAAAAAAAAAAACAATTACACAATATGTAAGGGGTACATGAGTATATATAATCAACAGACACAAGTCAGTTATGTAAGTTGTGTTTACGTCAACCGTGTTCCCCTAAACATAATTAGTGGAAAAAATTTACACCTAATAAACCTCTCAACTGCTCAAATCTGGATTGTTTGAGGGCTTTAGTAAAGATGTCAGCCTTTCGTGTTGCAGTTGGACAATGCAACAACTCCACTCTCCCTTGACTCACTAGATCCCTTAAGAAATGGAATTTAGTGTCGATATGTTTGCTTCTCCCGTGAAACACAGGATTCTTTGAAAGACTTATTGCAGACTTATTATCAACCATGAGTTGTATGGGTCTTCTACATTTTAGCTTCAAATCTCTAAACAATGCTTCTAACCAAATACATTGGCAAGCTATCTCAGCAGATGAAATATATTATGCTTCACATGTTGAAAGTGCTACCACACCTTGTTTCTTGGAACACCATGATATAGCCGCCCCACTGTATTGAATGAAGTAGCCAAAAGTACTTCTTCTATCCATAGAGTCTTCGCTCCAATCCGAATCACACCAGACCTCCAATATACCTTTCGTGCTGTTGGAACCTCTAGGAAACAGAAGACCGTGACTTGTTGTTCCCTTCAAGTACCTAAGGACGTGCTTAGCTACTTGCAAGTGAGATGTCCTAGGTTCATGCATAAATCTACTCAGTAAGCCAACTCCATAGCTAATGTCGGGCCTGCTATTGAAGATATACCTCAAAGAACCCACGATTTGTTTATAAAGAGAGGCATCCACACGTTCCTCTTCAGATTGTTCAGCAAGTTTTAGATTTGCAATGATCGGTGTTGGAACACAATTACAGTTGCTCATATTGAAGCGTTTCAAGACCTCACTGATGTACTTTGCTTGATGCAGGAAGACTCCATCTGCAATTTCAACGAATTCAAGTCCAAGAAAATAACTCAGATTGCCTAAATCAGACATTTCATATTCTTCTTTCATTTTCTTCTTAAACGTATCTATTTCTTCTTCTGAATCTCCAGTAACGAGGAGATCATCCACGTACAGGCACACAAGGAGCTTGTTTTGTAATCTTGTGTTTTTCACATACAGGCCAAATTTAACAAAGCTCTTTTGAAATCCAAGTTTGATCAACAAGTCATTGATATGATTGTTCCAAGCTCGTGGCGCTTGTTTGAGTCCATATAAGGCCTTATTTAGCTTATACATATTTTGCGCTTCACCTTGCTTCTCGAATCCATGTGGTTGCATCACATAGACCTCCTCTTCCAAAGGGCCATTGAGGAAGGTTGATTTCACATCTAGTTACTGAATCTTCCAGTTATTCTGGCTTGCAACCGCTACCACGAGTCTCACTGCCTCAAGCCTTGCAACTGGTGTATAGACATCCATGTAATCCACTCCTTGCTGCTGCAGAAATCCCTTAGCTACGAGTATGGCCTTTAGCTTAGTTATCTCACCTCCTGGTTTATACTTTGTTTTGAAGACCCATTTTACCTCAATTGTTCGCTTATGCTGAGGTAGTTCGACCAAGTCCCATGTTCGGTTCTTTTCAATGGACCTTAACTCTTCAATCATTACTTCCTTCCACTTCTTCATGTCAATGGCTTGCCTCCAAGTAATTGGTCTGCATCTGCCAGGAATACAAGATGAGCAAAATCTCCTGAATCCAAAACATCACTATCAGCAAACATTTTGTGCCCTAACAGTCTCATTGAGGGAAATCTAACTCTCTGTGATCTTCTACTAGTGCCTTCATTGCTTTCATCAACTTGTTTATCTTCAGCACGACTATCCTCTAAAATACCTTATACCATATCTAGTTCAGTTTTTGTCATCTTCCAATCAAAGATACTTTCTTCATCTACTATAACATCTCTACTCACAATTATCTGGTTCTTCCTTGGATCATACATCCTATATGCACTTGTTGGATGATTCCCGACGAGGATAAGCGTCTCACTTTATCATCTAGCTTCTTCCTTCTTTCATCTGGTGTATGTTTATAACATACATATCCAAAAATACGTAAATTCTTCACTGTAGGTTTAACTCCTGACCAACCTTCCTCTAGAGTGCAGTTGGACAATGATCTGGTTGGGCTCTTATTCAACAAATGAGCTACTGTAGAAACGACTTCTCCCCACAGACAATGTGGCAGCTTCTTTGCTTTTAGCATGAATCTGGTCATGTCTAGCAACATTCGGTTTCTTCTTTCTACAAGGCCATTGTGTTGTGGTGTGTACGATGCTACAACTTCATGCATGATACCTTTGTTGATGCAAAACTCATTCGTTTCAAGTGAGTTAAATTCTCCTCCACCGTCTGTTCTAAAAATCCTAACCTGCAAACCAGACTCCCTCTCCACCAAAGCACAAAATTTTACAAAGCATGAGTATACGTTTCTTTTCTCTTTGATCAAGTAAACCCACATCTTCCTAGTCCACTCATCTACAAAGAGTAGGAAGTATTTATTACCTCCTATTGTTTCCACATCAAATGGGCCGCACACGTCTGAGTAAATGACAGCAAGAGGTTGCTTTGCTCTCGTGTACATGGTTTGTTTAAACATTGATCTGGTTTGATTCCCAACAGCACATCCTTCACATATTTTTCTGGGAATATGTATCTCAAGAACTCCTTCTACAAGGTTCTTTCTCTTTAGTAGCTTTAGACTTCTAAAATTCAGGTGCTCGAACCGGTAGTGCCACAACCAAGCTTCTTTCTTGAAATCAACAGCAGTCAAGCATTGAACAACAATGGCATTAAGATTTACCTTAAATGTTTTGTTCCTTGCAAGTGGGGCTCTAAGAACAAGTCGTTGTCCTTCATCAAAGACGTCTATGTGTTTCTGGCGCATCGTCATTGTGTAACCCTTTTCCAGAAACTGCCCTAAACTCAGCAAATTACTTTCATGTTTGGAACATACAGAACATTATTCATGTAGGCAAGTTTTCCATCTTCGTTTAATCAGAATTCTTCCAGCTCCTTCCGCCATGATCACACTATCATCTGCAAATCGTACGCTGCTTTTGATACTCGGATCCTAGTCTAATAACAGATCCTTCTTCCCAGTCATATGGTTGGAACAACCTGTGACTAGGTACCAGCAGGATTCGACTTCTACATGGTTTGCTTCATCAGCTAACGATATGCGTTCAATCTTGCAACATCTGTCGCATGCAAAGTCATTGTTCTTGAATTCGTTACACGTGTTGTTGCATGCAGAATCACATATCTTGCACCCATTACACCTGTTATTGCTACATGTAGAATCACTATCCTTGCATTCGTCTTCAATTCCCTCGTCTGCGCTCATTAATAACACGTGGTCAGAGTCAGAATCATCAACATCTTGTGCAAGATTAGCCTCCTCTTTGCCTTTATCCTTCTTTACATCCTCATTATGCCAACATTCACTTGAATAATGTCCGAATTTACTACACGTGTAAGATTTGATGTTTCTTTTGTCAACTTTATTTCTTCCTCTCCCTCTTGAATACTTTTCGCCTCTCTTGCTGCTATTCTTGGTCTCGCCACATTCATCTTCATCATTCTGATCAGAAGTGCATGGGTTTCTACCTCCAGTTCGACCTCCCCGACCACGGCCTCTACCTATTCCATCTCCACGTCCTTTGGGTTTGTAACCGCTTCTGGCCTGTAAGGCTTGGTTCATACCTTGATGCACTTCTTTCTCTGCATTTCTTCTTTCAATTAATCTATGTTCATGTGCCTCCAACGAATTCTTTAATTCCTCCACCATCATTTCTTCAAGATTTTTGCACTCCTCTATCGCGACGACAATATGATCAAAATAGGGTGTCAAGGTTCTGAGGATTTTTTCGACTATCTTCTTGTCTTTCATGACTTTGTTGCAAGATCTCATCGCGTTCACAACGACCTGAATCCTTCCAATGTAGTCTACAACAGTTTCTTGCTCGCCCATGCAAAGTAGTTCATATTGTCGCTGCAAGGATTGCAAACGAACCTTCTTCACCTTGTCGAAGTTGCCATATCCCTCCTGCAAGATATCCCACACTTCTTTTGCTATAGCCGCTTTCGAGATCTTTTGAAAAATGGCAACAGAAACGCATTGATGTAGAAGCATCCGAGCCTTGCAATCTAAACGCTTATTTTCTTTGTATCGTTTTGCTTCTTTAGAGTCACCCTTCGCTGGTTCACCCTTCGCTGGTTCCTTGAAGCCCTTTTTGACAATCTCATCAACCTCTTGATAGCAAAGAATGGCTTCCATTTTGACATACCAGTCGTCAAACCTTTTGTCGTCAAATACGGGAAGGTTGTTGTGCAATACACCGACCATTTTCTTGATTGCCTTAAGCTGTCCCAAGTTTTGAACCTGAGCTACTGATACCACTATTGGTGCAGCAGATATATTGATGATGCAAAGAGCAAAGATGAATCTCGTAAAAAATGAGAGAGATGAATGAATATCAGAGATTGTATTGAATGAAAAAAAAAATACACAGTATGTAAGGGGTATATGAGTATATATAACCAACAATCACAAGTCAGTTATGTAAGTTGTGTTTACGTCAACAAATTTTTTTTTCTCAATTAAGCATATTCATTCTTCTTTCTTTTTTTTTCTTTATTTTGAAAGCATATTTTCACAAATTAGTAAAAGTTTAATCTCTTAACCTCTTGAATTCCATTCAAACAAGCAAGTCTGAACAAAATAATGTTAATATGCTGCTTTTCAATGTTATCATTTATCAATATTTAAAAACGAATCCATATAATGATTTGAAATGTTTATTATAAATCTAGCATACAACTTAAATATTCAAATATGTTTATATTATGAATTTTAATCAGCATAAAATTTATATAAGAAAGTATTTATTTATTAAAAAATTATTTTATAAAATTAAAAAAGGATTACTCGAATATGAAATGTCTAATTATTTTTAGTTTGATCTCTGGTTCTATCAGAAGAAACCGGCACGCAAGTCGTTGAAGGGTTGCTAGAGTGCAGGTCAATAAAAGTGGCTGCAAAGAATAATAGATATATTATTAAATTTGATTTAAGCGTTAAATTTGTATATATTATTAGATACATTCCAGCTTAAATCAATCTTAAACATCATTTAATATATATAAATATTTAATATTAATAAATTAAAAATTATATTTTTTCATTTTAAAGTTTGAAACCAAAATATATTAAAATTAAAGAGAAATACAAATTCTAATTTTACATTTAAATTTAAATATTAGAAAGATATTTAACCTATATAGACTAAGTCCCCATATGAATTTGGCACTGAACATATTGTTGTTAACAAGATTAAAGTCCATTTTCAAATTTTAGCCAAATTAATTTTTGTGAAATTGACTCTATTTATTTTATGCACATAGTAAATCAATATTTTTGGATACTCTCAATTATCAGAAAATTTTAATGTTTACGTCCTACCTTGAAAGTAAAATATACTTTAAAGTCATTTACTTTTACGATTATATTAGTTTAAGATATGTTATTTTTCTGACTTCGACTTTATTAAAATAAGATTATTGACTTCAACTTTTAGATAGTATAAAATAATAAGTTTTCTCTGTTACGGATTAAAGGGCGAAAGTGACCTAAAAATTATGTTTGGTCTTCATTAAATACGTATATCAATATTAATTAACATCTTAAGTCTATTAAGTTACTATTATTTTTAAAGTTCATCACATATTTGAGATATTCATTTTAAAATTTAATGTTGGTGTTTGAAGCCAACGAAGGTGAATATAGAAAGAAAGAGAGGTATGAATTGACCATGAAAAATTCAGCAGAAAAAGGTGAAAAGATCAAGTTCACATGTTTTGACTAATTTGGTTTCATTAACATCAACAAGTTATGTATGATTTATGCATCCAAGAATATTGAACTACGCACCGCAACACAACTTCAACGGAAACATTCTTCACTTTTTCGCTCAAAACCTTGTTTTAAGAATGAACAAGGTTATGAAAAGTTTGTTCCACTGTGTGAACATATGGTCAGCGTTTATTTGAAAAATAAACTAATTAGATTGAGAAACTATCGAAATTATTTTTTATACAGAAAACTAATGTAAACGTTTATTACTATTGTTTTGGATTGATATTAACTAAATAGGGAAGTTTTCGTTATTATTTTTCCCAATAAATTATCTGGATTAATAAAAGTAAATTTAGCCCATAGAGGGATTTGGGTGGATAACAACTTATGTGATTTTTGTTAGCAAGCGGAGGAGAATATTGATCATCTATTTTGTACTTGTTGCATATTTGGGTCAGTTTGGAATCTTTGTGATAAGTGAGTAAGTGTTAGTAGTGTTGTCAAAATGGATCATCTGGTCCAACTCGGTTCGACCCACCATGGGATGGCCATTTAATGATGGGTGTTTCTCCCTCCACCACCCCAAGTGCTCCTACATCTTCCCACTATTTTCTTTTGGGTGTTGCTCCCTCCACCATCCCAAATGTTCCCTGCACCTCTCCAAACAATTTTTAATTACAAAATCACCCTTTTTACTTTAACTTTTTACCTTTTTACCTTTTAATTTATGAAAACCCTAATCTTTTACCTCTCATTTTCACTCTCATGCGCAGCTGCACGCCTCCCCCCAAACTTTCACTTTCTCTCTTTTTCTCTTTCTTTCTCTTTCCACTACAAGAAAAAACGGATCTTGAGAGAATTCTCTCAAGATCCGTTTTTTTCCAATCCATTCTTCACATTCGTTTTCACTTCTTTAATTTTTTTTCTTCTCCATTTTGTGCCTTAGTCGTGTGTTACTTGTGCGGTGGTGATGCGGTGTTGGTCTGGTGGTGCTCCGATGGTGTTGTGGTGGTGCAGTGGTGCTTCGTTAGTGGTGTTTTGGTGGTGCTTCGGTGCGTTTATTGTGCATTTTCCTCGGTTCAAACTAAATTTATTTCATTTGAATTTACAGGAATATAATTTGTGTGTTGTATGTTTGCCCTTTATTCTTAGGTTGCTGCGTTTTCTGTGTTTTCTATGGGTGCAGAGGAAATCGCCCAGACTTAACGGATATGGCAGATTCATTTCTCCTTCAACGGATGTCGATATCCGTTTACGGATGTTGACATCCATTTAATATTTCGCCGCATACTCGCATACTCAACTACCACCACCAGACGAAGCAAACAAAAATTAAAGGGATAAGAAGATTGAGCGGAAGCAGCAACAATGGCATCAACGGCAAGGGGTCAGCGGAGACTGTTGGTTCATTATGGGTAGGGTGGTTTGGGTTAATATTTTGTTGTGATGTTTTGTTTGAACCCCAACTCACTCTTTTAAAAGAAAAAACACTTGGACTGAGTACCACTGGGAAAATAAGAGAAGAAAGAAGATCAAGGTTTCACTCTCTCGGGTTGGATCACACAAACCAGAGTCTTCTTCTCACTGATGCTATTGGATGGTTTCATATGTGCGCCATTGCTACTCCTTTGTTTCGCATAGGTGGATTGTTGCTCTTTCGTTTCACATGGGTGTTGTAGTGGCACTCTTTGCAACTTCTTCCATGATTGAAGCAAAATAGTAGATCTTTGGAGAGATGCATTGACAATGGTAGGACCATTAATGAAAGTATTGGTTGTTGGGTAAAAAAATAATACAAAAATTAAATATTTCTGAAGAGTAAAAAAAAATGGAGAGTTACTGAAGGGTAAAAAAAGAATGGGGAGGTATAGGGAGCAGGTCGTGGTAGTGGAGGGAGTAACACCTTTTTCTTTTATTCCAAAAATACTCCACACCTACCCATTATTTTCTTTTATTCCAAAAATACCCTACACCTCCCGATTATCCAAAATAATCTTTCTTTTTCTCTCTCTGCATTAATGAGCATTCCCCATTATCCTCAACAATCCTTCTCTTTCTCTCGCATTAATGGAACATTCACATGGCTCAAATTTGAACTTGTGATATATTGCAAAATATAAAATTCAGAGGAAACTTCAATTTTAGTGCTTCTACCACTTCCATTTTATAAACTTAAAAGTTAGATGCAAATACAAAATAATAAACATAACAATATTAATAGTAAATAATATATACTAACTTTATAATGATGAAAGAACTAAATAAATTCCAAATCTTTAACAAATAACTTTTCTTTTATATTTTAAGTATTTAATAATATTTTTATATTATTTATCTAATAAATTAAATACTTTATTCAAGTTATTTGAGTCTAACATGTCGGTAAGTTAAAACATAATATAATGTTAAAAATTATAGATATTAAATGTAAAAAAAACACATATATATAAACATTTTTTTAGAAATTTAGAACAAAATCTGAATTTTACATTTTGCAAATCTCTTATCACTTTTGTTGTTTTTAACATTAAGCATTTAATGGAATTTAACATTGGTTCAGAACAAAACAGTTGTGCTTTTTACATTTTCTACCATTGAGGTAGCATTTATCATTTAAGTTTTTTCTTAAGATACCATTCTTTGAGTAAGAACTTTGTCGTTGGACGAAGTAAAGATTTTGGCTTATGGTATCGTTTTGTCTATTGTAAATGCTCTTTGGAATATTTTCTTTTAGAGCTTGGGTGTTTAGTATGTTTCTTCTTTTATAAATTTTCAATCTTTGTTTTATGCTTTTAGAGGGTTTGGTCAAAGACATTGTCTCGACACCTTTTTTCTTCTTAAGAGTTCAACTGAATACTATTGGGTGCAGTTTAGCTTACACGTTTAGCATAACTCTCTTTAGACACTTTGACTTGTAAGTCATTTAGCGTTGTGTCTAGAAGCTTTTAACCTAGTTGTTTTCCTAAGACTTTTCTATGTCTGATGGATGATTTGGGAATCTTGTTTCTAGCATTTGTGTTTATACCTATCCTATTTTTCAGGTTTATGTGTTTTCAGATTCTTATCTCGTTTAATGTTATTTGATTAAACTTTAAAACATGAGAGCGTTTAGACATATAAGTTTTATAGACTATTTTGTCTTAATAATCTTCCCATTTTTTATTTTTAATAAATACACATCTAAAGGATATGTTTTTTCTTAGTTCAGCATAGATATATATGTCTAAGTGTTTTGCAAGTTTTATTACATCTATTGTTTTATCTTTTGCATGCAGGTTAGTGGTCATAGTCGAAGTATATAGAAACAAATTAAAGGATTGAATAAATAAAGACTGAAAACAATTAAAAGACTTATAGTTAAGCACATAAACATACATAAACATATTACATTAATGTAAAGATGAACTCCTAAGATGAACTTCTAAGAATTTGGAGACTCTCCCTGATTTTGTGTTATCCTAAACTATATTATCTTCTGGTGTACTCCCCCGAGTAGATGCTCGTAGATGTTGATGCGTCTAATCTCTTTTTCTCCCCCTTATTTGATAAACATCAAAAGGGAAGGAGAGAAAGGACATCATCGCCCGATAGAGGGAACTGGAAGAAAGGGAGAAGAAGAGGGTCATGAAGGGATAAGACGACATGGGGACAAATGGAGTTGAATGAATAAAAAGGAGAAGGTTGGGAAGGAAGGATTCCATAAGACAGAAGGGAAAGGAGATGGATAGGGTGGTTTAAAAGGGAAGAGGAAAAATAAGTTGAGGCAAAGGAAGGATGAAAGAAAGATAGTGGTGATTGGGTAAGGGAGGGTCCGACCATGAAGGATGCAGGTTAGGTGGAAGAAATACTTGCATGAGGTAGGTAAGTTCTAAATATAAGAATCGGAAAGGATGTTGGATTGCTATATTCATCTTAGTTCGATGATCGGATGAGATGATAATGATTATTTAGAGATTTGGAAGAAGGTTTCATGGGTTTAAAATGTTCAAAGTTTGAGAACTTAAGAGTTTGAGAGGGCATGAAAGTGAGAGAGAAACAGTTGGAGTTTCGAAAGAGTGAATAAGTTGAGAATGTGAAGAGAAGAGTTGAGTTAAATAGAGGGAAAAGTTAGTCGTGGGCAATTGATATGTCTCGTCCATTTAATGCGCTTAGTACAAATAGATTTTAAAAAGAGATATTGTATCTCTTAAAGATCGAGAAATTTTGGAATAGTGTTCTGGTGCAACGGATAAGAATGAGAAGAGTGGCGGAATCAAAAAATTTGTCTTCTCGATGAAGAGAGAAAGATAAAGAATTAGTGATAGGAATTGTTAGCTATATTATCCTTATTTTATATTTATCTTTTATCTTTATCTTTTATTTTTTAGTTAGTTTGTTATTATTTCTTATTTGTATTTTGAGTTTAGCCCATATTTCTTCTAGTATAAATAGAGAAGCCTATGTGTGTATTTAACACAAGGGAGATTAATCCCAAATATAGTTTTTCACTATATTCAACATGGTATCAGAGCATAAGGTTTTTTTTCGTTGATCCTGCCCACTACAACCGTTGTCACTGTTAGTCATTGTCTTCATCGCCGACCACCTTCATTGGGCTCACCATGACCTGGCTGTGTTGATTGGGCCTCTTTCGAGTTCTAGGTTTTGTACTCTCTTGCTTGTTCATGGCTTCTAACCCGTCCATATCTATTAACTATGTCAATGTGCATTTATCTATTGATAAGTTACATGGTACTAATTATGCAACTTGGGCATCAGACGTTAAACTTTGGCTTAAGAGTCAAGGGTATCTTGATCATATTACTCAGAATGTTACAACTATTGATTCCGCTGCAGTTACCCATTGGTTGAAAGTTGATGCTCAGTTATGCATTGTTCTCAAGGGTACCCTTCATTCCTCTTTAAAACAAACTTTTCGTTCTTACGAAACATGTTTTGAAATCTGGGAACACGCTAAATTATTATACACCAATGATACTCAACGTCTTTATGGTGTTTGTCATGATCTTCTCAATGTTCTTGCTCCTCGGTGTCAGGACTCCATGACTGATTATATGGGTAAAATTCATGCTCTTTTTCATGAGTTTAATGAATTATTGCCTCCTGCTTCTACTCCTGCTAAAGAAATAGAGCAATGGTCTAAGTTCTTCATGTTGCTAGCATTGCACGGCCTTGCTGATGAGTATTCTTATGTTCGTGATTAGATTTTGGGTTCACCTATTGTTCCCACTTTGACTTCTACTTGTTCCACTCTTTTGCGTGTACCTAGTAGACCCATCAATGATACATATGTTTCCTCTACGTTGACATCTCAATGTCATGACCGCAATCACTCTTACAAACCAGGAAAAGGATGTCTCAAGTGTAACCATTGTGGCAAGGTAGGCCACACGATTGACAGGTGTTATGCATTACATGGTCGCCCTCCTAGATCTGCTGCAATTGTTCAAACTACTTCTTCGTCACAATCACCTACTGAGGATCCTCCTTCATCTGATATCAGTGATGACTCTGTTATTTTCAGTAAATTTCTCAAATGGTATAAGGATCAACAACCTTCCAATTCTATTGCATCTGTAGCACACACAGGTAAATCTTTTATTGGTCTGAGTCCATCTTCTTCTTTTGACTCTTGGATTCTTGACTCGAGAGCCATATATCACAGTACTGGTAACAAATCTTTGTTTTCCTCTTTGTCCTCTCTGAATCCTTTACCCTCTGTTACAATGGCTGATGGATCTAGAGCTTTAGCTCATGGTGTTGGGACTGTTAAAATTTTTCCTTTTTTATCCATTGATAATGTTTTGTATGTCCCTGGGTCTCCTTTTAACCTATTATCTGTCAGTCATCTAACTCGTTCTCTTGATTGTGATATTTCTTTTAACAAAGATTCTGTTTGTTTACAGGACCGGAGTTCGAGACAGGTGATTGGCACCGGATGTAAGTCTCATGGTCTTTATCATCTTCGCCCCACTACACATATTGGTGCAGTTATGGAGTCTCCATCTCTTCTTCATGCTCAGTTAGGTCATCCCAGTCTTGCCAAACTACAACAACTTGTTCCTAGCTTATCCAAGTTGTCCAATTTGGTCTGTGAGTCGTGCCAATTAGGAAAACATATTCGTAGTTCCTTTCCTCATAGTGTCTCACAACGTGCTTCATCTCCTTTTGTCTTAGTTCATTCTGACATTTGGGGACCTAGTCGTGTTAAGTCTAATTTAGGTTTTCAATACTTTGTTACTTTTATTGATGATTATTCTAGATGTATTTGGTTGTTTTTAATGAAAAATCGTTCTGAGTTATTGTATCATTTTCAAACTTTTTATAATGAAATTAAAACTCAGTTTGGTGTTTCTATTCAAATTTTGCGTAGTGATAATGGTCGTGAATATCTTTCCCATTCTTTTCAACAATTTATGGCTTTTCATGGTATTCTTCATCAAACTTCATGTGCTTATACACCTCAACAAAATGGGGTGGCTGAGCATAAAAATATACATCTTATTGAAACAACTCGTACTCTTTTAATTCATGGTAACATTCCTCAATATTTTTGGGGTGATGCTGTTCTTATTGCATGTTATCTCATTAATCGCATGCCCTCTTCTGTTTTAGAAAATAAAATATCTCATTCTATTTTATTTCCTCATGAACCTCTTCACCCATTTCCTCTAAAACTTTTTGGGTCTACATGTTTTGTTCATAATTTTGGTCCTGGTCTTGATAAGTTAGCTCCTCGATCACACAAATGTGGTTTTTTAGGCTTTACTAAATCAAAGAAAGGATACAAGTGTTTTTCTCCTTCTCTTGATCGTTATTTTATATATGCAGATGTCACCTTCAATGAGTCTTCCTTTTATTTTAATGATCATTCTTCTTCTAATACATCTCCTTCTAATATTATCAATATTCCTATTGTTTGTGATCCTCCAATTGTGCCTAGTTCTCCAGCGGTTTCTCAACAACCACCAAGTGACTCAATTGAAGTGCCAACTACCTTGTCTCCTCCGGCTCCGACAACTGAGTCTACCCTTCCAATTGCCCTTCGAAAAGGTATACGTTCTACCCGTAATCCCTCTCCACATTATCTTGCTTTAATTTATCATAGACTGTCTTCACCTTTTTATACCTGTCTTTCTTCTATTTCTTCTATGACAATCCTAAAATCTATTAATGATGCCTTAGCCCATCCTAGTTGGCGTCAGGCCATGTTAGATGAACTAAGTGCTCTTCAGCATAGTGGAACTTGAGAGCTTGTTCCATTACCATCTGGGAAATCTGTTGTTGGTTGCAGGTGGGTTTTTGCTATCAAAGTTGGTCCTGATGGAACTATTGATCGCCTCACAGCTCGTCTTGTGGCCAAAGGTTACACTCAAATTTTTGGTTTGGATTATGGTGATACTTTTTCTCCAATGGCAAAGATGGCATCTATTCGTTTATTTATAGCCATGGCAACTCTTCAACAATGGCCTCTTTATCAATTGGATGTCAAAAATGCATTCCTTAACGGAGATTTGCAAGAAGAGATTTATATGGAGCAACCTCCAGGATTTGTTGCTCAGGGGGAGTCTTCTGGGTTGGTATGTCATCTTCGCAAATCTTTATATGGCCTAAAACAATCTCTTAGGGCCTGATTTGGAAAGTTTAGTGATGTTGTTCAACAATTTGGTATGACTCGGTGTGAGGCAGATCATTCAGTCTTTTACCGTCACTCAAGTGTTGGATATGTATACTTAATAGTATATGTTGATGACATTGTTCTTACAGGCAGTGATAGTCATGGCATCTCTCAAATGAAACAACATCTTTGCAACCATTTTCAGACCAAAGATCTTGGCAAACTTAGATATTTCTTGGGTATTGAGGTGGCACAATCCAATGATGGTATTGTTATATCTCAAAGGAAATATGCACTAGATATTTTGGAGGAAACTGGGTTGATGAATTCAAAACATGTGGACACACCCATGGATCCTAATACTAAACTTCTACCAAAACAGGGGGAGCCTATGTCAGATCCCGAGAAATATAGAAGACTAGATGGAAAATTGAATTATCTTACAGTTACTCGTCCTGATATTTCCTTTGCAGTTAGTGTGGTAAGCCAATTCCTTAATTCTCCATGTGAAGATCATTGGAATGCAGTTATTCGTATATTAAAGTACATTAAAGGATCTCTTGGAAAAGGGTTGTTATATGGTTCTAGTAACCATACAAGAGTGGTTTGTTATTCTGATGCTGATTGGGCAGGATCTCCTTCTGATAGGAGATCTATATCCGGATATTGTGTCTCCATTGGTGGTAACTTGATCTCTTGGAAAAGCAAGAAACAGAGTGTTGTGGCAAAATCTAGTGCAGAAGCAGAATATAGAGCAATGGCTTCAGCCACTTCTGAACTTGTTTGGCTTAAGCAATTGCTTAGAGAGTTACAATTCGGAGATGTCACGCAAATGATGCTTATATGTGACAATCAGGCTGCTCTTCATATTAGTTCTAATCCTGTCTTTCATGAAAGGACCAAACACATTGAAATTGATTGTCATTTCATTTGAGAGAAGATTGTATCTGGAGATATCAAGACTGAATTTGTAAATTCAAATGATCAATTAGCCGATATTTTCACTAAGTCTTTACGAGGACCGAGAATTGATTATATTTGTAACAAGCTTGGTACATACGATTTGTATGCACCAGCTTGAGGGGAGTGTTAGATATATTATCTTTATTTTATATTTATCTTTTATCTTTATCTTTTATTTTTTAGTTAGTTTGTTATTATTTCTTATTTGTATTTTGGGCTTAGCCCATATTTCTTCTATTATAAATAGAGAACCATATGTGTGTATTTAACACAAGGGAGATTAATCCCAAATATAGTTTTTCACTATATTCAACAGGAATGATAGCTTGATTGACACGCAGAAGATATTGGGCATATTGGAAAGAGAAGGATTTGGGTTTGGAAATCCTAGACAACTTCTAGAGAAGGGTTCGACATTTTTTAGATAAGTTAATTGCAGCATTATTATCACAATAGATAGGAATCTTACTTTCAAAATAGTTGAAATCTTCTAGTTGATTCTTGATCCATAAGAGTTGTGAGCAGCATTGTGCAACAGATATGTATTAAGCTTCTGTTGTTGACAGTGCGATTGTATTTTGTTTCTTGCTCAGCCACGATACTAGGTTTATTCCAATGAAGTGGTAGGCTTCACTTGTACTCTTATGCTCAACTTTATCTCCAACATAATCGACATCACAATAGACTTCCAACTTGAAGTTTTCGCTTCCCTTATAGCATAAACCAAGACTGATTGTTCCTTTGAAATATCGAAATATTCGTTTAATAACACTTAGGTGAGTTTCTCTTGGATCTGACTAAAATATTGCACACAAACAAACACTAAACATTATATGTCAGATTTAGACACTGTAAAATACAAAAATAAACCTATCATTTATCGTTATAGGATGTTGTCTACTTTTGTTGAACTTTCATTTAGTCGGAGACTAGTTGTTGGATTCATTGAAGTCTTAAGGAGTAAAAAATTGATGGCAATTCTTTATTTCCCCAAAACATAACACTTCAAAATTTCAATCTTAAAAAAAAAACAGAACACTTGAAAGATGTGCAAGGAGAATATATCCAGGTATTCAGGAATTTGTTTTAAGGAACGATGTTAGATTTTCTTGAAGCACATCAGAATGTGCAAGAGAACAAATCCAGGTATTTAGGAGTTTTTTTAAGGAACGATGTTAGATTTTCTTCAAGCACATCAGAAATCACTGCAAGCAGAAATGTCATTCTTAAATAAAATATATTGGGTAACTTTTAAATAATGTTTTTAGAAATATTTTATAAATTTTAAAATGAAAAAAAAAATAAAAAGTTCAGATGAGATCAGAATATGATTTTTCACGTCCTATGAAAAAACAACTTTAACATGGGAATAAAAACACTTGAAAAATAATACAACATAATGTTACTACTTTTATGGAAAATCGGAGAACATCACAACAAATCCGTCAACATATAGTTCTATGATTTCCATTCTAAAAGATATGTTAATCTGAAAAACAAAGAAAACGATTGACCAACTACTCACTGCATATTTCGAATGTAGAAAACATTGACCACATATAAAGATCTACGCTACTAAACAATTTAACTCAAACACCCTTAACAAATCATCTCGCACCATAGAAAATAATTACGAGCTTCACACGCAAAACCCTAATTCATTTCGAAAATATTTTCCATTAAATAATATATTAAAGGGGAAAGAACCATTCGAACTGAAGAACTCTAAATTGTATAAACCGGCAACATGCATGGCTCAATTTTATTTAAACAACGTCAAAGTTCTAATGAGTTCTCAGTTCAACCTTTTACATTATAAGGCTTATCGAACAAAAATAAACAAACAGACAAAGAAACACGCAATAAACCAAGTTCCTGATTTTTTGACATGCACGTCAGATTGGTATTGCATGTATGCAAGTTAGGTTGAAGAGTTTGAAACATCATCCCACCGCCATATTGTCCCATACTCACAGCAACTCAATATAGTACTACAACATAACAGACAACAGAGGACTATAGTTAAAAACTACAAGAATATTGCATCAAAAATATGAGAATCATCATAAATATATCAAGCATTACCTTCCATCAAAGGAAGTAGCAGTCTGCCTGATCGGAGAGTTTGATTGAGGATGTGACAACCTGAACAAAGTGTGACTAAGCATAAGAACTTTATATAGTAGAAGACCTTTGAATTGAAATAACTATAAAACTTAGGTACAATATTTTAAAGTCTTGTTTGAACTGTTTTTTACAATCAGAATTGGAGTTCATCTCAGAAATTTGCATAATCTTTTTAATGCAAATATTTATTTGCAGATTGTGGAGATGAAACTTAAATTCTCATTGAAAACTACACAAACCATCAATAGAACTTTCTCTATGTTTTGTTCTTGAAATAATCAGTTGATAGACAACATACTTTGTAGCAAGTACAGGAGGACATGACTGCAATTCCCAAACAAAAATCTTGCCTTCCCTGTTACCTGAAAGACCCAGAAAATAAAAATGGACATAAAACAAAAGTAAAATCTTGAAATCACAGACTTGCCATCAAAAAGCAGTAGTCCAAATTGTCAGAAATATGTATTCAACAAATTGTCCAATTATCCATAGTTACTATCACACTATAGGACTGGAACTGCAGTAGATACTAGAGAAAATAATAAATTTTAAAAAATAAGCAATCATTCTTACCTACTGTAGCTATGTTGAAATGCATATCACATGAAAACTTGATGAACCAGATATCACATTCAGGAATGGGGACGTCAACTGCACCCTAAAAATCCACACAGCACAAAAAATAATATGAAGCTGATTAAAACTTACATATCATAAAAATAAATGAAAACAGATAATAATAATAAATAATTATAACTAACCGTTCCTGTAATTTCTTCCTTCACTTTAGGTTCCCACAACATAATTTCATCATCAACACTCTGGAAACGTAAAATGATCCATTACTCAAGGAATTGGCAAATTAACTATATCAATAGGAGGAAAACTCGTTGAAAATTCATACTATGATTCATTGTCGAGTGCCCAAAATGAGGACTTGCTCAAAAACCTTCATAACTTCTCGTCTCCCAATTATTAAACTTTTTTAGACAAAGAAACTTTACTGAAGACTATTTCCCACTTAAAATGAGCAACAAGGATAAGTTTAGAAACATCAAATTCAGTAAAGCTACCTCAGCTTGTCTACCAAAGAAAGTCGTTAAAATTTATACCATACAATCTTACACCAAAGTTTTCCCATAAATATTTTCAAAATTTAATTTGCTGTTTTAATAAAATAGTATCAGAAACAACTGCTTTACATAAGATACGTGAAGCTGATACTATTTCCACAACAAACATAACATTTAAATTCCACCAGGAAGAGTAGTCTGACACTGAGCAATCACTCACCTTTGAAAGGATAAAATCACCCAACCACCTAGTACAGTCAACATAATTTACATGAACCGAAGCACTGTATACCTGAAAATAGGTATCACTAGAATTAGGAATTATACAAAGATCAATGATATGTACCAAAAATAAATTGTTACTAACAGGATGTTGGACAAATTTTGTTGGGAACTTTGAAGGAAGATCTGTCCATGTGAATGATTTTTCTACATATGTCCAGAAATCTGCATAAACGCAAATGGATTAAAATGAAACGGATAATTATAGAGTTGGTACATTACAATTGACTGAATGTGTAAACAGAAACAGGTATAATGTTCCGCACAAGAATTTTTACAAATTACAAAAATAATTGCTACTTGCAACATATGTTATTATGAAACAAATATCAGAGATACAATAAAAAAGGTATATCAAATCCATAATAATTGATTATATGTAAGATAGGATAGATGGATAAACAGAGGAGATGGAAGATCAAGGAACCCCAATAGCATTCCTAAAACTATTGACTCAATGGTGACATTTAATCCGTGTAGTCAACTCCACCCAGTGGAAAAGGTATCAATTTTATCTTATTTCTTCATTTTCGTTATAACTGATGAAAGAACTATGATTTTTTTCACTCTGCCATCTTTAGTCAGGTACCATCAAGAAGCTACCATAAAACAAAAATATTTTACCCTTTTAGACCATATTTTTACGGTATTATCCATGTCACAACTACAAATACGATATATAAGGATGAAAGTCCTTCAGAAAGAAACATAAAATTAGTTGGGCTAATCTCCAAAATCCAGATATTATATATATATATATATATATATATATATATATATATATATATATATATTATAGCTACGAATAGGTAGGTAAGTAAACAAGGAAAAGGATGAGATACACTGGATAAAGAGTACACTTACAACACTTAGGATTTCATTGCGGTGTCCTCCAGCTCCTGCAAATATCAGGATACATATTCCAGTTTGAGTATTCCACAACCGAACAGATTCATCCTGATCAACATTAAATGTCGTTATTGAGAAACAAAAGATTCTTTAAATATTTAAAATGTGGAGAAGCCAATTACTTTGCTTGCAGATATCACAAGTGATGGTTTTAATGTTTGGGTTCTGACTTCATTTATAGAGTTCCCATGGCCAATAAAACTCTGCAGAGAGATGTCATGTTATGTAGCAGAAAGGATTAGAACACAACCAATACATTTTCAACATTATTGACAAAAAAAAAAATACATTCAAAGGCATTTTAGCTTGCAGTAATGCCTAAAAAATCCCAACTAACAATCAACACTAAGAGCGGGCTCATATGAGTAAATAACTTATTAAGCTTTGATTCAGTAAGAACTTAAGCACTGGTTCAACAATAAAAAGCTTATCCATGAAGTTAATTGTGAATCACTTTTCGGTTAAGCTTCTTAAAATAAGCGAAGAAGAATGAATAGTAAAGACATGAACCACTTTAATAAGCTCAAACTAAACTCCAACAAGGACACCAATATTTTTTTCTACGAAAACAAAATTCAGAAAAAGTACTTAACCATAAAAATTAAAAGTAAACAGAGCTACCATCAATCAAAGACCACCTTGAAATGATTTTATATAAAATAAACCGACGTAAGCTCCATAAAATCTCTTACAATCGCCACCGAAATATAAAAAATCTATAATCACATGTTCAAAATTATCACGAGTTCATTACTGTAACCAAAATATCCTGTATATGCTATCACGGCCAGCATCAATGATTCGGATTATCCCATTGCTTCCTCCAGCCACAATGAATGGACTCCCCTCATCACTGCATGCCCAACCCACAGTGTAAGAAGACTCATCCTTCTGGTCCACATAAAAACATAAAAAGTGAAACAAACTTTAAAACAAGTACATATACAAACAAAAACAAAGTTAGAAAAAATAGACACTGAAGAGGAAAACAGCAATAACCCTCCTTCAAGGCATTGATAAACAGAAATCTAAGAAGAAGGGGAAAAAACATTAAAAATTGAAACTTTGGGAATGAAATGAAAAAGGGCAGTGGAGAAAAAAAAAGATAGAGGGTGTACTCTGTTGCCACCAACAGTGACGAAAACGTTGAGGTAACGAGAGTCAAGGAAGTTGAAAACGACAGCGTATATAGGGCGTTTCCCCTCTTGGAGGCGATTGGTGATTCTGTATTCTCTCTTTTTTTGCCGGAGCCAACGATCCCACCACAGGCTCACACCCTAAGCCAAATGTTTTTCCCTTTTAGCCTCTCCCACCATCTTTTGTATTTCTCAGTATTCTCTCTTAGGCTCTCTTCACTTCTAAAGAAAACACTATTGACACATTTGAGCGGACGGATTGAAACTAAATTTCATGTTTGAATTGATTATCCAAAAAAAGATAGCGAGTGAATGCGGGATTTAAACTTTTTTTCAATCATCCCACATATGGGATGATTTGCACGGATTGATGAGCTACTTTCCTGTATATCCTTGCCACAATTCATAATCTCCATTGTTACATTTCAATTTTCTGTTCATGGTTTGAAACAAAACTGGGGAAAAATGTTTCATCTCTTCATAATTAATTTTAATTTTTTTCTTATAATAATAATAATTATTATTATTATTATTTTATATTACTTTAATAATTAGGATCATTTTGATAATCTTTAATTTTTATTAATTAAATATTTTTTTTATTTGTCACGTCCGTCAAATCTTACATCGACTTTTACAAATTTTACTGTCAAATTCACCTTTACTGACCTTCAAATCCATTCAAATAAACAACAATTAATTCACTCTCAAATCCTCTCAAATTCATTCACTCAATCTCTCCCAAATCATTTCTCCAAAGTAGACACACCCTTAGGGATTCACACAAAGAAAGATTACATAGAAAGATGTAATTTTTTCATTTTTCACATAAAAAATTAAATAAATAGATAATTTTACGGGTTATCCGATTAACATTCAATTCGATCCGACTCATCTTAAGAGTTCTCAATCTTTATTTATATCAGATTAAAAATTTAGATTATTTTATATTTGTCTGAATCTGACGTCAGATGTTATGTCAGACATGACGTCAGATATCAGATATCATATCAGACACTTCTACAAAATTTATACTTTTATAGTGTCTTTATGATCAAAATAAAAATTATGTCTTACTTAATAAGTAACGACTAATAAATGATTACGGTTTTCCATAATTTACACTAAATAGATAACTTTATAGGTTATCTGGTTAAGACTCTATTAAATCTCACTCATGTTAAAAATTTATATCTTAACTTGTATTATAATTAAATAATTAGGTTTCACATTTATAAGTTTTGTCTGAACCTAATATTAGGAGTGGTGTTAAATATTACTTAAGTCACCGTTATAAAATTTGGATTTTGATATTGTCAAATATATTTATTACATTTTTATAATTGGTAATCAATGACTAATTAAAGATTATTTTTCATATAATTCACATTAAATGCATAATTTTAAATGTTATCCAAATTCAAATACACCTTAATTATTCGATTAATACTCAATCCAACCCGACTAAGGTTAAAAATTCTTACTATTTACTTGGATCATGATTAAAAATTTAGGTTATTTTATATTTGTTTGAATATGATGTTAGACATGACATCATATACTATGTCAGACACTCCTATAAAATTTAGATTATCATAATGTTTTTATGATTAAAATGAAAATTATTTATTACTTTTATAATTAGTAAGTAATGACTAATAAATTATTCATGTTTTTATAATTTACATTAAATAGATAATTATATATGGTATGTGATCAAAACACAATTGAATTTGATTAATGTTAAAAAAAGTCTATTTCTTAACTTGTATCACAATTAAATAATTAAGTTATACATTTATAAGTTTATCTAAACCTAATATTAGACGTGATGGTAATATTACTTAAGTCGGGTTTATAAAATTTGAATTTTGATATTTATTATAGTTTTATAATTGGTAACAAATTACTCATTAAAGATTAATTTTTTTTATAATTCACATTAAATAGATAATTTTAAATGTTATTCATATTCAAACTCACCTTAATTATCCGATTAGTACTCAATCCAACTCGACCCATATAAAAAATTCTTAATTTTTACATGAATCATGATTAAAAATTTAGGTTATTTTATATTTGTTTGAATCTCATGTCAAACTTGGATACTTGTCGGATATGGCATAGGATACTATGTCAGACACCGTTAATTTATATTTTCATAATGTCTTTATGATTAAAATGAAAATTATTTATTACTATTTTAATTAGTAAGTAATGACTAATAAATTATTACGGTGTTTCATAATTTACATTAAATAGATAATTGTATAAGTTATATGATTAAAACTCAATTGAATCTCACTCATGTTAAAAAAGTATATATCTTAACTCTTACCATAATTAAATAATTAAGTTTTACATTTATAAGTTTGTCTGAACCTAATATTAAACCGTTAAATATTATTTAAGCAAAGTTTATAAAATTTGGATTTTGATATTGTCAAAAATATTTTTTATATTTTTATAATTGGTAACCAATTACTAATTAAAGATTATTTTTTTTATAATTCACATTAAATAGATAATTTTAAATGTTATCTAAATTCAAATTTACCTTAATTATCCGATTAATAATCAATCCAACCCGACCCATGTTAAAAATTCTTAATCTTTACTAGTTTCATGATTAAACATTTAGGTTATTTTATATTTGTTTGAATTTTATGTCAGACGTGACATTAGATACTTGTCAGATGTGACGTTAGATCACATTACTATAAAATTTAGATTTTGATAATGCCTTTATGATTAAAATGAAAATTATTTACTACTTTTATAATTAGTAAGTAATGACTAATAAATGATTATGGTTTTTCATAATTTATATTAAATACATAATTTTAAAGGTTATCTAGTCAAGACTCAACCAAATCATACTTATTTTAAAGAAGTTTTTACCTTAACTTGTATCATAATTAAATAATTAAGTTTTATATTTATAAGTTTGTCTGAAATATTAAGATTTAGTGTTAAATATTATTTAAGTTATGGTTATATAAAATTTTGATTTTGATATTTTCAAAAATATTTCTTAAAATTTTAAACTTGGTAAACAACATCTAATTAGAGATTATTTTTTTATATATAATTCATATTTAAATGTTAAATTCAAACTCATCTTAATAATAAAAAAGTTATATTTTATTTTTTATCAAAATTAAATAATTTAATTAGATTACATGTATGAACTCTACATCATCTCATTCAATAATTTGGATTTTTATAACTTGAAAAGTTATAATTCAAGTGAAACATACTTCTTTAGTAAAGTAATAGGTTAATAATAAATTTAAATTGTTATATATATATATATATATATATATATATATTTAATAATTATGTAGTAGTGGTAAAATTAAATTTTGAAGTTTTAAGAATTTATTCAAAAAAAAGGATATTTCTTACGTTTTTTTATCTTTGTAACATGAATTAGGTACATGATATCAGATATTGTGATAGGTTTGAAATCACATTTGAAGTTTTAGAACTATAGTTCTCTTTGAATTGGATCTACTTCCTTTGGAGATACAGGGTGAAGTACAAGAGAAAGTCATAACATAAGGGTTGAACAATCATTTTCGGTAGATTTTCAATATATGAATAAATGGTTCTTTACACATTTTTAATATTAGTTATCTAGTACTCTTTTTTATGTTAGTTATATAATTAATATTGATTTAATAATGTCAAAAGCGTGAATTTTTCATATCAATTAAATTTTTAACAAAAATAATTTCCATACCATGTCAATTGAAAGAATTGTCAATAAAAGACTTCAAAATGTTGTAATATCTATTTTTCTCTCAATTTCTACTATGATTAAAGCTTAACTACAACTAATTTCCTGATTAATTATAGTCTTAATTGACATAAAAACTTTATCTTTTTAATATTTGATTTGTTTTGCTTATTTTTAATATATATTTTCATGCACATAAACACAATTCATAAATAAAGATTTTTAAATTTCTATTAATGTTATCATTTTAGCGTAGTTTACTAAAAAGTTAATGATGTATTAAGGTATATAAATACAAATATGAGAATCTTAATATTCATACAAAGATAAACAAATATAAAATTTATTATAAATAAAACTACATAAATTTACACGTTATAAAACATTCTTCAAAAGTTAGTTTATCACTCTTAATGTTTAATACTTTATTTTGAATGCAGATAGATCATTCAAAATCTACATATTCAAAATTGCATTTGATCAATGTAAATTAAAACTAAGAGAAAACCATTGTTGAGTTTGGCATTGCCTAGTTGCATTTTAGTGTACTTGGTATGTGATAATGATCTATGTGTGTGGGTTGTTAAGCAATTCAAAAGCCACTATTGCTACTATGTGTGTGGGTTGTTAAGAGGAATTGGATGAAAGAAGTTGAAGTAGTAAGGAGTTGGACTCAGGAAAACAGGAAAATTGCACAATAGAAGAATCGCAGCTGGCGCTGAGCGTCACTTTGCCGCTGAGCATCACTTTGCCGCTGAGCGCCAAGTCTGCTGTTGAAGTTCACTGTCTGGCGCTTAAGCGCCACCGCTAAGGGCCAAATCCAAGTGTCGAACCTACCGTTGAGCGTCATTTCACCGCTGAGCGCCAGTTTTGCTGTAGAGTTTTATGTCTCACGCTTGGGCGCCACCGCTGAGCGTCATTCTGAGTGTCGCACCTACCGTTGAACGTCATTTTAGCGTTGAGCGCTGTCAGCGTGGGCCTGGGCCAGTTTTCTATTATTTTTTATGAACTATATATTGATTTGCACGACCTAGAAGGTCTATCTTTGGACAGAAAGAGGCACAAAAACACTTTCCTCACCCCTCGGAGGCGGATTTTGGATGCAGAAGCTCCAATCTACAACTTTTAGGGTTCTTTCATTCTTTTCATTATTTTCATCTAGTTTCACCGTGGTGAACTAAACCTCCATTGTTGTTGGGGAAACGATGTAATCCTTTGAAACTCTCATGTATTGAATTGATTATTAATATTTATTCTTTACTTCATTAATTGTTAGGGTTTTTTCTCTACACTCTATGCATGCTTTGTTTAACTCATTCAATTGCATGATCATTGATTTTGTCGATATGTACACATACGGGAAATTCTAGAACTGAGGAAATTCTCCCAAGAGTAATATTACCTAGACATAGGGATAAGAGGATTAGTTGCCTTTAAGCTTCTGTGTGAATGTAATGCATAATTAATTGCTAGGGAGACAAGACATTGTAAACTAATAATTAGGAGTAGGCTTTCTTCACCAAGACATCGGGTTTAAAGTAAATTAGAAAGTGGCATTAACATTAATGAAGAAGATGAATTCATAAATACATGAGAGTGGATGAGATAAGTCAGAAACCCCAACAACATCATCATTGCATATTTTACACCACTCACCTGCGTATTCTTGAGTCAATTGATCATCACTTGCATTCATGTTTATTTTCTGTTTTGCATTTTAAACCTAATTTTCGTTCTCAAGTCTTAAATAATCAACAAATCACATGACTGTTTAAGCCAATGAGTCTCTAGGAAAAACGATACATGATCTTACCATTTATATTACTTGATACAATTCGGTACACTTGCTGGAGTCTTAACAAGTTTTTGGCACCGTTGTCGGGGACTCGTGGTTTAACTATTCTATTAGTGTGATTATTAATTAACTTTGACTTGATTTTTTATTTTTGTTTTGTTCTAAAAAAGTGCTTTCTAGGGTTTTGTTTTCTTGTGCATGCATGATATAATTCGAACTAAGAGCAAGAAAAATTCAGAACCTCTTCTTGAAGGATTGAGTGAAAGTAAAAGGAGGAGGAAGGTTCGAACATCTAGAGAATTATTTCCTTCTCCAGAGACAATTTTACAACCCTCAGCACAAGGATCCGACCAGAGCACTAGAGAGATGGCTGAGGAGAACAATGGTAGACGCACTCTGGCGGATTACACCACTATTGTTGGCCATCATCACTTTAATAGCATTGCAAGGCCGAGGGTCAATGCTGCAAACATGGAGGTGAAATCAGTGTTGATACAATTGGTGAAAAGCAATCAATTTAATGGACTGTCTCATGAAAGTCCATATGAACATCTGACCACATTCAACGAGATTTGCAACACTATGAAGATCAATGGTGTGCCGAATGATGATATAAAGCTTAGTTTGTTTCCTTTATCATTGGGAGACAATGCTAAGCTATGGTTGAATTCTTTTCCGGAGGGTAGCTTTACTGACTGGGAAGCTGTGGTTTCAAAGTTTCTAAACAAGTACTTCCCACAGTCCAAAATCAATAAGGGTAAGTTGTGCCTATATTTTGATTAGAGGGTTAGAGATGTTTTTTATATTTTGACGTGGAGGTTGCTATAGAAGCCTTGTTGTAAAAACCTTGATTATTATAGTGCATTTGCTTCCTGGGTTTGGATGGACATTGGATGTAGGCAGTTTGACAGAACTAGTATAAAAACATGCGTTTGAATTCTCTATCCCTGCACTTTTACTTTCAAAGTTGACTTTACTTTTCACGTAGTCAACTATATTCCGCTGCATTTGAAAAATCTTATTCCATGCATTTCAAGAAAGTTTTGAAAAATCATCCTTTTGCGAAAAAGATTTTTCAAAGACTATGATTTTGTGTTTCACCAATTCACCCCCTCTTGGTATTGAAATTAAGTCATTCTATTTTCAACAATTGGCACCAGAGCTGGTTTTCATAAGATATTTGAAAAACAAGTCGATTACTGTTTTCATAAGTTGACTATTCCTGGAAAATGGCTTTTAGTTCTCAAACCTTTGCTGAAGGTGCATCAAAAAATAGACCACCATTATTTGCTGGTGAAAACTATGCTTTTTGGAAAATCCGGATGCAAATCTTTCTTGAATCTGTGGATAAAGGTGTATGGGATGCAACTTTGAACGGTCCATATGAGCCAACTCATGTTGTTAATGGAAAAACTCTTTTGAAAAATTTTTCTGAGTGGACTCAAGATGAAAACCGTAGGGCACAATATGATGTCAAAGCACGTAATGTAATTGCTTCTGCACTAACTATGGATCAATTTTTCAGGATTTCTCAGTGCAAGACAACAAAGGAAATGTGGGACGTATTGGAGGTCACACATGATGGCACAAAAGAAGTAAAGAGAGCCAGAAAGAACTCGTTGATACAAGAGTATGAATTGTTCAGGATGAAGGTTGGAGAGACTATATATGAAGTACAAAAAAGATTTACTCACATAATCAACCACCTGATGGCTCTAGGAAAAGTGTTTGACAAAGAAGAGATCAATATCAAGATATTGAAAATTCTGAATAGAAGTTAGTAACCCAAGGTTACTGCAATCTCTGAATCATGAGATCTTACAAGAATGAATATGGCTACCTTGTTCGGCAAGCTAAGGGAACATGAGCTAGAACTTGGAAGGCTAAAGAAGAGGAGGAGATTGAAGAAAAGAAGTACATAGCCTTGAAAGCCACTAGTAGAAAAGCCTCAAAGATTGTACCATTCGAGGATGAATCAGAAGTTGAACTGGACAACAATGAACTGATGACCATGGTGGTAAGAAATGTTGAGATTATTGATAAGAGAAGCACTGGTTTAGCTAAACCTTACAATATCAGATAGCTTCTGGTTTTTGATGATGAAAACACATTATTAATAACAACATGTGTTGTTACACGTTTATATGTGTTACATGTTCATTACTTTCATGTGTATAATTACTTGAGAACATGTTTGTGTTGATTCTGTCTATGTGTGCAAATTTACTATGTTCTACATGAGATATCATCTATGATTGCATAACATATGATGTAGAAAAGAAAACCACATGCATTTTTGTTGAACTTATATTGTGTGGCAAAACAATAGTTTTAAGTCGACTTCATTATGAAGCAAGTCGATTAAAACTCGTGACTTTGCACAAACTTTTTCAAACAGTGTTGTGAATATTTTTGCAAAGAAAGATTTTCAAAACTGCATTAAAGTGTTACAAAGTCGACTGTATACGCAAGCTACTCCACTTAGTTAGTTATGTTTTGAAATTCTATTGATACTTGTGATGTCCAATGGCTATATTTTGTATCTTTGACCAAGCATTAATTGTTAGTCAACTGAATTAAATGTGTAATCAATTAAGTTGGTTTGACTGTTACTAAACTGTTATAACTGTCTATGGTTAATCAACTCTATTAGTAGCGTAGTCGACTTAAGGAGCGTGAGTTTCGTGGTGATCATTCTTTGGTGGTTGCTTGCAGAGCAAGTGCTTGTGCTCAAAGATAGATTGATCATACTGGACAGTGAGGTGTTTGAAACGTGATCGACTACTTCTCTCAATCTTGTGAAGATTGTGGTTGCCCTGTTGTTGTTACAGGAAGAGGACGTGTTGCGTTCTAGGACTTTGAGGATTGTTCAAAGTGGTTAAAGACTGCAGGAGAGGGGATATCTTGCTGTTGTCTTTGTTTTGTATTTGCCTATATTTTGGTTAAAGGGTTAGAGAGGTGTTTTATATTTTGACGTGGAGGTCTCTATAGAAGCCTTGTTGTAAAAACCTTGACCATTATAGTGCATTTGCTTCCGGGTACAGGAAGGACACTAGATGTAGGCAGTTTGGCCAAACCAGTATAAAAACTGCATTTGAATCTTCTATCCCTGCACTTTTACATTTCAAGTTGACTTTACTTTTCACGTAGTCAACTATTTTTGCTGCACTTGAATTATCTTTTTCCTTATGTTTCAAGAAACTTTTGAAAGTTCTCACTTTTACGAAAAAGATTTCAAAAAGACTCTGATTTTTATATTTCACCAATTCACCCCCCCTCCTCTTGGTGTTGAAACTAAGTCATTCTATTTTCAATAAGAGAGTTTAATCAATTTATGAAAGATAAAAGTCAACTTACTAACCATGCAGGTAATGGCAAAGGAAAGAAAGCTACAAGATCAAATGTTGTTCAGTGTTATGAGTGTGGCAAAGAAGGACATATCAAGCCTGAATGTCCTTATCTGAAATTCAACCAAAAAGCAAGCAAGAGGTTTCCTCAAGACAAAAACAAGAAGCAAAAAAATGCTTGCATTGCCTGGGAGAACAGTGACTCAGACTCTTCAAGTGATGAAGACTGTGATCACAAAGAAGAATCAAATATCTGCTTCATGGCTGGCTCGGGACTAAATGACTATGACAGTGATGAAGAGTTCGAGAATGAGCCAATTGAGGTCAAATACGACATGCTGCTTGACGCATTTCAGGATATCCATGTTGAAGCCATGTGACTGCAATATAAGGTCAATCGATTAAACTCTGAAAGAAGAGACTATGAGCATAGGATTAATAATATGATTGAAGATAATGAAAAACTGCAAAAGGTGTTAGACATTGCTTTAGAATCTGCTAAAACTATGATTACTGAGACTATAACAGTAGAAAAGAATTATGAAAAATGTTCTACTCATTTAGAGCAAATTAATTACTTAACTAGCACGCTAGCTAAATTTACTCAGGGTAGAGATAATCTGAATGTTGTTTTAAAGTCTTCGGGTAGAGCAGTATATAGACAGGGTATTGGTTACAAAGCTCAAACTAATAGAATAAATTCAAAGAAATTTGTTGATTTAAGTAAACCTGTCACACATGCATGTTTCTATTGTAATAACATTGGACATACAGTTAGAAACTATTTTTATAGAAACGTTCGAGTTCCTAAAGGATTATATAGATGGATTCCTAAGGAACATTTGTCTGTTGTTAACAAGCATGGACCCAAATTCAAATGGGTACCAACATCAAAAATTTAAATTGTTTTGCAAGATAACAAAAGATGTTGTAGTAGTGAAGAACTCAAGGATGAACTAACTTCATTATATCAAATTTCTTGAGTATTTACAAGCGGTAACAATCATTTTTCCTGACTGCATAATGCATGATATATGATTGAATGATTGTTGATGAATGTATGATTGATGATTGACTGATTGTAATTGTTTTATGTGAAAATTCATTTTTACGAATTTTAATCGACTGGATTATGTATGAAGCCGATTATGTGTTGTAGTATATGTGTTTCTGGTTTTGAAAGTTACTGTCACACATAAGTCAACTTTGCAATTAATGAAACCGACTAGATATCTCTGTTATGGGCTTTCTATATTTGAAAATTTAAAATGGGCCTAATTAAGGGTATCCTAGTTCGTGCCTTTATATTGTGTCTTGTATATGGAATTGTGATAGCATTTAGTTAGAGTGGTTGGTGTAATTCTGGTAACCCTAAACTAAAGAAATATTTTTCAAGAAATCTGAATCACATGGCATCTCCAAGTTTGTCTTCAAGAGGAAAAAGAGGAAACGGAGTTGTTGTGGCAAGAGGTCTTGATCCTGCAGGATGGAACAGTGATGAAGAAACTAGAGAAATGTTTCTAAACGGAAACATCAAGGTTATTGCTCCTCCCAAAAATCTGAATTTGAACATGTTTGAAAGAGAGGGATTTGTGTTTCCATAATGGTTCGAGAGACAGGGACTCAATATTTTTGTTCAAATGAAAGGTTACTAGTACCCTGACCTTGTTAGAGTGTTCTATCACAACTTGAAGATTGTAAATGATGATATTCAATCCAGAGTGAAAGGGGTTGATATTCACATTGACAGCTTTATGTGGAATCTGGTTACGGGATTATCGGCTGAAGGAACATCCTCTCACTTACCAACTGCCGAAACTAACAGATTATAGAATAAGATAAATCTTTACAAGAACTGGCTAAGATTTCCCAGATGATACTCAATTGAGATACTCTTTACACAAGAGGGGTTAAACAAGGAAGAAAATATCGTTGCTCATCTTCTCGCTTGGGTGATTCTGCTAGGGAGGCTGATAAGGGACAGGATGTCCACCGAAGATGTCTACTTGCTTCACGCTATCAAGAACAATATTCCGACCAACTGGATGCAAGTAGTCAAAGATCATATGAAAAATACAGCATTCAAATGATCACATCATTTACCATATGTTGTTTTCATAAGCAAGATACTTGTGCTACAAGGTGTAGACATTAATTATAAGCAAAAATTCTTTTAGAACTCCACAAATGTGTTTAACAAAAACTCTATTATGTCTCTTGGATTAGTCAAGACTATGAAAGGTTGGTGTTTCATAGGGGAAGAGGATTTTGTTTACAGCTCTGGGAATACTCCAACGGCAAATGAAGAACACACAAACTTCTTTCCAGAAACCAATTTTGAGAGGTTTGCAACTGATCAGTTTAGAACTCTCAATGATAAATTCAATTATCTTGAAAGAAGGTTTGACCAGGCTCAACAACGAAAGGAAGACAATTCTTCTGAGGAGGATTCTATGGAAACTTCAGATTCAGGATAGGGTTACTAGGAGAACTTGTTTGTTGTGTTAGTCTGTTGTCGTTTTGCTTAGTTGTTTAGGTTTGTTTGCAGTTTGAAGGTTTTGAATGTTTCTTTTGTAAGTGGCTTAGCATGCCATTCGTTTTTTTTTTTGGTTAATCTGATTGTAATATCTTTTGAGAATTAATCAAATCAGATCTTTAGTTTTAATTCGATCAATGTTAATATTGTGGTTGAATCTGATTATATCTGATTAAAGTCAACTGTGTTATGTATGAAGTTGATTGCTTTACTGTTTACCATTGCATTCATACATTTACACACACAGATTATACCTGTAACAATTATTGCACTACAATTATTCTAAAAGGCTTGATCTGGAAAAGATCTTGAAAGGATTTGTAGGAACATTGCTTCTAGATGAAAAATTGGAGATTCAACTCAAATGGAAAGCAATGAAGTTGATTGCAATTGTGAATCAATCGATTATTGTTTAATAGGGGTTAAACATTCCATGATTTGGAATTCTATTATCTGTTTATTGATCACATATTGTTAATTGTTTCTTATTCAATATATCTCTATTCTTTGATTGATTAAAATTCTTGAGAGATAATGTTGAGATTGTTGAATTCATATTGTATCTATGCTGCATTGATGTGTTTGCACAATTTCTGATATGATACAATACTGTCACATGCTTATACATGCTCTGAAATGTTTTGTGCATACTACATTGTGCATTTGGGTTTTGAATGTAAAACATGCATAATGACAGGGGGACCATTGCATGATATTTTAGATATTTCACATGCCTACACTTAAGGGGAATAGTTTATCTTTTTCATGTGATTATCTGTGAAAGGGAGAGCATCTGTATCTATGTTATGATTTACTGATGCATCTCTGAAATATCTGATTATCTGAATATCATTACCTATGTGCATACCTTTTTTGCTAATGCCCAAAGGTGGAGAATTATACTGATATGGTTTGATATTTGATTAATAATCTGATTTTATTTTTACAAACATGGTTGTTTATTAATCATGGTTGTGCATCATAAAAAAAGGGGGAGATTGTTGAGATTGTTGATAAGGAGAGCACTGGTTTATCCAAACCTTACAATCTCAGAGAGCTTCTAGTGTTTTATGATGATAACACATAATTAATAACACATGTGTTTATATGTGTTTATATGTGTTACATGTTCATAGCTTTCATGTTTATGATAATTTCAGAACATGTTTGTGTTGTTTCTGTCATTGCATGCAAATCAATGTGTTATACATGAAATCTTATTTGTGATTGCATAACAAAAGTTTTGAAAAAGGAAAACCACATGCACTTTTGTTGAACTTAAATTGTGTGGCAAAACAATAGTTTTAAGTCGACTTGATTATGAAGTAAGTCGATTAAAACTCGTAGCTTTGCACAAACTTTTTCAAAGTGTGCTGTGAGTATTTTTGGAAAGAAAGTTTTTGAAAACTATGCATTTAATTATTACAAAGTCGACTATGTGCGCAAGCCATTCGACTTAGTCTGTTATGTTTTGAAATTTTGTTAATGCTTGACATATCATGTCTAACAGCTATATTTTAAATATGTTTGACTAAGCATTGATTGGAAATCAACTGCATTAAACGTGTAATCAATTAAGTTGGTTTAACTGCTACTAACTGTTATAACTGTCTGAGTATAATCGACTCTATAGGTAGCAAAGTCGACTTAGGAGCGTTAGTTTTATGGAAAACTATATATACTGCAGAGACTTTTGTGATTCTAACGATTTGATTGATTTCATTCAGATTATTGATCTCTTGCAGAAAGTGTGAAAGCTCCAAGAATTCATCAAGAAGACTGTGGTGTTCATCTTTGGTGATTGCTTGACCTACACTTGAGGTGTTTGTTTCGTGATCAGTTTCTTTTAATCTTGTGAAGATTGTCGTTGCCCTGTTATGACTACAGGAAGAGGACATGCGACGTTCTGGAGTTTGAGGATTGTTCAATGTGTTAAAGGCTGCAGGAGAGGGGGCATCTTGTTGTTGTTCATTGTTTGTATATGCCTATATTTTGATTAGAGGGTTAGAGAGGTGTTTTATATTTTGACGTAGAGGTCGCTATAGAAGCCTTGTTGTAAAAACCTTGATCATTATAGTGCATTTGCTTCCTGGGTTTGGAAGGACATTGGATGTAGGCAGTTTGACTGAACCAGTATAAAAACCTGCGTTTGAATTCTCTATCCCTGCACTTTTACTTTCAAAGTTGACTTTACTTTTCACGTAGTCAAATATATTCCGCTGCATTTGAAAAATCTTATTTCGTGGGTTTCAAGAAAGTTTTGAAAGATCATCCTTTTGTGAAAAAGATTTTTAAAAGACTCTAATTTAGTGTTTCACCAATTCACCCCCCTTTTGATATTGAAACTAAGCCATTTTATTTTCAACAGTTGTTATAATCTCTTTCCCTTAGACTATTACCTATAGATTTAGACACGTTCTTTCTCAATAGAGTTTTATCTTATTGTGTCAGACTTTTTGTTTTCTATTCTATCTTTGTGAGGTTGTGATCTCATTGACTCTTGGCTTGGTATTCTTCTAGGTTCTCGTATTTCTTCAAACCAAGGTTTCTTCTATCCTAGGGTTTTTATGTCCTAGTGTGAAACAAAAGGTTGGTTTCCTAACTTCGGTTGAGGTGTTTCTAGCTGTTCCATCTTGGTGTTGAGCTACGATTGGTTTCCTATCTTAATTTGGGGTTGAGCTAAGATTGGTTTCCTATCTTATGGTTTTCTATCAGAGTGTATTAAAGATTGGTTTCCTGTTCTAAGATTGGTTTAGGTTTTTTCCTAGTTAGAGTTAGCTTTCCATATACAGAGACTTCTTCGTTTATGTTATTTAGTTAAACTTCAAAACCAAGACCAAGGTTTCTACTAGACAAGCTTATCTTGTAATGAACATGTTGTCCCTTGACAAGGCTCATGGTTAAATTTAACATAGATGGCTTCCTCAACTTTCAAGGTTCTAGAGTTGTAAACCCTAAACGCTCTTTATGTTTCTGAGTAACCAAGCATGATTCCTTCATCACTTCTAGAGTCATACTTCCCCAGATTATCTTTAGTATTTAATATAAAGCATTGACAGCCAAATTATCTTTAGTATTTGGCCTCTTGTCCTTCCATAATACATAAGGCGTTTTTCTTATAATTGGCCTAATGTAAACTTTGTTCTAAATATAGCACGCACTATTAACTGCTTCTGCCCAGAAGTGCTTAGGAGAGTTAAAAACGTTTAACATCGTTCTGGCCATTTCTTGTAGAGACCTATTTTTCCTCTCAAAGACTCCATTTTGTTGTGGAGTCCTTCGAGTTGAACATTTATGTTTAATGCAAGAGTTTTCATAAAAGTTTTTGAAAAGTTCGTTTTCAAATTCTACTCCATGATCACTTTGGATAGATATTATTTTCAAATTCTTTTCAGTTTCTATCCTTTTACAAAGTTTGCAAAAAGCATTAAAAGCCTCATCTTTATGAGTTAGAAATAGGACCCAGGTCCACCTAGAATAATCATCTTAAACTACTAATCCATAGCGTTTACAACTCATAGATGTTGTTCATGTAGGACCAAATAAATCTATATGAAGCAGCTCAAGAGGTCGTTCAGTTGAAACTATGTTT
This sequence comes from Vigna reflexopilosa, assembly GCA_027742785.1. Lineage (NCBI taxonomy): Eukaryota > Viridiplantae > Streptophyta > Magnoliopsida > Fabales > Fabaceae > Vigna > Vigna reflexopilosa. The sequence goes on from CM050911.1 coordinate 20,012,504, forward strand.
TTACTCTTGAAAGATTCCTTGACCAGTTTGCCCTTCATGCGTGCACTACAAAATATTCTATCATTGAATGATACTTCTGGTTGTCCTCTTATGAGATCATGGCGTTGCAACTTCGAGATTAATCGCATGCTTACATGTCTATAGTTATTATGCCACGTTACTGCCTCAGCTTTCATAGATACAAAACATGAAACACTTTGAGACTACAATTCATCTAGGTTAATTTTGTACAAGTTACCTTACCTATTAGTTGTAAATACTAATGAATTCATATTATCTAATACCCTACATTGGCTTTTTTTCAAAAACAACATTATATCCACTTTCACATAATTGACGTATGCTAAACAGATTATGTTTAAGACTAATAAATCATTATTAATGAAGGGGGAGAGGTTTGTACCTATCTTTCTAATTCCTATGATTTTTTCATTTTGGTTTCCTTCAAACGTGACTGGTCCTCCTTTCTTGCTCCTTGGGTCTAGGGACATACACTTTTCTCCCGTCATGTGACGTGAGTAGCTAATAACGGTTGAAAAGCCGTTATTTTTATACTTAAATTTGACACTAAACACACCCTTTATGACTTAGAAACTAGCTTGAAATCATGCATTTTGCTTAAGTTAGAGAATAAGAGAGTAAAAGGTGGTTTTCTTGGTTTTATACTTGGTTTTCCTTGATTTGGTAGGAATAAACATGAATTGGATGAAGGAATTTGAAGTAGTAAGGAGCTGAACTGAGAAGAAGTGGTAGAAAGGCATAAAAGAAGAATCGCAGTCACCGCTCAGCGCCAATTTCACCGCTTAGCGCTGGTCTTGAGGATGAATCCACTGGACAACGCTTAAGCGCCAACACTGAGGGGGAAAATCAAGTGTCAAAGTCACCGTAGAGCGCAAATCCATTGCTGAGCGCCAGCCTCTTTAGAGAGTTCACTGCTTCTCACCTGGGCATTAATGTTGAGCGTTCTTCTGAAGAAGTCGCACCCACCGCTGAGTGGTAATCCAGCGCTGAGCGCCAGTCTCTTGGGCCTGGGCCAGTTTATGTTAATTTTTTTGAACTATATATTGATTTGCATGACCCAGAGAGGGTATCTTTTGACAAAGAGGCGCAGAAACACTCTCTTCACCCCTCGAAGGCGAATTTTGGATGCGGAAGCTCCAATCTACAACTTTTAGGGTTTTATCTTTCATTCTTTTCATTATTTTCATCTAGTTTCATCATGTCCATGGTGAACTAAACTTCCATTGTTGTTGGGGAAACGATGTAATCCTTTGAAACTCTCATGTATTGAATTAATTCTTTATAATATATGCTTTACTTTATTAATTGTTAGGGTTTTTCCTCTGCACTCTATGCATGCTTTGTTTAACTCATTCAATTGCATGATCATTGATTTTGTCGATATGGACACATACGGGAAAATCTAGACTTGGGGAAATTCTCTTGGGAGCAATATTACCTAGACATAGGGTTAGGATGACCGATTGCCTTTAAGCTTCTGTGCGATTGTAATGCATGATTAATTGCTAGGGAGACAAGACATTGTAAACTAGTGATTAGGAGTAGGCTCTCTTCACCTAGACATTGGGTTTAGGGTAAATTAGAAAGTGGCATTAATATTAATAAAGGAGTTGAATTCGTAAATATATGAGAGTGGATAGGATAAGTTGGAAACCTTAACAACATAATTAATCCATACATCATCCACTTGTGTATTCTTTTGGTCAATTGATCAACACTTGCATGCATATTTACTTTTTGCATTATAAACACTGATTTTCGTTTCTCAAGTCTTAAATAATCAACAAATCACATGATTGTCTAGGCTAATGAGTCTCTAGGGAAAACGATACTTGGTCTTACTATTTATATTACTTGATACGATTCGGTACACTTGCCGGAGTCTTAACAATAGCCACTATCCAGATACCATGACAGGGTTCTCTATTTGGTCATTATGCATATCTATGAGAGGAATGTTTTGACTCTTAGGCACCCATAGTGAATTGGGTCCTGGTTTCTTAGAAGCATACATTGTTGTTTTCAGAAGATAATGTAATCAACATTTGACCTAATGAACCTAATGTGTTTGGTTTTGTTGATGGGTTCTATGTTTGATCTTCTATAACCTAAACCTCGTTTGTTAAAAGGGTGTTTACTTTCTTTTAATAGGCGATCTAGCCTAACATTCCCTTCAAGAGTTTTATTCAATATCGTAGTAAGGGTGTCATTTTCATGCCTAAGGAATTCTATGTGTTTAATATCTTTGGCTAGAGTTATATCATTGACAAGCTTTTTATTTTACAAACAAGATTTCTCCTTTTCCTGTTTAGAAGCATTCAACTCTTTCGTAAGATTACTAATATTTTTCTATTTTGACTTTACATTAACCTTAGATGAAGTTACTTCCTCTTTTAAGTTATTTCTTTCTATAAGGAAATATCTTCTTTGTTTGCCTAAGTCCCTATATGTGCTAGACAGTTTGGATTAATACGATAACAATTCATAGTATGCATTTCTAACTGAGTATAGGTTAGAGAAACTTACCTCGTCATTAGAGTCATTTGATGTACTATCAACATTTCTTGCCACAAGGCATACTTTGGCATCTTCATACTAGTGAATCTGAGTACTGGCACAAGATCGAGCACTATCTTGATAGTATATGATCGAGCAGTCATAACATACAAGGCCTATTTCAACACAACGCAATTGAGGCCAAAGACTATTATTGAATCGAACGCTATATTCAACAGAATTTTAGCGCAAGATCGATTGGTCATGAACTGAGAGTCTACAATAGCAAAACTCAGTTAAGACCGAGTATCCAATAAAACCGAACGATCATTAACAGGTAAGATCTTAGAGACCAAACACAGTTAAGACCGAATACCAATACTAGAATAAGTACTAGGGTAAAACCGTTCGGTCATTAACTGAGAATTCCACTGAAGTAGAATTCTTGTCAAGACCGAACAAAAGGAAAATGTCGGTCGGTCCATGAAGGACCTACACCTAACTGCATAATTCTGCAGAACGACTGAAAAATTAAGACTCAACCCTATTCACGTTCAGTTCTTGACAATTTATCAAGCATCAAAGCATACAATCAATCATACGTCATTCCAATCTCAACCAATTCATTAACATTTCATCATTCAAGCATACACCCATTCATAACAAAGAATCATAATTAAATTACAAGCTTCCCTTACCTTTTTTTAACCCAATGGTAACTCGATCTACCGCAGAATTTGCTCCCTCAAATATTGATTCTTTCTATAACACCAATAACCCATCGAATACGAAAGAAAGACCAAGACATGATCAGGATTTTGTAAAGTTTCTTGTGAAGAAGAAGAACCTACCAACTCAGAACGAAGATTTGATCGGTGCAAATGCAAACCTTTGACACCAGGAGAGCTCAGGCTTGGTTTGATTTGTGATCAAAAGTGAAAAGAGTGAAAATTTGTAGCGAGAAGAAGAAGAGAAACTAGAGAGAGGACGGAGAAAATGGAAACTTTAGAAGCTTGGAGAAGAAGGTACATGAGAAGGATCGGCTATATACTTTCTGAGTTGAGAGACGTGGAAGACTGAATGAAGGTTAGCTAGTTGAGGAGGCAAAGCTATTTCATAAGCGACTGGTCCTATGCGTCTCAATATTTGATAGGGACCAATAAACTTAAGGGATAGCTTATTGGACCGAACGACTCTTCCTACTCCAGTAGTAGGATTCAGCCTAAGAAAAATGTGATCTCCTGCAGCAAATTCTTGCGGCCTTCTTCTTCTATCAGCATAAGACTTTTGTCTGCTTTGAGACGCTTTCAATCTTTCTTGAATTAATTTCACCTTTTTAGTTGTTTGTTGAATCACTTTCGGCCCAGTTAACACCATTTCTCCTTCCTGAAACCAACAAAGAGGAGTTCTGCAACGCCTTCCATATAAAGCTTCAAATGGTGTCATGCCGATACTAGCCTGAAAGTTGTTGTTGTAGGTGAATTCCACTAACGACAATACATCATCCCAAACTCCTAAATGATCCAAGACACATGTTCTCAACAAGTCTTCAAGTGTCTTGATTGTCCTCTCAGACTGACCATCCATTTGGGGATGATAGGCTAAACACAATTGTAACCGGCTTCCTAATTCCTGCTGTAGCGATTGCCAAAATCGAGAGGTGAACCTAGTATCTCGGTCTGAGATGATACTGGACGGCAGTCCATGTAACCGAACCATTTCTTGTCTGTAGAGTTGAGCTAGCTTTGCCATTGACATCTTCAAGTTGATAGCAAGAAAGTGTGCGTTCTTCGTTAACCGGTCTACTATAACCCAAATGGCATCATGGTTCTTGACCGTACGGGGTAAGTGGGTAACAAAATCCATGGCGATGCTATCCCACTTCAATTCAAAAATCTCCAATTGCTACAGCAAACCGCTCGATCTTTGATGCTCTGTCTTAGCTCTTTGACAGGTTAAACAGGAGGACACAAACCGAGTCACATCACTCTTCATACCCGACCACCAAAAAGACTTCTTGAGGTCTTGATACATCTTAGACATGCCTGCATGTATGCTTAGACGACTTTGATGTCCTTCCTCAAGATTTATTCTCTTTAGCTCTCCCACATTAGGGATACACGTCCTTCCTCTGAACCGTAAGAGACTGTTCGTCCCTGCATTAAAGTATTTTCCTTGTTCTGAACCAATCAACCCTCTAAGCTTTTGTAGATCCACATCAGTCGACTACTCTTCTTTGATTCGGTCAAACAGGTCACTTGACAACCTAAGACTGCAACATCGTATACCATTCGGCTCTAGCTCGAACTGCAATCTTAAATCTCTGGAGCTTTCAATCAAATTTAGCTCTTGAACCATCATTGCAGAAACATGAATGACTTTTCTGCTTAAAGTGTCAGCTACCACATTGGCCTTTCCTGAGTGGTATAGTAGTTCAAAATCATAGTCCTTCAAGAATTCCATCCAGCTCCTTTGTCTCATATTCAGTTCCTTTTGATCAAATAAATACTTGAGACTTTTATGATCACTAAATACTTGAAACTAAGCACCGTACAAGTAATGCCTCCAAATCTTCAATGCAAAAACCACAGCTGCTAATTCAAGGTCATGCGTAGGGTAATTCTTCTCATGTACCTTTAGTTACCGAGAAGCATAAGCAACGACCTTCCCTTCTTGCATCAGCACACAACCTAACCCGTGATAAGAGGCATCATAGAATACTTCAAAGGACTTGCCCGTATCTGGTATAACTAATACTGGAGCGCTCATTAGCTTTTGTTTCAACTCTTGAAATCCAGTTTCACACCGATCGGTCCAAACAAACGGTTGATCTTTTCTGGTTAATTGAGTTAAAGGCGCTACTATTTTTGAAAATTCTTCAATGAACCGCCTAAAGTAGCCTGCCAAACCCACAAAACTTCTTACCTCCGTGACCGAACGGGGTCTCTCCCGTTGAAGTACAACTTGCACTTTTGCTGGGTCCACAGAGATTCCACCAACCGAGATCACATGACCCAAGAACTGTACCTCTTCCATCCAAAATTCACACTTGGATAACTTCGCATATAATTGCTTTTCTCTTAGCACGCCGAGAACTATCCTCAAGTGTTCCTCATGCTCTTCACGGCTCTTGGAATAAATGAGAATATCATCAATGAAAACGACCACCAACTTATCAAGGAAGGGTCTAAAAATGCGATTCAAGTAGTCCATGAATATGGCTGGAGCATTTGTAACACCGAACGACATCACTACATACTCATAATGGCCATACCAAGACCTGAATGTAGTCTTTTGAATGTCTCCCTCCTTAACCAAAATTTGATGATATCCTGATCTCAAATCAATCTTGGAGAAAACTGTAGCACCATACAATTGATCCAGCAAATCGTCAATTCTAGGCAGAGGGTACTTATTCTTGATTGTCAATTTATTCGATTTCCTGTAATCCACACAGAGTCGAGAACTCCCATCTTTCTTATTTACCAATAAAACAGGTGCTCCCCAAGGTGAAACGCTCGGTCGGATAAATTGTTTATCCATTAAATCCTCATTTTGCTTCTTTAACTCAGCAAATTCCGCAAGAGCCATTCGGTAAGGTGTTATCGAAATTGGTCCTGCTCCAGAGACTAGATCAATAGAGAATTCCACTTCTCTGGAAGGAGGTAATCCAGGCACTTCTTCAGGAAACACATCCATGAATTCGTCTACAACCGAACAGTTCGAATGCTTATTGCCTTCAACTACTTCCAAGTGAAATAATATTAAGAAACAACTAGCTCCTTCAAATATATCTTCTCTCAGTTGATCAACAGTCAGAGACATATTTTCTCCCTCATTGGGAAACATTAACCTCTTCTCACCATAATCTATCGTAACGTGATTGGCGGTTAACCAATCCATTCCTAAAATTACATCTAAATCCTGAAGAGGTAAACATATAAGGTTTACTTTGAACTGACGCCCTTCAACCTCAATTGGACATCTAATGCACGCAGTAGATGTTCTTACATTGCCAGCTGTTGTGGTTGACACCACCAGATCAAACTATAACTCACTCTCCGCTAACCCCAGCTTCTCAACACACGCCTTTGAGATAAAGGAATGTGTTGCCCCGAATCAAACAGCACACAGCAGGGCAATCCATACAACAAACAAGAACTGATAATAAGGTTACCTGAGTTTGCTGCCTCGGTTCCTGTTATTGCATACACTCGTCCGGTAGCTTGGGCTCGACCACCACCCCTTTGCTGAAATCTCCCAGCATTCGGAGGTCTGGACACTACTCTTCTGCCCATCGGACAATCACTCTCCCAATGTCCATCCTTTGGGCAATGATTACAATGCTTGTGTCCTGCCAGTCGAGGACATACCGCCTTAAAGTGAGGGCCTCCACAATGAAAACAGGTTATAGATCCTGGTGGCCGGTACTGTCCTACTGAACCCGAGGAATGAGAAGAAGATCCATTGGAGTCAAAAGAAGGCAGAGGTCGTGAATATGATCATAGTCGGTCCTCCAGTTCTCGGTTGTTGTTGTTTCAGCTGACCATCAACTTCTTTCTTGGTCTTTTCTAATACTCTTGCCTTCTCAACCAACGAAGGGAAATCCTTGATATCCAATCCAACCACCATTAGCTTCACATCCCTCTCAAACCGTTTTCAAACTTCCGGCATTTTCATTCCTCATCTACCACCATAGTGTTGAAGCGTAGCAGATGCTTAAAACGGTCGGCATATTCAAACACTGACATGTTTCCCTGCACCAATTCCAAAAATTCTTCCTCTTTAGCAAAACTGACACTGTTTGGGAAATACTCCTGATAGAATTTCTTTTTGAACAACTCCCAAGAGATAGGGATGTCATTTCCTCTTAAGATCATTTTCACACTGCTCCACAAGTGACTGGCTTCACCGGTTAGCATATACTCCAAACACACCAACCTACTATCGTCCGGGCATCTTTTTGCATTGAAAATTCGCTCCATGTCACGAAACCACCTATCAGCCTCATCTGGACTACACTTACCATCAAACTGAGACGGACGATGTTTAAGAAAACTCTCGAGGCTCCATTCTTGAGAATTATGAAAAGAAGATGAAGAGTGACCCCCTGTGCCTCTAACATTCCCCATCAGCTCTAAACATTGACGTTGAAAAGCTTCTGCTGACACCCGAGCGGCTTCTAACTACTGTAAGGCTACATTGTTTTGTTGTACTAAGGAAGTGTTTTGCTGTTGGATGGCTTCCATCATTGTTGTCATCATCCGTAGCATTTCTGAAGCGTCCGGATTTGATGGTGGAGGAGGAGGTTGAGATGCCATCTTCTGTTGTTCACAGAGAGAACGAACCATTAGATTAACTAAAGGAGATCAGAATATGATCTAATCAAAATAAAAAGTACCCAATGCAAGCATAGTGTACTCACAACTTATAGGAATCATAAGGAAATAACTACTCTGATACCATTAATGTAACATCCCAAAAATTATAGCATAATACTATAGTAGGAGTTATCATATAATAATATTGTAGGACAATCATTGGAATTAAAATAATATTTACAGAAGTCCTAAAATACTTAAAATTTACAAAGTTTGCAAGAAGCATAAGTCTATTAACAAGACTTATGAAACAGACCGAACGATTATACCATTAAGATGTATAAATCGGACGATTTATAGAAGATAAATCCAAACTACTAACCGAATGGTCCTAAACTAAATCTTCGAGGTTCTCGTCGTCCAGCGCTTGTTCAATTGAACACTCTTAAACTTCTGCTCACATCCAAAGGATGATCATTGCAAGAGAAATGATGACCGAACGACAACAGGATACAAGACAGAAAGAATGCAGGGTAAGCTAGTGTAATTTAATTAATCATAAATAAAATCAAATTATTATAACATATAATCATCAAACATTCTTTTCCAGCAAAGACCAAACACAGCATATATACAATGATCTACTACTACTTGACTCGACCATCCGGATTGTATAAATATCTAGCTTGTGGCCGTTCTTGCACCCGGGTGGTGTAGTAACTGGAAACCCCTCAGCTACCACCCAAGGTTAGCCCGTCATACCTCACCTAAGGACCCCTCCTTAGACTAGGGCCTTCTGCCATTCTCACCACATGACTTACCCATCTCTACTTGAGAACTTGTAATCATTAGAATTTCAGGATGAACGTCGTGAATTTCACTGTCCATATTCATACTTTACCAATTCAATAACCAATCACTGAGACATTCCTCCTTAGAATTCTCTTCCATACCACTTGAAATATCCACATACTACCTCATCCAATATACACATATACGTAAAATTAAACCAAACTGTATTTCAAACATCATCATAGAGTACATCCGAACGAAAGAACTTAACTTAATCTACGAACAAGGCCGAATGAGATCTCACTCCCTATATATGTGAACATGACCGAACGGTCATATGAATAGTAACAACTCAAGCATGAGCCGAACATCCCTAAAGCCAAACATCCGAACAATCCCATTCTAAAGCTAAACCGAACATTTGAATATTAGACCGAACACTTACGACCTAAAACCAACACTATTGTCTTAAACGGATCCCTATTGACTTATCTTAAACAATAAGAGTTTAGACCGAACACTATTGGCTTAGGCCGAATACTATTACCTTAAGCCGAACACTAATGAGTCGAACAAAACATTATTAACTCAAACTGAATACTGATAATATACCCGAACGTTTTATAATTAAATATTTACTCATATTAGCCGGACATACTAAGAAACCGAATACTAGTACCAGACCGAGTACCCTAAGAAACCGAGTGTTAGTATAAGACCAAGCACTACTGAATTTGAGTACTGGCACAAGACCGAGCACTATCCGGATAGTATATGACTGAGTGGTCATAACATACAAGGCCTATATCAACACAACGCAATTGAGGCCAAAGACTATTACTGAACTGAACGCTATATTCAACAGAATTTTAGCACAAGACCGATTGGTCATGAACTGAGAGTCTACAATAGCAGAACTCAGTTAAGACCGAGCATCCAATAAAATCGAACGATCATTAACAGGTAAGATCTCAGAGACCAAACATAGTTAAGATCGAATACCAATACTAGAATAAGTACTAGCGTAAAACCGTTCAGTCATTAACTGAGAATTCCACTGATGTAGAATTCTTGTTAAGACCAAACAAAAGGAAAATGTTGGTCAGTCCATGAAGGACTTACAGCTAACTGCATATTCTGCCAAAACCGAACGGTCCACTGATGTAGATTCATCGTTTAGAATTAATTGTCTTCCGGTAGCTTAGACAACCCTTTCTTTGCACGCCAAGCATGATATTTCGTACAATCCTTCTTTATGTGTCCAACCTTCGCCACAAGACAAACTTTTTACCTCTCCATATTACCATTACAATCCTTTTTGGTCTTAAATATTCACTTATTACCAATGAAGTTTATACCTTATGGTAATGAGACAAGTTCCTAAACCTTATTGTCTTGCATAGATTTATACTTCTCGTGAAACACAGATTTCTGAGGATCTTGAGTTTGTTCTTATAGAGACTATGAACTTGCTAGAGGTTTTGAACTTGCTTCATCATAAACAACTTTATGAATCTATTCACTTTCACCAATTGTTCCTCTAACCTTATGCTTCCATCAAACTCAATATTCGCAAAGAATATTATGCTTAGTATCATGCAATTCCATATTTAAGGATTCACAATAGGAAGTCATTGTATGATGAATATATAGATTATTATTTGCCAAAAGTGAATTGGTTTCAACAAAACTTGAATTTAGAAAACAAATATGAATTCATAATTTCTAAACTAACATAATTAACCAAATTTGTCCAAATATACAAATGAAATCAAATTCCACCTAAATGACGATACAACTGAAGTGTCTTTCAAAACCAAAAATTAGAAAACTAATACAAAATAATAATCTAAAACATTATATCTCTTCCATCTCTACTAATTTGACATCTCTAAGTAAATCCATTGTTTAGAATCAATTGTCTTCCAGTAGCTTAGGCAACCCTTTCTTTGAACACCAAACATGATATTTCATACAATCCTTCTTTATGTGTCCAACTTTACTACAAAAGAAACATTTATCAGATTGGTTTTGTTTCTTTTGTGATGGACCTTTAGCAGCATCATTCTTTGGATTCTTAGTTTTCTTCCTTTTGCCCTTATCATTAGAGGTACTAGTAAAGTAAGAAATTTTAAATTTCAATGCCTTAAGTTTTGAAGCAGTGTTCGACATCTCCATAATGTGCTCTCTCACATTTCCTTCGCCTTGATACCTCATGGAAACCAAGCTTTGTAGAAGATCACTTGCTTCCGCTTTATCGCTTTTCACAAAGCACTTTTCAATCTCAGTAAGGAAATCATTTGCACTTGTAATTTCTTTAGATATAGTACCTCTATAGACCTCTGGAATGAATTTCGCGCTTAATGATCTTCAAACCCATGCGATTTGAGCAATCCCACTTCTCGTATTCTTTCCTCTCGTCAGAGGTACTTGAGTCCTTAAGAGAAGGAGGTTTCTCAATCCTTAATGCGAGGTCGAGATCCATGCAGCCAAGACTTATCTCTATGTTCTATTTCCAATCCTTAAAATTTGAACCGTTAAGGGTCGAAACTAAATTTAAGTTGGCAGATGTTGAAGTCATCGTAGTTTATTTTGTACAAGAGAAACAAAGGAATTATATACCCAATGTCCCATCAATATCAAGTCTTTGGGCAATAATATTAACTACTAGAGGTATCTTGGTGTAATAATCAACATTGATAATAAAAACATGTCCAATAACAAACCTATCATTGGATTGATTTTATTACTGACATATAAAACCTTATAATTATCATATGATACCATCACAAGTGCGTATACAATCTGGCCAAATATTAATCTTCCTTTGGGTCGATCAATACTTACATGGATATGCATAAACACGAACATTCATAATTTCTCTATGAACTACCTGGATAAAGAAGAATCACTTTGGTGATTTCTTAATTATCAATAGCTCATTTAAAAATTATAAACAAGACCAAAATTGAATTTTATTTATTCCAAATAAATTATTAATTTTACTTTATTTCAGAATTTTTTTAAAATAAAATAAAATGATCTACTTAGATCCAAAACCATTTCCAGTCACCCAAAGTTGGATCTACCAAAAGGGATCTACCCCAGATTGGGCCTAGGCCACTGCTCCTAAGCCTCACAATAAGCTACTATTGGCAGTAGACTCCACGAACAGAAGTGCGAGTGTTGAACCTCGTTGTCAACCGTGAACAAGCCTTTGCCTTTGCTTGCGAGGAGAACAAAGAAAGGAGAACAGAACCACCATGACCAACAAACCACCATATATCCCACCACAAATGCGCCATTGTGATTCATCTCTATTGTTTACGAGCCACCCGTGAGAGCCATAACCAAAACCACCGGCATCACAATGTGTCTTCTGCAGATCTAGCCATTATCGCGAGTCCCCACTGTGAACGAACCACCATATCTCTCGAAGAGAGACGTCTCTGAGTCGTTGTCGCTCACGAGCTTCGATGACGCGATTAATGCAGGCTATAAAAAATTAAATGGAAACCCCCAAATTTTATAATCATAATTTCTCACAAAATAGGAAAGATCAAAATTCATGTTTATGCTAATTAATTACTAACATGCTTTGATACCAATTGTTAGATTTATGATTCACAGATTAATAATTAATGAACAATAAATCCCTCCTATGAACAATTCCCTATTCCTTATTTGAAGAGAAAAGCATTAGCGTACTTGAAGGATTGACCATTGAAAACAATTATTAATCAACTTTTAATTGGTCTCTAATCTTCCCTTTGTAGAGAACCTTAGGTTCACTCTGATTTCTCTCCTAATAGGAATAAAGAGAAAGGAATAGGAATGATGAAGGTGTGCTCGCAGATGGGGACCATGACCTTTTATGTAACTTCTGGCTGTTATTTTTCTTTAATTTTAATAATTATAATTTGTTTTTTTCAACAAATTAAAATTATTGATCTCTACACAATAAGTCTTTTATGAAACACATGTCTTCAACCACATTTACTTAATTAAATTATTTTATAATTGACTAATAAAATACAATAATCCTAACATATTTAATGATTTATATATATATATATATATATATATATATATATATATATATATATATATATTTATTATCGAGTGAAGAAAAATGGAAACCTAGGGTCCAGGAAGAAGTAACGGAGTTAAGGATGAAGAATATTTTTTAAACAAACTCGGTGTTTTCTTTCACCCTTAATCAGGTGGTGTATATACAAATTGTGAACTACAATAATCAATTGTGTAACTAAAATGAACTTTTTCGTTTGGAAACTTCATAATTGCTTTATGTACCTCCTGATTATAGTGGACTGTAAAACATTATTTTCAAAATCTTTACACCTTCCCAAAAAAAAAGGCTGCTATATGATTCTAACCTATACCCCAAAAGTCCAATTTTACTCTCTTGTTCAGAATTTTCATTGAGTCATAAAATGCATAATCTAGACATCTTATATATAATCCGAAATACAAATTTTATATTTTAAATTTATACTTTTAAATACAAAAATAAAAAATATGTCCCAGATAATCTAATATATATTTTTAAATAGAAAGAAAAAATTTAACTGTTGCAGAAAGAGGTGTGGAAATGGTATATGAAAAAGAAGATGAAGAGTGAAGAAAGAATAAAGTGAAGAATGGGAGAGAAAGATGGAAGCTAGTAGAGGAAGAAGAAGACAAATAAATCATTTTACAACTATATGGGAATGCAAGTTAAAATGTATATAGAGATGCAGAAAGCAACAACTTTCAAAAAAAATTGTTATCTAGAATATATTAAAAATTTTCAGATTTTATATTTTAAAAATATTCTTAAAAAATATATTTCAAAATGGATAATTCAAAATTACTTTTTAATTATTTCAAATTAATCATTCTGGAATCTTTTAATAAATTTATTATCACGAAACAAGTTTTTTTGGAAGGATTTAAAGCATATATGCAGAAGTTAAAGCATTTGGAAATTTTAGTATTACTTTTTCAGAAAACTTTCTTTTCTTTCTTGAATTTCTTTATTTCTTACTCCTTTCAAGATTTCAAAATCTTAATGGCAAAGCTAGACACCGGGAAGGTTTCATACCGAGTTGTTTTTATACGTATTTTTATTTTTTAAGAAGTTTTCTCCAACCAAAAGGCTTTTAAATGTTTTTCTCAATTTTTAGAATTTTAGTTTATTATATTCAATTTTATTTTGAAATTGAATATTCATATTTTAAAAATTTATCAATAATAAAATAATATAACATTACTAATTAATTTTTAAAATCTAACTTATACTTCACATGTTAAAATATTTCACTATTATATATTTCACATAATTACAATTATTTTTTATAAGTAAACACACATGCGCTTTTTGCACTTTTGTGTCTGTATTAAAAATTAGTAAGAAAACATCTCTGCATTTTTATTATATTAAAATAATATAATTTTAAAAATATAAAAGAAAATTTTGTAAATATACGTTGTTGGAGGGATAAGGAGTTAGGAGTTACTTTTAAGAAAGAGAGACTGTACCCTTATCTATTTTGTCAAATAAAAAAAATATTTAATTTTATAAAAAGTACAACTATCTAATTAAAAAATAATATTGAAAATTATTATAAAAAGTTGCATTTCTTTATACAGTGATGTAAATAAATGTTCATTATACGATGTAAATATTTATTAAATAAATATATATTGTCAACTTTTTTTTTCTAAAACTTTTTATTCTTACAATTTCTTCTAAAACATTAAGAATTTTTTTAAAATAAGTCTTGCTTAAAAAAAAATTCGTACACTTTTCTACAATTTCTTTACTCAAATATATCTATTTATCATTTATGGTAAAAATTCAGTTTCTTGAGATCTAAATTTTGACCTTATTTGCCTACATTCAAACTAAATTTGATTTCTTAATTATGTGGTAGCATGATTGTTTACCTTTAGACTAAATCTCACTGTGAAAGTTTATATTGATCACCTTTTTGTGTATTTTTCTTTCTAGATTTCTTTGTTTTGTTCTTTGTGGGCTTAGTCTTCTTTTGAAGGCTGCTATCTTTGGTGTTGGAGAACTGAAGGTGTTTTCAACAAGATTGTTTTTCATAGTTATTGTGAAAACTTACAAAAAAAAATGACAGAGTGGAGGTTTTAAAATAATGACATTATAATATTTTAATATTAAAATGTTTAAATTATAAAAACAAATTTCTAATAACTTAAGTTTATTATTATAAAATCACTCTTTTTAAAAAAATTATTTTTCATTCTCTCTTCTTTCTTCTCTTTAGGATATTGACAATTGTCTTTATCTTTTTTATCAAAGACAGTAAAATTAATCATGGTAAAGAACTCTACACAATTATCCGATAAAAAGTCATACAAAATAAGTTTTCTTTTTGTTCTTTTTAAAGTATTTCTTTCTATTGAGATGCATATGAGACCTAAGCTTTGCATATAGTTCAAGAGAGCTCTTAATCAATCTCTATTGTTATATGGTTTGGATTATGTGTTTATGTTTCTAATTAGGGTTTTTAATGTCAATTTAGGTCTTTCTTTATACTTGTGAGAGCAAAGGTTGTTTAACTAAGGTATGAGAAATTTATTTTAATTTATTCTCATGTGAATTTTGTTTTGGTTGGTTGATACTGTGGTAACTTGAGTTTGATTGCTAAATCATGTTTGGTGCAATTGGTTTGATGAATCTTTTAAGTGTAAATGTAAAAGCTTAATTGGTTTGATGAATCTTTTAAGTGTAAATGTAAAAGCTTAAGTGTAAATGTAAAAGCTTAGTTAGTTATAGAAATTGGGTTGAGCTGCAAAATGTTGTTTGAATATGTAAAGTTGATATATATATATATATGTGTGTGTGTATGTGTGTTCTATGAAATTTGAATTATTTGAATTTGGTACGATGGTTGAACGAAGTATAGGATGAATTATGTGAGTGAGTGTTTGGCACTATCTGAGATACATGTTTATTGTTTTTTGTTGTGAAGACTAGCTAAGCGATAACTCGAGTTTGGCAAAGTCAGGAGATGAGGTGTCACTGGGCAAGTTTATTATCGCTAGATAAATAAATCTGTATTTTAGTTCCAGTGCTCCACTTGCTAAACAAGATTATTAGTTGTTGAGCGAGGGTTCTCTATTGACTAAGAATATGTGTTGGTCAGAAGCTATCCTTTACTCTATTAGGCTACAAACTCATATAAAGTGTCGTCTTCTAAGCGGTGAATAGTTAAAGGAGATTCCATGGCATGAACTAGGGTGGGACCCCTTTTCTAATGAAGTCATAGGTTAACTTGTTGAGACAAGATCATCTAGAGAGAGACCGAATCGTCTAAAGCATATCTGATTTTGAAGTTTAACAAACAGCTTTAAACAAAATAATCTTGGATAATCAAATGTCTAAGAAAAAGAAAAGAACAAAAGAATAAAATCCCATTTTATAATGATCATAAGGAGATAGAGCGTCTGAACACTAGAAAATGAACAACACAGAATTATCTATACATAAACCATCTAGTTGCCCACTTAACTTGAAAAAGAAGTCAAAAATAAAAATGTCTAAAGATTATAAGCATCTACGCATCAAGCCAAATCAAGGTTATGTATAAAGCAATATGAGATATTAAACAATGAAAAAGATAAGCTAAAATGATATAAAAGATGAGAGCATTTACAGTGGCAATACAAGGTGACAGGGGGCAACTTGCATATAAGCTTGGGTATGAAGGGTGCTTCTTCCTGCATTCTTTTTTCTTCCTCCACCTCCAAATTTTCCTTTTTACCCTTTAGTAAAAATTAGTTAAGACCTCATTGGATCTTCAAAATCATCAAAATCTTAACCGACTTTCGAAAGCTAACGAATTCTTAACTAGTTTTCGAAATCCAGTTAAGACTTTGCTAACTTTCGAAAACCAGTTAAGATTTTAACAGTTTTTGAGATTCATTTAATATATTTGATTTTTGATTTTTTAATATATTTGTTTGGAATTTTTTAAATTTGTTTATTTTTGTTTATTAATAATTTTATATTTGAATTTTATTTTATTTTCATAGTTGTTTATATATTTTTGGAAAAGATTAAATTTTGTGATTAAATTTTATTTTGTTTATCTTTAATTTTTTAATATATTATGTATTACGTATATTTTAAATTTGATTTTTTGTCATATTTTTAATATATTTGTTTGGAATTTTGTATTCTTTTTAAAATTGATTTTTTTAAAATTTTTTTATTATATTTTTTTGCAATTTTTTAAATTTGTTGTGTTATTTTTTTAAAATAATTTTAAATCCATTTTTTATTTTCTTATTTAGTTGTTTATATATTTTTTGAAAAATAAAAGTGCAATGATTAATTTTTTTGTGTATATGTGATTTTTTATTATATTATGTATTTTGTATATTTTAATTATTTTTTAATTTTTTAAATATATTTGTTTGGATTTTTTTAACATTTTTTGTATTTTTTTATTTTTTAAATGATTTTAAATCTGAATTTTATTTTATTTTCATATTTAGTTGTTTATATATTTTTGGAGAAATTTAAATTTTTGTTTATTTTTTATCCTGAAATTTTTAATATATTATCTATTTTCTATACTTTAAATTTGATTTATTTTAATATTTTTAATACATTTGTTTGAAAATTTGTATATTTTTGAAAATTGATTTTTTTAAATTTTTTTACTAAAATAATAAAATGCTCAAATATAAAAAATTAAATAAAAAACAAAAAGAAAACTAAAATAAAAAAATGAAAAAAAGTCAACTTTTTGATGATCGATTATGAAATTAATGATTTTCGAAAATTGTAAAACTCATAACTGATTTTTAAAATCTAATTAAGAACTTGTGAAATTTTAAAATTCGATTAAAATTTTAAAGATTTTTGAAACATGTTTAAAAAGTTGAAATTTTTGAAATTGTAGGAAGAAAATGGAGAAATGTAGGGAGAGGGGTATGAATAATATAATTTTGTGAGGAAAATAGGAAAGTGAGTAAAAGAGAAACCCTTCTCATGGCTTTTGTAAAGAATAAACAAAGATATATGAGAAAAAAATTCACATTAAGCTATTTATTTTAAAAGAGATTATAGGTAAAAAATAAAATAAAAAAATACTCAACTCAATTTTTGTTTTAAGGAAAATAAAGGAAAAATGGTTTGACTACATCATTCATTATCGGCAGATCTGAATATGGTCGATATTGCAGGCATGTGCTTTGATATCGATTTTCTGTAGTTAGAGATATTTCAGATTAAAAATGGTTTGACTACATCATTCATTATTCATTCTTCAACAAATTATTTGCTTACCTAATTTCCCAACAACCAGGATAAATATCACAAAATAAATATCAATAAAATGCTTAACAAGTACATATTGAAGATTTTAATCCGCTAATGTATTTATAACATATGAACAGATGACACTACATTAAAAATTGAGTGACTTTACTCAACATTAAAAAAATTAAATTATGAGTTTCTGTAAATTGAAAAACTTAATTAAACTTTTTATTAAAAGTAAGATTAAATAAAATAAATAATATAATCAACAGCAAAATAATTACATACTTATATATATAGGAAAATTATTAGAAGATATTAATAATATTATTATTAAAATGTAATTCTTTCTTCAGTCTAAGGATCTTGATAAAGTTTTAATAAAATATATTGATAAGATTTTTATGGAAGGAAGTTATAAATAAAGTTATTTGAAGTACTAAAAAAGGATGAGAAAGGTGTTTAATTACATTAGACGACAAGCTGTTACAAGAGTTTGTTGATGGTTTGAGTGACGCCATGTTATGGGGAAATAGATAAAACTCATATATTTATTTTTTATTTATTTCTTTATTATTTATTTAATTTATCTGTGTTGCTTCCTCTCTCGGATTTCTCACGGTGGTGGGTTCGATTGAGGAAGACGACACCTTTCACTCTCTCTCTCTCTCTTCTTTTCAACTTGCGTCTCTTTCTGAAACGAACTCCATTGATTTGCTTGCAACTTGCAAGTACTATCAGAAAACAATTGCGGCGTTTCTTACGCATTCCGAGGAAAATTCTTTTTTTAATTCTCATTAAATTCCACGTTCCGCACTTGCGAAAGGAACGAGTTATGGGTTCCACGGAGAATGATCTATCGCTCGCTGAAGAGGCTCTTCTTCAGGTCATCTTCTTCCCTTACCATTTTTCATTAGCCATGTTCAATTGGTGTTATTAATTTGATTTTTTTTTTTGTGTTTCTGTATTCAATCGACGTCCTCGTAAGAGCTCTTTGACTTGGTCTAGGTTCTATATTTTGTAATTTATGGTTGATACGAGGAGTTTAATTCAAAATTACTTGTGTTTTGTGTTTGTTTTGTGGATGTCGCTTATTAGCGAAATTTGTGTGTGATGAATCGTTTATCTCTTCATGTTATAAGTGTTTGGAAATGTGGAATAGACATTGGTGCAAGTTTTAATCGGTTAAAGAAATATCTTTGACTGACAAATGGAAATCACGAACTGTGGCGTATTCAAGCTGCTTCTTTTAGAAGTTCATAGGGTAAAATGGGATCAAAGGATTTTCCAGTGATTTGGTAGGGTAAATAATTGCTGTACCTATCAATTTTTCCCTATCCTTTGAATTTTCATGCGTGTTTGTTTTGTGGATGTAGTTGTAACTCAAACTCAAACAAATGAAGTGCACTGACAATTTCATTGGTTTGTCTGATGCTCCCTTCTCGGATTGGTCGTCAGTAATTTGTTTGCACTTTGATATTTTGTAGTTGTAAATAAAACACGAGTTTGTAGTCTAAAATTATGTTACGTGATTTGGTAAAATAAAATATCAGTCACAGCCAAATGTTTCAACAGTATGGCTATGTCATCCGCCTTATTTTTATATTCAAATCTACTAATTTAGTTAGTTGTCCATTTTTATGCTGTCCTGGTTTCCTATATTCTTGATAGTCAAACATAAAGTAGTGGGGGCAACGAAATATTTTATATAGTCAGTGTCTTTCTTGTCTCTTCCTTGTTTGAATCTTTGCCTGAACGTGGTATTTTCACCATGATGAACAATTGGTTGTTTTATACTGAAGGACGAAGAGAGAAAACAATACACAGGAGATGGATCAGTCGACTTTAAAGGGAGGCGTGTTCTAAAGCAGAACACTGGCAATTGGAAAGCTTGCCCATTTATCTTGGGTAAGTTTTGTCATTGCCTTTAGGCTTACGAGATTATTCTTTTATGTTGATTGCATTTTTATGTAATGTGAATTGCAGGCAACGAGTGCTGTGAACGTTTGGCATACTATGGCATTGCAACAAATCTTGTTACCTATCTTACCCAGAAGCTGCATCAAGGAAATGTCTCTGCTGCACGAAATGTCACCACTTGGCAAGGCACTTGCTATCTTACACCTCTCATTGGAGCCGTTTTGGCAGATGCATACTGGGGACGATACTGGACAATTGCTGTTTTCTCCACGATTTATGTCCTAGTAATTACTAACAAAGATAAACTTAATTTTCTTATCAAATAATTTTCCACACACATCCCTCTCTTCATATAATGCTGGAAATGTCCTACACAATTTCATTGAGATAAAGCAAAGTACATACCTGCTATACACTCAGGATTTATCTATGAACAGAACTTGCACAGTCAAGGAATGTTTTTGTACTATTTTACTTTGTAATTTTTAGTGCTGATAAGTTGTTATTGGATCATTTTCTAGGTATTGGTTATGTGCAGAATATGGATTCTCTTACATTTCTTGTCACAACATAAAAATACAAAAAATAAAAAAATAAAAATCGTGAAGGGTGTGGAAGGATGGCAAATATTATGCTGTCAGAAAAAAATGGAAAAAGGAGAATTAGAAGACTAGTTTTGAGTGTACTGTGATCAAACTTCTTTCTTCCATTGCACTGCTCTACTTAATATACAAGTTTCTTACCATGAAATAAGGAACTTTTACAGATTTCTCTAGCACTGAATATAATTTTCAAATGCATCATCACATTTGAGAAGTTATAGGGTTAATATCTGGAACACTTTGGATTTCTATATCAGCATGTTGGTATTCTTTGTCATAATTTTGTTTATGTGCATATTTTGCTTCTATGTGCTTGTTGTTTAGTGGTCTATACATATTTTAATATGTAACATGGTCGTTTCATCCAGGGGATGGGTACATTGACTCTTTCTGCATCAGTTCCTGCACTCAAGCCTGCAGAGTGTCTGGGTACTTCATGCCCTGCAGCTACTCCTGCACAATATGCTGTGTTCTTCTTTGGTCTCTACCTGATTGCACTTGGGACTGGTGGTATAAAACCATGTGTGTCATCTTTTGGGGCAGATCAGTTTGATGATACTGATGCCGAGGAAAGGATTAAGAAGGGATCCTTTTTCAACTGGTTTTACTTTTCTATCAACATAGGTGCCTTTGTATCCAGCACTTTTATTGTTTGGATTCAAGAAAATGCTGGCTGGGGTCTTGGATTTGGCATTCCTGCTTTGTTTATGGCATTAGCCATTGGGAGTTTCTTTTTAGGCACGCCCCTTTACAGGTTTCAAAAACCAGGTGGTAGCCCTATTACAAGAATGTGCCAGGTTGTGGTAGCATCTGTCCGGAAGAGAAATCTGGTTATCCCTGAGGATAGTAGTGTCCTATATGAGACACCAGATAATAGCTGTGCTATTGAAGGAAGTCGAAAACTGGAGCATAGTGATGAACTAAAGTAATTTTTTATTTTACTTTTACGTTTACTGTTGCAGTATCATTAGCTTTGATGGTCACAAACTCACAATACAGGAAAAGGAGTGTCTTATTATGCATGTTAACTTATTCCTGATATTCTATTTAAAGTGCACTTTGTCTTCCAACCAAATTCAAACTTGATTGTTTAAGGGTACTACTGATTAGTAAATAGAGACTGTTCATGTTAGGCTCTGACCAACCAGTTACAGTTAGCTAGACCTTTAGTGCTTAGGCCTTATCACACAAGATAAGGCCTGAGGAGATGGGAATAGGATAACAAATATTAGGAATAGGAACACAACACGATCTGGTCTTTTACTCTCGTGAGATAATTTCCTGTAACACCCCACTGTAACCTTTGTTACACCTCTTTTTCTACTCTAGACTGTTTCCATACATTGTTACCCATATGCTGACATCCCCTCATTAGATGCCATAGTTGTCACAATCATCGAAGTTGGAATACTTTGTGGTGGGTACAAACAATTTCCAACTTCTGTAACATCTTTTGTCCTTCTAATGGATTCATTCATAATCTCATCCAAATATCAATGGATATGCACATTTGCCAAATCTTTTAGGTGCAAGTTTTTGACTAACTAAAATCATCATCTTTAAATATGTATCGAATAACGATCTTTGAGAATGTCACTAAACTGTTTCATAATGGGGATTTCTTTTGTTCCCAAGAGAAACATATTATTCTTTTCCTTTATTTTTTTCTGATATCTTTTTCTTATCTAAAATTCCATTCCTCACATCTCTCTGGTTCTATGGTTGAAGTTTATTGTCAGGTGTGTTTCCCCATGTCAGTGAAATTTTGTCAAGTTACAACAGAAAAGAAAACAGTTTGCATTAAATTTGGTAGCGTCTTGATACCTTGAGGGTTTTTAGTGAAAATTTTTCCCATTGAATCTTAGTTAGCATTCGACAAAACATGATAGTTTTAAATCCTTATTTGGTGAATAGTTTATATCCTTCCCCTTCTTTATCCAGTGAATCTTATCCTTTCCAGTATGAAAAATAAGTCCTTAAACGTAAGAGAGTAAACAAACGCCTGGTATACATAAATTTTATTAATGCTGATTAAATGTAGTGGTATATATTATTGCTGTCATTTTGATATCTTTCTCTTTGCCTGTAAGTTTGTATTTGATATGGAACTCATGGAAGCATATATTTTAGAAAAATAATCATTGGATGCGCATCTGATTATGATGTCCTCATTTTGTTGCCTTCTTATTCATGATTAAATTTTTCCTTCTTGGCTCAACATTGCATATAATTCTCTCCTATTCTAAATTGTGAGAAATGACTATACAAGTTTATTTGCTTGTCTTATTTTGATGTTATCAAAGAATGAGCTTGCTATGTTTAAGCATTTCTTTATTCAAGAGGGATAAAAAATACATCAGACTGTTTCTACTCTTCTGAGAAGGATACTGGCAGATTTGTTGTTGTTTTGCTTTTCTTTTCCCTAAGAATATTATGGTGTTGGATGGATTTCCTGTAAGTTGTAACCAATTTTCTTTTAGAAATTTTTTATTATGTTGAGAGGTCCTCTACTAAAATTTTAAATTTTTAGCTAATGTCCTAATAAGGTTTTTCTATTCTACTATCGATAATAGTTAAAGTAGCCTTATCTTCTTCAGAAGATTTTACACTCAATGTTGGCTTCGTATTGTCTAAAGCCCCATTTCTTTTATTTCATTGAAGGTATCTTGATAGGGCGGCTATAGTGTCTGATGCTGAGGGAAAAACTGGTGACTATTCTAACAAGTGGAGAATTTGCACTGTTACACAAGTGGAGGAATTGAAAATCTTGATTCGCATGTTTCCAATTTGGGCTACTGGGATTGTTTTTGCTGCTGTTTATGCCCAGATGTCAACATTGTTTGTGGAACAAGGGACGATGATGAAAACAAATATTGGTTCCTTCAGGATTCCTCCCGCTTCCCTCTCAAGTTTTGATGTGATAAGTGTTATTTTCTGGGTCCCCGTCTACGACAGGGTTATTGTTCCCATTGCAAGGAAATTTACAGGCAAAGAGAGGGGTTTTTCAGAGTTGCAAAGAATGGGAATTGGCCTTTTTGTTTCAGTCCTGTGCATGGCAGCAGCTGCTATAGTCGAGATTGTACGTCTGCAGCTTGCACAAGAGCTTGATCTTGTTGATGAACCTGTTGCTGTACCCCTTAATATATTTTGGCAAGTGCCTCAGTATTTCTTATTGGGGGCAGCAGAAGTATTCACATTCGTGGGGCAGCTTGAGTTTTTCTATGACCAATCCCCAGATGCCATGCGGAGTTTGTGCAGTGCCTTGTCTCTGCTGACTACTTCTCTGGGGAATTACTTGAGCTCATTTATTCTTACCGTAGTGACTTACTTAACCACACGAGGTGCAAATCCTGGATGGATTCCAGATAACTTGAACAAAGGTCATCTCGATTACTTTTTCTGGCTTTTAGCTGGACTTAGCTTCTTAAATATGTTAGTGTACGTTGTTGCTGCCAAAAGGTACAAGCAAAAGAGGTCTGCTTAAGAGTTTTCAAACATTTATTTGAACTGGAAGGACGTTCTGCTATTTCCCAATGTCAATGTCGTGATTGTTCTGTATGTGGAATAATGATGTTCTGCAATTATGTACGTTTCTTTCACTTTAAAAGGAAATTCTGTGTCATGCCCGCTTCAGAACAGCCTGCTCTCTGCACTCTCATGAAGCCTGGAAGTGATGAGATTACGTGATAACCTTGTAAGCTTATTATGGGAAATTAATGTTCAATTTATCTACATTGCAACATTCACACTTGTAATTATTAATGTACAAAAGGTTGTTGACACTCCTTTTATGCGCTCCATCGTTTCATAATTCCAACAAGGACTGATTGTCATTTGATTTGCGTGCAATTAGTTATCCTAAAATCTTTCCATAATACTTAGAATCCAATTCCCTCTCACAATTCATACTTTTTCTCTAACTACATTTGTTAGACTGGAATAATTGTGTCACAGTTTAACTAATGACTAATTTGAGAGCATTTTGTTTAGGAGATTTTAACTAGAGAAGCTAGTCTGTGCACCGATATCACAACATTTTACACTGTTATTTAATTTTAAATTACTACATATAAGTTTTCTGACTTTTAGTGAGTTTAGGAGAGATTTAAATCTAAACTGATTAGTGTTAATTCAATTTGTGTCAGACAAACTTTTAGAAATAATACTTGAAGTGAACTTCTCGATTTCATTTGAATTAATTTAGGCCGAGTTCCAG
This sequence comes from Vigna reflexopilosa, assembly GCA_027742785.1. NCBI lineage: Eukaryota > Viridiplantae > Streptophyta > Magnoliopsida > Fabales > Fabaceae > Vigna > Vigna reflexopilosa. Next base: position 20,037,173 of record CM050911.1, read on the forward strand.
AATAAAATAATAGAAGTAAGAAATTACAATCAAATGAAAGAAAACTAATGAGTGTTTTTTAGAATTATGTACATTAGTGTTTTTTGTTTCTGTCCACACAATTGGGCAGCATTTTAAAATGGCGGATACCACAGAAGATAGCTATTAGCTACTAAATGGATGCCCGAGACTGGGGCCACACACGTGTAAGACTTTCCATAAGAAACAAAAGCAAAACAAAAAAAGAATGGCATAATGAAATGTGACCTCATTCTGAATTCTCATTCATCCAGATCGAACTGCAGAAGATGCAGAATCTCATCACTGTATATTCTTCATAGTTTTTGGATTGAGTTCATTGCATATTTTAAGGCTAGGCATACGAAAATGCTAATATAGTAATTGGCAAATTACATCCAGTGGACAACGAAAATGTGGAAATCATTGTATATTCTATCATTATTGTTTCTTCAATGATACGTTTAAGATATCTTATTCTGGCACTGATAATGACTGGCCTAAATACGATTTTTAAATGATTATTATATAAATAAACAAATAATATAAAACAATTTATAAGTAAACCATAATGTAAACAATCTAAAATTTTTAGACTATATTAATAATGTAAATTCTTAACATCATGTATTTTAAAATTTTACAATAATTTTAAAATTATAGAAGATATTTTTAACTAACTACTGACAAAAATATATTTGCCTTACCAAAATCAAATTAAAAATCTATATATTATTAGGATATTTCAATTAAATTATTTTATGCATGTCAGCATTACGATAAGAGCTGACTTCCTATCAATAAGCTACTCTTAGCTAAACTTTATGAGTCTAGCTGAGTTCAGAAGAAGAGTGTGTGTGCGTATGTGTGAGAGACAGAGAGAGAGAGAGAGAGAGAGAGTTCCCACCAAAGACAAAAACATGGGTTCAACTGTTGACGGTGCACCACTTCTGGAAGATGGTCTTCTTGAGGTTCTCCTTCACTCCATCTTTCTTTTTCCATATATACCACCTCAAATGTTTTATCTTCTTGTCAAGCTAATTACTTGTGTACAATACAACTGTACAAGCCTTGCCACGACACAGCACATACTCATAAGCATAGTTTTATCCAAGTATTCCAATTAAAGAAACAAGAAAATGGTATCTTTCTATGATATATGATTTTCTTGTTTATTTAAATGTGAAGGATGAAAGGAGTGAAGAGTACACAGGAGATGGAACAGAGGACTTTAGAGGCAGGCCTGTTCTTAAGAAGAATACTGGCAATTGGAGGGCTTGTCCTTTTATCCTAGGTAGGTATGCTTCTACATTTCTCTGATGTTATTATACAGTAAGTTTTTTGTTTATATCCTTCATGTGTACGTGAATCTCAGGTAACGAGTGTTGTGAACGTTTGGCCTTCTTCGGAATTTCCTCAAATCTTGTTACCTATCTCACTACCAAACTGCATCAAGGAAACGTTTCTGCTGCGAGAAACGTCAGCATCTGGCAAGGCACTTCTTATCTCACACCTCTCATTGGAGCCGTTCTGGGAGATGGTTACTGGGGTCGATACTGGACAATTGCTGTTTTCTCTTTCATTTATCTCATTGTAATCAGATAGTCCTCTTTTCCTCGTCAAATGTTTCTCTTAATTGTCCACTAATATGGCAATCATGAAAGATAAACAACAGAGAGCCCCTGATTCTGTTTTTAATCAACTCTATAGTATACTTGATAAATTTCTTGACTTTTGTAATTATTATTTTAAACTCTTAATTGCATATATGCTTTGTTGTTAGTTGCCTTTTCAAGTTGTAATTGTGACATGGCTACTGTGTGCAGGGGTTGTGTACCTTGACACTTTCTGCATCTTTACCAGCATTGAAGCCTGATGAATGTTTGGGTTCTGCATGCCCTTCAGCTACTCCTGCACAATATGCTGTGTTCTACTTTGGTCTGTATGTGATAGCGCTTGGGGCTGGTGGTGTGAAAACATGTGTGCCATCTTTTGGGGCAGATCAATTTGATGATACTGATCCCGAGGAAAGAATTAAGAAGGGGTCGTTTTTCAATTGGTATTATTTTTCTATCTATCTAGGTGCCATGTTGTCATGCAGCTTAATTGTTTGGATTCAAGACAATGCAGGATGGGGTCTTGGATTTGGCATCCCTGCTTTGTTTATGGGATTATCTATTGTAAGCTTCTTCATGGGCACACGTCTTTATAGGTTTCAGAAACCTAGGGGAAGTCCTGTTACAAGAATTTCCCAGGTTTTGTATGCGTCTGTCTGGAAGTGTAATCTGGTTGTCCCTTGGGACAGTAATCTCCTTTATGAGTTACCAGAAGAGAGATATTCGATTAGAGGGAGTCGCAAACTGGAGCATAGTGAAGATCTAAGGTAATTAAACTGTCTGACATATTATTACGACCTTCTTTCATTATCATAACATAGGCGTAGGATTATCTTTGTTATACATGTTGATTTTCAAATGTTCTTTGAAGTGTGACTAGTCTGATATGAAATTTGGAATTAGGTGTTTATGGGGAAAATGTTCATGAGCTGAGCCCTGCTACATTGTTATGCAGTTGTAAATTATAGTGTCTAATTGGTCACTTACAAAATTCAAATTAGCTATACGTGTAGGCCTTTCCTGGCACACCTAGTAGTAAGGTCTGACAGGATGGAATAACTAATATCATTCTCATTTATCTGATGTTTGGAACACATTGAATTGCATAACACTATCAAATCCCTTCCTTCCATCAGTTAGTTATTGTATGATACTACTGATGCAGCACCAAAGAGCATTGGGGCAATTATAAATTTAGAACATTTTTTTTGGATTGAGATGATTTTACTATCTGGTTTTTAAAATTTGCATAGGAGTGTTGTTCACTTATTTTGGTGAATAAAGTTTATTTGAAGTTATACAGTGAAGGTCAATCATATTGTTGGGGCTTATTTTGTTAGTATGAATGTATGTGCACGCAAGTTCATTTAACCATCAATGAACACATGTGATTCTGCAATTTTATCATAACTGGGAGCTGAACAACGCCAAGCTCAAGAAAAGAAAAATGGTTTAGTATACCATAAAAGTAAAATGAAAATATTCAATTTGGTCTTCCTAACTTTACATGTGTCACCAAATTAGCCTACCAAAAATGTTAGTCACCAGTCCTCCAAAAAGTCAAATATGGTGACACTTTAGACCTTGAGTGATGACAGATTAAATCTTTGAGGGACTAATTTTGTGACAAAATCTTGGAAGAATAAATATGGTGATAATTTAAATCTGTGCAGGTCTAAGTATTTTTTTTTTGAAGGATTTATGATGTAACGGATATAGATTTCAGGACCAAATTGAGAGTTTTCTCAAAAATCTTCTGTTCATTTTTTTATATTGAATTATATTGCTATTAGATCTATTTGCATAGGGAAAACCTTTTTATGCTTTTTCACTTCACTTTGCTTTATGTTATTTTGTAAGCATTATGCCAAATTCATTGTTAACTTTTCTCCTTTCCCCAATTGTAAGCATGTTGTGGTCTTTGAAACTTCTAGGATAGATTGCGTTTAAAGATTTTTCTTTTATCCTGTCTTGGCTGGGTAGAGAAATCTTGTGCTAAAGTTTGGACCTGTTTTAACATTTTTTCTTCTTCCAAATAATAATTTGTAGGATCCTCACTTGCTTAAAAATGCTTCGCCCATAATGTCAACTACTGTTAAATTAATGGGCTGTAAACTCTTATTTTTTTATTGTTGTAATTATGTTTACTTATTTTAGTTTGCTAATGTCGGTGGTAATGTTCAGATATTGATTTACTCTGATTTTGGACAGATTTGTATTCCAAATGTAGTGGGTAATGATCATTTGCTAACAACATGTATGATTATGATGATGGACTGTCATTTCTCATTTAGTTACGCTTAAATATGGTTCAGTAGCAAATACGAAAATTGCTCTGTTTATCTTCACAGTCTTTTCTTTTCATGATGTGGTTCTACTTTATGTTTATAGTGTTCAAGTTATCTTTGTTTAGCAGTGGTATCTAGAGCAGTGTTCTTGTTGGTTGTGGGTTTCAAACACTATTGAGAGATCAAGTGGTTTCAGGGAGCAATGTTGTTTTGGCTGTTTCTCAATTTTTGGGGGAATATTATCACATAGGGGTTGTCAAATGAGACAAGTCCTTTGGCTTATGGGATTATGCAGATCATGATAAGCAAGTATCACCATTAAGAGATAAACAAATCGACCAACATGAGGAGATTATGAAGAAGGAGAAAGTTGTCTCATGTCTACATTCATCGTTCAAGGTGGTTCAACAGGTGGGAAAGGTGGCGTTTAAACTATAGCTTCCGAGAATACATCCGGTGTTCCATGTCTCTTAATTGAAAGTGGCGGTGGAAACAAAGCAGGTTGAGAAGTATTTGCCAGAAGAACTGCAGGCAAATGGACAGGCATTCTGGCCCCTCAGAATTTTGAACAGAAACAGCAAGAGGACGGGGTGGTGCCACAAGTTTTAATCGAATGGAAAGAAGGAGGAAAGGAAGGGGCAACATGGAAAGATGTAATGACCATCCAAGAACAATTTCTAGACTTCAACCTTGAGGAGAAGGTTGGACAAGAGGCGGTGGATAATGATAGGATATGGAGAGTTCATGAGAGAAAGAGAAGAGGGAATGAGGAGGTTAGGAGAGTAAATAGAGTGTAACTGTAACAACAGTTAGTTGGCGGGAAAAAGGGAGCTCAAATAAAGGGTTGGGATACTCTTGTAAGAGTTAGTTTTGTGAATTCATTGTATAGACATGACACATTTATCTTGTGGAGGGGGAATTGCTCCCTTGGAGGTTTTGATTGTACAGATTGGAGTAATAATAGAAGAAGTATTCAGTTTCCTATTCTTTTTTCTCTGGTCTAGCGTGTGTGAGTGAGGAGTTTGGATAGATTTCTTACCAAGAAAACTATCAGTTAGTTTTCTTGTGTCAGTAATGGTAATGTTTAGTCATGGATATATATTCTGATTTTGGGAAGGTTTGTACTCTAAATGTAGTGGATAATGATCTTTTACTGAGAGCATGTATGAGTATATGGATGGATTGTCATTTCTAATGTAATTACTCTTAAATAAGATTCAGAATATAAAATACAATATGGTTCAGCAACAAATAGAACAATTGTTCTGTTTCTCTTTACCGCTCTTCTCTTTTCATGTTATGGTTCTATGTTTGTATGGTTTAAGTTATTTTCGCTTAACAAACAGGACTTTACTGCACATAACTTTCTTACAATCCTTATGTTTTCTTTTCTTTTTTTCCCTTTAATGAAGGTGTCTTGACAGAGCAGCTATAGTATCCGATTATGAGAGAAAAAGTGGTAACTACTCTAATCAATGGAGACTTTGCACAGTAACACAGGTGGAAGAATTGAAAATCTTGATTCAATTGCTTCCAATTTGGGCTACTGCGATAATTTTTTCTGCTGTTTACGCTCAGATGCCAACATTGTTTGTGGAGCAAGCAATAATGATGGATACATATATTGGTAACTTCAAATTACCCCCAGCTTCTCTCTCAACTTTTGATGTGATTAGTGTTATTTTTTGGGTCCCTCTCTATGACAAGGTAATTGTTCCAATCACAAGGAAGTTCACAGGCAAAGAAAGGGGGTTTTCAGAGTTGCAAAGAATGGGCATTGGCCTTTGCTTTTCAGTCCTGTGCATGTTATCAGCTGCTGTTGTGGAGATTAGGCGTCTGGACCTTGCAAGAGAGTTTGACCTGGTTGATGAACCTGTTGCAGTGCCCCTTAGTATATTTTGGCAAATCCCTCAGAACTTCTTCTTAGGGGCAGCTGAAGTATTAACATTTGTGGGGCAGCTTGAGTTCTTGTATGACCAATCTCCAAGTTCTATGAAGACTCTGGGTACTGCACTGCCACTTCTGAGTTTTTCATTGGGAAATTACTTGAGCTCTTTCATTCTTACTTCCGTAACTTACTTTACCACACAAGGTGGAAATCTTGGTTGGATTCCTGATAACTTGAACAAAGGTCATCTTGATTACTTTTTCTTGCTTTTAGCTGGACTTAGCTTCTTAAATGTATTGGCCTACATTGTTGTTGCTAAAAGGTACAAGCAGAAGAAGACTTATTAAGATTTTTCAAGCATCTATTGGGGCGGAAGCATGTTCTGATGTACAGTACCCTTCTGTCATTGTCATGATTTTTCTGTAAGTATATATGCTACCAACCTCTGTATTCTTCTTTTACTTAGCTGGCTTCAAAGTAAACTTGATCTTTCTCACAAAGCTTATAAAGGTTGCTTACTTCACATAGGCAAATTCATCTGTTCATGTTTTGTGGAGTGCAGTCAAACTCATTTGAAAGTTTTAAATGTCATCAGATTATTTGGGGCCAGTAAAAATGATAAAGTTTAATATTTTATATGTTCTATAGTTCATGATTATTGAACTAATGGAAAAGCAAGGAGAATGAATTTCTGGCAGAAAATTAGCTCATCAGTTCAAGTCAGAATACATACAATCATCTTTCAATAAAAATGATGTGGTCAGGAAAATAAGTAGATGAGAAATACACCTTCCAATTTCAAGCATCGCAGTGCAAAACTTAGACCGTAACCAACGTACCGGCTAATAGAAATCCGTCATAAAAGTTAAAAGAAAGAATCATAGCACATATGTGGCATATCTAGGTGTGGCTCGCCTTAAGTGAATCCGTCTTCTAATTACAAACCCTAAAACACACACTCTACTGCACTGTTTTCCAAATACATATTTCTCACAAACCTCCCGCTCTTTATGTTGCAAAACCATTGCAAACTTTGTCAAATTGATGCTACCATTTACGGTAAATTATTTTCTTATGGAATAAACTTAGGGATTAATAATTTTGTTTAAATATTATTTTATTAGTTTTTGGGTCTAATAATATTTAGTTTGATTTTGATAGAGATAAAATAAGAATACGCAGTTATGATTTTAGATTTATCTAGGTACAATATTATTTTATGATAGATTAAGCCGATTTTATTTTTAAGATAGTTGATATTTTATTTTCAGTGTTTATTTTTATTTCTATAATGTTGTAAGTATCACGGCTATTTAAAGTCCTTCAATTATCAATGAATACCAAACTCAATTTTAGGAAAATATTTGAGTGTGTGTATAGTGAGTTTTTCCTATCAGTGGTATCAGAGCACGAGAGAGAGAAAAAGAGAGAGAGGAGAAAGTCAAACACCGTGAGAGAAAAAGTGAGTGCTTGATTTTTTTTTTTGAGAGAGATGACAAAGGTAGTCAATGGGACGAGTGTGCCACAATTGTCGGAAAATATCAATTATGACAATTGGTCTTTGCAGATGAAGGTTCTTCTTGGATCCCAAGATGTATGGGATATAGTGGAGGACAGGTACAATGAACCCGCAGATGATGAGCATTAGTGAACCAGATTGTTGCATTGAAAAATAAACGAGTGAAAGACAAGTTGGCTTTGTACTTTCTGTATAATGCAGTGGATGAATCTGGATTCGAGAAAATAACTAATGTAAAGTCACCAAAAGAAGCATGGAAAATTCTAAAGGTGGCATACAAAGAAGATACCCGCGTGAAGCAAGTCCGAGTACAAGCTCTCAGAAGAGAGTTTGAACATATGGAGATGGATGAAAATGAGGGAGTTTTCGAGTTTATAACTCGAGTGTAGAAGATGGCCAACCAACTCAGAATGAACGGAGAAGAGGTTCCTCCTAACCGGGTTGCGGAAAAGATCTTGAGAAATCTAACTGATGATTTTGAAAGTATCGTGGTCACCATTGAAGAGATAAAGGATTTATCAACTCTCATTGTGGAGGAGTTAGCTGGGTCACTAAAAGCCCACGAATTGAGGAAGAAAAAGAAAAAGAGGAAACCCGACAATTAAGCATTACAGGTACAATTTGACTCGAATAAATCTCTGATTACTCAGAGCCGAGGTCTTGGAAGTAGAGGGCGATGAGGCCGAGGACGAAGTGGACGTGGGCGAGGTAATTTTGAGAATGATAATGAAGAGCAAACCGGTCTGCAGAATTGGCGTGATCGAGGACAAGGAAAAGGCTGGGGAGATCGGTTAGGAGTTGAGTGTTTTAAGTGTGGCAAGTATGGTCACTATGCAAACGAGTGTAGATCAAGCAAGTGCTACAATTGTGGCAAGGTTGGTCATATTGCAAAGTATTGCAAGACCGAGACAAATGGGAGACGAATCTCATTACTGAAGATGTTGAAGAAGAGTGTGGAATCTTGTTGATGGCAAAGAGCTCGGATGCAGTGGACATGGAGAGCCCAATCCCAACAATGGATGAAGTGATCTTGGTAAAGGATGAAACAATTGTGGAGAAGGAAAACCTGGAGAAAGAACTCAAACAAAAAGATGAAAAGATTCAGCGGATAGGGAGACTTCTAGATGAAGTTAATGAAATTATGAAAAAATAGAGGGTTGAGCTTGAGGAGCTAAAGAAGGCAGCTCTTGAAAAAGAAGAGAAAGCATCTAGTGTTCTTGAATCAGATGAAGATGTTGAGAAGAACCTGATGAAGATGTCGACCAAGATTGTTGAGAAATCGCCTAAGGTAAAAAACGAGTTGGTCAAGGTTATTGAGAAGTCGGACATAACAAAGTCAGTCAAAGCATTAAAGAGGTCAGCCAAGATAAAAGACAGGAGGGTCATAAGGAAAAAGAAGAACTCAAATTTGATTGAAGAAGCAAACCCGGTATAGGATGATGCACATAGAAAGCCGAAGGAAGGAAGGAAGAATTTAAGTTTATGGGGGAGTTTGTTGGGATAAACTTAAATTTTAGGGTTTTATTAATAATTTTGTTTAAATATTATTTTATTAGTTTTTGGGTCTAGTAATATTTAGTTTGATTTTGATAGAGATAAAATAAGGATACGTAGTTATGATTTTTGATTTATCTAGTTATAATATTATTTTATGATAAATTAAGCAAATTTTATTTTTAAGATAATTGATATTTTATTTTCAGTATTTATTTTTATTTCCGTAATATTGTAAGTATCACGACTGTTTAAAACCCTTCAATTATCAAGGAATAACAAACTCAATTTTAGGAAAATATTTGAGTATGTGTATCATGAGTTTTTCCTATCATTTTCCACTCCCCAAACCTTGTTTTTGTGTTCCACACTTTGATTTCTTTGACAAAGAAATTTGTACGATGCACACTTTCCCAAAATGATGATGTGCATTTTCTATTGAGTCTGTTCTCTGACTCCAACACTTCAAAAATGAAAAAAATTGTGTTTGTAAGCATTAATGGACGAGAAGACAGAGTAATGCAGAAATGCTCAGAAATAGAGTTGTAGAGGGTGAGAGAGAAATTGCATAGACTGACTGAATAATACACTGCATATGTATTGTTGATAAAAGGACAATGTTTTTATACACGATACAGAGACTAAACAATAACGAAAATAACTAACTAAGAAACTGACAGACTTGAATTATATCTAATATCCAATATACCCCCTTAATTCAAGTCATTCAAAAAAAATACTCCTATTCCAGTTCTAAAAGACTCAAATCTATCATGTTTGAGTGCCTTAGTAAATAGATCTGCTATCTGTGCTTCAGTTCTACAATACTTCAGCTTCACCTTGTCTTTATTCACCATATCACGAAGGAAATCATACTTTACATCAATGTGTTTACTTCTTCCATGACTTATTGGATTCTTAGCCAGACTTATGGAAGACGTGTTGTCCATTTAAAGCAGAAATGACTTTTCGTTCTGCACCTTCAAACCCTTCAAAACTTCACTCAACCAGATACCTTGGTACACTGCATGTCAGCCAGCAACATACTTCGCTTCACAGCTTGATAAGGCAACAATTGTTTGCTTCTTAGAACTCCATGATACAGGTGTTGTGTTCACAAAGAAAACATTCCCTGATGTGCTCTTTCGATCAACTTGATCTCCACCGAAATCAGAGTCAGTGTACCCCACTAGCTTCAGCTCGTCTTCCTGCATACCATAAGGAAACAAAATTCCATAGTTAGTTGTACCTTTAACATACCTTAGAACACGCTTGGCTGCAATCATATGATTTCTCTTTGGGTTACTCATAAATCAACTCAGCAGACAAACTCCATACATCAATTCTGGTCGGCTATTGCAGATAAATCGAAGAGATCCAATGAGCTTCTTATATTCAGTTTCATCCACATTTTCTTCGTCTTCATCGAGTCTCAATTTCGTGTTAAACTCAAGCAGATTCCTTACAGGGTTACACTGAGTCATCTTGAATCTTTCTAACAAATCCTTCATATATTTCCTCTGGTGCATAATCAACCCTGTACCTGTGTGAGAGAACTCCATACCTAGGAAATAACTAAGTCGTCCAAGGTCTGTCATCTCAAATTCTGCTTTCATCATTCGCTTGAAGTCTTTAATGTGTTTTGTGTTGGAACTCGTCACTAGCAAATCATCAACGTACAAACACACGATCATGACATCATCACCGTCAACCTTTTTTACATACAAACTATGTTCAGCTGCACTTCTCTCGAATCCACTGCTCAGGAAAAACTCATCAATTCTCTTATTCCAAGCCCTAAGAGCTTGTCTCAAACCATAAAGGGCTTTGTACAACTTATACACTTGATCTTTGAAGCCTGGAGGTTGCTGCACGAAAACTTCCTCCTCGAATGGACCATGTAAAAAAATAGATTTTACATCAAGGGTAGTCAATGACCAATGTTTAGCACATGCAACAACAATTATTAAGCGAATGGTTTCTAACCTTGCAACAGGGGCGTACACATCTGTGAAATCAACACCTGGTCTTTGAAGAAAACCTCTCGCTACAAGCCTAGCCTTGTATTTTGACACAGTGTTGTCTGGGTTCAGCTTTTTCTTGAAGACCAACTTTACTCCAATGCTTTGCTTGCCAGGTGGTAGATCAACCAACTTCCATGTATTGTTTCTTTCAATTGATCTTAGTTCTTCAACCATTGCCTCTTTCTAGACAGATTGTGTCATTCCGTCTTCAATGCTTACTGGTTCGCTTCTAGCCATCAAAGCCAAGTGTATTATATTTCCTTCTTCATCCACCGCAGCATCAGAGTATACCTCGTATTCTGACAACCTGGTAGATCTCATAGTTTGTCTTCTTGGCCTTGCTGTAGAATCCGTTGGATCATCATTTCTAACATCGTGTTCAACATTTTCTGCAGTTTCTGTAAGTCTTTGCTGAGGTGCATGCGTCACAAGCTTCGTTTTCTTCAAACTAGTTTGTTCGCTCTTCCAATCCCAACTTTTGTCTTCTAGTATCAACACATCTCTACAGATAGACATCCTCCTTCTGATTGGATCATAGAGTTTGTAAGCCCCTATAGGGTGATTCCTAACGAACACCATCGCCTCGCCTTTGTCGTCGAGTTTCGTTCTCTTCTGGTATGGAACATGATAATATGCCAAAGAACCAAATATTTTTAAATGTTTAACAGAGGGTGTTTTACCTGTCCATATTGCATGTGGAACGCTGCTTGTCAAGCTCCTCATAGGACACCTGTTCAACACATAAACAGCTGTAGACACTGCTTCTCCCCACATTTCACGTGGTAATTCCTTTTCTTTAAGCATGCACTGGACCATGTTCATTATGGTACGATTCCTCCTCTCTGCCACACCATTGTGTTGTGGCGTGTAAAGTGCGGACACTTCGTGTACGATGCCATGTGCTTGAAAGAATTCTTCAAACTCACAGTAGGTATATTTAGGGATGGCAAAAAAATCCGTGCCCGCGGATAAAATCCGCAACGGATAGTTAATATCCGCGGATATTTACTACCCGAAACCCGCGGATAGCGGGTATTTAAATACCTGCTTATAAACGGGTCGGGTGCGCGTATTATACTATCCGTACCTGCGGATATCCGCTACCTACAAAAAATAAAAATAAAAATTTAATTTTTATTTTATTAAGTTAAATTTAATTAAAATTAACATTAATTTATATTTTACAAGGTTAAATTTAATTGGGTTTGATTGCCTAAAAATATATTGCACTAATTAATAGGTCAAATTGTGTTACTCTTTACAAAATATACGGTATTAATTATTGGATTTGATTGCCTAAAAATATACTCAATTAATGGTTAATCAATGGGCTTGCCTGCCACATGCTCTATAAATATAGAATTGATGGCTAGGTACAATCTTGCACGTCGAAGTGTCTTCTGCACGTCAACAACTCATCCGTGTAGATGAAATTCTCAGGAAGGATTGAAGATCAAATGAGAACAAAGCAAAGAAGGATGACTGACCATCGAACCAATTCAATCGAAACAAAAATTAAATTTTAATTTAATTTATATTATATTTTATATTTTTTTTTGTAATTCTATTTAAATTTTATTTTAATAATTTATAAAAATATATTTTTTTAAATATTTACGGGTATCCGTGGGTTTTAAAATATCCGCGGATATTTTTTAAGTGGGTATCCGTGCGGGTAGCGGATCGGGTAGCGGGTGGATTTTTTTTTGTCGGGTCGGGTTGCGGGTAGGCACTATCCGTGCCCGACCCGACCTGTTGCCATCCCTAGGTATATTCATCCCCTCCATCGGTTCTGAGAAGTTTTAACTACTTCCCACTTTCTTTTTCAACATATCGTTTGAACTTTCTAAATCTTTCCAGTGCTTCACTCTTCAGCCTCATGAAGTCCGCCCATATCATACGACTATATTCATCGACAAAAGTGATAAAGTAACGATTACCTCCCAAAGTTGGCATCTCCAGTGGACCACATACATCTGAATGTATTACTTCAAGACAGTCTTTGGACCTCATCTTTAGTTGTGCCGTGAAATATCTTCTGGTTTGCTTCCCTATGATACATGATTCACACACCTCCTTGGGTACGCTGATGTTTGATAAACCAGAAACTAGTGTGCCATTACTCAGTGCTTGTAAATCTGAAAAGTTAAGATGACCGTATCTACGACGCCATCTCCAAACCTCGTTTTCTTTTACAGTGGATAAGCACCGCAACTCCACCATATCCATGCATACTTGGAACGTACGATTCTTTGATATATTGGTTCTCAGTATCAGCTTCTTGTTTTTATCCAATATCTCAGCTTCTTTGTTACCCATGATCACGATGTAGCCTTTCTCCAGTAACTGATCGAGACTAAGTAAATTACACTTCATTTATGGAACATAGAAAACATTCTGAATTGTTACCTGCAACCCATTCTTCTTCTTTACAATTACATGCCCCATACCTTCAACATTTAATGTGTTGTTGTCTGCAACTCGAACTTTGCTTTTCTTTGAAACATCCAGATTCACCAGTCACTCCCTGTTGTGTGTCATGTGATTTGAACATCCTAAATCTAAGTACCATGAACTGGTCGTTGGTGACGAAGATACAACATTCTTTGACGAAGTCGTGACCATTAAGATTAAAGGCTCTGTATCATGTTCTTCCTCCGCGACATGAGCTTCTTTGCTCTGGTATTTTCTAGAAAGCCTATTCTTGTTGAAGTAACACTCATAAGAGAAGTGTCCCATTTTATGACACGTAAAACACTCCACGTTCCGTCGATCTTTCTTCTTGTAGCGATGATCAGTGTTGTTCCTTCCGTCTGAAGAACCAAGTATATCCTCTTGTTCATCAACATCATCATTCTTCCATTTTCTTTGCACAGAATTGTCATTCTTCCATTTACCTTGTATCACAGGTCTGCCTCTCCACGTCTTAAATTTCTTCTTTCCATCACCTTTAACGTGTTGCACCTTCAAAGCTTGATCATTAGCTCTGACAGGTTCTTTATCAAGAAGCCGCATCTCGTGGGTTTCCAAGGAGATTTTCTATTTTCACCTTCTCAAGGTCTTTAGATTCTTCAATGGCTACGACAATGTGATCAAAACGCCGAGGTAAAGACCTCATTATTTTCTCAATTGTCAACACGTCGTTGAGCTTCTCCCCGCAGCTTTTCATATGGTTTGTAAGCGTCAAAAATTTATCAAAATAATCACAGACCTTGTCGCCATCTTCCATTTGCAACAATTCATATTTCCTTCTCAAGGTGTGAAGTCGAACCTTCTTGATCTTCTCTCCACCAGCATGGCAACGTACAAGAATACTCCACACCTCCTGTGCGGTATTTATGTTCTGTATTTTCTCAAAGTGTGTATCATCCACACACTGATGAATAATCAAGAGAGCTTTGTCGTCCTTCTTTTTATATTCTTCTTTCTTTTCTTCCTTTGCAGGCTCCGTTCCTTCCACCACATTGCTCACACCTTGCACTCTAAACAATACTTTCATTTGCGTGCTCCATCTACTCCAATTCTTTTTAGTGAGAATGAGAAGATTTGTCGTGGAAATATCTGCCATTACCGTCTTCTTTCTGCTACAAGAACCTTCTTCTTTAAGATGTTTCTTGGACAGCTGCACTGTATCCAACACACAAGCACTCTTCGTAACTTTCTTCGCAACCTTAACTAACTGATACCACTAATGGACGAGAAGACAGAGTAATGTAGAAACACTCAGAAATAGAGTTGTAGAGGGTGAGAGAGAAATTGCATAGACTGGCTGAATAATACGCTGCATATGTATTGTTGATAAAATGACGGTGTTTTTATACACGATACAGAGACTAAACAATAACGAAAATAAAGAAACTGACAATATCTAATATCCAATAAATGACATTTGAAGTTGTTTAGAGTTTAGAGTATGGTATTATTTGTATGACTTCATGTTAATTTTTTTGGGGCAAAATATTGAATTTTGAACATATTAAGTTTTACTGTGTAGAGCATATTATGTCATTAATTTCTTGTTTTTTCCTTAAACTTTCTTTATTTTTGGGTAAATTAATACTTAAGTTTTGAACATATCATGGTTTAAAATCTTTCTTTCTGAAGCAGTACGACACTAATTTTCTTTTTTTATGTCTTGAAGTTTTTTTTTTTTTTTCAAAATACTTGCCATTAAACGTACAAGGATTTAGAATCTTCTTTTTCTGATACATATTATACCATTGTTTTTTCATATTACGGCTTAAAATTTCTCTTTTCTAGGTAAAAGAGTCAATTTGGAAGGAATTAGGGTTTCAAAACATCCATTTTGAAACTAATAAACTCTTTATTTATTTATATCTTTTCCCTCATTTAATTTTTTGGCTTAAAATTTTACTATTACACTGATGTGATTTCAATGTGTTGCTATTAGAAAGCATATTCACTTTACAGACGAAGTAACTCCTGAAAATGAAAACTAAAATCTAATAGCCAAAGTTATATGATTATGGTCATGGCAAATTTCACTAAATACAAGTTCTCATTTTCAATGGAAATTGTTCTTAGAAGACAAAGAGATAATATCTCACAATTTGTGTAGCTTGCATAGTGACTTTTATACTTCTTTGTACAATTTAAGGGTCTACTAATTTTTAAGTTCTTTACTCAAAATCTTCATGTAGAAAGTTAGAATTCATGCGAAGGAGTTTAATTCACAAATTCTAAAATGAAATTGCTAAGGGTGGTGTGCATTTTATCCCACCTTTCCGTGTTTTCTCAAATGGTTAGTGTTACAAAACAAACAACCACCCTTATAAAATTAAATTCCAATTTAGAAGAAAGCCAGATGTCATGAGAGTACTCAATAGGTATTGGAAGTGAAAGAGAGTAAGAAAAAAGCGAAAAAAAGAAGATAAAGTTAAATGGATATATATATTTAGATTATGATTAATTCTAAATGTAAATCTTTTTTGTGTTTTTATTGTAAGGACACAAATATCTCATTAGTTTTATATGTAACAGTTTAATATGTTAATGTATTGTGCTATACTACAACAATGTTTAGATATAGGTTCTTTTAATAGTTCTAATACTTTATGGTTTAATTTTATTATGCAAGTGACTAATTGTCGGTTGATTAAATAAATATTAAGTAAAGATAGTAACGTAGACGAGTCATGAGAGTTGGGTAAGATGGGTTAGGTATTTTAATTCATTAGTCCGTAAACACAACAAAAAATTTCACTATATAAAATATATCGCCTATATGTTAATGATATAATCCTTGATAAATCTATTTTACTGATTTTTCTTAATAAATTTATTTTCTTTTAATTTATTTGGGAAATTTTTGTTTCAGATTATAATTTATTTCGTAACTAAAACTTTTAAACTTTAGGAGAGAAAAAGCAACACAAAACATACTTTTATTGTGACATCCCAAAATATCATATATGCATATAATATACTAGGATTCACTATTAGAATATGTGAATGCAATTAGAGTAGCAGATAAAAGTATTAATGTCTACAGTTATCCATAGTAAGGCTGGAAATTAAAGTTTGATACAAGTTTAAGAATTCTCCAAATACATAACCAACTAAAGATTCAAGGAGGCCTAAAGAGTGTTTCCAAAATACAGATCATATAAAATAAAAGCTAAGAGTCCTAAGAACTAGGAGCTGGGTTTTCTTCGTTCTCCGATGCTTGCTCCAAGGGCACATCATCAGCAGTTTCTGCTCACATCCAAGGATTTGGATGATCATCGCAAAGGAAAAGTCACACATATACAAAACACACAATTGCAAGTGTAAGCTAGGTTTCTATAAACAAACAAGGTAATTCAAATCAATCTAATATAATTAAGAACATTCACACATAGCATGCAAGTCATCATCGACATAGAAATCATTTTCATACAATTCACCAAAGAAAGAATCCTATCATGTTATGACTTCTAGACTCGTCCGGACTTAGAATGGATGTAGAGCTGGGGCGGGTTGTGCACTTGTGGTGGCCTCTACTACCTTGCAAGGTCATTGCCAATGGGTTTCACCCTACCACACACAAGTGTAAGTCCGTTACCGCACGATAGACCTACAGTGGTAGCGCCTATCACTAGGACCTCTCACTACTCTCACCACACACATCAATCCTCTCTAAGTGAGAATAAAAGACCGTTAGAGTGTTAGGGATAACCCCCTATATGGAAGCCTCTACATTCATTCTAAACACTAAGTTGATCTCACTTAGAGATCTTATTTGATATCATACATAACCTTTGATTACCAATACTTAAGTAATTCAAACAGCTTGGAAACCCTCACCAATGGCTCCGGAAGGGTCAAAAACCCCCATAACGACCTAAAGAACGTCCAAAACGGACGTCCGGAACTCCCAAAACGTCAAAAACATTAAAAACACTCAATCTGCCGCACATAATTCGCTCAGCGCACACCCTGTGGTGTGCTGTGTGAATTTTTCCTGCCAACAACCCTTCGCAGAGCGCACAGAGTGTGCTAGGCGGCTCTGCATGATCTGCAACACCCTAAAACTGCATAATTGAGCAACTCTACCCTCCCATACCAATTCTAATCATTTTGATGAACTTCTAGCACTCTTAACTTGATCTATATGATGAATCTAACTTACTAAATCAATTCTAACACTTCCTAAACAAATTCTCTAGTGATCTCATATCAATTCACTCTCAAATTACTCATTTTTATCAGTCTAAGTGCTCAATTCTAATTTTACCATTTTAGACTATTTTTTATCAGTCTAATACCTCCTATAAGTCATATTTGCCCTATCTAAAATACCCCAAACTTCTAAAACAGTTTCTAGTCTATTTTACTCAAATTGACTATGTCACTTCCCTTCCAATACCCTTAAAATTTCTAATCAATCAGAGAACTAACAGTTCTCCCTTTTTCAAACAGGCTTTATGAGATCAAAATCATTCCCAGCAAATTAAACAATACTAAATCAATAGTTCATCAACATCAATTCATTTTCCCAATCAGACAATCATAGATACAAAATTACATTCATCATGTACATGGATTCTATCATATCAGATGAAATCAGTTCAATTTAACAGAAACTACTTTACCATCCAAACCAGACATACATCATTTAAATTGTATACCCGATCATAATTAACACACATGCAAGATCAATTTTTTTGACATAAAGCCCAAGCTTCCCTTACCTTAGGTTTTTAGCACTTGAACTCAAGAGAATCCCTAGCACACCTTTATGCTTCCAGGAACTATATACTAACCTATAAATCACCATTTAGTGATAGAGTTTAGATTTAAAGACCAAATTGAAGTTAGATTTGGAAAGAAAACAAAAAGGGTTACATGCAACAAGATTATTGCATGATCCCCACCCTAACTTGAATGATAGAAAGAAAAGAACACTTACCAGATGAAACAAAAAATTAATTCGGTAGAAGTGTTGTTCCTGGAACCTGGATGTCCTAGAAATTTTCTGGTAAGCAAGGTTTATGGATTAGATTTTTGGAGTAAGATAGAGAGAGTACAGAACCTGAGAGTGGAAAAACGTTGGAATGTTGGGGTATTGTTTTTCAGACAAGGAAAGAAGTTAAACTGGGTTTATTTTGTTAAGAAAAGTTTCAGCCCTTCCTCTACTGCCACACATATACATTCCAAACACTTTTATTTTTCTCAGGTTTTACATTTATCAAATCACAACTAATTAATTATATTTCAAATTAGTTATTATATTTTTTTGTCACTATTCACTCACTAATTAGCCAAAAATTAGTGAAAAATATTTTTACTTATTAATTTCTCTCATAAACTAGTAAATTTCTTATAATACTTTACTTACCTCATCATTATAAAACCCTCGATCCAATCACCTTTAACTAATTCAAATTTCACAATGGCATACATTTCGTCCATGTGAGATAATTTATCAACTTATTTTAATATTTTACATAAGTATGGACTAAGAAATAATAAGAAAAAAAAAATCAATTTTGACTTTAAGATTGTAAAATCCAGTATTTTATTTTTGACTTTTGAATTGTGCAATTTAAAATATAATTTATAAGTCATAATTATATCTGTAATTACACAATTTAAAACTCATCACTTATCACTTTTGGATTGCACATCTATAATTGACAACAAACAAAAGAAATATGAAAATGTGAAAATTCCATAAATCGTTTATTGAAGTTTTTTTTTTCTTTCTTTCTTTTTCTATAACTCTAAGCGTCTCTATGATAATAGGACGTTTCAACTAAGTTGATACCTCAAATCTCAATAACCATATACTCTCTAGAAGATATGAAAAAAAAATTTAACTTCATCACTTTTAGGATTTAATTCTTAAAAAACCCGAATATATTTAGACTCTTTATATTGAACACTCAAACTTGGAACCATTATCTACTTGACATAAAAAAGTACTAATTTTCTAAAAGAAAATGTAACTTATATAAGAGTTATAAGGTTTGTTAATTACTAACAAAATAATTCAATAAAACTATTAAGAATCTTGTTAAGGAAAATACAAACTCTAAGGATCAGATAATTTCAGTTAAGGTTCAAAAATAAAAAAACAATTTCCTGGGGCTTATAAATTTCAGTTGAGCATTAAGTTTTGAATGCTCAAAATAAGATACTTTTGGCTATAACAATATCTTTATGAAAAAGAATACCATCATCATAATCATCGGTTCAAACCACTCCACCTTTACTATGATTTACCAAAGGCCATCATCATCCAAGGTTGCAAGTGTCTAACAACACTCAAAGACCACAATTGCTTACATTTAAGGTTTAATAGGTTCAGTGGTCCCTATTTATGCAGATTTACGTCAAATAGGTCCGTATTTTCAAATCACTCAATTGAGTCCATGTTTATGAAAAATTGAATTAATCAAATCCTTACCGTTAAATTCTGCAAACGGAGTTAAAACTCTTGTCTGATGGCTAAGTGAGATGTCATTTTTTACAGACGTGGCACACACAGATGTTAATAGGTGGATTTAATAATTTGTGTATGCTTTGACAAACGTGGCCGCCATGCCCCTCCTTCGCCACCTCCACCCCGACAACAACTTTTTTTCCAGCCAAATTCCTCGGCACCTCCATTACCTCGCTGTCTCCGGTAACGAGCTCACGGGAAACATCTCTCTGGAGCTTGGAAACCTCACCACGCTTCGCGAGCTCTACATTGGAAACCTCACTCTTCCTCTTCCAGATCCCTTTCTGACTTCAAACCTTCTTCAACTTCTTCTTCTTTTCCATTCTAATCATATTATTTTTAATTTTTTCAAACCACTGTCAGACATTCCAACAAAACAACACAAACTCTTTCATTTTTTTTTTGACAATTTTTCCCTTTTTTTTTCGTTTGTTTCTAGCTTTGCAGAATCTGAAAAACTTTTCTTTCAATTGGTTTCTGGGAAGATCCGGTTGATCTGATCCTCATGGGGGAGCGATTATGATGATGTCGTTTTGGTTTGTCTTCTCGGACTCCATATTTTCTTAAACCTCGTGGGTTGTATTGTAAGAGGGGGATCTAATGTGGAAAAAAAATTGTCAGTTCAAAAGTCGACAACGAGAGACGGAAGGGGGCGTTCGGCGCCGCCGCGGTACGGTAACGAGAATTCCAGAAGAACCACGCCGCTGCACCACCACCATCAGTTCTCCCCGTACTACCATCACCAAGTCCCGCAGCACCCCTCCGTCGGTGGCTACCTTCACCATCTCGCACTGTGGTAGAGAATCCAGAAGCACGATGAATCTGCTGTGGAACAGTTTGGATGCATAGTAACAAGAACACTCTCGGTAAGAAATTGTTATTAATATAATATTCTTTCTCTAGATCTTTCCTTTCGCTTCCAGAAAGAAAATTGTAATTTGAAATTTAATTAATGGAGATAAGCTAGGGCTCTTCCTTTCGTTAATTTTAGTTTGAAAATTGTAACATGAGCTATTGTTGTACATTAATGGCAAATTAATTCTGGTGAATAATTTGTTTGTAAAGAGACCGAGACCAAACAAAGACAAGGCAACGAAGTTTACGAAAACACCCTTTTCATTCTAGGTAACGAGGTTTTTATGTGCCACGTGGTTATTAAATACCACGTCACCATGTCACCAAGTACTAAAGTTAACGCGGTCTACTAAATTTAACGGAAAGGACATTATTGGTTCAATTTTACCAAAATAAGGACCCAATTGAACAATTTCATCATAGGAGGACCCAATTAATGCAAATTCATAGAAATAGAAACCTCCGAACCTATTAAACCTACATTTAATACCATAAAGACAAATTTCAAATTTTAAAATTTAAGGGGTGCAAAAGGAAATCATGGGGTGTTTCAGGCCCAAATATTTGGACCTAAGGAGACCGAACGAAGAATGAAAGGGCCCGACCCACTCTTAAAAACCCTTTGTAAGGCCAATGAATTGAATCTTTCTCTTTCCTCTGGGTTTATAGCATCAGTGGCTGTTCTTCCTTCAAATCTTGGCGTCAATGAGGTGAGTCAAATGCCTTCTATTTCTAACTTAAATACTGGTTCGGTTTAAGGTCACAATAATCATAGCAATAATAGCGCTTTTATTTCTTCCTTCTTGTGCTGTGCAGTTTCATTTTCCAACCACTCTATATTTATTGATTTTTGTGTTGGAACCATCTCCAATTTTGTGACTGACGGGTAAGTTACCCTGATCATTGTTATGTTCTGTTTGCGTAATTTGTAATTCCTCTTTTTCTGTTTGTTTTTATCCCAATTTTGTAGAATACAGACCTTCTTGAACAAAGGCTGTGTTCCACAAATCAAACAATGTGGAGTTGTCAAACATCACATTATTTCTGTGTATTGAGGAAAAACAAGCAATTTATTGTTAATTGAACCCCAGTTCACTGTGACTTAGAAAAAAAAATGAAGGTTGAGCTTAATTAGCATTAAACCCAAGGAACTCAGAAGAAGCAAGCTGCATAAGTATCCTCCCCTTGAGCTATATTGATTATTGAAAAATGAGAATGGCTGTCCAGGCTTTCATCATGATTTCTTCTCTAGAAATGCATCTATCAATCCCAGCATTTATTTCATCTGGGTATCTAAGTGATAGAAATGAATGTTTTGATGCAGTTCCCTAATGACTTCTTTAGTTATAAGCTATACTGCTACTGACATTTTAATGTGATGTACTACTGATTTGGATAGGATCTTTATGAAAAAGAAAAGGCATATTGACTAATATTTACCACAATGCTTTATAAAAACAGATAATTCACTGTGAAACCTGTCACCCCATCTTTATTATGGTTCATCTTGCAGCTATTTTTTCTGGCTTTCAGTCA
Organism: Vigna reflexopilosa; assembly: GCA_027742785.1. NCBI lineage: Eukaryota > Viridiplantae > Streptophyta > Magnoliopsida > Fabales > Fabaceae > Vigna > Vigna reflexopilosa. Next base: position 20,059,337 of record CM050911.1, read on the forward strand.
CTCGGAGAACAGGAAAAGCGCATTCTTGTTGTATAGTTTGTACACAATCTGTAAGTCACTTAGTTCAAGCTGTCTTTCGATCCCAGTAGTGCAAAGCAAGAAAATATAGCCAACAAACTTATTGCTATCAGGGATACTGTGGAAATTCAGAAAAGGTGCAGCCTCCCCAAGGTTACCTATTTAGTTTTGGCAGTTGGCAGTTTGAAAATACTTAGAAATGTCTTTGGCTGCTCCGAGTTCCCTTTTGAAGGTGGAGGAAATACAAGGAAGAGGGAGGGGAATGGTTGCATCTCAGCCTCTTAAAGCTGGTCAAATTGTCCTGAAAGACTCCCCCATTCTGCTGTATTCAGCTTTGCCCTTGATCAGACAGTCTTTATCAGCATCATCCTCTGCCTCAACTTCATGTTTCTGTGATCACTGCTTCAGAACCTTGCCTCCATTTTTACAGGGAGATTCTTCGTCATCCACAGTTTTGTGCCCCAATTGTCGCTACCATCGTTTCTGCAGCTCAAGTTGTCTTTCAAAGGCATTGAACTCCTCCCATTCTTCTTGGGTATGTCAAGCGTTATCTAGTCTCAGATCCAATTCTCTACTGATTGAACAGCCGCTTGAGCGCCAAGTCCAGGCTAATTTTCTCATAGCTGCCTACAATCTTGCCAATATCTCCCCTTCAGACTTCCAAATTTTGCTTTCTCTCCAGGGTTCTCCTGATGATACAACCATTGCTGCAGCCAAGTTCCTACACCCCCTTATTTCATCTCTCTGCTCACTTTCTCTCATTAGTCCCCAGAATGGATGTTCTTTAGAACTCACCTCTGCACTTCTTGTCAAGGACAAGCTCAATGCATTTGGAATAATGCAGCCGTTCTCTGCAGATGACGACCAGAGGTCTGTCAGAGCCTATGGTATTTACCCCTATGCTTCCTTTTTTAACCATGACTGCCTTCCCAATGCCTGCAGATTTGATTATGTGGACATCAATCCACATGAAGACAGCCATAATACTGACTTTATTATTAGGATGGTTCATGATGTTCCCCAAGGTAGGGAGATTTGTTTGAGTTATTTCCCTGTCAATGAAAACTATTCTAGTAGGCAAAAGAGATTGATTGAAGACTATGGCTTCTCCTGTAATTGTGATCGATGTAATGTGGAGTCAAATTGGTCAGATAATGATAGTGTTGAAGATAATGCTGAGGATGAGGAGGAGGTTATGGATGAGGACCAATATGAAATTATGGAAGCGTCAGACACTGATAAACATGCTCTTGAAGATAATAATGATTTCCCACATGCATATTTCTTTTTAAAATACATGTGTGATAGAACGAATTGCTGGGGAACATTAGCTCCATTACCTCCGGAGGGTGATACTCCATCTAATGTCATGGAATGCAATGTCTGTGGAAAATTGAAGAGTGACGATACCTTTGATGTTGATGAAGGTCGTATGGAGGACTAAGCATCTAGCATGCTACTTTAGTAAGTAATCTGCTTTCCTCTAAATGTTTTTATTATTAGTATTATATATTTTCTTTTGGCACCATTGTATTTTAACTTTTATGATTGTTTGCATGTGCTCATTACTTTCGGTGATCACAATTTTCACACACACACACACATATTTACACACATGTTCGTTAATTTCAGTGATCACCATTTACACACTTGTCACTGAGTAACGCTGGTTTTTTCTTTTTGTAGAAAACATTGATTGTGTATTTACAATTGAAGAACTTGTTTTAGGAGACTGAAGCCCGTTCTTAAAGTCTGGATCCTTATTCATGGGCCTTTTAAGATGATTTGTAGTAGAAGTAATTGGTTATCAATGAAAAAGAATGAGTAGTCTTTCTGGTCATATGGATAGTCAGAGTCAAACTGATTTTTATTTTTTGGTTGTTATTATTCATTTTTGGTTTGACCTAGTATGTTTTCGTACTCTTGTTGATGTTTAGATGATGTTGAATTACCGCCAAACCATCATTCTTGAGCAAGGATGGCAATGGGGGATGAGTTTTGCTATCCCAATGAAAAAATATCCCCATCCAAATCCAATGAAACCTATTGAGTATGAAATTTTTGTCTTATCTTCTTACTCACTGAGTAACGGAAATACCCTTGTACCTGTGTTCGAACATGTATTTACTTTCTTACTGTTTTAATATTAATTAATTCTTATAAAACTATAAATAATTCTTACAAAAGAAACCTAATATGATCAATATTCAATTGTAAAACAATTTATTATCATTTATTTCTTCACTATCAAATGTTTAGAAATAAATTATAACTATAATGATATATATTTCAAATTTAAATACTAAATAAAATTTTATGAGAATAAACATTTATTAAATTTGCAAAAATTAATGAAACAAAAACAAATATTCAAATTTAAAAATATTTTAAATGCCACTTTATTCCTATTCTTTAAATTCTAATAAAATCTCTTTTTTTATATACTAATAAAAATTAGGGTTAAATATGTTTTTAGTCCTGAAGTATCACTCGATTTTGGTTTTAGTTTCTATTCGAAACTTCGATGGTTTTTAGTCCTCATTGTTTTGAAACTCTCACTTTTCGTCTTTAAAATTGGACGACGTTATCTTTTAGTACATGTGGCAAACGACGAAGTTTCGTTCAATACTAGCTTCCTTGTTCACTGTTTGCCACGTTGGTTTTGTTTTTACTCATCAGATTAGTGATTGCCACGTGTGTTGATTGAAATTAGATTAACACAATTAGGGTTCTTAATTGGGCAAAGTTTACTTTTCAATTGGGGAAAAATAGATTTACTCGAAGTTTTTGACTCGAAGTTTTTGACTCGAAGCTTTTTACTCCAACCATTGTACTCTAAACCTTCCAGTGGGCATTTTATCAAGGTGGTCGTTGTGGTGGTCGTTGCAGTGTTCCTTGCGGTGGTCGTGAAAGAAACGGTGGGTGTCAAAGATAACCAATCAAGGTAAGCAATTGTTTTTGTTTTTCTTATGGTTGTTCCAAACCAAGGTGTAAAGTGTTGATATGTGAATGTAGGTCTAGAAATGGTTTTCGACATTTGTTTGCATCACATGGGGAAGTTTGTTACTAATAAGGGGCTACGGTATGTTGCAGGAGAGATTCACGTGATCAAAGGAATTGATCCGGATCGTTGGTCGTATTTTGAAGCTGTTGGAATAGTTAAAGAATTTAAGTATGATGCAGACTTCAAACTATGGTGGAAGGGGTCGAAACAAAGGCTGATGAATAATCTCAGATTATTGAGTGATGACATGGAAGCACTGTACTTGGCTAACTATGCAGAGGAGAATAAGGAAGAGGTAGAAATCTATGTCCAACATGTTCCTAGTGAGGCAGTGGAAGTTAACTTTCTTAGTTGTGGTGAAGTGGCAGAAGAAGGAAACATAGAGGACATGGAGGAAGTGGTTTCCAGACGAAGAATGTGATGGTGGTGATGAACAGGAAGAGGTTGAAATGGGTGAGGAAGATGGTGATGATGGTGAGGAAAGGGAAGACTATGATGGTGGTGATGAACAAGAAGAGGATGAAATGGGTGAGGAAGACCAAGACTGTGATGGTGGTGATGAACAACAAGAGGTTGAAATGGGTGAGGAAGAGTGTGATGATGGTGATCAACAAGATTATGTTCATGAAGAAGAGGATGAGGGAATGTGGTTGAGGGGTTTGTAGAAGCTTCAGCTGAAGAATGTCTGGATGATAGTGAGGAAGACAGAATGGCTAATGATGATGATGTGTTTGGTGTTGAGAATGCTAGGGTGGACCAAGTTCGTAGAAACATTAATCCAGTCTTAGAGAGGTGAAATACAATGAAGAAAAAGAAGAAACGTGTGACTAGAAGGGGCAATGTTGGGGAAGGTTCATTATAATAAATGAAGAAGTTGGAGATCATGACATCAATGAAGAATACAATAGTGATGAATTGGATTCAAATGTAGATAATGATGAGAATGTGAGGTTGAAAAAAGCAAAGTTTAAAAAGTATAGACAAGATGATATGAACAAGAACTTCACATTTGAATTGGGGATGGAGTTCTGTTCATTAAAGGAGTTTAAAAATGCAATAATGGAGCATAGTGTATTAAATGGAAAAGAGGTTAAGTTTGTCAAGAATGATCTGAACAGAGTAAGGGCAGTTTGTAAAAACAAATGTGGTTTTGTTATTATGGCTAGCAAGGTAGGAGGCAAGCAAACATTTAGTGTCAAAACCTTGGTTGGACGACACAATTGTGGATGTGTTTTTGGAAACAAAAGTGCAAATGTAAACTGGATTGCACAAGTATTAGTAGACAGGTTCGTAAATGTGGCTAACATGACAGTCAACCAAATCGTTGATGATATTAAGAAGTCATTCAGCGTTGGAATAACTGCTTTGAAAGCTGGAAAGGCCAAGCAAATTGCTTTGGATTCTTTGGTTGGTGATGGAGAACGACAGTATGGTCGTCTATATGATTATGTGGGTGAATTGCTAAGAGTGAAGTCTGGAACGTTTAAAATTAAAGTCAATCAACCCCAACCAAGTTTGCCACCAAGATTTGGTTCATTTTATATGTGTTTAGAGGGCTGTAAGCAAGGCTTCTTAGGAAGTTGCAGGCCCTTCATAGGGGTAAATGGTTGTCATCTGAAGACAACATGTGATGGTCAATTGTTGGTGGCAGTGGGTAGAGACCCCAATGACCAATATTTCCCCTTAGCTTTTGTTGTGGTTGAAAATGAATGCAAAGAAAGCTGGAGATGGTTCTTGACACTACTTCTGGATGATATTGGTGGCATTGATTGTCAATGTTGGATTTTCATTTCTGATCAATAAAAGGTATTTTCATTATAATCTTTTCTTCTTTTTATTTTGTACCAGTGACATTATTTACTACTGACCAACACATTTTGTGCTTTCCAGGGACTGATGACAATTTTTGATGACATCTTGGATGGAGTGGAACATAGATTGTGCTTAAGGCACTTGTATAACAATTACAAGAAAAAATTTGGTGGAGGAGTGTTGATTAGAGATCCTATGATGGGGGCTGCCAAGGCCACATTTCAACAAGACTAGGAAAGGAAAATGAGTGAATTGAAGAATGTTAACATTGATGCTTACAATTGGTTGTTAGCTATTCCAACTAAGTGTTGGTGTAAACATGCATTCAGTAGTTATGCTAGATGCGATGTCTTGATAAATAATTTGTCAGAATCATTTAATAACACATTTTTACAAGCTAAAGACAAACCTATCATAACTATGATAGAATGGATTAGAACTTACATTATGAGGAGGTTTGCAACACTTAGAGAAAAAGCAAAGACATATACAAGAGTTGTGATGCCTAAACCACAAAAAAGGCTTGATAGGGAAGTAGAGAAGAGTGGAAATTGGATTTCAACTTGGGCAGGGGCTGCAAAATTTGAAGTAACTCACAGGTTTACAATGGACAAGTTTGTAGTTGACCTAAGTAATCATTCATGTAGTTGTTACTTTTGGGATTTGGTTGGAATACCTTACAGGCATGTTGTGGCTACCATAAGTTACAAACTAGAAAATCCTGAAGACTATGTACATCCTTATTACAAGAAAGCAGCTTATGAAACTTGTTATGGCCCTGAAATTGTTCCAATCAATGGACAACAATTGTGGTCTACTTCTAAATCTGGTGTACTACTGCTTCCAATTTATAAAACACCCTTTGGGAGGCCTAAAAAACTAAGAAGAAGGGAGGTTGATGAATATGTGAGTCATACAAAATTGTCAAAGAAGAATGTTCTTATGAAATGTAGCAACTGCAATGAATTTGGTCATAATGTACAAACCTGTAAAGGGGAAAGAAAAAGCTACAAAATCACTCTTTTACAACATCACTTATTTCCACATTCATAATACACTATGATAATTGCAATGTCACTTACTTCCATTTACAGAATACAAGAGCCACTTCAAGTGCAGGAGGATCTGGCAGCACAAGGGCAACTTCCACTGCAGGAGGTTCTGAAGCACAACCAGCTCCATCAACGTCACAAGGTGGAGGAACAACAAGAAGGGTGACTTCTCAAGTATGAGGACCTCATACAACATCACAACCTAGGGCAAGTGGCAGTGGAGCAGGACCTGCATCAAGTCACCAAGGTGGAAGAAGAACATCCTCACGACTACTGGGTTCACAACATCTAGGGTCCCAAGCTAGTACCAGTTGAAGATTTACTGTAGCCATGTTCTTATTTTACTGTATTTTGAAAGTCACTGTGACCCACTTAGGGAACAATAGTAATGGGAACGGTGGCTGCGTTTACAATTGTAAGGGACCACTTTAGTACTGATATTACAATATTTTTTGTCAGTGGTACTACCTTTAAGGGACCACTTATCTTATTTAATATGGGACCACTTCATATTGTATCCTGCTTCTTGTTGTATTCCAACTTTGCATTATGCCAAGTTAACTTGTTTTTATTCCAACTTTGTTATCTGGCAATATCAGTTATTCCAACTTTGTTATCAATTTTTTATCAGCAATATCAGAATGCATACCTACTGTTACATGTTTGAATTTGTTATGCTGGTCAGATTAAGTGCATGTTTGAATTTCTTGTGCAGACTTGAAAAGTGTATTTGGATTTCTTATGCTAGTTAGATTAAGTGTATTTGGATTGGTGGTGAATTGAACTAACAATGATTTTTGGAAACACGAAGTATAAAAAACAACCATGGTTAGTTCACCACAAAAGTAACCTTTGAGTTTGGGTGTGGAACTGCAGTTTGCCATGTTGAGAAGTTTATTGAATGAGAAAGTCTTTATGGAATGGATATATTCAGCTGTGGCAAAACTCTATTAGTTGCATGTAACAGTAAGTATGAAACTATGACTAAATCGCTCATTACTGATGCTAAATCAGGTTAATGTCTAATTAGTGTGTGTGCACTATGTTATCACTGTCAACTATGTGTCAAAGACACTTTATATCTATATTAGATGTAGAACTTACTTTAGGTTTTACTTATTGACATTCAGTTTAGGTTTACTAACCCTTTATATGTGATATAAATTGGTCATGTTTTCAACAAAGTAGTCATGAAACATTTTTTAGAACAAAAACCAGAATGCAGATGCAGATTACGCTTCCATTTTGCATGGTTTCATAACGTCACGTGGTGCTTGAAAATCAACCAGAATTTGGAGACAAAAGCAAGTACCCTCATTTTATTCAACCATAATTCTTAATTACAATTCGTCTTGAACAAAAACATAATACAAGAGAAAATAGTTAACGCCCATGACAAAACAAACAACAACAACATCATTTTCCCAACTTTCTTCTCTTGTTCTAATTTCCTTTTCAGCTTGTCGTTCTTCTTCCTTAGATCCAGTACAAGTTTTTCATTTTCAAAACACATTTCAAGTTCTTTAAGTTTTCTTTCAATGCTTCCTTCAATTTCAGAAACACCTTCATCATGCCATTCAAAGTAATTACAACTTGAATTACTCTGCAATCAAAATAACACACCATTAATACAAAATTCAGCACAAGAACTGAAACATTAAATCACTTACTGCCCAATTTCTACATCTATAAAACAATCTTCCTTTGTTCTTCACAGTAGTTGCTTTCAAAAGAAACAATGTTTCACCATAACCACATAATTTAGATGGTAACCGTGAAGATGATCCACAACTTTGCGACTTTCCCGAACCAATTGATCTTCGTGTCCAACCACTGTCACCTTTCATTTCACTACAACAAAGAAATCCCTTCATCAGCTGTCGTGCCCACCCAAACCCTATAACCCCAATCCTTATATTCACACCAAGAAGAGCAAGACAAAACCTATCAACTTACCTTCAAGAAAACAAACTCCAATCTTCAAATGTACCTCCTCTGCTTTCTTTGCCCTAGCTGCATTCACGAAGAAGAACCCAGCTTCCCTCTTAAAATGTCATTTATAAGATGACGAAGTGAGCTTCAACCAAACCCACACTTAACATACTTAATCTGATTTCAAAACTTAAACAACCAACGTGACAGACAGTGAACAGGGAAACTGGCATTGAACGGAACCTCACCGTTTGCCATATGTACTAAAAGATAACACCGTCCAATTTTAAGGACGAAAAGTGAGAGTTTCAAAATAATGAGGACTAAAAACCATTGAAGTTTCGAGTAGGGACTAAAACCAAAATCGAGTGATACTTCAGGGACTAAAAACATATTTAATCCTAAAAATTATAATATACCACTTATATAAAGAACAAAAGTTAAACTAATAATAATTGAAATTTAATATAAATATTTTATCTTTTGACTTTTAAAATATGTTGGATGATGATAAGAAAAATTGATGATAATGATACTAAATTATTATCTTATAGTAAACAAATTTTTTTATATAATTTTAGTAATAGAATCATACGTATGATAATAAGTTTAGAAAATAAAAATAATTATATAAAAATATCAAAATAGTATTTTATATGAAAAAAATAAATAATAAATAAAATATTCAAAAAGAGATAATAATTAAATGTGTGTTAGAAATAATTTGATATAGTGTTGAATGAAATTGTGTAAAAAGAAAATAAATATATAATTTAAGAGAATGATAAGAAAGAAAATATTTTAGAGATTTTAAAAAGAACTTTTTGTATGTGAAATGAGTGGAATTATTGAAAGATAATGAAAATTGATTTACTTAAATAAAAGGAATTCTTTGAAAAATAAGAATTTTAGAAGGAACATATGATTTTTTTTATTACTTACATTGTGTTCATTTGGGGTGATTTACTGTTTACATATAACAGGGAGCGAAGAATAGAACAGAAACTCATGTTCGCTTGAAGGGAATTGCGCGGAAGGAATGTGATTGAATTGCGGGATTCACTACTTTTTGCTCACCCGCTAAGAAGAGGCAATTTGGAGGGATCGTAGTGTAAAAGTCTGATGTGCCCCTCTACATTTTGCTAATTCCACTTCTAGTTTTGCATGTTTAATATAATTTATTCTAACTTATAAGCATCGATTCCAAGCTCGAAGTTGGCTACACTGTGCACTCACGAGTTACTGAGTTACTGAAAGTTGGAACTTGCAGAGAGATTTCTAAGTTTTTTGCTTCACACAGGCATTCAACAGTAAAGATTCATGCATGCATTAGTCACAGTATACACAATATTATTTTGAATAGCTTTTGACTATCTCGAACAACGATTCATATGTGCTTGGTCTGTGGTTGTTGTTGTCTTAATTGAGCTAGAAGAGCATTGTATTGTGCAAGTGAATGAAGGAGCTGCAAGTGTGTTAGAATGCGGATGAAGAGAAAAAGCTAAGGTCAAGTATGATTGTAGTTTTTTAGACAGTATTTGTTATTTTTTTTACGTTGTAAGGTTGGTGGTAGATGAAGAAGATAAGGTGGATGGCTGAAGGAGATGAAGAAGAAAGTGGTTGATGAAGAACAAGACTCTACGAAGCTGGAGAAGACAAAGAACGCTGAAACCGTATTCAGTTCCAAGACGCTATATCTGGTTACAGGCGTGTGAAGAAAAGCACATGAAATCGTATTCGGTTCCCGTCTTGCGTATTCGGTTCCCCCAGAGGTGTATTCGGGTAGTAGCGGCTGTATTCGGTTACGAGCTGCTGTGTTGGGGACGTTGTAGCGTAGATCCGGTTCTAGAGGGCGTATTCAGTTCCCTGCAACTCGTGTGTATTTGCTTCGTGCTTGCAACTCGTTATGGTGCGTTAATGGTTGAAGAAGGTGGACGTTGCAGTACTCATGCGACAAAGGTGGTGGTTGTAGAGGCATGCATTTGGTCCGAACGAAGCTCTCCGTGGTGGTGGAGGATGTAGTGCGCATCCCATGCTGGTTAAAGCAGTGGATGAAGGTGGAGGATGCCCACACAACATGATGCAGAGAAGAGTGCAGGATCTCACGGAGGTGGTTCAAATATCAGACCCCTAACCGTTTGTTTGTGATGCAGGTGTTGTGAACATGGTGAAGGACAAGCTTGAACGTTGATTGCGAAGGTCTTGCGTGGTGGAAGTTCATCAACCACCTTGTGTCTTGTGTGTAGTTGGTATTATGATTTTTGGATTTGGAGTTTTATTTCTTGAAAGGGAACAAGTTTATCATGTTTTTGTGTTGGTATTGTGAAGGTGGTGGAAGTTTGTTAAGTAGGAGGTTATTTGTTTGGGTGAACAAGGTTATTTGTGCATTTTTCTCGGCCAGCCAAGATGATACAGTTTTTTAGTTGAAGATTGAAGAATTTTTCTTGTTTCTCTGCACTTGGTTGTTTCTTTCTTCCACTTTGTTGAAGGTAGATTATCAATTAACAAAGTTTTGATTTTATCATTTGTTGAACCATGATCTAATATTATCATATTCACATGTTTAGTGTTATTTTATTCTTTGAAAAACATTGAAAATTACCATCGATCTAAAGTCGAGATTCAGTGAATCTTAGACAATCTGTGACTACACTGGTTGAAGTCTCAGTGCAAAATTTTGCCTTATTCTTACTTCAAAATCCACATACATAGATCTTCAACATGTAAGTGTTATTGTTTGTTTATTTTTAATAAATATACGAATGCCTTCTTAATGTGTTATGTAAATTTTTTTCTTTATTTTTAATGAATATATGAATGTATTAATGTATTTTGTTTATTTAATATATGAATATATGATATATGAATGTATGAATAAAGTATGTTTAATGAATATATGAATGCATGAATTTAATTATAGTCTGCATATTTGTTTAAGTAAATATAGAGGGAAGAAGAACTAGATTTGTCTTATTTGGACAATCAAGATATAGATGATGATGTGGTTGGTGTAAACTTTAATATAGTCTCAATGCTATATCGACAATTACAAATAACCACCTCACTGGTCACACTGATAATTTTATGCATTGTTTGACATGCCTTGAATATATTGAATATGTGCTCTAGTGATCCAAGTAGTGTTAGCAATTTTGTACTCGACAAATATCATCGCAGGGAGCAGTTAATGTCCTACCTTGTGCATACTAATAGATGTCGCGACATTATTCGGATGGGTCCAGAGACAAGTAGCTCCACTAGGTTAGTTAAGGACGTTATTCGCTCCACAATGGAGGAACAAGTAGCTCAATTTCTTCATATAATTGGCCATAATGTTAAGAATCGAAGTGTCACATTTTTCTTCCATCGATCTGGGGTGACGGTTAGCAAACACTTTCACAATGTGTTGGATGTTATTTTAAGTCTAGAATCAGAATTCTTAACTCAGCCATTAGGAGATGAGGTTCATCCATATGTCTTGAACAACAATCGATTTTATCCTTACTTTAAGGTACTCATTTTAATCTGTCAGTGGAAATGTAATTTTATCAAAGGATGTTAATGTTATTCAATTGTATGATGACTTCTTAATTCAATGTTTAGGATTGTTTAGGGGCCATATATGGTACTCATGTTCGTGTAAGGGTGCCAAAAACAGATGCTTCGAGATTTCGTGGAAGAAAAGAATGGCCAACTCAAAATGTGTTTGTCGTGTGTGACTTTGATATGAAATTCACATAAGTTCTAGTTGGGTGGGAAGGCACAACATCTGATTCTAGAATTTTGAAAAATGCTTTTGCTCGAGATGATCCGTTGGTGATCCCCAAAGGCAAGTGTCTTCATTGCGATGTTATGATTGGTTCTTTATTAGTGACTAAATACCTATGTGTACAATATTATAGAAAAATACTATCTTGGCGATGCTGGATTTATGCTGAAAAGTACGGTTATGACACCATATAGAGGCATCAGATATCACCTTAAAGAATTTACACGCAGAGGAACACAAAATCCACGCAAGCTCTTTAACCATCGACATTCATCATTGAGAAATGTTATTGAAAGAACATTTGGTGTATTGAAAAAATGGTTCCCTATCATTACAAGTGGCATTGAACCACATTATGGATTGGAGACAATGACAAACATTATATTAGCTTGTTGTATCCTAGACAACTTTATCCGTGGAGTTGATAATGATGACCCATTGCTTAATGAGGTTGATAATGAGTTGAATGAAAGGGAAGAGCATAATGTCTCATCTTCTCAAGTTCGAGAAGATGATTATAGGCTTGGTAGTACTATTAGGGATTCCATAGCAGATGAAATGTGACGAGATTATGAAAACTCGTACTTATTATAATTGATTGTTTTTTATGGCTATGTTATTTGAATATAACAACTAATTGGTTTTATGATTAATTAAACTTGACTTTTTACCATTTTGTTTATGAAATAGGTTTAAAATGGACAGGGGTAAGGGAGTAGTCATTGAGTCCTCTGGTGGTACAAGAGAATTCATAAAATGGACAGAGGACATGGATTCTAGGTGTTTGCATGCTATGATCGAGGAAACCCGTTTAGGTAATAGGGTTGATGGAAGTTGGACAACCCAAGCTTATAATAACATTGTTCAAAACCTTCATAGTTGTGGTTATGTTGCAGTTAGTAAAAGTAATGTCAAAAATCGTCAAAAGTTGTTGAAAGACAGATGGCATGAGGTACATGACCTCTTTGCTGGTTTGAGTGGATTTTCCTGGAACGACATAAGTATGAGATTTGAAGTTGAGGACGAAGTTTGAGATGACCTTATTCAGGTATATATTAAATACATTTCATTTCGTGGATTTCTAGAATACATAATATCAACCATATTGTGTTGGAGTCTATGTTGTTTCAGACGAGACCAAGTGCGACAAAGTGGAGGGTTAACATTATCAAACATTATGATCTAATGGTAGAGTTATGGGCAGCGGATCGAGCTACTGGCAGTGGTGTCCGGACCGCTCGTCAAGCACGTCGACAGCAGGTGGGGCCTCGTGTAAGGTTGATCTTAATCAAAATATGGAATACATTCTAGAAGAGCCTATCTATCCAGGGTATACAGACCCAACTCCACCATCACCTCCTCCATCTACGGATGAGTATAGTCCAGGGTAGACTCAATTTGTGCCTTCCGTCCCATTCGGAGGAACTTCATCCTCATGAGGTTCCAAAAGGAAGGCACCTATGGTCGATGTAATTGATGCTCAATTTGATAAATTGACGACCAATTTGGATGGTTTCACAAATGTCCTTGGATCTACAAATGTTCATTTTGAAAAAATTTCCGATGCAACCGTGCGTCAAGTCGATGTAATGGAAAATAGAAATCAAATACTACGTTCCCAAACCGAGATCCTACATCGCACCCCGACATTCACATACACAGATGGCGACATATATGAAATGTTGAGTGCTATGAATATTGCTGATGAAAACTTGCCAAGCAATGTTATGATTTCTTATGTGGAAACCCCACATGTACAAAGAGGTTGATGGGACTTCCACCACACAAGAGGTGGAATAAGTGATGTAAAATGATCTCAGGTGGTGACTGTTAAAATGCCTTAAATGATTAGTTGTATTACTATTATACTATTAGATGTACCTATTTTGTAATTATGACTTCTTGGTTTTTAACCATCTTCAATTTCTGACATTGCAGGGACCCTTCTATCTGGATTTGATCAAAGTTTTTTATTCAAATTTGAAGATTTCTTGAAATGGATATTTGCTCAGTGAGGTCAACAAGAGAAGAATTAGATTGAAACCTGCTGATTGGTTGAATGTTGCTAATATGAAGTATGAGGGTCAAAAATTGTGTTATTCAAATATCCCAGATGACTTTCCCTATGACCGGAAGATGACATTAGCTATTATGGTTAGACTTAAAATGAAGGGTCAACGTGTTAAAACGATTGGTTATTTGAATATTAATGATAGACTTCTGCATTATGTTATTGTGCACATCTTGACTCCACGACCTAGAAATTTTGCAAAGTTATTGCAGGGGGATATCTTTATGTTATGGGTGCTTAAAAATAATATAGCTATCAATTGGCCTTATCACATCATGCAACATATGCTTAAATGCAAGGCCGGTGACACACCCGTACCATACGGTGTCCTTATCACCCAAATCATGCAATATTGTGGAGTACATGTTGATGTTGATGTCAGCACTCATATTGGGACCATACATCATTTTTCAATTAATTCTTTGAAGAGGTTGGATATTGTTAATGTCAACAATGTTTGGCAACACGACGTCGGTGATGAAGAAGACGAAGAACAACCACACCATCATGAGAATCTTGTGCAACCTCCTCCACATCTTTCAAATCCTAATATGATGACTCAAATGTGGGAGGGGGTACAAGACTTGCAACACAGAATGCAAGGTATGGAACAAATGCAGTTGCGGGTTCAACGTATTGAAAATAACTTGGCAAACCTATCCCTCGACATGAACCAACAATTTGCTCACCTGAAACAGAATGTTAACTTAATTCTTCACCATTTAGATGATTAAGTTGCTTACAATTTCGTCACTGTATTACATGACTTTTTTGCTTAAATTGACTTATGTGTTTGATAACTTACATTACCTATTTTTGAATTCTACTTGCTTTCACATCAGTTTTCATACTTTTATTTATTGTCAACTTAATAAACTGCAAATCAGATGGATTCTCGAATAATTGATGAATTGGATAAAGGAATTACTCAAAGAACAAGACTATGTGCAATTCTTGAACGATAAATACAGGCCATGAAGCGTCGAAATTCGTTGTTAATGGCTAGGATTCAATCATCTAATCTAACTTCAGAAGAAATTCATAACTTATAACGGACTATGAACATTCAAGATGAGAATTTATTAAGACAGTGTTTCGACTTTCTATATTCACATCCATCCCATACAAGACGTCTAATAGGGATGTAAATACAATATCGTTTCAATTGATTGTTTACATACCTCATTGAAGCAACTTCATCATGAACTATTGCAAAAATATTTGTATGTTATTATGTTCGCACTTTTTTTATGTCATGTAATATTATAACTTCGTTTAATTATTTGTTTCTTCAAAATTAATCAATCTCACTTCCATAACAAATAAATTCATAGTACTTGGTAGTAAATTATATTACAAACAAATACTACATTTAAAAATAAATTCATTTTACTAAATTATAGTTTTTTAACTTTTAAAAATTAATTTTAATAATTATTTTTAATTTTTTACTCTTTATAAACAGTTTTACAATTAAATATAACATTAACAATTATCAATTTATATTACTTTAATAACTAGGGGCATTTTGATAATCTTTAATTTCTACCAATTAAACAAATTTTTAAAACTGTAACATCAATCAAATCTTACACTAATTCTCACAAACTTTACCCATAAATTCACTCTCAATTACCTCAAAATCCACTCAAATAAACACAAAAAAATTTATCCTGAAATTTTCTCAAATCTATTCAATCACTCTCCCCAAATCATCTCCTCCAAACTCCCTCAAGTGAAAATGAAAGGGTTAATTCTATTGAGTATTTAAATTGAAAGTTAAATATTTTTATGTGAAAAAATGATATTAAAAAGAAGTAAAAATATTTAAATATAACATAAAGTATTTAATTTACATACATTATAATTGCATAAAAATTCTAATAAAAGTGAAAATAGATCGAATTTCCGAGTTGATTTGATGATAAGTCGAACCATTAAAAGAACAAAAACAAAGTATAAAAAGAAAAAAAAAGTTATAAAATTAAAGATTAAGAATTAATATAATATATATATTTTTTTTTCTTTTCTTTCAATTGGAACACTGTCGAAATGCCAATTGAATTCAACTGAGCGAAATTTAAGCTGAGTTTAACTGGGGGTTGGATTGTTCCAGTCGAAAAAATAAAGACGTCACTAATATAGAATTCAAATTAAAAGTTGTGATTTTTTTTGCCCTTTTTTGTACGGAGCTTGTTTATGAAGCTTGCATAGATTCTTTTCTTTAGAATTTTAAAAAGGCACGTCTTAGAAACTTTCTATTTTTCTATTATTTATATTTTGTATCGTTCTTTGAATTTAGTTGGTTTGTTTACGAGATTAATGTATTGTAGGTTTTGTTGCTTTTTGCATGTAGATGAAGGGAATTCTCAGGAATCAAATCTGGCTTTTCTGTTTTGTTTTGAAGAGTACGATAGTATGTTCTATGCTCTACTTTCTTCATTTATTCAAATTCTCATTTCGAATTACCATCTTAGTTTTTCAAATCTACTTTTCTTTCATCATCAAACTCTCTTTCACGAGTTCCTTTCAATTACTCAAACAAACCCAATTTTCCACTTGAATCGTTAATCAATCCAAGAGTTTCTCTATAAATTACAATTACCTTTTTTATAAATCAAAATTAATCATTAAAATAATTTTTAAATTAATTTTAATGTAAAAAGATACATGGAGAGACTCCTTCAAATATACCTTTTCGTCTATAATACAAAGATTATGCTTTTTAATACAAAAGAGCAACGAAGATGAGAAAACCATCATTACTTCAATTGATACAATTTGTAAATTCAATTTTAAGATAAGCTGTGAATTTAATTTAGTTTATTTAAAAACTAATGATCATTAAACCCTTTTTTAAGTAGAGGTTTATGACAAGAAAACATTTGCTTCTCATGATTAAGCTGTACCGAATTTTGACTTACAATCTCTCTCCATATTAGGTCATTATCATTCTTTATAAAATAAAATTGAAATTGAGGTGCAATTATATATATATATATATATATATATATATATATATATATATATATTTATTTATTTAATTTAAAGAAGAATGGCGAAAAAGAAAAGCGTTAAAATTGAGATGATGAGTAACTACTCGTCAAAGTCCTAGCACTCGATTTATCTTTTTAGGGTTCTGGTATGTATTTTGATTCCTCTTTTTTTTTTTTTTTTTTCTTGTTCTTCTTTAATGCACGATATTAAATTAAGATTTTTAAAGCAAAATGGGATGATTGGAACCTAAAAGTAATTATTCTTCTACTTTCTTTTTCCTTTGAATAGCAAGCAATTAAAAAAAGCCCATGCTGTGAT
Organism: Vigna reflexopilosa; assembly: GCA_027742785.1. NCBI lineage: Eukaryota > Viridiplantae > Streptophyta > Magnoliopsida > Fabales > Fabaceae > Vigna > Vigna reflexopilosa. The sequence continues at coordinate 20,076,310 of CM050911.1, forward strand.
TAAGAATTGAATAGGGTAAATTTCTGGTTTCCATAAATGCCTGAACTAAGTAAAATATTTGGACGCCATAATTGCTTGCCTGTTTAATCTAACACTCAAGTTGATATATAGTACCCAGGAAACAGTTGCTGGGAATGTAAATGGACATTGTACTTTTGAAAACTTCAATGAATTCAAATTTCCTCCACATGTTTTCATTCTGACTCAAAACATTTTACTTTTAATTGTGTACCTGCCTTGTACTACTTATGCAGGTCCAACCAAGTTCATGACCTTAGGAGCTGTTAATGCTAATTCATGTTCTTTATTGAACTCCAGTTTCATTTATGCCTCCAAGGTGTATGAATTAAATCCTATTTATACCAATTAAAAGTAAGAACAATAGGAAGAAAAAGACATTGTGAGTGGAGAAAGGTTCTGTTAGATTTTGAGTGCATCCATCAGTATCCACACAAACTACAATGCCTGTCTGTGTGCAACAAAATTCCACACAATATTGAACCATTGAAGCAAACCCTGGGATGAAAAAAGGTGGTCCCTAAGACCAAACCCCATGATTTAATTCATCTTCTTCTTCAACTCATCTTTTTTAACCTTTCATGGGCCCCTCAACAGCATGCCCTCTGGTGGGACCCTTTTGTTATATGACACCCACCAAGTTGATTTTCCATGTGGTGGAAGATATGACCCCCACAATGAGTGAGAGAATGTGCAAGGGAAGAAAAAAGAAATGCCCCATTGGAGAAACGGTTGGTAACCATACCATACAAAGGGTCCAGGAAGAAAAACACAAAAGGAAAAGCTGAAATTTGAATTATGTCTCTTTGGGGGCATGTCTTTTCCACACCCTTGCTTTACATTTAAGAGCAGAAGCACAATATGATAACCTTTGTAATTATTTAGTCCCCCACATATATAACCAAGGAAATAAATTTTAAAAAACTAAAGTGAACACAAACACATTTTCAGAATCCCAAGGAACATCCACTTTTCTCCTCACCCTGCGTTGACTGACTCATACTACTACTATTCCTTCTCTTTCTTAAACTCATCCATGTTTTTCTGTTTTCTTCCATAACTTGTACATAAATAGACCCTTCTCATCATTTTTTGTTGCTATCAAGTCACACTGTGTAGTATACCTTGTTACAAAATGAACAATCTTCATTCCCTAGCTTACACTTCTACTACTACTAGCCTCTGTGGTTCTTCCCTAGGTTGGGATTATCACAACATTGGAGTTCTCAACGCGGACAAAATGTCTTTAAGTACTATACTTTTATTTCTCTTTATATTTCTACCTTCTTGGATAACGATATTAATGCAAATAACTAGCTAAGTGTTGCAATGCAATGATTGATGATATTCAATATGCAGTGGAAGCTATGGAGGGAAGTACACCATCACTCTCCCCTCAACACTCTGATTTCTCAACTGGGTATCTCGAAGATGCTTTGATTGAATCATGTGAACGTTCCAAGCGTAGACGCTTACTGCCATGTACTACTACTACTACTACTACTACTGATGAGCATAGCATGAGTTTCATAGATGACCTTGAGCAGGTATAGAATTAACCATGTATACTCTTTGTTTTAGTTTTTCTTTAGATCAGTTTGATTTTCTCTTGTTCTTTGGTTGAGGCTGATTATACATAATGATTTCTTCACTTCAGAGTTTATGGAACTTCAACCCCTTATGGCACCAACCAGTAGAGAACTTCAACTTCTACTGCATGAACCAGATAGAAAGGTTTTGTGGATTTTCAGGTATATGTATGTCATATATGCACTGATTACTACACGAGCTCTTAATGATATGGCCAGTTTGGTTCAGAATGCTATAATTCCAAACCAAACACTGAACAATATAAATAATGCTGTTACTTTTGTAATTAAGTTATTGAGAAAAGGGGTCCCAGAGAAAAATAAAAAGAATGAAGGAAAAATGTGTTGATGATTGTGCTGTTACTTGTACCCTTTTTCTAATGTGAAATATCTGATTTATTGTAGATGAACTTATAAGCACATCAAGGAGCGAGGAAGCAAACATTCTTCTAGCAGATTCTAAAACACCGGAAGAGACAATATCAGCCTCTGAATCTTTAAATTCATCCTCATCTTCTTACAAACAATCGGTGACATGCAAAACCACAGACCCCACAGTAGCCCCAACAGGTACTATATTCTCCTTTTCTCTTCTAACTATTATAATATATAAGGAAAGGGAAAAACTTACATAGTTGTTTTTTGGTGTTTTCCTTCTATCAGAATTGGAGTTTTATTTATTTCTGAGTAATAAAAGTTTTCTTTAAAAATTAAAATATATTACTGATACAAAACTCCAATTCTAATCCAATAACAGCATCAGAACAAGTATATGGAAACCTGAAAGTGTATCCAAGTTTTGTCCTAATATAGATTTGTTTGTATTAAGACATGAATAAATGGTTATTGTATGAACAGGAAGTGATGAAATGGGGAACAAAAAGGTGGTAACAAGAGTGGTGTATCCATTTGCAATGGTGAAGCCAGGAGGTAGGGAAGGTGATGTGACATTAAATGACATAAATGAGAGGATCCTAATGCCTCCTACAAGGCCAGTGAGGCATCCAGTCGGGGACTTTGCATGTCGGCCATGCGTGTCCGCAGAGGGTCCAGGCCTTTCAGGGAAAGCAGTGGTGGCCCTTACTAGAATTCACACACAGGGAAGAGGCACAATCACTATTATCAGAACCAAGGGCTAAACAATATTCAGCAGTGTTGTGTTATGGCTTGCTTGCTTGGCTAGCACCTATCTAGCTTTTACTTGAAGCAGCTTTTTGAGCCTGATTTGCTTTGTTTTCATCAGTCCTTCTTCCAATTGTAAAGATGGAAAGCGATATCTATGTATGTGCATACACCTTATATAATACTTGAATCTTATGTTAAAGCTGTTCTTCTCAGAGATTCAGGCCAAACCTTACAATTATTTGATTTGAGTGTTGTCCTAGTTGCTACTACCCAATGATAATGATAACAATAATAATAACATAAAAAAGAATATACAAGAGAACAGGGGATGAAAAAACAAATAATCACAGAGAGGATAGAACAATGAAATTAAGGTTTTCTGCCACTGGTTAGGACTTTTGATCTTTGACAAAGACACTACAGTAGATGCCATTGTTTCTGCATCCTTGGAAGTATATGTGTGTCTTTGTATATTATTATGTGGTTAACTGAAGTAAAGGTGCAAGAGGAAAAAAAAATACATTTCACACCACACAAATTTTAAAATTAAATTTACATTAAGATAAATGAATAATTTGATCTCTGAATGCAAGAAACACTGCCAATTTAATTCTTGGAACAACAAAAAATCTGATTTGGTCTCTGAAAAACGAACAGATTAATTTTTTGAATATTATATTTTAATTACAAAATGATCTCGAATTTAGTGTCAATTTGACCTTGAAATTATATTTTAATAAAAAAAAGCTATCTCATGAAACTTAGCCGCAGCAAAGAGTTGTGAGATTATTTGCACATTTAGGTGTTAAATTATCAATGCCTCACACATTGAAGGACCAAATTGATCATTAGGGTTGTCTTGGTTTACCCTTTATAGGAACTAAACACATCATAGCTAACTCTGAGTAAGGCTGTTATAATTTCTGCACATACTTGTTTGTAAAGATGATAGCAGAGTCTTTTGAGAGAAACTGAAGAAGTGGTCATGATTATTTTATTATCTTTTTCAATTTAACAGTTCACAGCATCCACAGTAAAAAAATGATACATTCACAGATTTCAGTGAGAGAAAAGGAACTGAGGACAAAACAAACACTGTTGCCATTAAATCTACCCACACTAATAACAGATTAGCACCCAATACAATTCTAGCTATATCACACTAACTACCTACACTAAAATCCAAAAGAAGCACAATAAAGCTTTGAGCAAATCTAATGTAGAAGCAAGTATTCTTTCTCTTCTTTTCTCTCTCTTTATTGATAAGATATTACTACTTTTACAATACTGCCAGACAGAAGAGATAAGAAGACCTATACTTAATTACCAACCCCAAATGTTTAAATTGACTTTTGATTATATAAAGACAATTTACAGCTACCCCCAGGACTTTATTTCCCTCTTTTCTTTATTAGGAATTGAACCTAAAACTTCATTTTACTTTATTCACATCCCAACCTTTCAAATATATTCACATTCCATCTTTTGTCTGCCAAATCTTCCACCTTGTTTTAGTTAAAAACTTACTATTGCATACAATTAAGTGTTAGTTAATTGCCTTAAGATGTTGATAGGCTTAGATTCTCACAGCACACTAAAGAACAAACAGTATATGACAAAGAGGGAGAATAGTGTGAAGTGAATCTTGCATATGAGTACTAATACCTCAATCATGAGTCAAAACATAGATATTATAATGTAGTTGTTAGAACAAAAAGGCCTAATTTTTTCATGCCCAGTTGTGGTGTCTTCCTCAGAGGTCAAACAATGATCAATTTTACACAATCCAAATAATAGACAATATCTAGGATGGGACCCATGAATGAGCAATAGAATCATACAGTACCTATGATTTTTCTAAGGCAAAATTTGGGTCACTATCTACTATGCATTCTTGTGTGGAACCACTATCCTAATTTGATATTCTATTGTTTTGGTAATGTTTGTGTAGCAAAGTTCATTTCATTGGCACATGAGTAAGTGGCATTTGATCTCATGACTCTGCATGGTGTAGACCTACCTCACTTGAAGGGAACACTGTCACAGCTGTACTGCAAAGTATCAACATCTAATCTGACCTCATATGTGTTTGGTGGGGGATTCAGTCATTCACTGCTAATTCTCCATTTCATTATATGTGTGTATCTATGCATGGTTTTGTCTCCTATTGCGACCTATGTTAGATCAACCATCCTCTGACTTTTTCCCTTTTCTAAATATTCTCTTGGACCATTTTTTTTTATGTGATATTTTCCACCCTTTGTCTTGCATCATATATTTATATTCTGTATCTCTCAAGACACTTTTAAAATGTTATAATTTCAGTGTGAGAAATTTTCAAATTGTCAAGACAATGATAGACTTGGACCTTTTTTATTGCTCAAATTTATTATATATTATTATGTATAAATAAATGAAACAGAAGGGGAAGATTTTACTATTAAATTTCAATAAATATGTATAGAAAAGTTGTAACTTTATAATATCTATATATATGTATAAATTTTGTACTTCTCGAAAAAATTAAAAAAAGAATTTGCAAGTTAACTTTACTTGGTTATGTGTAAAAACTTTGGTGAGTCTACCTACCATTTGATTGGTGAAGAAAAAGTGAGGATTGTTCTCTTGTGAGTGCTATCGATGAGGTTGGCTTTTCTAGGTCAATGTGGTAATATATTTATGTATTTATACAAAATTTAACCTGATGCATTCTGGCCATCACGTGTGTACGTCATTCTTATAATAATAATAAATTTCTAATTCTTTTTCAAAATTATTTATTTGAATAGTGTCAAGATCTTTGTGAGACAAAAGCAACTTTAATTATATCAGTTTATTTAAAATTGTGTTATATATATATATATATATATATATATATATATATATATATATGCATGTACTATAGAGAAAAAGTTATCATACATAATTTTTTATTTGATATTAAGTTTGAAAACTTATCAGAATAACAAGAAAATAAGTCACACAGCCTTAACTTTAATTATTCTCAATTACCATTTACTTCTATTATATTCTTTTTTATGATATTCAACTTGATTTAACTATTAATAAAATGTTGAACTAAGTCTTAAATTTTATAAACTCAATAATTCGATCTTTTTTCATCCAATTAACAATAAAATTGTCAAAATTAAAAATAAATGAATTTTAATTTTTGTAAACGGTCCATGATAATTTATAAAACCAAAAATGTCAATTTAAAAATTAAATCAAAGGATTATATTATTAAATTCAGATACCTAGTTGAATACCAGAAAAACCGTATATTTACATTTTAAAAATTAAGAAATTTGATAAAATAGTTGATTAAAAGAGAAAAAAATTAAATAAAAATTAAAGAGTTAAATATACTTTTAATATTTTAATTTGCAGTAAAACATACAATTAGTTTTCTTTTAAAATTTTAGAAATTTAATCTTTAGTATTTAAAATTCTTTAGATTTAGTTTTTTTTACTAAATTTTGTTAAGTTTATTTGATATTGCAAATACATTTTTTTTTAACATTGAAACAAAAAAATGTCAAATCATATAAATAATTCAAATGTTAATATGAAACACATTTGAGATGTTAAATAAACTTAATAAAAATAAAATTAAAATAACTAAATCTACATGTTTTTAAAATTAAAATTAAACCAAAATTTTAAAAATATGAATTATTTATAATTTTTACTAAAAATTAAAAAACCAAAAACATATTTAATCTAGTACACATTGTCACCAACTGTGATTTATAGAATAATTCCTTCGCTAAACAAAATAGCACAGAGATGTGAAATATATTCTACAACTTAATTTTCAAGCCAATTGATTAATGTTTTTTAAAACGATATTAGTTGATGATGACAACAAAAAAAAAAGCAATAAGTTTGAAATAAGGTAGGTTTTACATTTGTTTCCTGTTTCCAACGTTTAAAAACTTTGAAGATGATTAGGTAAGAATGAAAGATGAAAATTGAAATAAACCGACGTTGCAAGGAAGAAGAAATGGCCCACAGTGTCCTCTCTATTATTAAATCAAATGTGTGATCATAATTAAATCGAATATGAATCAAAGTGGGTTCCATGCTAATGAAATCATAATTCATCATTGTCTACTCAATATTGTTTAAATTCAAATACTATAGTACTTATTTTAGTTACAACATGTCGCAATTAATGTTTTGTCCTATTTCCTCTATGCAACTCAATTTTATATATATAATATATCATGTAATATCTTTATGATATATAATTTTTTATAGGTATTTTCTGAGTGCGTGTGTGTGACTCTTTTTCTTGTTATTATAAGTTTATTAATGATCTAATGGTTTTAAGAATCTTAATGAGGTTTATGTATGAGGATTAAGAGCATAAATTTTCTTGATTGAATGACATGTATTAATCTTTAATTAGCAGAATATACTTAATAATAATAATGTATCTTTTAGGAATGTGACTAATTGTTCTATCATCTTTTTGATAAATTCAAGTAATAAATCGTTTAATTCAAGATATTGTTGAGAAACTCATTTATCTTAATGACATGTTTTGTATTGGTGATTATGTTGATAAATTATACTATGTGTATGAATATGTGATAAATGTATTTGAGATTATATAAATTATATATAAATAAATAAAGAGAAAGACCGATATATGTACATTTTAGTTTTGAGTGATCATTATAACACCTATATAAGATTTTATTAATTTAAAGTAAAAAAATTAAATAAATTATAATTATTTTATAAATTGAAGAATTAATAGTGCTAATTTCTTCTCTTATTAATCATATTTGATAAATACTACTTCGGAAATTACAATGTTCATTCTTACTCGTTACAATTTATTGGGTCACATTGATTTGCAACAAAAGAAATGAAGTTGTGTTAGGCTAAAGTAACTTAAAGCCCCCTAATTTAATATTCTAATTTGATTAGGCATTACAAAAGTAAAATTAAAGTAACCTAAGGTAATCCATATTACTTCTAAATAAATATATAAATAAATAAACTCCTACGCTCCTAATGATTATAATTAATTAAAGTCTTTAAGTTCTCTAGGAATTCGTTATTCATGATAGATGGATTAAACATACTCCGAGGTTGGTTTCAGATCAAGATTTTTTGTAAATTATACTCATTAAATAGTTTTTATTTGTCAATTTATTGATTATTTCTAAGATTAATCAACGGGCGACTCCAACATGTATTTAAAAAATTAAAATCTAAAATTGCAACAGAAAACCAATATGAAAAAAAAATGGAAAAACAATAAAAACTGAATTTTTTAGAGGTTTTTAATCTAGTTTTTTTCTCAGCGGGCAATTTGGTTTGGATTTTGTATTAAAAGTAAGATTCAAATCAAATCCGCTTATTGTATTTAAATATAATATATGATAGTATATATATATATATATATATATATATATATATATATTTAAATTTGATCAAGTATTATGATCTTAGTATATAATACGTGTCTCTTATGATCTTATTTAATCTGCAAATGTCTTTATCCATATACTACTGAAAATACATACGTGTTTGTTTTTTATGATAATAAAAAATGATAAAATTATTATTATTATATTATAATAAACAAATATAAATATTTTTTATAATTTTATTGTATATAGTTTTTATTTATTTTATAAGTAATTTTAATTAAAAAATGTCAAGTTTAAAAAATATTTAATAACAAATGGTTAAATTTAAAGAGATGACCACTTAAAGGGTAAATTGATAAAATAATTATTTCAATTTTAAAAAACGTTTTTATTTAAAAAATAAAATTGATAAATAAATGTGGACAACAAACAAATGAATCCCTTTTAAATATATATATATATATATATATATATATATATATATAAAGTACTCAACAATACGTAGTTTTAAATCATTGTCTTTGACAATAAAAATCTGTATCAATATTTGATTAAAAATACTCAAAATTTGAAACTAAAACAATTATTTCCCCCTAAATATATGTATTTAGAGATTATAGGATTAATGAACTAAATCTTATTAAGCTTCCTAAATATTAATTGGCGTAATTTCAAATAGTTTTCAAAAGCTTAGTTACATGACACATTTACACAAGTATTATTAGACCCTTCAAATTATCTAATTGACTTTTGGTGTTTTCATTAGTTGTATATTATATATTCCTAAAATCTTACACACGAGTTTCAATTTTACAGCTTAATATATACTAAAAATACGAAACTGAACATTTTTTTTTTCTTGATGATAATACATTTGATCTTTCATTTATAATTATGTGATTTTAATTCAAATTTCAATTGTAGGAACAATATCTCCAAATATTAAACATCAAGCATGTGTAATAGGTTCTACTTTATTAAAGTGATAATTTAGTTTCTATTTGTTAATGTGAGTTAATTAATCACATGCATTAGCTATAATTAAAATTTTAAATAAATTATAAATTTATGATACTTGGAGGACAAAAGTATAATCAAGCCAAATATTATCTCCCTTTAAATATATATGTTTTTCTTTTTAATAATATTTTATACACTTTTCTTCTGTGTACTGTGTTGTCTTATGTATACTTCATTTAAATTAAATGGGCAACAACTATATAGCACATATATTTTAGTGAAAGAAACTGTTTCTCAAATAATATATAATTATATTGACACTTTTCGTAGATCCTTATATAGTGAGTGGAGAAAGATTCGTAAGAACCTGAAATTATTTAATACCAAGTGATCAATGTATTACACAAAAACTATAGAAAATTATATTGTTTTGAAGGGTGAGCTTCTGTATATCTTTTGCTTCATTAAAATATGTCTTATAATTTGCTACTTTCCGTCCTATATAATGGAAGGGCCACTGTACAAATACAAAGCCCTACCCTTTATTTTAGGGTAGGCTTCTAATGTAATGGGAGTGTGGATGACTCTAATATAAGTTTTGTTCTAATCTAGAAATTGAACTTTTCTAGCTATCACTAGAAGATATAGCATTGTAATTTCTTAATCATGATTCAACATGTAATCAAATTCATTTCAAATAATAATATAATGATAATATCTACAACTTAGTTAAATAATGTTACAGAGTTGGATTGGATGAGTATTATATATCTCATCTCTTACTGTGTCATAATTTGGTACAAATCTTGGATATCTGGTCTGAATTGTAGGTGCATCATAAAGGTTTATTTTTCTGTAGTCCTGAAATCTCATGTTGCGAATCAGATGTATTTGAGTCTGTATAATCTCACAAAAAGGCAGTTAATGATCTTACCTTTACTACAAATTAAATGGATGCAAACTAATTATGTTTAGATATGTCAAATATTCTATTAACAGATATTATTATGTTAATATTTAGTTTCATAACCTTCTCTTATTTTTTTTGTTACACACTTTTTTCTTTTTTTTAATTATTTAGTTTATTCTACATTTACAAAATTTGTTTGTAAATTTAATTACTTTTTCTAAAATGATATATTATAAATTTTAAGTCTCAAACTCAATTATTTTAATATTTTTTTAGTATTTTTATTTATAATGAGTGTGACATCCCAAATATCATATAACATATAATAATAGGATTCAATTATTATAATATTATAAAGCAGTCAGAGTATAAGATAACAGTATTAAGCATACAGTCATCCGAAATATGATTGGAAATTTAAAGTTTTACAACTTAAGAGTCCTCCAAAATTTCATAACAAACTAAAGATCGAAGCATGCCTAAAGAGTGTTTCCAAAATACAGAACATGCCAAAATAAAAGCTAGAAAAGATCCTAAGAACTAGGGGTTGCGCCATCTTCTTGCAGAGCCTGCTCCAGAAGTACCTCTTCGACATCTGCTCACATCCAAGTAGATGATCATCGCAAAAGAAAGACATACACACACAACACAAACAAGCAAGGGTAAGCTTGGTATAAAAAACATGTTGTCAATCAAGTATTTCAAGCATGCAAGGACCATAACACAATACAGACAATGACCAAATGCATTTTTATTGATCAATGACCGACCACGTGATTTGACCATCCAGACTAGTATGAAATGTCAAGTTCCAGGGGTTTGTGCACTTGTGGTGGCCTCTACTGCTTTGCAAATTCATTGCTATGGGTTTCACCCTACCACACACACAAGTGTAAGTCCGTTATCACTCATCTTGGGCTATACTGGAAGCACCCAAGACTAGGACCACCTGCTATCCTCACCACATGACTCATCACTCTCTACTTGAGCATGGATGATCATTAGAATGTCAAGATAAACCCCATAGGGACACTTTGACCATTCATACGGTCAATCACAACAAACTACAGGACACCACCATGTAACCTCCCTTGAGGATCATGGAATTACGTCCATCAACCATACTTTCACTTTGAAACTTAACTCAAGACATGAACCACCAAATACCATGACATTATCACATTGAATCCATATAAAACCATGTACATGTAACCCTTCAACTTTACATTGCATAAAAACATATATATAACACTAATTACACTTCAAAAGACCACAAACAACCCAACAAGTCATCAAAAATTGTATGAAATCATTCAATGTACATTACCAGACAGTAACAGTTCCAGAAGAACCACAAAACAAAACAAAACCCAGTAAACTCATTCTTAGACAAAGAAAATGACTTTGAAACCATCACCAACAGTTTCGGAAAGGTCCAAAACCCCCAAAACGACCTAAAGAACGTCCAAAAATGATACCCGAAACCCTGAAAACCATCTAAAACTGTACTGGATGAGTTTTCGTCGACAATAATCGATTATTATATGTAACAATCGATTATTTAAGAAAACTTTGAAGAAAACATGATGTTCTGACTAGAATAATCGATTATCAGGTGAGATAATCGATTATTCTTATCAGTTTTTGACAACAACATGATTTTTTCTGATTTTAGTGCATTTGAGACACTTTGATGAGTTTCTAACACTCCCAACTTGATCTATATGATGAATTAAACTTGCCTAGATGATTATAACTATTCTTAATCTCCTTCTTTAATGATTATGCATTGATTCATACTCAAAAACTTAGATTTCAACAACTTAAAGACTCACTCTCATACCTAACACTTAGAAACTGTTTTGGACCATTTTAGGTACTCTAACAGGTCCCAATTTACTTACCTAGATAATCCCAATTGACCAATTTAGCTCCCAACCCCAATTGTCCAATTTGACTACCTCACTTCCTTTAGACTAACCTAAAACACCATAACCAACCTAAAATATACTCTAGCAACCAGTACAACAGATTTTAACACTCAAACACTCACTTTCAACCTCATACAATCTACCCATAACAGTTTCTCATCCTAATTTTTGCAGTTTCATATATCATTCATCAATCAACATAACAGTTTCAACACACCAGTTCATCAATTTCATATCAAGCAGCAACATATATATGATATAATATACACATACATTGGTCTGCAGTAGAATCCAACTCACCCACACAATAATTTCCATAAGCACAAAAGAAACCTAAGCTTCCCTTACCTTTGAATGCAGCAATTCAGCTCACAGAACCCTAACTCTTAGCTTATCTCACACGGAAATTCAACAAAATCCTATAACCCACCAATTGGTGATAGAGATTAGATTTTAAAACAAAATTTTTAACTGAGAGTTGAAGAAAAGGACTACCAGTAACATGCAACGAAGAAAATTGCATGATCCGAGTTAGAGAAAACATAGGAAAAAGGGAAAACGACTTACCTACTCCGATTTGAAAATTTGATCGGTCTAAATTCTAGCTCTCAGCTCCAGGATCGTTGAGGAACTTCTTGATCAAAAATTGAACGGTTCAATCTAGAGGAATTTTAGAGAGAAGGTAAGGAACTTGAAGAACATATTCTAGACAGAAGGAGTGCTTAAGTTAATGAATCAATATATTTTTAAAATTACCTATTTATACAGCTGCTAGGTTTTAACTATAAAACCTGATTCTATTAACTTAATACCCTTAAATCTTATTTTGAGGTTATTACAATAGAATGTTTAACTATCTCAAATTCAAATATTCAATGATGTAACTATGTAAAAATATTATTAAATGAGATGAATACGTGAATAAGACAAAAAAAAAATTATATATTTACATGAGGATGAGTATGAATTTTACTTCAAAGTGTAGATGAAATAATCAAACTCCTCCAACATAATATGTGAGTATGCTTGTAGTAGAACATTAGGCTCAATTTTTGCCATATACTGCGAGTCAAGACAAAAGAGAGAAATACTGTTAAATCACTTTGGTGACTCTCTACCACCATTGAAGCCCTAAATCAGAGATGGTCCTCTTTTTGATCTTGTTCTTCTCTCTTTGGTCAAACATCCATCTTAAACCTTTTGATTTTCCTGCTCTTATTCCTCGTATATGTGGATCATTGTAATTTGTTGTTGTGTTTTTTTTTTCTTGTCCCACAAACACACCCTTTGGTCTTTTTAACACCATCATTGTGTTTATTGCAAATAACAACTGGGTCCAGCAATATAGATCGATTTAATTTTGGAGTCATTTTAATTGAGAACTTCCCCTTTGCATTCAAATTTAACTTTGAATAAACAAATGGAACAAGCTCATGGATAGATTATGAACCACACATGCACAAAAAGATGGTGTTGGCATAAATGGAAAGGTTGTAGTGATTGAATGCTAGTGATGATAAAAACCTCTTCATAGTCAAAAGTCTTCAACTTGCCATAGGAATGACTAAAAAAAGTGTCATAGTCTTGTCCATAGAATCCTATCATATGACCCAAAAAGGTAAAATTATGAACATGATTTTTAATAAAATAATCTCTATCCGATGGAATTTATAGAATAAAAACCTTTAAAAAAAATAATGATAACAATATCCTTAAAATCTATAGTATAAATTAACTTATTTTTCAGAGGCAAATAAGAACCTATATATATATATATATATATATATATGGAAACCATACTCTAACTTTGCTTTTAGAAAATAAGCAATATTTAAGGGATAAAAAAGAGGCTAAATTGTAATTTTAGCCCTTTAAATTATGATTCTAATGTTTTTGAAAAGATAAAAATAATCTGTATTTTATTTAGTGATCACAAATGTCAATTATTAATGTTGAATGTAACCTTTCTAAATTCCAAATTCAGACTTAAATTAAAGTAATTTATTTCTTTTTGAAACTAATTTGATTAATTACAATCAAACAGTTCAAATTAAACTAAATTAAATATTGTTGATCAATTTTTTATCCAAAGATTAAATAAATTTATCCTTACCCATTAATTGTATAAAAGTAAGATAAATTTATCCTTGAAAACGTGAATTATAATTTTTAACAAATTGTTAGGACTATGAAACAATTTGTGTTCTGAATAGTCATCCTTTTATCTAACAAATATTTTGATAGCATTTTTCCATGTGCATTACTGTATTATAGAAATTTTCAAAAAATTAAGGTTATCAAAGTGTATCTTCTAGTTAAACTCTACAAGTACAAAGTTACTCATTTTGAACATGCAAACAAAAGAATAAAAATAGTAATTAATAAGAAAATAAAATACGAAGAAATTTGAATGTCATTTTATAGTTTCGACCTCGTAAACATAAAAGCTTTTCAAATTTCATAGATGGTCCTGAATTCAAATATGTGAAATAAATTACTATAAATTGTTTCATATCTTGATTTAAAAAAGTGGGAAAAATATAATGTGTTATTCTGTTCTTCGTTTTCTAACAATGGTCAAATTTCTTTTGAAAGAGAAGGTTTCTTTAATAAGGGAAGAGATTGTGGATAAGGAGAAAAAAACAATTCAAATATATAATTAGATTATACACTTCCTCAGGAAATTCTTCTTGCCTTGATAACTACACAAAGTAATTTTTGTACTAATTGAATGTCAATACGAAGAGGTATTATAGCCAGGGACTAGCTTAGGGTGTTGGAGGAGGCATAAAACCTTCTTATTTTCAAATATTACCAATCTCTTTGTTGAATGTTGGAAGACATCATGTGGCTATTAGAATAGAGAACCACATGGGTTTGTGTTAGGTTCCTTTTTTTTGGAATATTAATAATAATTCCTATTCCAACAATCTAACACCCAAACAAGGAAAAGAGATTCTGAATATACTTTTTTATTGCTAAAAGAATCACCTTAGTTCAAGATATTCAAGTATACCTCCAAAGGTAATATCATGAGTTACCAAGTTCTTATTTTTGTGAATTTTGTTAGTTTTTGGTATTGCCTCTAAATACTTTCGAAAATTATTGTTGTGTTTGTCCATAGTGTTTGGTATTGGCTCTAAATTTTCCTTGAACACTTTTGATGGCTTTATAGGTAATGTTGATATGTCTCATTTGCTTCAAAACATGGATGGTCATATAAGACAAGCCAAGGAGCAAGCTCTAAGCACAAGAGATATCTTAGATATGAAAGAGAAATGGAAATTTGCAGTTGAGGAGGAAAAGTGGTTAGATGAATACGAAAGGGTATATAACTTATTTTAAAAGTGTTTGATTTATAAATAAGCAATAACTTAATGGCGATGAATTTCTTACCATGAAGAAAGGTTGATATAGTTCATCTCTGTAGGTAAGTTCAACTTCTTTTCCAGTTCTGGAATTTACACACCAGTTAATTACATGAAAAGTGATAAAAAAAACTGTATTTGATACAGGGAGCTTGGGATTGGAATTCTACCATACAACCCTCTTGGTTAAGGTTTCTTTGGTGGCAAAGGAGTTCTGGAAACCGTATCAACTGTTAGCACCCTGGTATAATAATTATCAATATTCTTCATCTTTGATTATGTGTGCATATAAACGCAAATACTTGAATGAAAGCCATGATTTTCCACATCAAAAAGACTTCACTCAAAAATAAAATTTTAAGATGAATATGGGTATATGATAAATATTTTTTTCAAGGCTTCTTATTTTCTATAAACAAAGGGATTAATTTTTTTCCCTTCATGGGTATATGCTCTTCCTGCATGGATCCTAAAATCCCCTCTTACTTCATGTTTTCTATTGTCTAATTTTATATTTGAATCCTAATAATAACTAACAGAGTATTTATATTTTAACTTAATGTATATTGTTGCTTAACACATGAGAAATATTTGTTTCTTAAATATAAAAAAATGTTGAATAAAGTGAATTTAAAATACTCAATTTTACAAAATACTTAAAAGATTTAATTAAATGTAAACAAAAGATATTTCTTTCATTCTAATAATGTTAAATGATGTGTTACTGAAAGGAGAAGAGCATGGTGGAGAGAATGAGGAGTGTTTCTCAGCAAAAGAGAAGGACTATACACATTTCAGATATTGTTTTCAAGTTGATGTTAACTGGCTCTAGTATCTGGGAAAGTATTATTTTCTATATTTTAATCATGTTGACAAGTGCTAACTGTGGGGTGTTATTTCCTGATTTCTCGGCCTTAAAAAATATCAAAATTTTTCTTAACCAAGCAACCATGCCATTCGAGTTTTGTCTCTGGTATGAGCCCATAGGATTTGATTGAAATACAAAATAAGGATTAGTTTTGACATAGGCCCCACCAATAGTTTCAAATACATACAAAATTATGAAATGTTGGGTTGAAGCTTCCTCAATTATCAAATATTGAAAGACATTATTTTGTGTGAATGATTTCAGGGTTTAGTGATAGAGAGAATCCAAGATTCAATATCAGACGAGGATAAGAGGTTGATCTATCTTGGAGATGGAAGTGGAGACTATTGTCCAAGTTTGAGGTTGAAAGAGAAGGACTTTATGATGCAAGGAAGAACTTTCCGTTGTGGGATCTGATATGCAGAGATCCTTCACTTCTTAAGGCTGAGATTCATGGTTGGAGTAGAGAAGAACTTGAACAAATTTTGCTGCACTTTATCAACAAAGTATCAATGGAGCAAAATTCTCCCTTCATTTCCTCTTATTGCAAGCTTCAGACACTGTTAATCACTACTCATGAGGCTTTGCCCAAAGCTCTACTAGTTCAACCATAGTTTCATGGTTTTGTAACTTTTGCAATGGACCAAAGTAGAATATAACATGACTAATTTTTGTCTCAATAGTATAATAGTATATATTGGATAATCAGTTACCTTTGCCTTAATTTCTGTAATATCTGATGACAATCTAGTTACAATGAGGTAGGACCATTCAGTTGTAAATATCACGTTTTAATAAAAATTGACAAATATTTGGTATTATTTTTTATAGTTTGACTATTTTATTTGACTTTTATGAGTATATGAAACTATTAGTTATAGGGTGTAGATGTGAGATCATCTAATTTTTTTTTTATAAAACCATATGTTACATACAGATTCTTTCGTATATAAATTACATACGAAATGTACATACGAATTTTCTGTATGTAATTTATATACAGATTTTACATACGGATTTTTCCGTATGTAATTTATATACGAAAAAATCCGTATATAAATTATATACGGATATATCCGTATATAATTTATCTACTATAGTTTTATATAAGAATTTTTGTCCGTATATAAGTCGTATGTAACCAAGTGTTATATACGGATTTTGGGCCTTATATACGGATTTTGGTTGTATGTAATTCAATTTTTTCTTGTAGTGCATGCAGTATACTCAATCTGGGATAACGGTTATTGCACAATATACCATAACTCCTTCTTTTTCTCTTTTTTTTAAAACACAAATAATACGTCATTGATAAAACTACTCGACATGATATTAATAACTAGAGTATTAATATTACGTCAATTTACTAGGGACATGACGTTTTATTGTTCATCCAGAAGCCAAATCGCTCCTTTTATTTCTTTGTATCGTTTTTTTCTTTTCCTTTTTAACCTACAATAACACGTCGATTATTAAAATATATGACGTCCTCTGTATATTCGAAATCCAAATCTGTCAACCTTTTTCTTTGATTTTATGTACTCCTTCAAGCTTTTTTATGAATGGAAGATGTAGCATTTTGAAAGGGTCCAAAATCCAAATGTATCATCCTTTTTTCTTTATGTTACTAACATTCCTTCAAGCTTTTCATCATGACAGAATCAAACCACAAAGAAATGACTCCTTTTTGTGACCTAGAAAGACTTACTAGTAACATAAAGAAAAAAGGTTACCACAAAGAAACCTTGGAGTTGTTACAAGAAATTTGATAAATAGATGTCTACTTAAATAATTATTGTTGGAAAAGGCTTGATATGGGCCTGATATGGTCTTCAATAATAAAAGACAGTCTAATTAAATGATATATGGGAAAATGCAGTTTGTTGCTAGAAACGAAGAGGTTGACGTCAATTTCTCCAAACTTCCAAAGTGTCTTTTTGTTTAATTCTTTTTTCTTTTAATCCAACAATAAACGTTGAATTCCTTTAGCATTTGATGTATTATACGTTATCCAAAGGCAAAGGTCACTCTTTTTTTTTTTTTTCCTTTTTAAATTCCCATAGAACGTCTAACTCTAGGGGGCTTCGACGTGAAAGGCATTGGAGTGTTTGTGAGCATTAATTTTGTGCTGTTACCAGAGTGGTTGTGAGCATTAATAGTGAATCTATAAATATAATGCTTAACTCTATACAATTACACAGTTTGATTTTTTTTTAATGATTCATTTTTTAGAGTTTCCTGAAGTTGTTTTCTCCGAAATCAGATCCACTGATTGTGTAGAAAACAACTTCAAGAAACTTAAAAACTGAATCATATAATCAAGAAACTTCAAGTTATAAAAGCAGTTCTACCCCTCCAACGGTTTTATAGATTTCAAAAAACACTTATCTTATGTTGTTCAAATTCTTCTTCCCATCAAATATGTTGATCTTTTTAGATGATAAATTTTTTAAATTTTCTTGAAGATCATATGATTTGCTGTTGCGAAAAAAATCTTCAAGAAATTTAAAAAATATGATTTCTTACGAGAAATTTTATAAATGTACGTCAAAATTGTTAAGATTGTTGACAACACAATATCTATATCACTCTGGTTTTTTATGATGACAACACATTTTTAATAACACATGTATTATAAAGTGTTACATGTACCATTCTTTAATATTGACTGTTATCTTAATGAACATGTTTCAATGAAATCTGATATATGAAAGCATATTCATTATTCTGATATATGTGACATCTATTGTGATTGCATTACATATGTTTTGGAAAAGGAAAACCACATGCACTTTTATGAACTTACATTGTGTGGCATAACTGCAAGCTGTAAGTCGATTTCATTATGGGGAAGTCGAATTAAGCTCGTGACTATTAACATATTTTCAAATACAGTGCTATGTGAGATATTGCATTAAAAGGAATTTCAAAATGATCTGTTGTGTCGAAGTCGACTGTGTGCGCCACGCATTCGACTGTATTAGTTGTTTGATATGAAATTTTGTTGTGCTCATGAACAGTAATGGCTATATTTTTAAAAGTTAGTTGAGCATTGAATGAAAATCAACTGTATTGAATGAGGAATTAATTTTTTAGACTGGACTGTTACTAATTTGACTTATCTGTTATAACTGTCAAGGACAGTCGACTGTATTAGTAGCGTATTCGACTGCAGAAGCGTCTGATTTATAAAAATCTATAAATAGACGAGACCTGAGTTGCTTTAGAGAACTTTTGGAAATCTAACATTTTCATATTTTGTTTCAGATTGTTTCTCTGTGATTTAGAGCTCCAAGAACTCATTAAGAAGATGGTTGTGATCTGCACAATTGAGGTGTTCTCTGGTTGATCAAGATTAGTGTTCAGATTCCGTTGTGATTGTTGTTGCACCTGTTGTGACTACAGGGGTTGGACTCGTGGAGTTTAGTACACTTTGAGGAATGTTCAAAGTGGGTTGCAGATTGCAGGAGAGGGGATATCTTAGTGCAAGTCTTGATTTGTGGTTTGCCTATATTCCAGTTAGGGTTAGAGAGGTGTTTTATATTTTTGACATGCAGGTCTCTATAAAAGCCTTGTTGTAAAAACCTTGACCACTATAGTGCATTTTCTTCCTGGTATTGGAAGGACACTGGATGTAGGCATTGAGGCCGAACCAGTATAAAAACCTGCGTTTGAATTCTCTATCCCTACTCTTTTACATTTAGTCGACTTTATATTTCACGTAGTCAACTTTGATTTTCTGCTGCACTTAAAATTCTATTACTTGCTATTTAAGAAAGTTTGTAAAGTTGTATGCTTTGTGAAAAGATTGCGAAATGACTCTGATTTTGAAAACTCACCAATTCAACCCCTCCCCTCTTGGTGTTCAAACGAAGCCTACCCGTTTTCCAGCAAAAATTGCTGTAATGTAGAACGTCAAATTTTTGTTACGGTAATATTTAATAAATTACTATTTAGTGTTTATTTATTTTTTATTGGACGTTAATTGTTTTCTTAACAGACGTTTTTTAATGTCATTGTTTTACGTCAATTTGTTAATGGTTTGACGTTATTTTCTTTAAGACGGCGATTGTAGAAACCAAATGACGTGGAGCGAATGAATTTATTTACAACAATGCCACTGGTTATTTTTAACTTTGTTGTTTTGTTATTTGACGTTGAACGCCTGATGTTGCATACCCTTATTACACTGAATTTGAAAATATTATGTACATGGAGTTGTTTCTGTATTGCACGACACTAAACCCTAGCACTGTGTAAGACCGTCTAGAATCCAAACTAAGAATGGCTTCTTCATCATCTTCCTCAAGAGGAAAAGGCAAAGCTACCAATGCCATAAGGAATGTTGATCCTTTAGAATGGATAAGTGATGAAGAAACTCGTGAGGTGTTTCTAAGGTGGAAGAGGGTCAAAATTGTTGTTTCTGACAGATATCTGGATCTTGATCTATTTAGAAGAGAGGGTTTTCACTTCCAAGAGTGGATTGAAACTCAAGCTCTTACAACATTTGTGCAAATGAAAGGGCATTGGTACCCAGACTTAGTAGAAGTCTTCTACGCCAATCTAAGAGACATTAATGGGGTCATTCACTCTCGGGTGAAAGGTGTAAATATCTACATTACAAACAATGTCTGGTTGCAAGTAGCAGGACTAAAGGCTGAAGGATTACACTCTCATGTTAGAAAATCTGAAACAAATATGTGGCTAAAGAAAGCCGAGGTGTACAGACACTGGCTGAGGTTTCCGGGAAGGTACATAATAGAAAGATTGTATGTTCATGATGGATTGAACAAGCCGAGGTGTACAGAAACTGGTTGCATGATTGATTCTCCCTAGAAGAATCTTGCGAGACAGGATGACACCAGAAGATGTTTTTTTGTTGTATGCAATTAAAAATGACATTCCTACCAACTGGGTTCAGGTAATAAAGGATCACATGATCGAGGATGGATTCAATCAAGCAAGAACCTTGCCATATGGGGTGCTTATCAGTAAGATTTTGACTCTTCAAGGTGTTGATGTAACTAGGGAAAGGAAAGTCTCATGTGACATATCAAATGCGATTAATAAAATGACCCTCACATCCATTGGCGTTGTGAAGACTATGAACCGATGGTGCTTCAAGGATGAAGAAAATATGGTTGCAAGTTCAGGAAGCTCAACTGCATTAAATGAGGATCGCACCAACTTCATTCCTAGAACAAATTTTGAAAGATTTGTAGTTGAACAATTTAAGAAAGGGGAAGAGAGGGATATGATGCTTGAAAAGAAAGTGGATGAGCTCTATCAGAGGGAGATTAATAATAATCCAAAAATAGAGGATTCCGATGAAGAGTCTACTGAAGAAGATTCTAGGACGACGTTTAAATCGGAATAGGGTCTTAGAGTCCTAGTATTAAGTTGTGATGTCCTTGTTTTGTTTTGTTTTATTATGTGTTCTTTTTAATCGTTGGTTTAAAAGAAAAAAAATATTCTGGCAAAAAAACGTCGAATTGATAAAACAATTTGACGTTCTTTGGTTGGTTTAAAATAAAAAAGAAAAAAAGAATAAAATTGGGACTAAGGCTTTGCCAACACGTCACTGTTTTATGTCATGTTGTTTATGGTTGGACGTTATTCCCTTTAAGTTGTTGACGTGCTGGCAAATACAACGTCAATTAGTAAAAGTGTTTGACGTTCAATGTTTGGTTTAAAAGAAGAAAGATAAAGATAATACAAAAGGAACTAAATAATAAAATGTCTAAACTAGTATAAAACTGACTTTTTATGGGATGATTTAAATGAAAAATAAAAGTAACTGCTAGCCGTAATATACGACGTCCATCTTTTTTTACGGTTGACGTCATATTAATTAAATCAATATTTAGTAAATATTTATTTTGTATTGGACGTCAGTTGTTTCCTTAGGGACATTATGTGATTACGACCACGTCCAACCCCAAGTTGTGCGACGTTCTATATTAGTTTCAACGTCGACTCCTTATAGTTTGTGACGTTCTGTTTGGTTTATAGGAGAAAATAAATAAAGAATAAAAAAGGGATTCACTCTATGGCTTCTTGCTGGAATATAAAACGTCAATATTTTTCATGGTTGACGTCAAATATAGGTAGGAGTAATACTACTAGAAAGCAAACCACTAAGGTTTCGTACACCAACGACCATCACTTCTAACCCCAAATTGTAGGACGTTCTATATTGGTATAAATGTCGAGACCATAAAGTGGGCGACATTCTGTTTGGTTTAAAAGAGAAAAGAAATAAAGATTACAAAAGGGATTCACTCTTTGTCTTCTTGCTGGCATATAAAATGTCGAATATTTAGCATGGTTGACGTCAAATGTGGGTAGGAGTAATATTGCTGGAAGCAAACCACTGTTTCATTATTTTTTTATTTTAAATTGAGCGTCAATTGTTTCTTAGTTTGACGTTAAGTGATTCTAAGGTCATTGTTTTACGTCCTTCTGACCCTTGTTTGACATTAGCACAATGTAGATTATGTCTATGTGGGCTTTGTTTGACGTTAATAAATATTAGACGATGAACTGTTTTAATAAATGACGTGGAGCGATTGAATTTATATACGGTAATGCCACCGATCATTTTTAACGTTGGAGATTGGGCGGTTCGACGTTGACAGCGTGACATTATAGGTCGTTTTTGCACTAGTGTGTGCAGAGTGATCAGACGTTCAAATCCAATAAACCTTGTTGTGCAAGAAACCTTCAAGACTTTTACCACCTCGGTAGATCTTAGAGCTTTCCTTTCCTCTGTAAGATATCACAGCGTTTCCTGACAGATATGAAACTGTAAAGCTTATTCTTCTTACGGAAATCAAATCAAGTGTCAATATATAGTATATCACAAAACTAATGCATTTCAATGAATTAGGTTATTAATCTAGTCGAATGCATATCTCAGTTATAACAGAATAATAACATTCAAACACATTAATTGAAAGCGTAATATTAATGTAATCGATTCATAATATATGCTTAGTCAACATATTCAAAAATATGACCGTTATGTCAATTGAGACAAGCATTGAAACAATTTTGAAATCAATAACTAACTTAGTCGAATACAAGTTGCATGCAATCGATTAAGTAAAAACACTTAGCAAATTTTCGAAAACGTTTCTTCTCAAAATATCTCACAGCACACTTGATAAGAATTTGTGCAATACCATGAGTTTTAATTGATTAGAACCATAATGTAATCAACTTAAAATTGTTGTTTCGCCACACTATAAAGATTAACCAAAGTGCTTGTCGTTTTTCATTTCCGAAGACTTATGTTATGCATACACATGTAAAATCATATATTAAATACATTGATATGACATAATCAACACAATAATGTTCACATGTATGCTTGTATAGATATAACACAGTGAGCATAAGCATATAACATGTATAACATAATATACACGTGTTATTATTAATTATGTGTTGTCATCATCAAAAACACAGTTATCACTAAGATTGTAGGTTCAATTAAACCTGTGCTCCCCCTATCAACAATCTCAATATAACTTAACTGGGTTGACGAGTTTCACACTCCTAGAATAACTCTAGTCCAGCTGATTAGATCATTTAACTCTAACAAGTTAAACTTACAAGTATTTTAATTCACTTTTGAATATGAAAACAACAAATGTGTTTTTGAGGATGTTTACTCTCTTCGAGAGGATGTAAACTCAATACAATAAAGATTTGAAATCTTGTAAAGAAACTTTTCTTTTTCAAATAAGAAGTCTAAACAACGTAAGCTTCAGAGAACATTGACATCATAAGAGCAATAATAAATCTTGAATCTTTTTATCTTCTCTTCATGCAATCATGTTTATATAAACTTCTTTGAAAAAGACCCTTTTTATGAGCTGATATTGTAGGTTTTTTTCTGCCTTCACCTTGTGAAGAACTCTTAACCCAATATGTAGATACACCTTGTGTTCTTATCATTTCTATAACAAACAAATTCATAAAAATTTAAAATCAATACGCAAAAATTAACTAATTTAAAGAGTATACATACATATAGTGTTGTCAAAATGGGTTAAAACCCGTAGGCCAACCCGGCTCACCACGGGTTTGAGTCGGGTTGGGTTTGAAAAAAATGAAATTTTTTTATACGGGTCAATTTTCAACCTATGGTGAGTCCGACTGGCTCACCAACCCACCTAGTTTAATTTAATTATTTATTATTTTATGTTTCAATATTATTAGTTAACATTTTTTTATTGTATTATAAATGGAAATAATGAAAAAGATGTTTCAAGAGAGAAAAATATTATAAATTTATCCATTCAAGACTCTAATATTATAAATGGATAAATGACACAAAAATGATCAATATTATAAACTTATTTATTCGCTTTTTGGATTTTCTTTTGGATTACATTTGATTTGTATGTTAATTTTTTTTATTTGAATTGTCTTTAAACATAATAGAATTCCCAAAAGTTAATCCCATCTCTCTCGCTACGCTACTCCTGCCTTACCCTATCTACAACGTCATCTACTCCCGTACAAGTACGATCGTTGTAGGTGGAACCACAACCACAATAGGAAAGGGTTAGTAACAAGAAATATAACATAACATACAATTCAGTAATCATATCTTCAAAACACAACTATACCAGTCATTACATCACATTATCTCTCAATACTCAACTCATAACTCTGACATCACATTATGTCTCAATGCTCAGCTCATAACACAAACTATCATCACCTAGACTATCATAGTCATTACATTACAATACATCACAATATTCAACTCATAACTCAGAGCATATATACAAGCTTATGTTGTTTCCTTGAATTTTGTCGTACCAAACCTGTTTCACAAAATAGGGCGATTCGAGTCGCCTTCCATCACAACTTCAGGCCTATTTCCCCGACTCCTCAAGGAATTACAAGTAAAAACTTTGGTTAGGCGCACCTACTGAGCACTATACTCACACGAGACGAAGTCATTGGGAGAGAGATCCAACCCTCTCTAGTCCTTGTGCACAAGGATAGGGTGACACTCGAATCTCAGTCTCCGCAGAGAACACAACACACTATCGTATCGCAATACGAACACCATCGGTTCGACAAAATTTCAAAGGAAATGACAAAACGCTTGCTCTCACAACTTCACCATCACAACCTTACACAGATCACCATCGTATACAAAGTCAACCAAACTCATTCACCTAGTGGACCCCACTAGAAATAATCTTTTCTCACAAAAACTTTCTTTCTCTCCCTTTTTCCTACTTTTATGTAACCTTCCTTTCTTCCTATCTTTTTCTTTTATTTTTTATTCAATTAAACCAAAATCCACCTCACCCACCTTTAACACCAACATGTCGTGGACCCCACTCCTATATCTACCACTTTCACTCTCTTTTTTAATGTCTACACACTTCATGCACCAACATCATTTACGTAACCACATTTCCTCACACTTTTTATTTTCTTCTCTCTCCTTCATTTATTACACACGACCCCACCTTAAACACATGCCCTTTCATTTTATTTTCCCTTCACTCTCTCCATCAAACTTACGTTGCAACACAAACTCAATCCTACACTCCTTCATTCCTTCTCTTTTGACTTTTCAACCACACCTTACTTCCACCTTTTTACATTTCATTTCATTCTTCTCTCTATTTCTTTTCATGCTCACGGCCCCACCACTCTTTGCATGCCATACTTCATTTTATTTTATTTCTCTTCCTTCTCCAGACCCATGCAATTACCCATTCTCTCTTTTCTTCTTTTTCAACCCCATATTAAACACCACTCTTTCCTTTCTTCACTAATTCTCTACGTCACACACCACTTACACACCTACATTATTCTTTCTTTCTCTATTTTTCTTTTCAACTCATCTTACTCACATTTCTCACACACATCTTTATGTCAAACACTTCCTCACTCTTTCTTCTAATTTTTCTTTTCCTCCACTGTATAAGTAATCTCTTCCATGCATCATCATCCATTTCATTTTGTTCTCTTTTCCATTTAAAGACCCTTCAAAGCTTTTTGCATCACCTTCCCTTTCCATTATGCTTTCCTCACGTTTTTCTTCCACCCATAACACCAAGCTTCATTTTTCTTCATTATTTTTCATTAAACCCAAGTACCCCAACTCATCAAAACCCCACCTACACTCCACTCATTCTTATAACTCATTCCTTTCTCTTCCAATAATGAAAGAGAACTCTTAATTCCCTCCTACCCACACTCTTGGTCAGAGAGTTTAGATAAGTGCCCCTCAATATATATAATTCATGCAAGGTAAAATTAAACAAGATACACACCATAGAACCATGATTTTAAGTGTAACCATGACATTTTTCATACACATACAACACCCTAATTCAGCTAACATGTATACCCATTCCAACAACAATACTTTTTCATAAAATATAACTATATATAGGCACTAGAAGGAGGGACAACACGAAGCTCGGGCGCCCAGAACGGAAGCTTGAGCGTGTAGAATCGACGTCCACCTCCCGGGCGATCTCCCTGGTTGCTTGGGCGGCGGGGCCTCGAAGCGTGGGCAGCCAAACTCGTAGCTCGGGCCTTACATGAGGTGTTATCACCGCCCGGGCGGTCTCCTTGGACGCCTGAGCGTCGACTTTCATGGATCAGGCCTTGTTTCTGCTCTGTTTCGACTCTATTGGACCGGGCCCTATTTTTGCACGTTTTTGACCTTATTTAAAGGACCCTAGGGCTCTAGGTTTGGTCTCTCTGGCAGACAAGAGCATAGCAATACACTCTTTTCCCAATTCTTAGGCTTTCTCATTCTCATTCTCTTCCATTGTTCATAGAGTTCCCTAAGGTCTATGGGGAACTAATTTCTATTTGTTGTTGGGGGATGATGTAACCTTGTAAAATCTCATGTATTTGAATTGATTCTTAATTCCATATGTTTTTCCATTAATAGTTCATCTATTTCAATGCTTGTTGTGTTTAACTCATTCATTAGCATGATTTAAGAATTACATGAGTGCTAGGAGGTTCCTTACAATTCAAGTTCTTGTTGAATTACTCATAAGGGTTATATTTCTTAGGGATGAGGGTGTGAGTCTTGGTCGTCTTAATCTCTTATTCTTCACATCTTATTGCCAGGAATGTTAGGAATTGTATGAACTGGTAATTTGGGACAGGCTTATTCGCCGAGGGGTCGGGTTTAGGTAATTTAGTGAGAGACGTTGGCATTAATGCATAAAGAAGAATTCTTATATACTTGAGAGGGAACATGGTGAAATCTAACCCCAACAACATACCCATCTCATATTAATCAACATCCATTCATCTTTGTGCTCATTTGCTACTGATCAATTGTATTCATATTTTATTTTATGTTTTTGCATCCAAACCCAATAATCTCTTTTTATTTTAAGTCTTAATTAATCTTGCTATCACACGACTATTCAGCATTGAGAGTCCTCTGGGATACGATACTTGGTCTTACAATTTTATATTACTTGTTCCACACGGTACACTTGCCGATTTGCCCCAACAATTGGGCAGGCTCAAAAGATGATAGAAGATCTACCTCTGGATACTTTACTTTTGTAGGAGGAAATCTTGTAAATTGGAGGAATAAAAAATAACCTGTAGTAGCAAGATCTAGTGCTGAAGCAGAATTCAGAGGCATGGCACTAGGTGTATGTGAACTTTTGTGGATTAAAAATGTGCTATCAGATTTGGGTTTTAAACCAAATGAAGCTATGAGTTTGTATTATGACAATACTTCGGTTATAGCAATTGTTCACAATCCTGTACAACATGATAGAACAAAGAATGTGGAGTTGATATACATTTCATCAAAGAGAAGCTTGAAGCTGGAATAATTTCATTTCCTTTTGTAAGATCAGAATTGTAGTTGGCTGATGTTCTCACCTAAGGAGTGTCAAGAAGATTTTTTAATGAGTCTCTATTCAAGTTGGGAATGTGTGATATCCATGCACCAACTTGAGTGGGGGTGTTAAGATATGTCAAATATTCTATTAACAGATATTAGACAATCAAATATTGTGTTAGTTACCTGTCATTCCTTTAATTATAGGATCCTTGTATGTATGTATATATATATATATATATAATATATATATATATATATATATATATATATATATATATATATATATATATATATATGGTACTCTACTCTTTGAAATAATACATCAGAATTATTCTTTAAATCTTTTAATAGGTCTGACTAATTCTTGTAAGTTAAAATCCATTTGTTATTGGTGTGCTCCCTTTTAATGTAGTTTCTTCTAAATGTTTCTTGGTTTTGAGTCTTTTTAAAATATGTAGCATGAAACTATCACGGATATGGACACTTCGACATGCATAGGTTCCTGAATGTAGAATATGGAAACACAAATCTATATATGGAAACATAAATCTATATATTAAATCACTATGAATTATCTAATTTAACAACCAATATTTATATTCTCAAAATTATCTATAAATAAAGTTAATCAAATATAATAATCTAAATATATTATCATCTAATACAAAAAAGAATTTATTATGTCTATTTAATATCCAAAAATTGAAACGCGGTGATAATATAAGATTTGTTCCTTATTTTTATAACCACAATTGTTGGAAGTTCCACATGGAATAGAGATAAGACCAATTTAGAGTATATATTTAGATGCAAACCTCACCTTATAAGCCAATTTTGTGGGGTTGAGTTAGGTTTAAAGTCCATTTCTTAACATGGTATCAGAGTCATGAGTTAGAGCCTATCCAAGTAAGATTTGTATTTGTTGGACATATCATTCTAGCCACTATCAAACTGCTATCGGGCCATCATTAATTTCTAGTCCTACGCACACTTTACCTTACAAGTCGGTTTTGTGGGATTGAAGTTGTATGAGTGTTGTATACATGTTATTGTTTGATATGTGTTGAATGAGGGTGACACATCATTTGTGAGCTGTGTCTAAGCTACATAAATAATTCTCTCAATCTTGGATCACTTAACTTTGAACTATTTTTATTGTATGCACTGTAGCAATGTAGCTTAAGTTTGGCTTTCATCTTATGCTCTAGTTAAAGTTTAGTACAAGTTCCATATATATGCATAGTATGATTTGTTATTTGGTTGTGAACTACAGGTATCTCAATTTCTGAGCTTAGAGTAACAGACGAAGGTCTAAGGATGATCGACTATATTGGTTAGTATATTTCTCACATCTTATTGTCTTTTTCCTTGTTACCCTTGTATCTTTATTTGTTAACTTAAATCGCTATTGCAGTGATAATTGTAAAACGTCAATATTTGATTATTCCAGAAGCTGTACCTTATTCTCTTTCGATGTTTGTCTCATCTGTTGTCGTGAGCTTCATTGTGGTCATCTTGTAGGTGGTGCAGATCTAGTTATGTTTGATTTTTCCTATAAAGGTCTCAGTTACTTGCATACTAAAGAGTAGTAAATAAAAGGGTAAACCACACTAAAACAAACAATGTTGCTAAGCGTGTAGTTCGTGAACGGTCAAGATCTAGATGGCATGGGAAAGTAATGGTAGTTATTCCTTGTCCAAAAGTCAGTGATGAATGTAACCACGGTTTTCTAGAACTGAGAAGAATATTTGGTCAAGATTTTACCAGTGATTTATTGTGTAAAGCAATTGAACTAGCACAAACATACAAACTTTGGACCCCTGACAACTTCTGTATATGTCCAAGGCTTGACAGAAACACAGATGTTAGATATCATGGTATGAGGAAGGTTGCTTCCTATGCAGATTATAGTGACAACCATTTGTACTGTCCTAGGGCTGTACAACCCCAGGATGAGGATTTAAGGCATTTTTAGTGGCATGTAATTAAGAGTACATCTGGTTTAAGCCAGGAACCATTTGTCATTGGGCGTGCATTGATTGATTGTAGGCATGGACAACATTTGGATGTAAAATAACATATGAAAAAGGAGAAAAGGCAATAGAACATATTGCATCCGAAATATCACTATGAAGCTTAATTATAGAGTCACCACGTCCAAGCTCTCAAGGAGATCCATAAGCAATATATGTCTTTGGTCCCAAGTCTGGCTTTAGACATTCCTCAAACAATTTCATAGCTAGCTATGTTAAGATAATCACCAAAAGGATCAATATAATCCTTGAATGAAAAGGAATATATGAACTCGACACAATGTCGAGGTAAGTGTTCCTCAAATAAATTAGAAGATGGTCAGTCTTTTAATTTCATTATCTAAGGCCAATTTAGCCAATCCCCACGAGCTTTTGTATAACCAGTAAAAAATTGGAAGATGTTAATTTCAAATGGCAGAAGTATGAACTCAGCACAATGGCATGGACAACATTTGGATGTGAAGCCAATTGATTGTTCAGATTTGTGTGAAGTTTGTTTACTTTCCTAATCTTCAACTTGTTCACTAGAGTGATTTTTCTCAAAGTTCATATTCACTCTCATGACATTTATGTTTAAATTCTTTAATATTGGTTACTTGGAACCAATATTTCAGTGCTTTTAATGTTGTCAATTGTTGACTTCCATGAACTTGTATGTGCTAAGTGTCCAAGAAATATTTGGCAATGTACCTAAAAATTACAATACTTTGTTATAAATTGCATGCATAACACATTTCAATTTTCTTGGTCTTTTCAACTTGTATTTCTTTTTTTTTGTAACTATTAAAGTTTAATGCAAATTCTAGAAGAATGTAAAAGCTTCTAAGAAAAAAGAGTAAATTGAGCTTATAAGATAAAAGCCCAAGACTAGAAAAGGCCTAAGACTAGAGAAGGTCCAAAATAGAATTCTAGAAAAATCCTATCTAGAAGGATTCTAGAATGATGTATAAAAATATCTAGGGATGCTTATCCACAAGAGATGTCTAGATAAGTTTAGAATTATAAGAATGCTTAGAAAACTCTAGAGAATGAATAACCCTTAGATTAATGTTGTGGTGACAAGATCCTAACCATTGGTTAAGGAGGTTCCACTAGTATAAATAGGGGTGATTGAATCATTTGTAATCAAGCCAAAAGAAACAAAGACGACAACATCTACAACAACTGAGACAACTACAACATTTCTTCCAAATACTACTTCTACATTCTATTATCTCCACATTTTCTCTACATTTTGTCTACCTCATCAACTATTTATTTCACAATCTAAAAATTCTAACAGTGGTACGAGAGCTACGTTCGATCATCTACTGGGTGTAGATAAAAATTTTCAACTACCTCAAACAAAACTATAACTCATTCTATACTACTTCCAAAATATTTTCTCAACTCATGGATACTACCAATCAAACATCATCAATTCTAGTACCTATTCTCAAAGGAGAAAATTATTATTTTTGGAGTATTAAAATGAAGACATTTTTCACTACAAAAGAGGAATTCATTATTCCAGAAGACACCTCCACTTTTACTACAGCTTAGAAAAAAGAGTTGAAGGAAAACAAACAAAAGGATTCAGGGGCTTTATTTGCACTCAACAAGCAGTTGATGACACAAGTTTTCCAAGGATAATTGGTGTCATAAGTGCAAAACAAGCTTCAAACATAATACAAGAGGAGTTTCAAGGAAGTGATGAGGTACGCAATTTTAAACTTCATTCTCTAAGACAAGAGTTTGAATTAATAAGAATGAAAGAATCTGAGACCATTAAAGACTACTATTCTAGAATAAAAGAAATAGTTATTCATATGAGAGCCTATGGAGAAACTATTCTTGACAAAATAATTGTTGAGAAAACTTTAATTTCTATTCCCCAAAAATATGGTGCAATCGCAACCACGATTGAACAAACAAAAGATTTGACTACATTTCCGGTAATACAACTAATGGATTCTCTTGAAGCTTATGAACCAAGATTAAAATGCATGAAGAAGACTCGGTTGAAAATGTCTTTCAATGAAAACTATAATTACGGTCTCAAAATAAAGAATATGAAGAGGTGAGATTTTTGGAAATAAAGAAAATTCTAGAAGCTTTTTTATGACTCGTTAAGGAAAATATCCTCAATGTGGCATCTGTAAAAAGACAAGTCACTTAGAAAAAGATTGCGAGCATCATGGAAAACCTCAATGTCAGAACTGCAAGAAATTTGGTCACATAGAGAAGTATTTCCATAACAAAAATAAGCATCAATTAAACTTTGCAGAAGAACATAATCAGGAGAAACTCTTATTGTATGCCAATCAAGAATCTCTTGGTGGAGAAGGAAGTTGGTACTTGGATAGTGAATATGGCGAAAGATCAAAGCATCTTCAACGACATTGATAAATCTGTCAATGTCAAAGTTCAGCTAGGAATTGGCACCATAGTGGAGTCTTGAGGTAAAGGAACTGTCATGGTGGAGACAAAGAAAGGTACAAAATTCACCAATGATGTTTTACTATTTCCAAATCTTAAAGAAAATCTTTTAAGTATTGGCCAAATGATGGATAATGGATATTCTCTTCAATTTGAGAAAGATACATGCAAAATTTATGCCAGTAAATTGATATAAATTGTCCAAGTAAAAATAGAGAACAAAATTAGAAGCTTTCCTATAAGCTTTAAACCTGAAATTAATATTGTCATGAAGGTAGAAGTTGATGACTCATGGCTTTGGCATAGGAGATTTGGTCACTTCAACACACATGCCTTAAAGCTTCTATATCAGAAATACATGATGAGAGATCTTCCATGCTTCAAGGAGAATAATGAATCATGTGAAGGATGTCTCCTCGGCAAACAACACTGATTAACATTCTCAACAGATAAAGCATGGAGAGCAAAAACCTTATTAGAGTTGATTCATATTGATGTTTGTGGACCAATAAGGACGCCTTCACATCACAACAATAGGTATTTCATCCTTTTCATTGATGACTTCTTTAGAATGACATGGGTCTATTTCTTAAAGGTAAAGTCATAAGTCTTTAGAGTATTCAAGAAATTCAAGGCCCTTGTTGAGAACCAAAGTGGAAAATAGATAAAATTACTTATAAGTGAGTTTGAAAAATTCTGCAAAGATGAAGGCATAGAGTGACAACTTACAATTGCATATACTCCACAACAATATGGCCTGTCAGAGAGAAATAATCGCACAGTTATGGAGATGGCAAGATCAATGCTAAAAGAGAAAAGTATGCCTAACACTTTTTGGGCTGAAGCAGTCTACACTATAGTTTACATTCTAAACAGATTTCCAACTAAGGCAGTCCAAGACAAGACTCTTATTGAAGCTTGGAGTGGAAGAAAGCCATAACCTGACGACGTGGGCTTGGGCCAGTTTTTTGTTATTTTTTATAAACTATATAAGGGTTTGGACGACCTAGAGGGTCTATCTTTTGACAAAAAGAAGCGCATAAACACTCTTTTCACCCCTTGGAGGCGGATTTTGGATGCGGAAGCTCCAATCTTCAACTTTTAGGCTTTTATCTTTCATTTTTTTCCATATTTTCATCTAGTTTCACGATGTCTATGGTGAACTAAACTTCCATTGTTGTTGGGAAAACAATATAATTCTTTGAAACCCTCATGTATTGAATTGTTTTATAATATATATGCTTTACTTCATTAATTGTTAGGGTTTTTCTGCTTTACTCAATGCTTGCGTTGTTTAACTCATTCAATTGCATGATTATTGATTTTGTCGATATGGACACATACGGGGAAATCTAGAACTGGGAAAATTCCCTCAAAGGTAGTATTACATAGAGATAAGAATATGAGGGTTGATTGCATATATACTCTTATGCTTCAGAATTAATTATTAGGGATGCTAGGAATTGTATGAACTCGTAGTTAAAGATAGGCTTACTTCACCAAGACATCGAGTTTAAGTGTTTTAGAGAGTGGCATTAACATTAATGAAGAAGATGAATACGTAAATACATGAGAGTGGATAGGATAATTCGGAAACCCCAACAACATAATCATCTCATATTATATCAACCATTCACCTGTGCATTCTTTTAATCAATTGATCAAACTCTTGCATTCATGTTTATTTTCTGCATTCTAAACCAAATATTTTCGTTCTCAAGTCTTAAATAATCACAAATCACATGATTGTTTAGGTCATGAGTCTCTAGGGAAAACGATACTAGGATTTACCATTTATATTACTTCATGCGCAACGATGGTGGTGGTGCGTGGTGGCTTCTCTCCCAAAGTGACTTCCGATGTTGGGTTTGCCCGAGTTGGGCACACCTTTCTGCCCAATCAACAACCCAGTTGGCTACGGTGGTAGCCGTGGTGGTCGGACAGCGGCGGCGGCAGCTACTGTTGAAGCAAAAACCGAAACGCCAAGGTTCGGAGCTTTGACAGAAAGTAGAAATTAAGAATGATTTTATCATTCTTAATCATGTGAATTACATTCTCCTTCGCTCTATTTGTAACAATCTAATATTCTAAAATAGGGAACTAGGGAAACAAAATAATATAGAAAATTACACATATATTTTCTCTAATTAGGAAGATTTTATAGATATCTTCTTTAATTAAGAAGATATTTCCTCGAATTACAACAGATGTGAAACAAGCATGGATACTAATTAATAACCATCTCATTTAACTTTTGGTTTTGATTCCTATAAGATGTTATCCATCCAATGATATGTAATAATAACTTAATTGAGATTGTAAATATTAATAGTTTTTGGGCAAAATATAAGATGTTCATTGATAACGGTAATTCTTACTGTCAACACCCAATTTCGTCCGGATTGACTAAATAATAGATCTCTTTTATTTTTTTGCTTTGTGTCTTATCTTATTTCATTTATTTTATTATTTTAAATTTTTGTTTTACTATTTTGTATTTGATTTAGTCTTTTTTGTAAAAAAAAAAAAAGAAAAAAAAAGAAAAAAAACAATGAATAGTAAAAAGTGAATAGTAAAAAGTGAATAGTAAAAAACGAAAAAAAAATAATAAAAAAAATATATAATAATAATAAGAGGATAAGAATCTCTGAGTTAAGGAAGGATAAGATTTGCAAGTGGTTTTGCAAGTGGTAATTAAAATATTAATAAAATAATATTAAAATAATAAATAATATTAAAAAATAATTTGAATAGTAAAAATTTTGGACTATAAATAGCCATGGGAGGGGAGCTTATTCTGCACAAAAGGAGTAAGAATCAAGTGAGAAAAAAAAATAGAGAAGAAAAGAGTTGGGAAGAAAATTTTAGAAGAGCAGAGGTTCTGAAGGATTTTCGGGGAGAACCACCTCTGAGTAGAAACCTAAGTCTGAAGAAGAGGTAAGGGGAGCTAACCTTTTCCATGTTTTTAAGTTAATACTATTGTATTACTATTCATGTTTTGAATTATTGTGTATGTCTATGTGTTGGTTATATGACTGTTCAAACATTAAATTTACGTGTTATTATTGATGTAAAACTATGTTGTTATTTTGAATCTGAAAATGAGAAATTTGTTAAAAACTAGTTGAGGAACACTTTGACTAAGGAAAGACTTGGTACTTAAGTTGTCCATTGTGACGCACCTCTCTTTCCTGGAAGTCTACTCGATGTGTTTTTAACTAATTCTTATCAAACAGATTATGTGCAGTTAAAATGCTAAAAAATGCCAAAAAAATATCAACTTTTTTTTTTTCAAATCAATTTCTTATTTGCCAGAACTACGTGATCCTTGATTCTCCATCAAAAGTGGAGATACGTAGGAGCAAGGCCAGTCCTTGTCAGGTTCACTTTCCCAAAAATCCAAATTTATCCATAATCAATTTCTTAACTAATTTTCCAATCAATTTTCCAAAACAAATTTCACAAGCAATCATCAAAACATAATTGCTAGAACTACGTAACCCTGATTTCTCAGTCTGACTGAGAATACGTAAGAGCAAGGTCAATCCTTGTCGGGCACAAAAACACAAAAAAAAAATATTTTGTTTCCTTTACAGTTTTATTTTATTTTTCTTTTTAGGGGATATTAAACATTTTGCATACCACATCAACTTCGCGTATTTAATTAAAGGTACTGCCTTCGGGCAGGCGTTGTAGGGTGCTGATACCTTCCCTACACGTAACCGACTCCCGAAACCAAAGTCTGGTTTTTCATAGACCGCCTTATCCTTTTTATGGTTTTTCCGTAGTTTTCCAGAATAAACTATGGTGGCGACTCCAAATCTTTTACCTAAACGTTTTCGTTTTTTGGATCGTCGTCGTCCCGTCGCGATTTTTCGGTTGCGACAGATGGCGACTCCACTGGGGACGCTAGAGAGTCAGGCCATTTAATTAGATGCGCGAATTCAATGTGGTTTTTTCATTATGTTTTTCTTCCCCTTTTCTTTGTCTATCTTTGATTTTCGAAATAATTGCATACAAATTGTTTTACTTGTTATATATTGAACCCTAGGGTAGAAAACATGTTTATATCTGCCTGGGAATTTTTTCTGGTTGTTTTGCAGGTGAGGGTTTGGGTACATTGCATTTTCCCTTCACACACACACTTTATGCATATCATGAGTGAGGCCCTATACCCGGGTCTGAGTGCAACATAGAAATAGAGAGGTTGTGTAGCGGTGCCACTTGGGATATACCTCCTGTTTGGCTATCGTGAGAACCCCAGCTAGAGTTTGTTCCCTTCACTTGTGTCTTCACACCTAGTTGATTACTCGACTGTTGTGGAGGTACTATGTTGGGAGCCATAGCTCTAGTGACCATTGACCTCTAGGTTCAGGAGACCATCCTTGTGAGGTTGCATATACTTGACTTTCAATCTTAAGCGTCAAACCTCTGTTAGGGCACAAAGGGAGATGTGTGCGGTCCTATAACCCTCATTTTTGCTTAATAAAATCAAGCACCTTGTACATATCACTACATTTTCTTTCTTTCTTTCTTTGTTGCGCATGTGTTTTATGGTCTTGTCACATTTTGTGGATTCTAGTCAAGAAATTA
Organism: Vigna reflexopilosa; assembly: GCA_027742785.1. Taxonomy (NCBI): domain Eukaryota; kingdom Viridiplantae; phylum Streptophyta; class Magnoliopsida; order Fabales; family Fabaceae; genus Vigna; species Vigna reflexopilosa. The sequence goes on from CM050911.1 coordinate 20,113,382, forward strand.
TAAATTTGTGATTAAGTCCTTGAGGTAAAAATGGAAATTATCATGGGATTCGGAGTCAAGGGGCATTCAAGTTCATGCATTTTGATGAAAGGATACACATCGAAGCAAAGAAGGGTAATATTGGTGGCTCAAGGGGTCTGGTAAAAAAAAAATAAATAATAAAAAAAATTGGGTATCCTGTGAGAGGGTCGCCAACACATGCATCTCTTGCCACATTGCGGATCACATGAGGAAATAATCTTTGCTAAAATGCTTCATCAATCGAGGGATGTTGGGGCAATGTTGTTCACTTTAAAGAAAGGCCCAAGATCATGGACTGTTAATGAAAGATTCCCTTAGCTAATGAATTGCAGAAAGGGTTAAGACAATCAAGTTGCCACTCAAGTTAATTTCTCCCGACCCAAATTGTGAAAAACAATTCCACAATGCTGAACAGCGTGTGAAAGCAGCAATGGCCAAACTGAAGAAGGAATGTTAGCATCAAGCTAAAAAGGAGACATCAAGAATTGATAATCCAAATGGAGGAACATGTTGAACAAGGGCGAATTGAAAGTGAAGCCTCACACAACTAGCTTCCCTTGCCAATGAAGTCAGTGAAGACATCCTTAAGCTATTAGCTGATGCTGAGTGTGCAATGCCATCTTTAACTTGCTTAAGGGGATTGTACCTTTCTTCAATTGCTGCAAGAAATTGATCGAAGAAATGAAGAAGGTGATGGCCAAGGCCCGAGCTAGTTGACCAAGATTTCCTGACTCACATCTTGGGAACTTCTGAATGACGAGCCACCATATTGACTCTATTCGTGTTAATTTCCAAATTATACCGGGGCAACCTTTTCACAGCTTTACAATTTCTGGCTAGAATAGTTGTCTTTTCTTTTTCTTCATATTTATTTTCTTCTTCTTAATTTGTTTCATCTAATAAGATTTCAAAAAAAAAAAAAAAAAAAAAAACCAAGATACCCTAAAGGACTCGAACCAGTTACCAAATCTTGGAGAACCAAGGAGAAGTTCAAGAATGAAGGGATAAAAGTTGTTATCCAACAATTGAAGGGGAAAATGAGCTAAACCTTAGAGGTTTTGAATGCCTTGAAAAACCTGGGGGACTCGTGCACATCAAAACCTCAACATAGAGTTCAAGAGGCCTAAAATTTCCCTCATATGGTCTTCCCTAAAATTGCACTTCATCCTCAGGAGTGGACTTGGGACATGTTGGCACTCAAAAGGCCGAAGATAACGCAGTTGAAGTAGAAAACAAGCTTGGGGCAACCACTTTCATGGTCCCTAGGGAAACGCTTTAGCCAAGTATTGTGAGCACGACGATGACAAAGCATCCCGAGTGGAAATCTTCTCCTGACATCGTTACACCAATGGATGTTGAAGCTGACAGGCGTAAATTAGAAGTGCTGAAAAAAAGGCTGAGAGCCATAGAAGGTGGAGGAAGCTCTGAGTTTGCAAATGTTGCAGGGCTATGCTTAATCCCATATGTGGTGATATCTCCAAATTTTAAATCACCAAAATGTGAGAAATACAAAGGGATCACTTGTCCCAAGAACCATCGCGTGATGATAGGCAAATGGTTGTTCAGGCACCTGATGAAAAGCAACTAATCCATTTCTTTCAAGGTAGATCGGCTGGCATGTCACCAAGCTGGGGCACTCATCTTGAACCTTCGTGGATGTTTTCTTGAGGCTTTACAGATATAACATGGATATGGCACCTGATAAATTACAACTACATAGTATGGTGAAAAAGGAGTCAAAATCATTCAAAGAGCATACCCAAAGGTGGAAATGAATTGTTGCTCAAGGAAAGTCTCTTATGAGTGATAACAAGATGGTTGACACATTCTTGAATACTCTACAATCATCCTTTTGTGATAACATGGTGAGCAGTGTGTCCTCAAACTTCGCAGACCTAAGGATACTTGAAGAAAGAATTGAAGTTAGTGTGATGATTGGAAAGGTTGCGCAAAGTCATACCATGACAGCAAATATGAACAAGTTGGGTTTAAGCTTGGGAAGAGAAGAAAGTAAAGAGTTCAATCTCCTCCTATCACTCAAATCCCATTGGCCTACCCTTCACTTGAAACAATTGCAAGACAAAATCGGAGACTCGACCCAAACTCAATTTCTCACCAAGTCTCTAGGCAGAAAAATGCTTGTGAACTTCACTCTTATACATATGACTTAAGCAACGTTTCTTCCAAGTCTGCTACAAAAAGGCCTTGCCTCTATTTATTACGCGAAGCCTGCAACACCTCCATGCTCCCAGACTCATGCTGCATCATATGCAAAAGGTGATTACCACGAAGAGGCTATCGATCATGCCATCAAAAGTGTTGGGTGTTCAAGCTCAAATGCAACCTTTGACTGATTCAAGATGTTTAAATTTTTGAAGAAAGCCAGTCTAATACTGAGGCAAAGGTTGAGAATGCCTCTGCCGATGCCATGAAGCAAGGATATGGGCTTTAGGACCACATGAGAAAGCATAAGTCATTGTAAAAGTGAACTTGATGTCGTGAAGTGTCTTGCTATGAGGAAATATGCCCATTGGTGTTACGTCTTCATCCATAATTTTCAATGCAAACATTCACTACAGGGTTTCTTCAAGTAGTGCTGGAAATCAAGTCCTGAAAGGGTATTTCGGGAAAAAGGAAAACAAAAAAAAAAAAATTAAGGCAATCTGGAGTCACTTGTCTTTCTTGCGAATTGTCAAACTCTTGTTTTTTTCGAAAATAGCAAAAAAGAAAAAAAATGATAAATCAAAAACAAAAGTTGTGGTGTCAGACTTTTCTGAGGGCAAATGTATAATAAAAAATAACAATTTGACGTTTCCTTTGTAGACGTTTATGCACACGTTGCTTGAAAAGCTCCACCCTTCACTTTTCCAAAAATAAAGGATCTTCTCCAACAAATATCGTCGCTGCCCTCGTCAACAAAGTAAACCTTTATACTGGGGCAGATTGACCTGACCAAAATTATTTCCTCGCTTCCACTAGTAGGGTGATCCCTAAATTCATTGAGGCAAACAAAAAAACAAAAGAATTTTCAAAGAAAAAAAAAACAAAAGGAGAAAAGAATAAGTCCACTAAATTGAAAACCTGAAAAGGAATTCTAGAAGGAAAAAAGCAAAAGAAAAGAAAAAACGACTCATATTGAGGTCATCTAATCGCAAACTTAATCTTTTGAAAATAAAGAAATCATCGTTCAAAATGATGTGTGGCCTTCTTTCTTCATCCAAAAGTAAAAACAATATCCATTGTCACCCCGTTTGAGCCAAAAATAAATTCTTTTTAAAATAATCCCCAAGCAAGGGTTATCATCAGGTAGGAATCAACTCATGATGCAAATGAAGAGCACTCAGTGATCAAACAAGAGAATTCATCAAGAAGAGCAAATAAAAATAAACAGAACAAAGAGAAGTCACAAAGTCAAATAGTTGATGCAATGCCTAGGTGATAACCCTTGTTTCAAAAAAAAAAAAACAAAATAACCAACGAAATTCATTTGGGCCTTTATACCTTTTTCTTCCAATACCATTTAGCCTCTAGCCACGTTACAAGCTTAAACAAGTCCACACAGATTGAATAATGATTGCTCAAATTTTCATAAATTTTAACTGTGCGATAAGTTGACTTTTACAGTGTCGTAAAAAAAAAAAAAAAAAAAAAAAAAAAAAAGAGAAAGAAAAAGGTAATGTCTCAAGAAGAGGAGATCACCCTGCCCATCTAACCAGAAGCATGTAAAAAAAAATTTGGGGGTCATCCTTTTAGCTAATCCTTTTCATGTCCATATCCACTACTTCCAAACAGAACCCCTTACCAAAAGAAAAAACTGGGGCAACTTTGTGAAACTCACATGAATTCTTCTCCTTGCAATCCATTAATCCATAATCTCGAGACTGGGGCAACTTTGCGAGTCTCGCTTGATTTCTTTCGCCCTAATCCATACACCATGCCTGTTTTCCCTAACCCCGAGTTGGGGCACTATTTGGGTATCTCATGTTCCACTCTTACATTCACATATTATATCTCTGTCAAGGAGTGTATGAGGAATTGTGCTCACATAGTTGTCCTAGCCTTCTCCTAGCCTTTCTAAACATCTCACATTTTTCATTTGCCTTTGAATTCAAGTATGTGTGTACTGATGTCACAAAGGAAAAAATTAAAATGTAATTATATCAGACATAAGACCTTGAGATGATTGACATTCCACACCTTTTAAAAAAAAAATTGAAAATAAAGACCAGTTTGATGATTCCAAGTAGGACAATTGACTTAAGCAAAAAGGGAATACAAGACAAGGCAAATGTTTTTCATACATGCATCAATCTATCAAAAAAAAAAACGATATGCATTCAAGTTTCGTGTTAATCATGTTAGTGTTTTGACGTCTTGATTTTAACACTTTGGAATATATTTTTAGCTTGGTCATTATTGCATTCTTAATTTGAATTACAGATATAGCAACAAAAAATTGGAATTCATTGCAAAAAAAAATAAAAAAAATAAAAAAAATAATAATAATAATAAAAGCATTAACGAAAATTTCAACAACAAAAAAAGATATATAAGAATAACGAAACTAATTTTTTTATTACCAATGCAGATATAAAATTATAAAAAAGAAAGCAAATAAAGATTACAGTACATAAATAATAATAATAAAATAAAAAAAAAAACAAATAATAAATACATAAAAATTAAGAGGTTCAGTGTCGGCCACAAGCGGCCGTTAATAGTACAGTCCAAAAATAAAAATAAAAACAAAAAAAAATAATAATAAGATGTTCAAATGTCGGCCATAAGTGGCCGTTAAGTTTACATTCCAAAAAAAATAATAATAAAAAAAAAGGAGTTTAGGTGTCGGCCACAAGTGGCCGTTAAGTTTACAGTCCAAATAAATAATGACAAAAATAATGTCCCCTTAAGGAGACGGCAACCTCAGAGAGAACTCCGTGGATGGAGAAATGATACGAAACGGTATGATATACGGGACTCTCTTTTCTTGTTCAGGAATAGGGGGGATGGGGAAGAGATCCAGGAGCTGTGGAGTCTGTGGAATTCTCCATAATGGATCTCCAGTTATACAAAACAAATATATAGTAGTCAAAACAAAATAAATAACAAAAAAAAAATGATGAAAAAAAAAACAACAAAATGTATATAAATGCTTACCATACATAAACGATGGGAGGACGGAGCAAGAAGGTTCAGAATTACTGGAGACGTCTTGAGACAAGCGTCGATGCTTTAATCGGTTTCTATGGTTTTGAAACCAACAATAAACGCTATATTCTCCTATTTCTCCGTACTCCCAGAGTCGTTCTGCAATCTCTCGAACTTGTTCTCGATTGGGATTGATGATCCCATGGTTATAAATGTTCAATAAGATCTGAACTTGCTCCGGAGTGGACCTCCATCGTTTATAACCAATATCCATATTTCTTCTAACAAAACAAAAAATAAACAAACAAAACAAAGGAACAAAAACAAAGAGTAAAAATAAAAAAAAAGATTTAGTTTTTCATTTCGTTTTTTCTTTTTAGTTCAATTTCCATTGTCCAGTCTTTGAGGTCTCAATGTCCATAAATAGGTATGTTTCACGGTCCTCGCAAAGGATCCTAAATAGATCTAAGTCCAAAGAGTCAATTTTTTGTTTTAGTTTGTTTTAATTGGGGTACGTGGCGTTGTTCTACCCGAATGTCTCTGCCATACCTTCAAACGAAGGGAGATAAACAACGGTTTTCCAGCCTATATACCCCATATTTTTAGTGCAATATGTTCATATATACAAATAAAGCACGAAAAAAAAAAAGAAGAACAAAAAGAAGAAGGGTTGAGAGGAAGAGAGAAACTTACAAACGCAAGAATAGAGGGAGATCGCGCTAGGAGGAGGACCACGAAGAGGCTCTCGGAGGAGGCTTTGACTCGCTCAGATCTCACTCACTCAGAAGCACAGAGAGGCTCTCGGAGGAGGATCTCACTCTCACTCAAATCTCGCTCGCTCAGATCTCGCTCGCTCAGATCTGACTCGTTCAGATCTCACTCACTCAGAAGCACAAAGAGGCTCTCGGAGGAGGATCTGACTCGCTCAGATCTCACTCACTCAGAAGCACAGAGAGGCTCTCGGAAGAGGATCTGACTCGCTCAGATCTCTCTCGGAGGAGGATCTGACTCACTCAGATCTCACTCGCCTCACTCGCACAAACTCACTCGCTCAGAAGCTCTCAAGAATCGCGACGTCGCTCAACGCAGTTCGACCCTCCTTATATAGCAAAAAAATTTTCACTGTAGCTACAGTCCCGGTCACATCTATCGGAGGCTTTCAATAGTGTTGGTCAAAACAAAACAAAAAAAAAAGCGAAAATTAAAAAAAAAATAAAAAAATACAATTTCACAAAAATTTTCAAAAATATGCAAAATCAAAAACAAATCAATTTTAATTTTTTGTCATTGGTGTCTCGGCCCTCTGCTAGGCAATGGCCCTGCCCAATTTTAAAATTTTTGTCATTGGTGTTTAGGTCCTCTACAAGGCAATGATCGAACCCAATATTAAAATCTTTTTACTTTTTTCTCTTGTTCATCCAAAAAAAAGAAAACAAAAAACAACAAAAAAATAAACAAAAAAAATACAAAATCAAAAACAAATCAATTTTAATTTTTTGTCATTGGTGTGTTGGCCCCCAAAGCCCAGCTTGCCTGGCCCCCAAAGCCCAGTTTCCATACTGGCCCCCAAAGTCCAGTTTCTATACTGGCCCACCATAAGCCCAGTTTCTACACTGGTCCACCAAACCCAGCTCACCTGGCCCACCAAGCCCAACTTGCTTGGCCCACCAAAGCCCAGTTTCTACAAGGCCCCCTAAGCCCATATTGGCTCACCAAAGCCCAGTTTCTACACTGGCACCCAAAGCCCAATTCCACCTGGCCCAAAGCCCATATTGGCCCACCAAAGCCCAGTTTCTACACTAGCACACCAAAACCCAGCTCGCGTGGCCCCCAAAGCCCATACTGGCCCACTAAAGCCCAGTTTCTACACTGACCCCCAATGCCCAGTTCCACCTGGCCCAATAGCACAATTTCTACACAGGCCAACCAAACCAAACTCGCCTGGTCCCCCAAGCCCAGTTTCATCTGGCCCACAAAGTCCAGCTCGCCTGGCCCATCAAGCCCAACTCGCTTGGCACATCAAAGCCCAGTTTCCATACTGGCCCATAAAGCCCAGTTTCCATATTGGCCCACCAAAGCCCAATTCCTACACTGGCCCCCAAAGCCCAGTTCCACCTGGCCCATAAGCCCAGTTTCTACACTGGCTAACCAAGCCCAGCTCGCCTGCCCCCCAAGCCAAATTTCATCTGGCAATCAAAGCCCAGCTCAAGGTTTTCCTTTGTATTTCGGCCCTCTGCTTGGCAATGGTCGGATTTAAATTTCTGTTCTGTGAGTTTGACCCTCTGCTAGGCAATGGTCAAATCCAGGTTTTAATTTTTTGCTTTCGGCCCTCTGCTTGGCAATGGTCGAATTTTAGTTTTGTTTTGCAATTTCGGCCCTCTGTAAGACAATGGTCGAACCCAGCAACATCACATCATTAATCCATAGGGTTGTTACACCCTTCACGAGGTTATTACACCTCATTCGTTCACTTTCCCTCAAAACCTTCATCCATAGGGTTGTTACACCCTCCACGAGGTTATTACACCTCATTCACTCACTCTTCCATAGGGTTATTACACCCTCCACGAGGTTGTTACACCTCAAAACCTTCATCCATAGGGTTATTACACCCTCCACGAGGTTGTTACACCTCAAAACCTTCATCCATAGGGTTGTTACACCCTCCACGAGGTTATTACACCTCATTCATTCACTTTTCCATAGGGTTATTACACCCTCCACGAGGTTGTTACACCTCAAAACCTTCATCCATAGGGTTGTTACACCCTCCACGAGGTTATTACACCTCATTCATTCACTTCCATAGGGTTATTACACCCTCCACGAGGTTGTTACACATCAAAACCTTCATCCATAGGGTTGTTACACCCTCCACGAGGTTATTACACCTCATTCATTCACTTTTCCATAGGGTTATTATACCCTCCACGAGGTTGTTACACCTCAAAACCTTCATCCATAGGGTTGTTACACCCTCCACGAGGTTATTACACCTCATTCATTCACTCTCCCATAGGGTTATTACACCCTCCACGAGGTTGTTACACCTCAAAACCTTCATCCATAGGGTTGTTACACCCTCCACGAGGTTAGTACACCTCACATCATTCATTCATAGGGTTGGTAGACCCTCCACGAGGTTTGTAAACCTCAAAATCTTCATCCATAGGGTTGTTACACCCTCCACGAGGTTATTACACCTCATTCACTTTTTCATAGGGTTGGTACACCCTCAACGAGGTTTGTAAACCTCAAAATCTTCATCCATAGGGTTGTTACACCCTCCACGAGGTTATTACACCTCATTCACTTTTCCATAGGGTTCGTACACCCTCCACGAGGTTTGTAAACCTCAAAACCTTCATCCATAGGGTTGTTACACACTCCACGAGGTTATTACACCTCATTCATTCACTTTTCCATAGGGTTATTACACCCTCCACGAGGTTGTTACACCTCAAAACCTTCATCCATAGGGTTGTTACACCCTTCACGAGGTTATTACACCTCATTCGTTCACTTTCCATAGGGTTGTTACACCCTCCACGAGGTTATTACACCTCATTCATTCACTTTTCCATAGGGTTATTACACCCTCCACGAGGTTGTTACACCTCAAAACCTTCATCCATAGGGTTGTTACACCCTCCACGAGGTTAGTACACCTCACATCATTTTTCCATAGGGTTATTACACCCTCCACGAGGTTGTTACACCTCAAAACCTTCATCCATAGGGTTGTTACACCCTCCACGAGGTTATTACACCTCATTCATTCACTCCCATAGGGTTATTACACCCTCCACGAGGTTGTTACACCTCAAAACCTTCATCCATAGGGTTATTACACCCTCCACGAGGTTGTTACACCTCAAAACCTTCATCCATAGGGTTGTTACACCCTCCACGAGGTTATTACACCTCATTCATTCACTTTCCATAGGGTTATTACACCTTCCACGAGGTTAGTACACCTCAAAACCTTCATCCATAGGGTTGTTACACCCTCCACGAGGTTATTACACCTCATTCATTCACTTTTCCATAGGGTTATTACACCCTCCACGAGGTTGTTACACCTCAAAACCTTCATCCATAGGGTTGTTACACCCTCCACGAGGTTATTACACCTCATTCATTCACTTTTCCATAGGGTTATTACACCCTCCACGAGGTTGTTACACCTGAAAACCTTCATCCATAGGGTTGTTACACCCTTCACGAGGTTATTACACCTCATTCGTTCACTTTCCATAGGGTTGTTACACCCTCCACGAGGTTATTACACCTCATTCATTCACTTTTCCATAGGGTTATTACACCCTCCACGAGGTTGTTACACCTCAAAATCTTCATCCATAGGGTTGTTACACCCTCCACGAGGTTAGTACACCTCACATCATTTTTCCATAGGGTTATTACACCCTCCACGAGGTTGTTACACCTCAAAACCTTCATCCATAGGGTTGTTACATCCTCCACGAGGTTATTACACCTCATTCATTCACTCTTCCATAGGGTTATTACACCCTCCACGAGGTTAATACACCTCATTCAAAATCTTCTTCCATAGGGTTGTTACACCCTCCAAGAGGTTGTTACACCTCAAAAGCTTCATCCATAGGGTTGGTACACCCTCCACGAGGTTAGTACACCTCACATCATTCAACCAAGGTTTTAATTTTTGCTATCGGCCCTTTGCTTGGCAATGGTCGGATTTTAAGTTTCTGTTCGGTGAGTTTGGCCCTCTGCTAGGCAATTGCCGGACTCTCTATTACTTCATGGCACTCTTCTTTGATTTTTGGGATTTGTTTTTATGTTTCCTCTTGCTCTTTTGGAACCCAGACGAAATTAGTGTCTCTATCTTTACTTAGCTTTACTCAGATAATACGAAAATACCAAATTTTCGTATTATCCAGTAATTCTAAGTAAAGAGGGGTAGCTGTCAACACCCAATTTCGTCCGGATTGACTAAATAATAGATCTCTTTTATTTTTTTGCTTTGTGTCTTATCTTATTTCATTTATTTTATTATTTTAAATTTTTGTTTTACTATTTTGTATTTGATTTAGTCTTTTTTGTAAAAAAAAAAAAGAAAAAAAAAAGAAAAAAAACAATGAATAGTAAAAAGTGAATAGTAAAAAGTGAATAGTAAAAAACGAAAAAAAATAATAAAAAAAATATATAATAATAATAAGAGGATAAGAATCTCTGAGTTAAGGAAGGATAAGATTTGCAAGTGGTTTTGCAAGTGGTAATTAAAATATTAATAAAATAATATTAAAAAATAATTTGAATAGTAAAAATTTTGGACTATAAATAGCCATGGGAGGGGAGCTTATTCTGCACAAAAGGAGTAAGAATCAAGTGAGAAAAAAAAAATAGAGAAGAAAAGAGTTGGGAAGAAAATTTTAGAAGAGCAGAGGTTCTGAAGGATTTTCGGGAGAACCACCTCTGAGTAGAAACCTAAGTCTGAAGAAGAGGTAAGGGGAGCTAACCTTTTCCATGTTTTTAAGTTAATACTATTGTATTACTATTCATGTTTTGAATTATTGTGTATGTCTATGTGTTGGTTATATGACTGTTCAAACATTAAATTTACGTGTTATTATTGATGTAAAACTATGTTGTTATTTTGAATCTGAAAATGAGAAATTTGTTAAAAACTAGTTGAGGAACACTTTGACTAAGGAAAGACTTGGTACTTAAGTTGTCCATTGTGACGCACCTCTCTTTCCTGGAAGTCTACTCGATGTGTTTTTAACTAATTCTTATCAAACAGATTATGTGCAGTTAAAATGCTAAAAAATGCCAAAAAAATATCAACTTTTTTTTTTCAAATCAAAATCTTATTTGCCAGAACTACGTGATCCTTGATTCTCCATCAAAAGTGGAGATACGTAGGAGCAAGGCCAGTCCTTGTCAGGTTCACTTTCCCAAAAATCCAAATTTATCCATAATCAATTTCTTAACTAATTTTCCAATCAATTTTCCAAAAAAAATTTCACAAGCAATCATCAAAACATAATTGCTAGAACTACGTAACCCTGATTTCTCAGTCTGACTGAGAATACGTAGGAGCAAGGTTAATCCTTGTCGGGCACAAAAACACAAAAAAAAAAAAATATTTTGTTTCCTTTACAGTTTTATTTTATTTTTCTTTTTAGGGGAAATTAAACATTTTGCATACCACATCAAATTCGCGTATTTAATTAAAGGTACTGCCTTCGGGCAGGCGTTGTAGGGTGCTGATACCTTCCCTACACGTAACCGACTCCCGAAACCAGAGTCTGGTTTTTCATAGACCGCCTTATCCTTTTTATGGTTTTTCCGTAGTTTTCCAGAATAAACTATGGTGGCGACTCCAAATCTTTTACCTAAACATTTTCGTTTTTTGGATCGTCGTCGTCCCGTCGCGATTTTTCGGTTGCGACACTTACCATTATCCGTGGTGTAATTTTCTCACCAAATCAACTTTATTGAAGCTTGAAACATGCGCAATCCTCTCTTTTATCTAACTTTGTGAATAAGTTTAGCTTAGGTTACACATATGAGTTTTCAACACTAATTCCTCAAGTTTTGTAGGAAATTTGTGTGCTTTGGAAGAACATCTAAACTACAAAGAGTGGCAGCCCAGGAAAAGCTACAAAAGTAACTGTTCTTGAAGGATCATGAAGATTTCCCACGCCTGGGCGCCTTAGGAGGGGGGTTGAGCCCTTTTCAATTCGCAGATTCACTACAGACTTGGCGCCTGGGCGCCCTTTGACTTATTGTTCTTGTGTAATCCTGGCGCTTGGGCGCCCCTGAGGGGCTTCTTGATTTTTGCTGATGTGGCACCCTAGACCTATTTAAGGCTTCCATGCAATGAGGGGGTCATTTTCTTGGTGGGAGAAGGCTCAAGGACGCCTGGTTGCCCTTTTCTGGGGCCCTAGGAACTGGTTGTCAGGCAACCACGCCAAGTTGCCCTTTTCTTGGCCCTCAGCACAGGTAGGCTCGCAGGGACGCCCGGTTGCCCTCTTCAGAGGCCCTCGGCGCTGATGGTTGCGCATCCACGCAGGACGTCTGGTTTCCCTCAACCAGGGCCCTCAGCGCCAGTCTTTTCGCAAGATCGCTTGCCTGCGCCTAGTTAGGGTGTTGAGCGCCAGCGACTATGGCCCATTTGGAATTTTTGATATATTTAAAGGCCTCTACGCATTAGGGTTCGTATCTTTTGGTGGCTGAAGCACAGAAAAACAATTTTCAACCTTTTGGAGGCAGATTGGGCATGCATGAGCTTTCCTTTTCTCTTTCTAGACTTTCCATCTAATTCTTCCATCGTACAACAAGGCTCTCCATGACAATAGAGAACTAAACTCATTTGTTGTTGGGGAAGATGTAACCTTTAAACTCTCATGTATTTGAATATGATTTTAACATTTTATGCTTCTTTCATTGAATGTTAATGATTTTCTCCTATTCGTAATTCTAATTATGTTTGGGCCATTCATAGTTTGATATTTTTATTTCTTTGTTATTCGGAAATACCTAGAGACCATGATCCTGAGAATTTTCACCTGAAGGAACTATTGTCTAGGGATAGAAATAGAACGTTGGTTGTCTTAAACTTTTGTTCTGAATGCGGAATTGGTTATTTAGGTTTCAAGGGATTGTTGTCTAATAATCAAGGCTAGGGTTTTTAGGCCGAGGGATCGGGTTGTAAGTAATTTTGAAAGTTGCATTAACATTCTAATCAAGAATTTGAATTCTTATAAGCATGAAAGTAAAGTAGGTGAAATCTAAACCCGAACAACATCTTCATCTCATATTATCAACACCACTCATTCATTCTTGATTTAACCCCAATTGATCAATTTTACATTCAAGTTTATGTTTAATTTCATTACATTTTTATTTTAACCAATTAAATTATTCTTAAGTCTTAATTAGTTAAGGTATTATACGATTGTTTAGTGGCGTACGAGTCTCTTGGGAAACGATACTTGGTCTTACCATTTATTATTACTTGATACGATTTGGTACACTTGTCAATGAGTTACCACAACTGGAGTAGCAGAAGGTTTGCACGAGGCCATGCCAACATGTCTAATGATGTCACGAGATAAGTCCTCTTATTGAGAAACAAGCCACTTACATGTTTGGTCACTATGATCCCGGTAAAATAATTCAAAGGACCAAGATTCTTCGTAGAAAATTCAAAGGCAAAGCAAGGAATGTCATGATAGATTTGCGAGGATCATGGGATGAGGTGATGAGAATGATATCATTGACATAAAAGAGGGTGTATCTCATGTTAGAACCTTGCTGGCAGATGCAAAGAGAGTGATATACAGTACTATGCAGGAACCTAATGGTAGAAACATAGTCAACAAAGTGCTCGTACCAGGCACGAGGCGCTTGCTCAAGGGACGAACAGTTAGTGCATATATATCATCTCAAGTATATCACCATGGAGAAATGCATTATGAACATCCAACTGATGAATGAGCCATGATTTGGAGTGATCAATGGTGAAAATTGGGCGAATGGTCGTGAGTTTTACCATGGGATTGAATGTCTCATCACAATTCACACCTACAATTTTATTCCTACCATCACCTTTAAGATGACCATTGTAATTCTCAAAACAATCATTAGATTTATTTTTATGCTTGAAAATCCATATATAGCAAATGATATTAACATCATAAGGTTGCGAAACCAAATCCCACGTATCATTTTTTATTAGAGCAACCATTTCAGATTACATCACAAATTTCTCATTAGGGTCTGATAAAGCAAGGGTGAGATTTTTGGGAAGAGGTAATATTGTCAGGTCGACAATGAAAACAGAAAGGTTAAAGAGCTTTCTGGGTTTGTAAAGACTGGTCATGCTTTAGATGGCCATGGTCCTAGTAGTAGGGGTGTGTCGTGATGGATGGGTAGGGTTCAGAGGAAATGTAGGTTGGTCTAAAGTAGAAGATAAATATATGATGGTCGTGGAGGTTGATGTGCTGAATGAAGGGGAGGGTAATTGATGACTTGCTCTAGTTTGTGGTAGATCATGGAACCGTGAATTGGAATGAGAGTGGCTCGATGTTTCCAAGCGGCAACAGAAGAATATGAGTTAAGTGGAAGATTTGATGGAGAGAGAGCTACCGGTGGGTGTGATACTAGCTCAAACAACCTTCCATCCTTGAAAGGAAGCTAGAGGAATGAAGGAAGAAGCTTAGGAATGGACCTTCGGGCAGAGTATGGCTGGCAGAAATGCAATAGAGTTTACTCATATATCATCCAAAAGTGTTTTTACAATGTGAAAAGGTGATGATTTATAGCATCCCTAAGGTATGCACGGTCCCTATCATAAGCAGTTGATGATCCGCCGTTAACTACGGATTAGGCTGAGCGTGGCCCAATCCGGAAGTCAACATCTTCAGGGCTCCAAATGAAGTAATTCCTTAGAATGGGTAGCTTGGATAGGTCTTTTAGATCCTCTTGAAGCCTTCTAAGCATGCCTCGAGTCAATGGTTTGTGATGGAAAGGCTTCATAGATGCCAACTCTTCTTGATTGTGCATGACTTCATTAGTGAGGGACTCATGGCTGTCTATTGGGCTTGGGCCCAAGTCATCATCTCCTCCGCCTTGAGAAGGATTTTTCCTCAAATCCATAGGATCTGCTTCAACTGTTAAATCCCCTGCAAAAGGTCGAAGGTCAACCACATTAAAGGTAGTATGCACACCATATGTGAAAGGAAGGTCTAATTGATAAGCATTATTATTGACCCTCTGAAGGACCTTGAAAGAACCATCTCCTCTAGGACATAGTTTGGACTTCCTTTAATTTGTAAATCTTTCTTTTCTAAGATGAAGCCAAAATAAGTTTCCTTCATTGAAGATTATTTCTTTCTTCCTCTTATTATTGTATTTGGCATATCTCTCATTTTGTTGCTGAATTTGATTTCTAATCCTCTCATGTAATAGATACCCCGTCTTGATGGACAAAGTCAAATGAAGAAGGGAGAGAGATTAAATCCATTGGTGTAAGAGGATTGAAACCATAAATAGCTTCAAAAGGAGAGATTCTAGTAGTTCTATGAACTACTCTTATTGTAGGCAAACTCCACATAGGTAAGATACTCATCCAAGATTTGTGGTTTCCTTTCAGGACTACTCTCAATAAAGTAGATAAAGGCCTATTTACTACTTTAGTCTGGCCATCTATTTGGGGATGACAAATAGTAGAAAAAGAAAGCTTAGTCCCTAATCTAAACCATAAGGTCCTCAAAAGTGACTAAGGAATTTGGTGTCTCTATCTGAGATGATAACACGAGGTAGTCCATGAAGTCTAACCACGTCTCTAAAGAATAACTTAGTTACATTGCTTGCATCATTTATTTTATGGCATGGTATAAAATGAGCCATTTTGCTAAAGCGATCCACTACCACAAAAAAAGAATCAAAACCCCTTGAAGTTTTTGGGAGTCCTAAGACAAAATCCATGTTAATTTCCTCCCAAGGGGATGAAGCAACATGTAAGGGAGTATAGAGTCCGTAAGGCATTGCTCTAGATTTTTATTCTAAACAAGTGAGGCACTTGTAGCAATGTCTTTGGACATCTTTCCTCATGGGGGCCAAAAGAATTTTTCTTTTAGCATGTCAAGGGTCTTATCTACCCCAAAATGCTCCATTAACCCTCCTCATGCATTTCCTTGACAAGGAGTTTTCTATGTGATCCTTGGGGTATACAAATTTTGCCTTCTTTGAAAAGGTACCCATCTCTCACATAAGAACCTCCTTGTGACTTGTGCAAACATTCTTCAAAAATATTGGCAAACTCATTATCTTGAGCATACAACTCAACTATGTTATCAAAGCCAAGAATTTGAGCACCTAAACTGGCTATCAAATTGTTTCTTCTTGATAAAGCATCTGCCACTGTGTTTCATTCTCAATGTCCAACATAAAAGTGATGTTATTTTTTTATATTAGTGACTGTGACTACTAGGTGAAATTCAGGTTTACTCAAGGAGGAGGAGTCAACATTGAAGTTGGTTAAAGACATGGCGTCAATGATGGGACACAGGTGTATGACAAAAAAAAACTGGTGGCTGGGCTAGCAGGTGGTGGCATGCTGGGACCAAGGGACGACACACAAGTGAGAGAGGGAAGGGAGGGGTGGCTCACAACTACTGAAAGAGGAGGGATAACACACAATTTGGAGAAGGAAGGCACTGCGGGTACGAAAGCATATCATCAAATGCAAAGACGTGAGGTATGGATCAAAGAAAGACTCATGATATCATGTAAGAGAGAAAGATAATTTGAATGTGTGTCTTATTATGCATTGAAGATAGGTATATATATACATACCAATATGATCTAAATCAGGTATGTAATTATGCACTATATAATTACAAAAGATTTAGTAACCTAATTACATGAATTTGATTAGCTTATAAGAGATTAATTGTTAATTGGCTTAATTTAATAAGACTAATTTGGATTATATCAATATTGAAATAGAAATTTGAGTTGGAAATGATGTCACTTGAGGATTGAAGGTAAAAGATAGGAGATTTAAGAATAAACACGATTAAACACAATAAGATTTAATTGAGAATATACTTTGGTTGAATTTATTGTGAATAATATAGAAAGGTCTTACTTTTGATTGAGAATTTACTCTGATTAATTGTAACATCGCCCACAAATTAATTAAAAATATACTTTACACTAGTGGAAAAACGTTGTTTTACGTCGGTTATTTTGGCCTTTTGACGTCACTTATCGAACCGATGTCTATTCGGGTGACGTTAACTACACATCGGTCAGAATAACATCATCTATATAGACATCGGTTGTGTACACAGACGACGTTTAAGTAGACGTCAGTCACAGATAAAATAGACGTTACCATAGACGTATGTCGTCAACGAAAGAGACGTCTATACGTTCTGGAACGTTTTGTCCACTATAACTTTTGGACGTCGATTTGTTCACTGACAGATATCTGTAGACGTCAGTTTTGCATTAACCGACGTCTACTGGGTAATTGTTTTTTAATAAATATTTTATTTTTCGAATAAAACCACACCTGAAAATCAAAAAAATTTCCCAGAACAATTATTTATAATAAATATTTGAGTTTGAGCTATAAATAGATATAATTCAATCAATCAAAGATCAAAAATATTAAATTATAAACTTAAACTAAACCTAAGTAATGTTCAACAACAACAAAAAGTCTTGCTATTTCCACTTTTGCAGAAGATAAGTTGTCCATTCCTGCCTTAGCTGTTTTATGGTGTCTTCGGGTAAAGCAGATAAATTGTTGAAGCGCTGCACAATTAAGAAATATTGATTATAGTTTGATATATGTTTTCAAAAGTATTAATTGATTTCTGATGTTTTCAAAGTAAGCATGATTATTACCTCATTCTAGTTATCTGTAATGCCAGCTCGAATGATGGTCTTAATCCAAGACATCACATAGTACCCACATTCCCATGAATCTAGCTGTCTGTTACACTAAAATGACAAACTAAATATAGTAAAGAATTAAGATCATTGAATAACATAGTAAATGAATTAAAATTATAAATGCACCAAACCTTTGGATACAGGACTTGATTTAGATGACCTCGAGATTTACCCATAACTCTATTTACATTAAAACACAAAGTAATATTAATATAAGTATCAAATCATAAAAAAATAAAGCCGACATGAATTTAAAAGTAATTTTTGGCGAAACACTTACCCTTGAAGCATGTTTCTCAAGTCATTTTTCATCTTCCTTTGCAGCGAACAGAAGAATACAACTGTACCATTTTTGGGAATGAGGACCAACAGCTGCCAATACGCCCTGTTTGGAACATCATAAATAGTTAGTAAACTAATTAAGTAAACTTTAATTACCTTTTACATAAAACAACACATACCCATCAATGTATGGCACAAGGTATATGTCTCTGTTTGACTCAACCATCCAAGTTTGCAATTAATTTTGTTTCGTTTCAATTGTGTTTCCACAACGTTGAATGGTCTGAGGTTCAACAAATTCGTAAACGGAAGCCCAACCTTGGTCTACAATGACTGTGTCCATGTACCTATAACAACAAAGTTAACTTGTTACAAAGTAGGCATCTAAATTAAAATATTATGGTAGCCAAAATTAACCATCTTACATGCACCAGAGTTGAATAATGGAAATATTCAACATCTTGTCTCCCGCAATGATCTTCGATACATCATTGAATGTGATATATATTGGCATATGGGGGGGAGACCAAATACTCTTAAATCCAGTATATTTGTATTGATCCTTTGTTGAACTTGGGAATGTTTGACAATAGTTTTGCTATGGGATCATCCTCCGCTTCAACCATGTCATCACCATCATCATATTCAGGTATCGGTGCCTCATGCATCAGCTGCTTTTGAGGACGTGTGAACTGAAGATAACATTTTCAAACTTATGAACAAATATTTTTAAATGATAATATAAAATTAGTAATGATAAAAATATTATACTTGTTGTGTACCAATGTGTGTGATAACCAATTCTCTAGGCCAAGCTAAAAAACTTCCTATGCCCCCCCCCCCCACAAATTGAACTTCTAGAGTGGGTACAGGCACCTGAGAACCTCGTCAATCATGACACGCACGTGCTGGGGTGATATGGGAACACCATGAATAGTTTGGCCTCCCTCAATTACTCGTTCGACAGCCACAATGCGTGTGGGATCCCCATCAACCAACAAGTCATATTAACCAATGTAGTCATTAGGTTCAACAACAGAGCACGATCTTTTGGTGCTGGAAAGAGGTGGTGTGGGAGTTTCAGTGGGCACACCTAGGGTGCCTTGCGTCATGGACTGCAGCTTCTCTTCAAGCGTTCTTTGTATTTGTTTTAGTTCTTCTAGCTGCTCAGTGAATCCTTTCTCCTTTTCACGAATTCTTTGTTCCCACTGAAGATCCATTTGCCTTAGTTCCTCCTGATTCGTTGATTGAGTTGTTTTTTGTATAAGGCCAAAGTAGTCACGAAGACCAATCAACCCAGGAACTACACGTACACATCCTGAGTGCTCCAGTTTTCCAATGTGTCTGCTGCTTAACCAACTCATCCTGCACATTAAAAAAATTACGTTACTTAAATTGCAAGATATGATAAAACGACAATCAAACAATGTTTACAATTTCAACTTACAATTCTCTGTGAGATCACTATGGCTGAGGCAGATGTCATGTTCCCATTTGATTTCGTCCAAGCAGCCTTCCACATCTCATACGTTGTAGGTGGAGGTGCTAGGTCCGGGGACTCAAGCCCCAACTCATCCGCTCGACTCTTTCTAAGTTTCTTCTCCAGTTTGGCATAACCACCTCGTGATAACACGTGTGGTGCATCATTTAGACTTTGCCTTTCTTGGGCGGCTAACCTTTTACCCTGTAAAACCATTTTTATGCATAATTGTATAATAATAAAAACTGCTTTGAAGACGTTGTGGGTTAAGATAAATACCTTCCATTCCTCAGTCTCTCTAGATTGACGAAACTGCATCCATTCTTCTTTTGTGAAGGAATAATGCTGAGATGGATTCTCATGTTGTCTTGTCTTGAAATCCCTCCATCTCTTACATATTTGCGATAAGACTTTCTTCCTCATCTCAAGTGTGTTTGAAACATCAAATTTTACCTGTTTAAAACAAGGAATGTGTGAATGACATAATAAGATCAAAGGAATAAGTATATAAGGAATTTTTTTTTAAGTAACCATACCTGAAAATCTTGCCATAAGAGGTTTTTCTCAACCTCTAGGACGTCATCCCAAGTTGGATGAAGGATAGATACATGGGTTTTGGCTATCTTACCCAGATGACTGCTAAATCTATCAACATTTGGCCCTGATGCCACACCGGTTCTGGAGTCAATCTCAAGATGTCTCCTCTGCCCAAGAACCTGTCCGGTTGTCGCCTCTGGCAAACGTGTCACTCCTCGTGTACGTCTGCTCTGTCTTGATGCTGAGTCTGAGGTCGACATACCTGAAAAATATATACAAGGTTAGTATGAATTGAAATTGAAAATTTCATCTGAATAAAAGTTCATATAAAGTCTAAACAAAAAACAAGACGTTACTTATTACGATATTGTTTTCTCCCAGATCCCTTCATCGTGATCACTACAAATTGCATGTATGTCATCGGCAACGTCATCAACTGAGTGTTCAATGGGTCTTGATGTGCCACATGTTGTCTCAAGTATATGAAGAGATTCTTCATCATCAAACTCGTGCATGTTTTTTCCTTCCAAAACCACTGGCCATTTTTCATTCGCTGGATCACTGACGTAGAATATTTGCCTTGCTTGACTTGCCATAATAAATGGTTCATCAGTGAAACTCATCTTTTTAAGATCTACTAATGTGAAACCAGAGCCATCTGTAATGATTCCAGAATTTATATCAACCCATTTACACTTGAAAACGGGGATTCTAAACCTCACATAATCCACCTCCCATATTTCTTGTATAACTCCAAAATAACTAATTGGTGCAGTGATTGGATTTTTTTCTTTAGAACTAGAGAAGTGCACTGAATCAGCTTTTAGTGTAACCCCACTATTTTGACCTTTACTTTTATAATCTTCTTCCTTTGTCTGAAAAGAGATATTGTTAATATAGTACCCACCATATGTAATGACATCTGTGTTCGGTCCCCGAGATAACCTCAATAGAGTTTCAGAAACATGTGGAGTCGCATAAATCTTTTTCTTAAACCATTGTAAGAAGGTCTTGACATGTTCATTAAGATGCCATTTTTCACTCATTCTTGGGTGTGATGCCTTTATTTCATTAACGTGTTCATAAATGTAAGGAATAACATCATCAGTGTTGTTGAAGATGTACAAATGAGCTTGATCAACTTATTTTCTACTCACTCTTTGAATCCTCACACCACGACCCTTACCTTCACATTTTCCTTCATGTATGCTCTTGGGTAGACCCACTAGTTCACAACTTGGCATGTAAGCTGAACAAAATTCAATGGCTTCTTCTGCAATGTATCGCTCTATGATTGAAGCTTCTGGTCTATACTGATTCTTGACATATCCCTTTAAGATTTTCATGTATCTTTCAACAGGATACATCCACCTTAGGTAAACTGGCCCACATATTCCAATTTCTCGGGCTATATGAACGATCAAATGAACCATGATATCAAAAAAAGAACGTGGAAAATACATCTCCAATTCACATAGTAGTCTTATTCCTTCATTTTCCAATTGATCTAAACATCGAGGGTCAACAACTTTCTTGCAAATGGCATTAAAGAACAAACATAGACATGTTAGAATACCCCTAACAGAAGGAGGTAATATGCCTCGAATAACAACTGGTAACAATTGTTGCATCAATATATGACAATCATGAGACTTTAAACCAACTAACTTTAGCTCTTGCATAGAAACAAGGGTACAAATATTAGAAGAATAACCTTTTGGAACCTTCACACTTCTTAAAGAGTTACAAACACTTTGTTTTTCTTTTTTAGAAAGAGTACAACAGGCTGGGGGCAAATAGGTGCGTCTTCCTCTTGTCTGTGGATGTAACTCTGTTCGGATTCCCATTTCAGCCAAATCTTGTCTTGCTTTTATTCCATCTTTGGTCTTCCCTTTCACGTTTAATAAAGTTCAGATGGCACTATCACAAACATTTTTATCTACGTGCATCACATCAAACATTTTTTGCATTTTTTCCAAACATTTTTTGCAGATGTAGTTTTACGATGTTTTCCGAACACAATGTCAATGTTTTTGACTTCGTTGTACACCTCTTCACCATTCCGGGGTCTGCACACAACCTCATCCTCGGCACTTCCATTGTATGATTTTTCAATCTACGATAAGGGTGATTGCAAGGAAGGAATTTCCGATGTCTTGTATAAATCGTCTTCTGACCATGCTTCAATTGAAGGTAAGTAGTGTTTTCTTCACAAATCGGACATGCAAAATTTCCTTTAACACTATAACCGCTCAAGTTTTCATAGGCTGGGAAATCATTTATAGTGCAAAACAACATTGCACGCAAACGAAATTTCTCTTCAACATCTAAATCAAACACTTTGACACCTTCTTCCCACAACAATTTCAAATCATCAATTAAAGGTTTCAAGTAAACATCAATGTCATTGCCAGGTTGTTTAGGACCAGATATCATCATTGACAACATGACATATTTTCTCTTCATGCACAACAAAGGAGAAAGATTGTATATCATCAACATAACTGGCCATGAACTGTGTGCTACTTAAGTTCCCGTACGGATTCATACCATCAGTTGCAAGTGCAAGTCTTAAGTTTCTTGGATCTGCACCAAATTCTGGAAATGTTTCATCGATCTTCTTCCACTGTGGTGACTCTACTGGGTGTCAAAGAAGATTATTGCACTTTCTTCCTAAAACGTGCCATTTAAGGTTCTTTGCATCCTCCTTAACAGAGAACATACATTTGAACCTAGGTATTATAGGCAAATTCCACATCACCTTATCAGGTGCACCATCATTACCTTCTTCACCAGTGTTTTTGTCAGATTTCCTTTTAAAACGGCTTAAACCACATGTTGGACAATACTTTAGCGAAGCAAGCTCCTTGATGTACAAAACACAATCATTGGGGCAAGCATGTATCTTTTGTTATTCAAGACCCATTGGACATAAAACTTTTTTGGCCTCGTAATTTCGAATAGGAAGAGTATTATTTTCTGGAAGCATCTCCTTCAGCAACTCCAACAACTCCGTGAAATTTTTATCGGTCCATCCGTTCCTTGCTTTTAAACTAAACAACTTCAAAGTTGTAGACAAACGTGTAAAGTTCGTGCAGCCTGGGTACAACGGTTGCTCTGAATCATTGATAAGAGAATCGTACAAATTAGTTCTTCGAAAGTTATCTTCACCAACATCATGTATCATGTCCTCTAAATGATCACTCATCAATTCTTCCACATAATTTGTTTGTCGTGACATCATAGGCTGGTCCAGTACTTCTCCATGCCAAGTTTAAACAGTATACGTTCTCATTATGCTGAACATGAATAGATGATCATGCAAATTTCCTAAGTCTTGTCGTATTTGATTAAGACAACGAACACAAGGACAAAAATATGTCCCGTTCACAGACTTTGCAGTTTCTTTAACATATTGCAAGAACACAGAAACACCCTTCTCATATTCTTCAGATATGCGACGTGCATTCATCCAGCTTCGATCCATACTATGTTCGTAACATAGTTCATCAGTATAAATTTCTTAACTCTCACAAGGTTAGGCCCTCCCATTTAGGAAAAATATTTTTCATAAATTGCTAAGACATGTGCAAAGAAGCCTACATCATAAATTTTATAAAATTTCGGCAGCATATCACATTACTCTCCGAAATACACGAAATGAGAGTAGTCACAAGGATGACCACAATCAAATATCCATCTGGAGAACAACACGAATAATGAACCGAAATTTCATCAATCTTATGCATAAACTCCAACGTACATGTTATAGCAAATTTATGAAAAATAATTTTCTCAAACTCTCCAATCGGACAATTAAAAATTTAATACAAACGATTAAAAAATTTATCGTTTGTATTAAATTTCAAACGGGAAATAGGTTTCAGTCAATGATTTGATAGTAATAATGTAACATGCTAATTATAATAACAAAACAAAAAATTTTGAAATGCATATATTAAAAATCTCCAAACACATGCATACCTAAATGTCAATATGAATTCATACAAAAAAAGCCAATAAAATGCATATTCACAAATGGCAATAACATGCATACACAAAAGCCAATAAAATGCACACACAAAAGCTAATAATATACATAGAAATTAAGTTTTCCATGAAGAACCTAACCTTTTCAGAAGAATAAATTAGCAATGGAGCAAAATGAAGGACTGCACACCCAATTATATCTCAGAAACGCAGGCCAAAAACAGTCTACAACGCCACCCAACAAGACGAAGAAACTCCAACAAAACGCAACTAAATCAAATTTTAATCGGTTCAAATCAAAGGTTTTTCATCAAAGACTAATGTAATCGAAGAAAAACAACATTTAAACGATGTAAAACAAAGAAAACGAACCTCTCAATGTCAAAGCGGACCAAAAGCTTGAGAAAGAAGACGGTGAATACTGGTAACTGATCGCGAGTTCGCATTCTGTACTATAATGTACTATAGATGTCGGTTTAGCTTACCAACCGACGTCTACATCATTATAGACGTCGATGATCTCACTAATTTGATGTCTTTTTGATTTAAATATTAATAATGGTGCGGTTTTTAGGCGTCCGTTGCATGGCGGCCCGACGTCTATACAGTTTTAGACGTCACCTACATTTTGGCCGACGTCTATATGGCGGACAAATTATTACAATTCACCTAACTATCAGGCTATAGACATCAGTTCGAAAGGGGCACTGACGTCTATATTGCGGAACACTAATTACATGCACAAACCTGTCAGGTCAGAGACATCGGTACTCAGCTACCCGACGTCTACATGGTGACTATTGACCTTCCTGGCAGAACTACAGACGTCTCTTGTTCCCTAGCGACGTCTAAAGACAAGTATAGACGTCGGTGTGGTCGTATGCGACGTCCATATGGCGACTATTCACCTTCCTGTAGACCTTTTAGACGTCCATGTGCAGTGTGCCCGATGTCTGTAGTTTTTGGGACATCGGTTAGTGAGGTAACCGACGTCTCCTTGTCTGAATTATTTACGAATTTGCCACCGGTCATCATATTACATCAGTGCACCCTCTAATCGACGTCTATGAGGTGACGTTAAACTAGTGTTAATTAACTTGGAACTGAAACAATGATCAATTGAACAATAATATGTGGATAACCAATGATGAATCTATCTTAAAAAAACAGTGAAATTAGTCTATTTTATTGTAATTGTTCTAAAGTTTCTTCTTTGTTCTTCAATTAAACTCACAACATTCTTCAATATTAATTTTAGGTTTAAATACTTTTTTAGTTCCCAAGTTGGGGTCTGAATTTTCATTTTGTCCTCGGTTTCAAAAATGAAGCCTTTTTGTCCCCATGTTTTTAATTTTGAGTGCAATCGGTCCCTTCCGTTAAATAATTAGAAACGGCGTTAAATGTGGATCACGTGGCAAATGAATTATCCAGCATGGAGAAAAAAGATTTTTTTTAACAGTGACATATATTAAAATATTTTTTAATATGGAAATTTTTTTAGCAAAGTAACAGATATGAAAATATTTTTTTAATATGGAAAAGAAAAGGGAAAGGGATTTGCCGTAAATATTAATCTCCAACAATCCTAATCCTCTTTCATGGAGATTTGAAGTCAAGCAGCAAAGGCACCCTCACCTACGGTTCCGTCTCACACGTTTCAGGGATTCAAGCCCAGAAACTGTATTGCTCGAAAAGTGCAGAAAAAGCTAATTTCAACCATGGCAGGTTTCTTTCTTTCACAAGTGGTGGCATAGCGGCAGTGATCTTTTGGTGTGGCGCAGCGGTAGAGGCACGATCCAAGGGGTTTCGTGTTCGTGTAACAGCGGCGGCCTGCAGTAGCGACAGCGACCGACAACGGCGACGGTGATGGCGAGATCCTTCAGAGTTTGCAACAGTGGTTGGCGCGACAAGTTCTTCTCCCTTCGCGTTCAACGTATGGTGGAGGTTAAGCTCGCGACGGTGCTTTTAGGTGTCACATTCGCCACCGGCGAAGGACGGCGGTTCTGGTTTCTCGTTGTGGAATAGAGGCTTTGTTCTTCGTTCTGGTGTATTGGCTGGTTCAGGTATGGTTCGTGACGAAAAGGAGTAGCACACCTGGTTCTGTTGTTCTTGGAGGTGGTGGAGGCTTCTTTCTACAACATTTGTGAATCAAATTCCTTGTCCTGGTTCAAGATGTAATCTTTAGAAGCACATTTTTCTTTTAGAAAAAATTAATTTCATTTAGTTGGAGAGCACGTTGATTGATTTAGTGATGCAGCCGCCACCCCACTTGAAGTTTAATCACTTTGCAATTTTAGAGAAATGAACACAAGGTTACGGCTGTAATGGTGCTTCCACACTATCAACCTTCAACAATTTGCAGAAGCCCCAATTCCCTTCCCAAAAACCTAACTTAATGTCTTCAAAACACGAAACTGATTATTTTATTCGCCCTAATTAAAAAAAGTAATATATTTAATTTTTCCTAATTAAAAACACTACCACCTCAGTGCCACAACCATATTTTTTTGCCACATAACATACACAGTCACTTATCATTTAACGTTGTTAGCATCTACTTAACGGAAGGGACCGATTGCACTCAAAATTAAAAACATGGGGACAAAAAGGCTTTATTTTTTAAACCGGAGACAAAATGAAAATTCAGACCCCATCTTGGGGACTAAAAAGGTATTTAAACCTTAATTTTATTAGGATAGATTTTCACTTTTTTTTAAGCATTGCATTGCATTTTACTAGCCTTTTAAAGTCTTCATAAGAGTCAATTATTTGAAAATCAATTCCATGTTCGTTGGAAAACGACTAAGCTAGAAGACATTGATTCTTTCTGGAGGCAAGATAAAGTTTTACTTTGGGTCCACGGTAGGCGTCGAATGTTCTTACTAGAATTTGAAATGTCTTTGACAGGGGCAAGATTTGAGTCGCTTGATGACTCCTAATGAATGCTCTTGAGGATTGAAACACAGGAAAATATTTACCTACAAAAGACTCTCTTACACTTAAGTCGGAAAGAGAGTTTGGATCTATATGAGAGTATGAATGAATATGAAAGTGTGAATGTACTTTTTGAAAAAATACCACGTGTATTTATAAGGTTTCTAGAATCAATGAAATCTGTATAAAATAAAGGATGATAAAAACTTACCATATTTATGATATATGAATATGATAATAATAGTAATATATTATTCAACGAGATTATATTATGTTGATATATAGTATAAAGGATTTTTACGATGTAATCAAACTAGTAATATTTAACCATATATTATATTAATATAAAGTAACTACATTAATAAATATCTCTATTAATATTATTTAATATTTTAGACTAGTAATGTTGAATACCATACTTTTAAATATATTTATTAGGTTGGATAGATAAAAAATCCTTATTCTCAGTACCACTTCTTCTTTTCCATTTTTCAATGAAGGCTTGCTCGATGTCTTTTAATTTCATAAAAAAAGTTGAAGCTCATCATCTTCGATCACAACTTTTTCTCATTTTTTGCATTGAGGTCGTATTTTCAGCTCATAACTTTTAATTTCATAAAGATAATTAAATTATATGTGAAAATGTTATCATTATACACTACTTACCAAACATTCGTAACATTTAAATTTGCTTGTTTATTTATGTATTTAAAGGTATATATGCACCATTTCCTTAAAAAAAATCATGTTGTAGTTTTGTTTATCATATGTTCATGAATATAAAAAATATAGTACTCCTTTATAATGTGGTTACTAAGTAATTTTTCTCAAGTAAGCTATGACTTATATAGCAATATTACTTAATATCTATGAGGTTTATTCAATTATGTTATTTTCTATTAGGTGATTTATGATTACGTTTAAGTTACATATTAATCATACGAGTTTAAATTCAATTAAAGGGATGCTTTATTTTGAGATTAAGTAGTGAAATTATTATTTTGCAGGTCAATCAATGTTTGAAAAAATATGCATTTATTTTACCCTATTATGAAAATATATAAATTTACGAGGATGTTTAGCAACATAAACTATGACTTTTTTTAGTAAATAAATAATTAATTAAAAGTGAAGTCAATTAAAGAAATTCATTAAATATAGGAAACCTATGACCTCTTTAATCATCTAATAGAGTAAGATATTATGTAATAAAAAAAATTAATTCAAAATACTAGATGTATGAACAGGTTAAACATTTTTTTTACTATTTAAACAACAATAATATTTGAATCATGTTTTTACATGTTCTAACTTAAATATGATTTTAAAACACGGTTTAACGTAAAATTAGCATTCTTGAATTAAAAAGACTAATTTATTTATTTTTTAAGTTTAAAAATTAAAATATATTAAAATTTAGAATAATAAGATAATTTGAATATTGTATTTAAATTTAAAAACTAAAAACATAACTCGTAAAAAATCTATTTGACATATTAGGAGGTTTGAAGTTACGAAGTTATATGAATTTACTCTGACAAGAGTTTGAGAATTCTTGAAACCTTCTTTATTTTGAATTATTTTATTGAAGAGATTACCTCCATCCATTTCGAAAGCATCATGATAGGGTTAATTATTTTCCATCCTTTTAAGTTACAATAACATTTTATACTGATCTCACATATTGGAAACTTCTTTCAACTCTTACCACCTAATCTTCATTATCTATATGAGTATGAAAATTTAGTAGAGTCAAGATAATTGTACTATTTACACTTACTTAATGTAACATGTTATATTTAATATGACATTTCTCAATAGAAATAACTATATTAATACAACTCCCACAATCATAATATATTTGTTTCAAGTGTTCTAATAGATTCTTGGTATTCAAGCATGTACTCTATTCAACCTAACATACATTTATACTAACATGTTCTCATATGTCATTCTCATCGATGTTGGGAAAATCTCACAATACATACTCAAATATTTTTCTAAATTTGAGTCTTGTTATTCATTGATAATTGAAGGGCTTTAAATAACCATGATACTTACAATATTATGGAAATAAAAATAAAATCTGAAAATAAAATATCAAGAGACTTGAAAATAAAATCTCTTTAACCTATCATAAAATAATATTCTACTTAGATAAACAGAAAATCATAATTACCCATCCCTATTTTATCTCTATCAAATCAAACCAAATATTACTAGACCCAAAACTAATAAAATAATAAATCTCTAAAATTTAAGTTTATCCCAACAAACTCCCCCATAAACTTAAATTCTTCCTTCCTTGCTTTCCATGTGCATCATCCCACATCGGGTTTGCTTCTTCTCTCCAAGATTTTCAGCTCCAGTTCATACAACCGGTTCTTCTTCTTTTTTTCTTGGATTGCTAGACGACCATGCTTATCCTTTAAATGCAGTACCTAGTCCTTCATAAAAATTGAATTACCGTTTTCAATTATCTGACCCATGCTTAATTAAAATATTGCTCTTCAATTTGGGAACATAATAAACATCTCTAATCTCTCCAACTCCTCCATTATTTTGAATGTGCCGAATTGTTCCACGCCCTTTCACGGGCACCTTGGAGTCATCTCCGAAAGACACAAATTTGGCCTCCACCTTGGTGAGTTCATAAAAAAAATTCTCGTTCCCACACATATGATTGCTTTCTCCAGTATCCAGATACCATACCGAGTTGGTAGAAAACTCATCAGTCTTTGATTTCAAACATGGTCCAACATCCGCTTGCTTCAGCTCCTCAAGCTCAACCCTCTGTTTATTCATAATCTCATTAGCTTCATCCAGAAGCCTCCATATCCGCTGAATCTCTTCATCTTTTTGTTTGAGTTCTTTTTCCATGTTTGTCGCACCTTTTACCGAGATCACTTCATCCATTATTGAGACCAAATTTTCCATCTCCACTGCATCCAAGCTCTTTACCAGCAACAATTCTTCTGCATCTTCAGTAACGAGATTCGTTTCCCCATTTGTCTCAGTCTTGCAATACTTTGCAATATGACCAAACTTGCCACAGTTGTAGCACTCTGTTGACCTACACTCGGTTGACCTACACTTGTTTGAATAGTGTCCGTACTTGCCACACTTAAAACACTCCGCTCTTGACTGGTCTCCTCGGCCTTTTCCTTGTCCTTGGTCACGCCAATTCTGCTGACCGGTTTGATCTTCATTATCATTACCTCGACCACGTCCACCTCGTCCTCGGCCTCCTCGCCCTCTTCCACCAGGACCTCGGCTCTAAGTAATCCAAGATTTATTCCAGTCAAACCGTACCTGTAGTGTTTGATCGTCGGGTTCCCTCTTTTTCTTTTTCTTCCTCAATTCATGGGCTTTTAATGACCCAGCTAACTCCTCCACAGTGAGAGTTGACAAATCCTTTGTCTCTTCAATAGTGACCACGATACTTTCAAAATCATCCGTTAGATTTCTCAAGATCTTTTCCGCAACCCGGTTAGGAGGAATCTTTTCTCCGTTCATTCCGAGTTGGTTGGCCATCTTCTGTACTCGAGTTATAAACTCGGAAACTCCCTCATTTTCATCCATCTTCATATGTTCAAACTCTCTTCTGAGAGCTTGTACTCGGACTTGCTTCACGCGGGTATCTCCTTTATATGCCACCTTCAAAATTTCCCATGCTTCTTTTGCTGACTTTGCATTAGCTATTTTCTGGAATCCAGATTCATCCACTGCATTATACAGAAACTACAAAGCCGATCTGTCTTTCACTCGTGTCTTTTTCAATGCAGCAATCTGGTTCGTTGTCTGATGCTCATCATCCGCGGGTTCATTGTACCCGTCTTCCACTATGTCCCATACGTCTTGGGATCCAAGAAGAACCTTCATCTGCAAAGACCAATTGTCATAATTGATATTTTCTGACAATTGTGGCACACTCATCCCATTGACTACCTTTGTCATCTCTCTCACAAAAAAATCAAGCACTCACTTTTTCTCTCACGATGTTTGACTCTCTTCTCTCTCTTACTCTCTTTCTCGGTACTCAAAGCATAAAGCTCTGATACCACTGTTGGGAAAATCTCAAATACACACTCAAATATTTTTCTAAATTTGAGTCTTGTTATTCATTGATAATTGAAGGGCTTTAAATAACCATGATACTTACAATATTATGGAAATAAAAATAAAATCTGAAAATAAAATATCAAGAGACTTGAAAATAAAATCTCCTTAACCTATCATAAAATAATATTCTACCTAGATAAACAGAAAATCATAACTACCCATCCCTAATTTATCTTTATCAAATCAAACCAAATATTACTAGACCCAAAACTAATAAAATAATAAATCTCTAAAATTTAAATTTATCTCAACAATCGAGTCATGAAAAAAATTCATATCATATCCATCAAGCTGAAATCTGATAAAGATCATTAAACATAAAATAGAATAAGCATATAAGACTATAATTCTAGAGACACATACCTATGGTGTCAATGTTATTGTAAAGTCTTGCACTTGTCATAATATTTTAATACAATAAATTCAACATCATCCCTAACCGTTCTCTTATACCAAAACCATCAGTCTTATCACAAAACCATCATCACAGTTATTTCTCAATCATACAACACACTTCAATTTCAAAGCAATTACCCTTTTTTACTTAACACGTTCAGGACTTCTAAACTATGCTCCTTTTGATTCTTCAGACTAAAACTTAAATTTTTCTTTTTGAGTTAAAATTATTATCATCTTGAATCTAGTATGCGACGTTGTTGCATCTTATCCTTATCCTTGTGAAGGACGGGCATAGACTTAAAAGTCTCACATCAATTTCGAAAGTTTACTACTTTTCCAATCATTATACTAATTCTCTTTTTAATTTATTTTATAGATAAACAAGGTTTATATTAGTGTTCAAATACTTTACATGTAAAATGAAATGGAATTATTAACACCTCACTAAATAAAATTAATTCCAATAATAGAAATAAATATATAGAAATGAGATTAAAAACACCTCGTTTAAATAAAACAAACGTAAAAATAAATGTAAATGAAAGTGAGATTTTAGACACCTCGCTTAATAAAATAAAATAAATATCAACAATAAAGATAAATAAACTAAAAAAAATAAGGTCAATAGCACCTCATCAAAAAAATATATATTAAAATAATATAAATGCAAATGAGATTATAAACATAGGATGTAATACAAATTATTAACCTCAATAAAAAATCTTATTACATAAATCTTAAAATAAAATCGTTTAAAAAGATAAATAATGAAAGGAAAAATAGTAACCGTGGAATGAAAAGAAGCATGACCATTTTTGTTTTGGCTATATATGGTTCTTTTGGTTTTAGCAAAAGAAACTTTTGTTTATATGTGTGTATAAACGTCTTATATTTTTGATGAAGCTAAAATAAGTACAAAGGAAGAAATAGATGATTCAAATGTTGATACTGTTGGATTGCACATTATATTTATTTATATACTGTAATTTGATATAATTTTAATTAATATGATATTTGTAATATTATGCGAAAAGATTCAACAAAAGGAAGAAGATAGTTGTAACCAGTGGAAGAATTGCATTGAGTTTTGGCAAGTGTAGCGTGGTGGTTTTCATTCCATATTAATATTGGATTGCCAAACACGTAAGAAACCATATTAATAATTAATAAATACTAAACATGTGCAGTTAAAGTTGATTTGATTATTTGATGTCTATAAAACGAAAGGTGAAAGTGTGTGGAATATGCAGAGATTGAAGAAAAGATAGATATGGGGAGTGAGTATAAGAAATGGATGATTTTGGCTTTTGTGATTGCTATTTCTTTCTCAGTCATCATGGAGGGAGCACTCGCAGCACGAAAGCTCATGCAATTTGGTCCTTTGTGCCTCACTGAAGTGTCGTTGTTGCCTATGATTTTGGGTAGGAGTATGAATTGTGCTCTCCAAATTGGTAGTTAAATATTTTCTTGTAGGAATTGAGCCTTGGACATATATTTAGAAGCTAGGACAATATTTAGAAAAATTAATAATTCACAACTTATTGACATCCATTATGTTAGAGGTTTTTTTTTTTTTTAAATTGCAAGGACTGTATGAAAGCCATGTTTCATGGTGTGGGAGATGCTGGGATGAAATCCAGATTTGAAAAGGTTTTCTATTCAAGTTTTAAGGTTGACTTGTAGCTCGTTAGTTGTTGAGTGTAATTATAGTTCAACTTGTAAGAGATAAAGATAATTTTAATGTCTCTCATTATACATTGAAGATAGTATATATAGATAACACTATGATCTAAAACAACAATGCATAACTTAATTATAGGAGATTAATTGTTAATTGGCTTAATCTAAACAGGAGTTTCACACATGCTTATACTGATCTAAAAATAATAAAAAAGAACTCAAGGTAGCCCTTTCTTGAATATGTCAACAATTTGCTGACAAGAAAGGACATAAAAAACTTGTGTTTGACCACATGTTACCTCTTTCCCAAGATGTGGAGTGTCTAATGTAAGGACATCCACCCCAATCAGCACTAGTATAAGTAAGAAGTTTCTTAATAGAGGTCAAATATAGGTGTAAGGTACCCTAAACATAACGCAGAATGCGTTTCAATGCTAGCATGTGTTTAGTACAAGGGGCATGCATGAAAAGATAGACCTGTTGAACAACATATGAAATGTCAATGTGACTGAAGGTGAGATATTGGAGGGCACTAGCAATACTCCGATATATAGTCGGATCCTCAAATTGTGTGCTAGAGGATGTACTAAGTTTTTGCTTGGTATCAACTAGAGTAACAAAAGGTTTTCACAAGGCCATGCTGCCGCATGCAATGATGTCACGAGCATAAGTTCTTTGATTGAGAAATAGGCCACTTGCATGTTTGGTCACTATGATCCCGAGAAAATAATTTGAAGGACCAAGATTCTTCATAGAAAATTCAAAGGCAAGGCAAGGAGTGTCATGATAGATTTGCGAGGATCATGGGCTGAGGTGATGAGAATGATGTCATCGACATAAATGTGAATGTATGCCATGTCAGAACCTTGCTGACAGATGCAGAGAGAGGAAAAAGGACGTGTACAGTAACTGTTTAAGGTTTCTTGGGAGATACACAATTGAAAGATTATATGTGCATGAGGGACTGAATAAATAAGAAAAGATGACAACACACATTCTTGCTTGGGTGATTTTACCTGCTAGATTTATACAAGACAGAATGGCAACTGAAGATGTTTTTCTATTGTATGCCATCAAGAATGATGTTCCTACCAATTGGGTGGAAGTAATAAAAGATCATATGATTGATGCAGGAATCAAACATGCATGACATCTACCATATGTTGTGTTTATCAGCAAAATCCTGACCCTTCAAGGTCTGGATGTTAGTGGTGAAAAGAAATGCTCTTGTAACTGCTCAAATGTGATAAATCGAAACACCTTGACTTCCTTTGGCCTTGTGAAGACCACAAAGGGATGATGCTTCAAGGATGAAGAGAATATGGTTCAAAGTTTTAGAACCAATTTTGAAAGATTTGTTGTTTAAAAACTCAATAGACTCGAACAGAAGATAGACGCTTTGCATCAGAAAAAGAATAAAAATGATTCTCCAACTGAAGATTCAAGTGAAGAGTCTAGTGAGGAGGATTCCATGGAAATGTTCTGAATCATAATAGAGGCTTAGAATTTTAGTATGGAGTCTATTTTGTGTTTTTGTTCTGTGTCTGTTTTGGTTTATTATTTGTTTTGTGTTTGTTTTTCTATTGGCACTATATGCCACATCTTTTTGCTTCTATCTGATTGTAATCATTATGAATATGAATGAAATCAAATTTCCCTTTTAAATCAATGAGTCAATGGCTATTCTTTATTGTTGACTTAATCTGACTACTAAGGGGATTTGATGAAGAAGCCATTTAAGAATAGGACTAGAGATTTAGGGGAAGGTTACAGTTTCAATATAAGTTCAGAAATAGATTTAGTTTCAATATAACTTCAAAATAGCACGTCCAATACCATGACAACTTGATGTTCTATAGTTGTAATACTTTAAATAAACGTTGAAGCCCCATAAAATTCGATGTTCATTGGTAGTAAATATTTAAACCAGGGTGCCACTCCTTTATTCTTTTTTTTCTTTTAGAGAACCAATCGTACGTCGTTTTCTAAAGCCACCCGACATATTATTGTCAGTAAGAAGCAAAAATAGTTACTCCATTTTTAATTCTTTTTTCTTTTTTCTTTTAAACCACCAAGAGTACATTAAATTCTACGGGGATAGACGTATTATTTGTCAAGCAGAAGCCAAAGAGTTTTTCCTTTTTTAATTCTTTTTATTTTTAATCCAACAATAAACGAAGAGATGAACGCCATCCTCTAGGGAGGTTTGACGTATTATTTGCCAGCAAGAAGCAAAAGAGTTTCTCCCTTTTTAATTCATTTTTCTTTTTGCTTTTAAACCACCAATAATAATAATACTAAAAATAGGAAAAAAAGGAAAATCTAAACATGAAAAGATCCACAGGATAATTAAAATGTAGAAGGATTTTGGTTAATGGAGATGTAGAGGTTATCCAAGGCTCTGAAACTGTATTTAAAGAAAAAAAGAATAACTCTTGGGAGCAATTGAAGTCCAATCCCCAAAGAGTTTGACGTGATATGGGGGACCCTTTGACTTCACCGCATAGTAAAACGTCCATCCCTTTAGAAATTCGACGTTGATGAAAATGTTTTATTGGGCTTTCTATATTTGAAAATTTTAATTGGGCATGAAACTGAAAAGATTTGATGCACAACTTTATACATACTAGATTTGAAAACCTATTGTGGACGTTTAAATCAAACGTCGAAGCCCCGTAAAATTTGACGTTCTATAGTTGTCGTTTCAATTTAAAAAATAGTACGTCATTTTCTTAATCTACTCGACATATTATTGCTAGCCAGAATCCCAAGGGCCAAAAGGTGAACATCGAACTAATGGGTAGTTCGACGTAATATTGTAAGTCAAAAGTCAAAGGCTTACTCCAATAACTGTTAAACCGCATAGGAAAACGTCTTTCCCTTTAGAAGTTTGATGTTGAGGAAAATGTTTTACTGGGCTTTATATTTTTAAAAATTTTAATTGGGCCTGAAACTGAAAAGATTTGATGCACAACTTTATAAATAATAGATTTCACAACCTATTATGCACTCAGTGTTCTCTAAACTAAAGAATTACAAACTCTATTGCAAAATCTGATCACAAAGGCTTCTTCATCATCATCAAGAAGAAAAGGGAAGGTTGCCCAGATTCAAAGGAATGTTAATCCTACAGGGAGGATGAGTGATGAAGACATTCGAGGGAAGATTTTAAGTCTAAGGAAGATTAAAATCGTGGTTTCTCAGAAATATCTACTCCAACTTAAAGATGAGTGATGAAACATTTTGTTCCACAGTCCATCTCAAAGAGGTTTGGATTGGGATTATCATTTTTCAACCGATCAGGAAAGAAGGCTTTCTCTTTCAAAAATGGATTGGTCATCAAGGACTTATTGGATTCACCATGATACAAAATGATGATCATCAGCAAAACAGGTTTGAAAAAAACTGAAGAAGATGAGTGGGCTAAATGGTATGCGGTGACAATAGATTGTATGTCAAAATTGCTAAAAATATTCTTGGGGCTTAAGTAAATTGAAAGATTGAATTTCAGAATCTCTAAAAAGATTCTTGGGGCTAAGTAAATTGAAAGTTGACACAGTCATTGACAAAAGACTCTAAGGATTGAAAAATCACCGATCAAAATGGAAAGGAAGGTGATCTGAACAACCAGAAAGGGATCAACAATAATTCTGCAATAGAAGATTGAATTGTTTAAATTTTAATCAGTGGCTTCTTAAGCCATCTTTTGTTTTGCTGGTTGTAATCATCTTTTGAATATTAATGAAATTCTCTTTTGGCAAACATTACTAAATGGTGATTGAATTGTTTAAATT
This sequence comes from Vigna reflexopilosa, assembly GCA_027742785.1. NCBI lineage: Eukaryota > Viridiplantae > Streptophyta > Magnoliopsida > Fabales > Fabaceae > Vigna > Vigna reflexopilosa. The sequence goes on from CM050911.1 coordinate 20,150,228, forward strand.
GATTAAATCACTTGTATGATTGCAATTGAACATTTTAATGTTACATCGTTACATTGCATTCATACTCAATCTGTGATAATGGTTATTGCACAGATGGAGTTCATAGGAGAAATTTTACAAATGGAAGTATTATCCGAAACCAAAGGTTGCTCCCTTTTTTCTTTTTCCTTTTTAAATTCCATTAGAAGGTCAAACTCTAGGAGAATTCGACGTGAAAGGCCTTAGTATTACGTCAAATTATGTGTCTTAGATGTTTTATCACAGAGAGATTCAATGTTGTGTTTGAAACAGCTGATAAATGTTGTGTTTGAAACGAAGAGATTCACGTCCAATATTGACACCACTCGACATTCCATGTTATATGGGAAAGTGTATTTAGTCAGTCTTGATAAATGCTTTTGTTAGTAATGAAGATATTCACAAAAAGGCAGTTAGTTGGTCATTAATTATGTGAAGTTACCAACGAAAAAATACCTTGAAGGATTTGTAAAACAAAAATCACTTTTGCAAAACGTAGCGTAGGTTCATAAATATAAAAGTAAAAATAATAAAAAACGAACTTAATAATAAAACGTCATAAAAATGACGTTATGTGGGTTGATTTAAAAGAAAAATAAAAAAATAACTGTTGGCTGTAATATACAACGTCAATCTTTTGTTACGGTTGACGTCATATTAATTACATCAATATTTAGTATTTATTTATTTTGTATTGGACGTCGGTTATTTCCGTAGCTGACTTTATGTGCATCAACGACCATCACGTTGACCTCATCTTTTTCAATGTTCTATATTGGTCTAAACGTCAAGCCATAAAGTGTGCGACGTTCTGTTTTGTTTAAAATAGGAAAGAAAGAAAGAATAAAGAAGGGATTCACTTGATGGCATATAACACGTCGAATATTTGTCATGGTTGACGTCAAATGCGGGTAGAGTAATACTGCTGGAAGCAACACATTATTTCATTATTTTTTTATTTTAAATTGACCGTCAGATGTTTCTTAAGTTGACATTTTGTGATTCTAAGGTCATTGTTTTATGTCGATCTAGGCCTTGTGTTGACGTTAATACATTTTAGATTACGTCCATTTGGGCCTTGTTTGACGTTAATACATTTTAGATTACGTCCATTTGGGCCTTGTTTGACGTTAATACATTTTAGACGGCGAACTCTATATATAATTGACGTGGTGCGATTGAATTTATTTATGAAAATGCCACCATTCATTTTTAACGTTGGATATTTAGAGGATCGATGTTGACCGCATTATGTTATATGTTGTTTTTGCACTAGTGGAATTAATTAAATGAAGTTGGTTTTAAAAGCCGAGACAGAAAGAAAGAAGACATCTTCTAACAAAACATTGCACGAAAAATACTGGAGAAATCAGGAGACGATCAGGAGACAACTCAAAGGCTTCAAGACTTCACTTTCTGCAAGGAATTGCTCTAAAGAGTATGTTCTAGATGACTAGGAGTGGCTAATTTTTCTGTTAATTGGAATTGGTTATAATGAATCTTCATTAATGTAATTTTCCTGTGCAATATATCTTTATATTCATGTGCTTTCTTGACTTGCTTATGATTATACGGAAGTATAGTTTGATTTACACGTTCTTTTGTACTGGAAAGTATTTTTATAACATAAGCGTAAGAAAAGCAAACAAAAGTAACGATGCTAGGAATAATTTCTGATCTTCTAGTCATTCTTAACATCAGAATTTAATGCAAAGTATCTCTTAAATTAATTAAGGAATTAATAATTTAATAGATGACTTTAGAACTTGCTTTAAGGAATTAAGTCAAGATACATTGATGTGAATGCTTGAATATAGAACGTATATTGTTCAAGATATTACTGTTATGTTAGTCTAGCACCAATTCCAATGACATTTCATTTAATTCTACAATCTCAAATTTTTACATTCATTAATATTATGAAAATTTCCAATTGTGAATTCATATGTTATTTTCACTAAATTGATATTGATAAACAACCCGGTTAGATGACATAACTCAAATGCCCTTGGGAAACGATACTGATACTTATTTACTGTATTACTTGAAATGATTTCGTATACTTGCCAAAGAGCTATCAATACTCTAAAGCTTCATTGTAATATTTGCTTACTATTTGTAAGGAGAGAGTGAAGAGAGAAACACATATCGAGTCTTTAGATTGTATTATATTGAACATATATCCTCTCTGTGAGAGTAATAATCTAAACGACTTGTAAGCAATCAGTTGATTGCAATTCTAAAGAGAATTAAAACACTTGTTGCTCAACTCAAACGAGTTAAGGAAATCTGGGTAACGTATCAGAGGATACCAAGATTGTCTAGTACTAGGAGTGGTGCAAATACTCAACTAGTCTAGGGTAACTGAAAGTTATTCACTGACTAGGGATACCAAGAGTGGTGTGAATACCCAATTAGTCTAGGATAATTGAAGGTTAGTCGCTGAATAGAGATACCAGGAGTGGTGAAAATACTTAACTAGTCTAGGGTAACATGAAGTTATTCGTTGACTAAGAATACCAGGAGTGGTGAAGAATACTCCACAATCAAGAGCAGGTGAAACTCAGTAGAGGTCACATTAACGAGTGATTACTGTTAGACAAGGACAACCAAGAGTGGGTTAAACTCAACTAGATGGTGTATCAAAAAGATAATAGGAGCGTCTAAGGATATCACGACTAGTGAGGAATATTACACAACCAGGAATGGGTGAAACTCAATCGAGGTCACAATAACGATTGGTTACTGTTGGATGGGAACAACTAGGATTGGGTTAAACTCAACTAGATGGTGTATCAAAAAGATACCAGGAGCGTGTAGGGATACCAAGAGTTGTGAAAAATACTTCACAACTAGGACTGGGTGAAACTCAGCCGAGGTCATAGTAACAGGTGGTTACTGTTGGACAAGGACAACCAAAAGTGAGTTAAACTCAACTAGATGTTGTATCAGAAGGATACCGAGAGCGTCTATAGATAGCAAGAGTGGTGAAGAATACTACACAATGTTAAGACATCGGCAAGTGTACCGAATCGTATCAAGTAATAATAAGTGGTAAGACCAAGTATCGTTTCCCAAGAGACTTACAACACTAAACAGTTATGTAATTGCTTAACTAATTAAGACTTTAAGAACAATTTTAGGGTTTTGAATGCAAAGTGCAGAAAAAGTAAATATGAATGCAAATTTGATCAATTGAAGAGAAACGCAAAAGTGAATGGATGATATTGAGAATATGAGAGTTTTAGAGGTTACATTTTCCTAACAACAAATAAGATTTAGTTCTCCATTTTCATGGAGAAACTTGATGTACAATGGAATAAGAATGAAAGATAAATCCTAAAAATCGAAGAGGAGAGCTTCCACATCCATTTCTGCCTCTAGGGAGTCAAAAAGTGTGTTTGTGCGTCTCTACTACCAAAAGATACAAACCCTAGGACGAACAAATCCTTAGATAAAGCAAAAACAAAGTCCAAGCCCACGGCGCTGGCGCTCAACGCCCCAACTTAGGAAGCTGGGCGGTGGTGCGAGAGGTATAGCGCTCAGGGCCCTGAAAGAGGCAATCAGGCAATCTGCGACACAAGGAAAGCTGGCGCTTAGCGCCCCAAAAAGGGCGCTCAGGCATTTATGCGAGGCTCCAACGCTGAGGGCCTTAGAAAGGGGCATCCAAGCGTCCACGCGAGCTTCTGGCGCTGAGGGCCCCAGAAAAGGGAAACTAAGTGTCCTGCGACTCCTGTAGCCTTCTCTTCTGGTGCTTTCTCCGTCCTTTCTGGGTTCCAACTCCTTGGTACTTTAACTCCTCTTCCAAATCATTCCAATTTCCTACAAAATCAAGGGAATTTAGTGATAAAATCATAAGGTATAACCTTAACTCTCTTTATTCACAAAATAGACTCATAATAAGAGATTAAGAAAGTTTCTAAGTCAAAAAGGGTTCATTTAGTATCAAAATTTAGTCACAGATAATGATGAAATCACTCGTTATCACACAATCAGGAGTGTGTTAAACTCAGTCAAGGCCATAGTAATTGGTGGTTATTGTTGGACAACAACAATCAGGAATTGGTGAAACTCAACTAGTCAAAGTAACAATGGTTACTTAGAATGGCTAGGGATATCAGGTGTGGTTAGAATACTCAAATGTACTTCATTGAATATTTAATGAAACCCTCTAAGTTAACTTAGAGGATAACTGGATTTAGCTCTAAAGAGTGAACTAATATAAAAGTCTCTTATGTTACATAGCTTATCTCATAGACAATTAATTCTAAAAGAAAGAAATCATGTGTCACACAAGTCTTCAACAAGCACTGTCCTTCCAAAATAATTATTGCCTACCAAAATTTTGGCAAATGAGTTTAAGTTGGTCCTATAAACGATGTCAATTGAATAACGTTTATAAAGGAAGCACAACCAACTTATAAAGATATGGCGTCAACGATGGGACACAGGTGTATGACAAAAAGAATAGGTGGCGGTTGGGCTGGTAGGTGGCGACATGTTGTTAATGGGACTGGGACAACACGCGAGCGATTGAGAGGGAAGGGCGGGGTGGCTCACGACTATTGAAAGAGGAGGTGTAACGTGCGATTGGAGAAGGAAGGGAGTGCAGGTTTGCAGGTTATTGGTGGAGGGAAAAGGCGATAATGCAAGAGAGAACTTTGGTGCGTGAGGTGGTGCAAAAAAGAGAAGAAGAGCATAACGTCAAATGCAAAGAGGTGAGGTATGGATCAAAAAAAGACTCAAGATACCTTGTAAGAGAGAAAGATAATTTGAATGTGTGTCTTATTATGCATTGGAGATAGGTATATGTATATAATAGTATAATCTAAATCAGGTATGTAATTATGCACAACATAATTACAAAAGATTTAATAACCTAATTAGAGGAATTTGATTAACTTAATTACAAGAGATTAATTGTTAATTGACTTAATTTCAGAAGAATAATTTGGACTATATCACAATTGAAATAGAAATTTGAGTTGGAGATAATGTCATTTGAGGATGGGAGGTAGAAGGTAGAAGACATTGATCCTTTTTGAATAGTTATCATTTTTATAACTTTTGTTTTTTGGTTGTATGAACTAACACATATAGTTATTTTTAAATTCTGAAATTAATGTGTGCTATTTTGATTAGTTATGGTGTAAGTCGAGTCCACGAGTTTAAGTATTCCGAGCTTCCATGAGACTAGAAAGACTCTAATAACACAAGTTTGATAACCATGTGTGTTTTATATTCATATTTAAATGGACAAAATAGGTTGGTTTAGTAGACTTAGTAACCTTTTCTTAGGTCAGAACCTATTTAACTGTATAAATCTGGTCTATTCTCACCTCTAGACACTCTGTTTTTTACTATAAGTTGTTCACGCTTGTATGCATTATCTTGGTGTTATTTTCTCAGTAATATTTTTTAGATTATGTTGGGGAGGATTTGTCTTGTCTAATATGCTTTTCTGATTATGTTTTCTAGGCCATTTAGTCAATTATCATTCGTGAAATTGATTATTACTACTCAATTTACAAGTTAGCAGACAAAGGGCTTATTTCAAGTTCCGGCCACTATCACTGCCAACCATGGATTGATGTTTAAATTTCAAAATCTCGATTAAGAAGAGATAAGAAGGCACTAAAACCAGTCGTGCTTTTGTTGGAAACATGTCAAATTAATTGTTTTGACTTCTTAAACACACCTTCGCAACTCTTCTGTGCTCCTTACTACTTCAGACATTTATTAAAAAGCGATATTTAAAACCAAAATATGAATGTAAAATACGACCTATCCAACTATCGTATTATTACATAAAAAGTGGTTATTTTAAATAATTATCATATCAAAATTATTTAATACGATTTTTTTAGTAATTTATGCAAAAATAAAGGACTAAACAACCTATGAAATTAGACATTTGCAAGAAATATAACAACACGAGAGACTGATAATCACAAAATTAAGCAAAAGCAAAGATTAAAAAACTGGAGTAAAGCTATAAAAAGAACAAAAACAAGTGAAAACTGGGAAAGAACCATGAAAATTGAGAATATTACTAACATTACGTTAGCATCTATGAGCAAACATGTGAGCAAGAAAATATTACATCCATCATAGATGAAGTGAAACCAATTAAGAGCATGTTTCAAATCAATCAAATCAGATTTAGGAACAATATTTACAAAATTTCAATTTTAGGATTTACACTCTACATGTGCAACCGAACATTATCATTATCTTAAAAACACTTTAATTTTCATTACTTAAAAATAATGCAACTCAAAATTAAAAGGATTTTTATGAGCTCAAGGTGGAAGTAGGATAAGAAAATGATTGAAGACTAAAATAAATGCAAAGTTTCCTTTCTCACCAAAACTGTTGCACATATAGTGAATTCCTCTCTTTTCATTTTCAATTTCACCTTTTTATTTCTTTTCTCTTTCCATTCCAATTCAAACCACACATTCATTTTTGCTTCTCATATTTTTTACTGTGAACACAACACCTCCCCCAACACTTTTACAATAACTTCTCAAAACAGTTTCCAATCACATAGACAAGGTGGAGACAACTAAAGCAGACACACTTAAACAGTAAAAGAAAATGAACAAAACATCAGAAGCAGTGGACAAACTAAATACAATAAAATAGAAACCAAAAGTAACTGCAAACAACAGTTTAAAAGGTTAAAAAACATAAAATTGCAAAATAAAACTTCTAGTCTAACATTCCAATAAATATAGATTGAAAGCTATAATTATTTTAAGGAGTTAACAAAAATAATAATAAAGAACAGTGGTGAATAGGCAACAAAAGAGAAAAAGAATATGAACATCATATAGAACTTGAAACTGTACAGCAAAAATATAAGTCTGAGTACAATTTACAAGATTAGACCGAACGGTCATAGGATCAGTTCAAGACCGAACGGTACAACAAAAGGGATCTATACCGAACGATTGTACAAGTAATTAAAACTATCTAAATCTACTGACCAGACAGTCCTACACTATTCTCTGGTTGCACGGTCTGCAAGGCTTCTTCCACTGAGTCTTCGAATTCGCCCTCTGCTCACATCCACTGAATGATCATTGCAGTGAAGAGAACAATCGATCGGCCAACGACCAAATGGCAACATAGACAAGACAGGAAAGATAAGGGTAAGCTTATGTAAATTTAATTAATCAATTTCCACATACATTTAATCATGAAAACCGAATGATACAAAACAACATTTCCAAACATACAATCATCATTCATGTACAACAATATAAACCGAACGTATAAATACTCAAGACCGACCACTTTAGACACTGTCTCGGACGGTATGAACCATGTATTTACGACGCTTGTGCACCAGGGTGGTCCTGGCTGGGATACACTCAACAGACCCCCACCCGAGGTTAGTCCAGTGGGGATACCTCGGTATAGAAATACCCTGAGGCTAAAGGACCTCCTACTATTCCCACGCATGATTATATGTATACATACTAAAACCGAGAGGGGGCATTTTCTTTATTTGTTTAGAAAGACTAACTAAGCAAAGTAGTAAAGTTTCAGTATAAGTGTTATAAGACCGATCGGTCATCAACTGATTTCCTACAGAAGGAATTCAGCCAAGACCGATCGTTTTAGGGGAAACCAAACGGGTCTAATGACCATCGGTTACAGTTTCAGATTTTCACTAAGTTCATAACAGAAAATCAAACATGCAATACACAAAAGCAGCATAACATACTTCAAAAATCATCAAGCATATACTCAATAAAACATGCATCAATTCATACGAAACATTCATAATTAAATTTATAAGCTTCCCTTACCTCTAATTCCACCTATTCTTCTAAGTCTTTAACGTCCACTACTCCTATGGCTCCCAAATTCAAAGTCGTCGAAATGAAAAATCTGATTGGTGCAAATGAAAGACCTTGTCACCGGGAAGATTCAATCTAAAAGGGGTTTGATGATCGGAGGAAGAGAAAGGTGAGAAATCTTAGAGAGAAGTTGGAGAGTTTAGAGAGAAGGAGGAGAAAATGGAGTTTCTGGAGGTTGAAGACTAAGTGTGCATGTAGAGAAGTGGCACCAGTTTTCAAAATTTCACATTAAATACTGCCACCAAAATGGACGTTCGGTCCACTCCCTGCCTGCCACCTGTCTTCCATTATCTGGAAACTCTCATTCCCCTTGCTATCACACGGTGTTCGATGGGCGGGGAATTAAATGAAGCTGTCATTTTTGTCTCCCACTCACATGGGGAGGCTAGAGGGGTGTGACACTTGTTTTCCACTAAGGTGGGGAATTAATGGAGTGTGACATTCCCCCCAACAAATAAAAATTTTTGTCCTCAAAAATTAGGACTTACCCGAGAATAAATGAGGATAGGATGTCTTCATATCTTCTTCTAACTCCCAAGTAGAATCGCCAGTTCTGCCGTCCCAGATAACTTTCATGAGTCATGTAGTTTTTCCACGTGGTCGTTTTGTTAGTCTTTCATCAACTCTGACTGGTTGCGTTTCTATAGAGAGATCTTCTTTGATCTGAACGTCTTCTACTTCCAACACGTGAGAAGGATCGGCTATGTACTTCCTAAGTTGGGATACATGGAATACTGGATGAAGGTTGGATCGGCAAAGCTATCTCGTAAGCGACCAGTCTTATGCGTCTTAAAATTTGATACAGACCAAGGAATCTGGGAGATAACTTCTTTGGCCGAACGGCTCTTCCAACACCAGCCGTTCGGTTTAGCCTGAGAAACACATGCTCTCCTTCAGCGAAGTCCAAGGGTCTTCTTCTCTTATTGGCAAAAGACTTTTGTCGGCTCTGAGATGCCTTCAATCATTCTTGGATTAGCCTCACCTTTTCAGTCGTTTGTTGAATGAGTTCAGGTCCAGTCAATATTGCTTCTCCTTGTTGAAACCAACATAAGGGTGTTCGGCATTTTCTTCCATAAAGGGCCTCAAAAGGAGTCATCCCTATGCTGGACTGGAAACTGTTGTTGTATGTGAATTCTGCTAATGGAAAGATCTCATCCCAAACTCCTAAGTGATCTAGAACGCTCGTCCTCAACAAATCTTCAAGCGTATGAATGGTCCTTTCAGACTGACCGCCCGTTTGGGAATGATATGCTGAGCTCATTTGTAACTTACTTCCCATTTCTTGCTGAAGTGATTGCCAGAACCGAGAGGTGAATCTAGGGTCTCGGTCTGAGATGATACTTGAGGTCACTCCATGCAACCAAACCACTTCCTTGACGTATAGTTGAGCCAGCTTTGCCATGGACATCTTCAGATTAATAGCAAGGAAGTGGGCACTCTTTGTTAACCGATCAACTATAACCCATATAGAATCATGGTTTCTAACCGTTCGGGGTAAGTGGGTCACGAAATTCATGGCGATGTTATCCCACTTCCATTCGGGAATTTCTAGTGGTTGTAATTGACCGCTCGGTTATTGATGCTCTGCCTTAGCTCTTTGGCAGGTTAAGCACGAGGACACGAACCGAGCGACATCATTCTTCATTCCCGGCCACCAAAAAGATCTCTTGAGGTCTTGATACATTTTAGACATACCTGGGTGTATGCTAAAACGACTTTGATGTCCTTCCTCAAGAATCAGTCTCTTCAATTCTCCATTGTTTGGAATGCACGTCCTTCCTCTGTATCTCAAGAGACCGTCTATCCCTGTATTGAAATGTTTCTCTTGCTACGAACCGATCGATCCTCGCATCTTTTGCAGATTTTCATCAGCCATTTACTCTCTTTTAATATGCTCAATTAAATCACTTGAGAACCACACACTGCAGCACTTAATACCGCTCGGTTCCAACTCACACTATAATCTCAAATCCCTAAAACTCTCAACCAAGTTCAGCTCTTGGACCATCATACTTGAGATGTGGACGGTCTTTTTACTCAAAGCGTCAGCTACCACATTGGCCTTTCCAGGGTGGTATTGGAGTTCGAATTCATAGTCCTTTAAGAATTCCATCCACCTTCTTTGCCTCATGTTCAGCTCCTTTTGATCGAACAAGTACTTGAGGCTTTTACGGTTGCTGAACACCTGTAACTGAGCACCATAAAGGTAATGCCTCCATATCTTAAGTGCAAACACCACTATTGCCAGCTCTAGGTCGTGTGTAGGATAGTTCTTCTCGTGCACCTTTAACTGTCGAGAGGCATAAGCTACCACCTTTCCTCCTTGCATGAACACGCAACCTAACCCTTGGTAGGAGGCATCACAAAATACTTCAAATGGCTGGCTGACGTCAGGAATCACTAGCACTGGAGTGTTCGTCAGCCTTTGTTTTAGCTCCTGGAAACTGGACTCACACCGATCGGTCCAGATGAACGGTTGGTCCTTCTTGGTCAGTTGGGTTAATGACGCCACTATCTTGGAAAACCCTTAAATGAATCGCCTATAGTAGCCGGCCAGCCCAATAAAGCTCCTCACGTCCATGACCGAACGGGGTGTCTCCCATTGAAGTACCGCTCAGACTTTGGCCGGGTCCACTAAAATCCCTCCAGCCGAGATCACATGCCCCAGAAATTGTACTTCCTCCATCCAGAATTCACACTTGGATAGTTTTGCATAAAGTTGCTTTTCCCTCAACACACTGAGCATTATCCTCAAGTGTTCTTCATGTTCCTCTCAGCTCTTGGAGTATACAAGGATATTATCAATGAAGACCACCACAAACTTGTCTAGGAAGGGTCTGAAGATTCGGTTCATGTAATCCATGAATATGACTAGAGCATTAGTAACATCGAACAACATTACAACATACTCGTAGTGGCCATACCGAGACCGAAAGGCTGTCTTCTGGACGTCACCCTCCTTGACCAAAATTTGATAATACCCTGATCTTAAATCAATCTTACAGAAGATTGTTGCTCCCTACAGCTGATCCAATAAATCATTTATTCTCGGTAGTGGATACTTGTTCTTAATAGTTAGCTTGTTCAATTGTCTATAGTCAATGCAAAGCCGAGAGCTTACATCTTTCTTTTTGACCAGCAATACTGGAGCTCCCCAAGGTGAGACACTTGGCCGAATGAACTTCTTTTCCAGTAGCTCTTCAATTTGCTTCTTCAATTCTGCCAATTCTGTTGGAGCCATTCAGTAAGGTGCTATGGATATCGATCCTACTCCCGACACCAAATCAATGGAGAACTCAACCTCTCTCGGTGGAGGTAAACCTAGCACCTCTTCTGGAAAAACGTCCAGGAACTCCTCAATGACCAAACGGTTTACTGTCGAACGGTCTTCTTCAACCACATCCATTTGCGTTAGTATCAGGAAGCACATGGCACCTTCAATGAGATCCTCTCGGACTTGACCGAGCGTCAAAGATAACTTCTCTTCTTCTCTTGGAAAATCAGCTTCTTCTTCCCCCAATCAATAAGAATGTGATTGGTGGTTAACCAATCCATCCCTAAATTCACCTTTAATCCTTGAAGAGGTAAGCAAATGAGGTTTACCTTAAACTTGTACCCTTCTACCACAATAGAACATCTAATGCAGACAGTAGACGTCCTAACCTCATCAGCTGCTGGGGTTGACACCACCAAGTCAAGCTGCATCTCTCTCTCGGTCAAACCTAGCCTATCAACACATGCCTTCGAGATGAAGGAATGTGTTGCCCCCGAATCAAACAGCACATCACACGACAGTCCATACAATAAACAAGTGCTGGTGATGAGGTTACCTGAACTTGCTGCTTCCACTCTAGTCAACGCATACACTCGGCCCACTGCTTGAGCCTGTCCACCACTCCTCCGAGGGGATCTTCCAGCAATTAGGGGTATTAAGACCGCTCGTCCACCCATGTTACATTCATTGTCCGAATGCGCATTTCTTCCACACCTAGTACAATATTTGGATCTTCCCAATTGAGGACATGAAGACCTATAATGTGGTCCTCCGTAGTTAAAACAAGTGACTAAGCCCTGCTGCCCAGACCGATCGGTTGACATGATGCTTGGGAGGAGGAACCAGATCCTGATAAAGAAGGCCGAGAGTAAGGTGTTCTCCTCACCCCGAGACCATTCCTGGATGGAGTTGGTCCTCTAACAGGTTGTTGCTGCCTTTTCTGCCGTTCAACTTCTAACATATTCCTTTCCAGCACCTTTGCTCTCTCCACCATTGTTGGAAATGACTTGATACATAAACTCAAAATCATCACCTTGAGATCTGGCTTTAGTCCATTCTTGTACTTCCTGCATTGTCATTCCTCGTTGATTCCCATGGTGTAGAATCTAGCAAGATGCTTGAACTGGTCGGTATATTCAGACACAGTCATTCCTCCTTGTTCCAGCTGGAGAAATTCCACTTCCTTAGCGAACCGAACGCTATTCGGGAAGTACTCTTCATAAAACTTATCTTTGAATACCTATCATGTAATAGGAGTGCGTTCGTCTTCCAATAACATTCGCATAGAACTCCACCAATGATTGGCCTCACCAGTTAATTGATATTCCGTATATGTCAACCTATTATCATTCGGGCACCTCTTGGCATTATAGATTTTTTCCATATCTCTTATCCAACGGTCGGCCTCATCCGCACTACACTTTCCATCAAATTTGGCCGGGCGGTGTTGGAGGAAGCTCTCCAAGCTCCATTCAGCCTGAGCGTTCACGGTAGAACCGGACGATCCACTAGATTGTACTCCACCCCTCATCATTTCCATCATCTGCCACTGGGTGTTCTCGGCCGATACCCGAGCGGCTTCCAGACTTTGCAGAGTAATAATGTTCTGCTGCGTTAGGGTGGCGTTTTGTTGTTGGAGGGCTGCTATGACTTGTTCCAACAAGTTGTTGTTGCTTGTAGAATCTCGATCGACTGGTTGAGGAGGAGGTCTTGGAGCCATCTTCTGTTTTCAACAGAAAGAAAGATCCATTAGTTTATTTATAAGAGGCCAGAATATATTCTAACCGAACGGTAGAGCACACAGCACAAGCATAGTATACTCATAACCTACAGGCACTCTAAGGATAAAACTGATCTCATACCATTAATTTAACATTCCAATAAATATAGATTGAAAGCTATAATTATTTTAAGGAGTTAACAAAAATAATAATAAAGAACAGTGGTGAATAGGCAACAAAAAAGAAAAGGAATATGAACATCATATAGAACTTGAAACTGTACAGCAAAAATATAAGTCTGAGTACAATTTACAATATTACACCGAATGGTCATAGGTACAGTTCAAGACCGAACGGTACAACAAAAGGGATCTATACCGAATGGTTGTACAAGTAATTAAAATTATCTAAATCTACTAACCAGACGGTCCTACACTATCCTCTGGCTGCACGGTCTGCAAGGCTTCTTCCACTGAGTCTTCGAATTCGCCCTCTGTTCACATCCATTGAATGATCATTGCAGTGAAGAGAACAACAGATCAGCCAATGACAGAACGACAACATAGACAAGACAGGAAAGATAAGGGTAAGCTTATGTAAATTTAATTAATCAATTTCCACATACATTTAATCATGAAAACCGAATGATACAAAACAACATTTCCAAACATACAATCATCATTCATGTACAACAATATAAACCGAACGTATAAATACTCAAGACCGACCACTTTAGACACTGTCCCGGACGATATGAACCATGTAGTTACGACGCTTGTGCACCAGGGTGGACCTGACTGGGATACACTCAACAGACCGCCACCCGAGGTTAGTCCAGTGGGGCTACCTCGATATAGAAATATCCTGAGGCTAAAGGACCTCCTGCGATTCTCACGCATGAGTTACCCTCCTCTACATGAGGAGGAGTAATCACAGAATATCAGGATAAGCGACAGCTTAACTTAGCCATGTTCTTACTTTACCATTCAATTTCAAACATGACACATTCCTCCTTGGAATTCTCTTAAACGATCATAACATTTCTCATCCTTCTCATTTCATATCATCCAAATCCCGTAGTCTTATTTAGGAAATAAATTCTTTAATATATATAGAAGATACTATAAGGAAATGACCGAACGGTCAGATACTAAGAAGAAACCTGAATATTAATTAAGACCGAGCAATTATTATATAGATAATTTATGAAAATGGTCGAACGTTCAACAACTAGTTAACTTTAAGAAGACCGAATACTTTACAGCTTAGGCCGAATGCCTTAAAGTAAAAATGGGGTTCTCTTCAACAAACTGAGTGTCAGTACAAGACCGAACACTCTTTGGGAAATCAAGTGTCAGTATAAGACCGAGCACTTTTCCAAGGAAATAATATTAATATAAACCGAGTATTTTCAAGACTAAGTGGTAGTATAAGACCGAGCACTAAATGACCAAATTCTAGTCGATGACCAAGCACTTCAAAGACCGAGCACTTTATGTATGACCGAGTACTTTAAACTATAGAAATACTAGTCTATGACCGAGTATCTCCTCAGGTCGAGCACTCGATCTATGACCGAGTACTTTAAGTGACTGAACGTCCAGTATAAGACCGCAATTTTTAAATGGCTGATTATATGTATAGATACTAAAATCGAGAGGGGGCATTTTCTTGATTTGTTTAGAAAGACTAACTAAGCAAAGTAGTAAAGTTTCAGTATAAGTGTTATAAGACCGATCGGTCATCAACTGATTTCCTACAGAGGGAATTCAGCCAAGACCAATCGTTTTAGGGGAAACCAAACAGTTCTAATGACCCTCGGTTACAGTTTCAGATTTTCACTAAGTTCATAACAGAAAATCAAATATGCAATACACACAAGCAACATAACATACTTCAAAAATCATCAAGCATATACTCAATAAAACATGCATAAATTCATACGAAACATTCATAATTAAATTTATAAGCTTCCCTTACCTCTAATTCCAGCTATTCTTCTAAGTCTTTAACGTCCACTACTCCTATGGCTCCCAAATTCAAAGTCGTTGAAATGAAAAATCTGATCTGTGCAAATGAAAGACCTTGTCACCGGAAAGATTCAATCTGAAAGGGGTTTGATGATCGGAGGAAGAGAAAGGTGAGAAATCTTAGAGAGAAGTTGGATAGTTTAGAGAGAAGGAGGAGAAAATGGAGTTTCTGGAGGTTAAAGACGAAGTGTGCATGCAGAGAAGTGGCAACAGTTTTCAAAATTTCACATTAAATACTGCCACCAAAATGGTGGTTCGGTCCACTTCCTGCCTGTCACCTGTCTTCCATTATCTGGAAACTCTCATTCCCCTTGCTACCACATGGTTTTCGATGGGCGGGAAATTAAATAAAGCTGCCATTTTTGTCTCCCACTCACATGGGGAGGCTAGAGGGGTGTGACACTTGTCTTCCACTAAGGTGGGGAATTAATGGGGTGTGACATCTAGCCCTTTCCAAAAGAGAGATGAGCCCATCTATTTAAAAGATTAACATAACTCTCTGTCCAAAATCTTAAAACGATAGATTAACGGGTCTTTCATCTTTATATAGTGCTCTACTTTATCATTTATATCTAATGTAGGACTTAGATTCACACTTTGATTACTAAAAATTTAATCCAACATTAAGCATGGATGAGGGTAAACGAAGTCTTCATGGCATGATGGCTGTGATAGCTAAAGGGAGTTGTTCCTTCTCCATCCTTAGCTCAGCAAGGTTCATGGCCTCGGTGTATTCTCATGAAAAATCTCCAGGTGCCATTACCTTTGAATGTGTTGTTCATACCAAATTAAAACAACAATTTAATTTTTTTCCTAACAAATAAAATAATCAAAATCCTTAAACACTTATTTTTACATAAAAAAAATCAAAAGATATAATAAAAATTATATACTAATTTAAACTATTTTTTAGATAAACATAGACTTAAACAATTTTATATTCAAATACAATAATAATTATAAGTTTTAAAATATAATTCTTTCCAACATAATAAGATATCAAAGGATATAAATAAAGCCTCACATGAGCTTTTGATAGAAAATAATGTAATTCTTTTAAAATAGAAAAATAAAAAAAATCATTAAACAGTAACTAATTTTGCATGGGAATGTTACTATTACTGAAGAAATATTATATATGTAAAGGTTAACATTACATATTTTAGCAGTTAAAAATCGTTACAAATAAAACTTTTGTTAATTAAAGTAATGGTTAAAATTATATATGTAAAAAATCGAATGTGAAAAGAAGAGTTTAAATATTGTTATTAGAAAAGATAAAAAAGACATACAAACTAATAATCGTCATAAAAGTAATTTTTATTATATAATTATTTCATCAAATTTTGACGTCATAAAAAAGTTTTAAAACCATCAAATATTTATATATATATATATATATATATATATATATATATATATAAATTTTTAAAATTAAAAAATAATTATTTTGTATTTATTTTATAAATAATAATTTAATTACCTGTTTTATTTAAAATTATTTTATGAGATGACGATAATAGTATTTGGTTTGATGTTACAAAAGTCTTTGGTTTGACTGCAAGTGAAGAAACATCTTATTTTTCCAAAATATCTTATTTTTCCACATGTCATACTTTTCTCCTAGTTATAGAGAACCACGAGGAAGTACTGAGGTACTATAGTGCACTCCCGTCAAGGTCGCACAAAATTTAACCCGTGTGGTAGCATCTTTCACTCACCAGGATTCGATTCGTAAACCGTCCATCGAGATATTATGCGAAGATGAGAATCGCACGTCACGATTCCAATGACCAGGTATCACTACTCAGAAGAAAACTATGAAGTGTCCAACTAGGTAGAATACTAAAGGTTAAAAATATATACACATACTCTAATTCGATTGCTAGACTTTCAAGCATATTGGACCTTCTAAATCTCCCGACTTGGGAGTCTTATTAATTTCTCTCCACTTAAGTTAAAAAATAATATTTAGTTACTATAATTATTGTTTCTGTGACATCGAGATTAAATTTTATTTCTTTAATTTGTTTATCTAATTTCAAGCTTAGGTCAAAGTCATTCTTTTACATTACACTCATTATTGTTCGGTTAAACTGGAGAGTTATCTGGAGAAGACATTTTGATGTTAAAGTCAGCGATACTATCAATAAATGCATATTAATTGTAATAAGCCTACCATAATATCTCATACATGTATTTATAAATTTCGAAATGGGTTTCGAATTAACACCGACCTAATTATGACCTAATTGGTAATAATCATACTTTGGTTTAACATAATCGTTTTTAATTTTAACCCTCGATTAAGGTCAACTGTTTCATTCTCTGGACGTTCCAAACTAGTAGAGCCACTTGATCTTAAGCTCACCAGATAGTCATACTGTACACAAGCCCCAAGCCCGAGCATGTCTTGATATGCAAAGGAGTTTTTAGTTGGAGAAGGTTTCGTGCATTTTGGAGAAATAAAGGGGTTTCTATGTAACCGATCGGTCGACTACAATTAATTGCGTGAGGAATTACTCCTTAATCATGTTAGTTGATGGAAGTTATAACCGATGGGAGTGGGACACGTCATTTTTTGGGATTCATGTGTCTGTTGAAATGAAAGGTTGTGAATTATGGATTTGTATATCTTGTTTATTTCAATGGCCGAGATTCGTTTAACTAAGGGGTGGGCTGAATGTCATTTTCACCATCTACATTCTTTCAATAACCAAACGTTCTATTCTTCTTTTTATCTAGGGTAATAATGTCGATTGTTATGTTGTTTTCGTCTGAGGAGTCTGTGGGGAGAGGAGGTTGGGGGGTGTGCTAAAAACGAGGTGGAATCATCAACGTCGTTGGTCGGTTCTTCGATCCTTGGATCAACCAAGCAGAGAGTAGAACGGACGATGGGGGGGGGGGGGGGGGGGGCAGAAGTGAACATAAATAACGTTGTCGTTCATGCCAATGTGGTTGCGATAGTTGATATAGAGGTGGATGCTACTTGGGAATGGACGGGGTCTTATGCGCCGGCCCCACCCATTCTAGGGAATGGTTGGGCTCCTCACGAGGTAGGGAACTATGTTTCCAAGGTCAGTAGATGCAGAGCATTTCAAGCTCATCATGTGCAAGAGGAACGATTGGACCTTTCATGGTAAGGACGGTTACACGTTGGATTTCTTCTAAGCTTGCTCCACCATTTTTCGAGATATGGTCGTCTGTTTGCCCTTGCCGGAGTTTCAAAAGGACATTCTGAGGGAGCCGAACGTAGCTCATACTCAACTACACTAGAACAGGTAGGCCTTTATGCAGGCGTTTGTTGTTGTCTACAAGACCCTAGACGTTACCCCTACCCTAACATATTTCCTCTACTTCTTCTGAACCTGACTGCACCCCAACAAGTCTTGAGTATCTCTTGTTTCTAAGCAAGAGAGGACTTTGTTTACTATGTTCAACGCCTCATATAAAGGGTTTAAGACCAATTTTCTGAAGGTGGTAATAAATAAGGATGGTCAATCAAAGAACTTCTTTAATAATGTACTGGACCAAGTATCCTAAGAGGTTAACCTCGTGGGCAAAATCTGCAATGATGCCCATAGAGAAAGAGACGATCGGCCTAATTGACGAACTCCCATGTTGCCTCCCCTCTTAAGATCTCATAAATCACATCGAATTAGATGCACTCTATAATAGAGTGTTTCGTAAGCTTTCCATTATGTAGTGTGTTATAACTGTCGTTTTTAGCTTATACAAATTTTGTATTTTATTTAAGATATCATGGCCTTTTACAACATGGGAGATTCGAGTGATTTCTCCAATATTGTTGCTCAACGGAAGGCCCTAAATAAGGATAGTGGAAAGGGTATTTCACGTGCCCCAAACACTACCACTACGGCTCCTTCACCTAGAGTTCAAGACTTGAGCGGACCATGCATCCCCCTCCTCGCGTTCCCCAACCAACCCTTATTACCATTGTTCCACTGACCGCACAAGAGAAAGGGAAGAGGAAAACTTTCAAGGAAAAGTAATCCTCTTCTTAGAAGACGTGCAAGAGAGCATCTCCCCATGAAGGGCCTCTCCTCTCTAGGCCTTTTGACTCAACCATTCGGGTCCCCATAAGGGTAAAAAGAAGGCATCTACCTCCCTTACAGATGCCCAGATGATTATCCAACAACTTTAGCAAACTAACATTACAGCTCCAAAGCACAATTAACAAGTATAACGAACTGTTGACCGAGCGGGAAAGCCTGGTGAAGAAAAAGCATACCTTGGTGAAAGAAAATGAAGATCTTAGCAAAGTGATCTTCGTCGAACAAACTACCGACTTCAGCAAGGTTATTGCCTAGGTAGCTCTCTTCTTCGACAGCCCAAACTGACTATGAAGGATTCAACGTGATGAAATGGGTAGTCGATGTTCAATTGGTTAACCTAAATCATTCTACTAAGGTTAAGGCAGAGGAACTAGCTAATCGGGAGGAGCCCCGGCTTGACGAGGTTCATAATCACGTTGAAGTTGTTGAGGAAAAAGAGGACAAAAGCCACGCGAGCGAGGAGGAATGAGCGTCCTCTTAGGGTGTAGGGGTTAGGATATTTTTTGTTTTCTTTTGCTGATATTAGTGATGGTCGTTCACCAAACATGGCTTTTAGGCTAGGTCGCCTTGTTTGGGATTCAACCCTATTTTGTACATCCCCTCATACACATGAATGAAATTAGATTCTTACTCGTTCGTTTCTCTTTACTTGCTCCTTTATTTGGTTGTTTCTTAGCGCTGGATTTGCTTGCTCACTCACTTATAAATTGAAGTGAATTTTCTTTATTTACTCGGTGGATTAATACAGTTCACAATACGTTGCCCATTGAGCTTATGCAACTTCATTTACCATAAAATTTTAAGTTAATTTTCACTAATCAATAACTCCAACATAACAATTCGTTAGGAGCATCCTTTGTGTCTTATCTTATTGGGGATCATGGAGTGCTTCTTACCATCCGCATTCCTTGTAGTCGGCTTCTTCTTGATCAGGGGAAGGGGGTCCGCATTCAGCGTTTGCTCCAAGATCCTCGCCCTTGCTGCGTTCAAGGGGATTTAATAATGAAACTTAGGCCCCGAAGGAGGTCCTTCAGCCTAGAGTCACCTTCTTTATCTTCGCTTTCGATCGGCTTCTTCTCATCCTTCTTGTTGCCGCTCATTGCCCCGACCTCTTCTTGATGTTTCTTCTGAAAAACACGCATGTCCTTGATGCTCATAAACTTAACTTCCCGATCCTGCAACTTATTCATCGTCTTAGGCAGCCTAGCACACAAGTTATTCAAAAATGGTCTCGCCCATAAGGCCATCAAGAGGTTATTGAGGATAAACTCATGAATCACGTCTTTAACCTGCCGAGTGATCTTGTTATAGCAATCCATGAAGGTCTTCAATGATTCATTTTTCCCTTACTTGGTGCCTACCAACTCAAGGTATGTTAAGCTTTGGACCTTGTTGGCCGCATACTAGCAGCCGAAAAAGGTGCAGACAATGGTAAAACAGTCCACTATGTTGGGTAGTAAGGTGTTGAACCGTGTCAGCGCTTCTCTCTTCAAAGATAGGAAAAAAGCCCTACACCAAACTGGGTCGCTCGATGGTAAAACGCCATGGTGCTAATGAATGAGCGTAGATGCTTGTCTTTGTCATTTGATCCATCATACTTCTCAAAATCTAGGAGCGTCAACTGCTCAAGCATAAGCTCCTTCATGACAACGACCGTAAAAGGTAGCAAGTCATCAGCCTATACTTTTTGCACCATGTGGGTTCCCTTGCTTGCCCTGATGCTCTACTCCTGAATTGCCCTAGTAGGTTCCTTGGCTTGATTGTTCACATTCGAGGAGGTAGGGATGACTGAAACAAAGTGTTGTGCGATCTGCTCTTGACGGTCGACAACATGCTCGAGCCTCAATACCACTATCTCGGCTTCGTGTCTTCATTGCATCTCTTGCATATGTTGTTGCATCTCTCTGATTAACTCCATAAGATCCTGCTAAATGACAATGTTTCTTGAGATCACCTTTTGGTTTCTTCGTATGTCCTCGGACCTCACGGTAGACGTCAAAATGTTTCGGTTTGTAGGGTCGAGGTCAACTTCTTTCTTTGATCTGTTCTACTAACCACAAGCTTAGGTCAAACTCTTTCTTCTACTTCACACTCACTATCGTTCGGTCGAATTGAGAAATTACCTGAAAAAGGCACTCTGATGCAAATGTCAGTAAGGATTCAACGATATTAGCAATATATGCATATTAAATGTAACCAACCTACCACAATACTTCAAACCTGTATTTATAGACTTTGAAATAGATTTTGCATTAACACTGACCTAATTATTACCCAACTAGTAATGATCATACACATAACGTAATCATCCTTAACATTAACTCTCGATTGAAGTCAATTATTTGGTTGTCTTGACATTCCAAATTAACATAATTGTTCAATATGATCTAACCATATGTTCATACTATATAATTATTCTTGCAATATTCAACAAGCTGTACATATTATTCTCAGAGTTATAGTATATTATAAAATATTACAACATATTAAATACAATTATTAATATAATATGTCACAAATTTCATTAAATTTTTATAATTATATACATATATAGAAATAATAAACTAAATAAAGTATAATCTTTCAATTAATGATATTACTAAAGTATAATATTCAATGATATTATCAATTAATTACTTAACAATATAAAAATATCTATAAACACGAGGCATTCTCAGAAAAAGTATTAACTCTCAATCATATATATATATATATATATATATATATATATATATATATACTCTTCTTTCGAGCATAGTAAAATCTTCTATAGGTAGATTTTTATCTGATTATATTCACGAATAAACGATCTTGTTTCATCACTTCAAAGGATTCACGCTCTTTTCCAATAAAAATATAATATATATTAAACATATGTATTATAAATTTTATTTATATAAATTAAATATTTAATTTATACATTGTACCTGTCCCTAATTTACCGGTTAGTCAGTCAAATATTTATTTTTAAAAATTAATTTCATATTTGACTTATGACAGCTAGAAGGAAAAAGTGGAGTTGGAAACTTCCCAACCAGAGATAGTGCCAACGAAATAAATTCTCTGAGAAGAAATATGTAATTTTTAAAGACTTCCAAGCAAAAAAAAGAAAAAGCTTTGAAGTAATCAACAGCCATTAATGTGTAATTAGATACGTGGATAGTTTTAAGGAATCTTTAAAGAAATTAAAATTTTAAATTTTAACGAAACTAATTAGATTATTTAAAAATAGAGAATTTCAAATTTTATCTAAAAATTAAGAATCTTAAATTTTTTATATTTTCAAATTTATGTGTGTCTTTTTATATATTTTCTTTTGAGTTTGATCTTGGTTTGTATGTCGCTAACTTGGATTACTTTTCAATTAATTTTTATTAGAATTTTCTTTTTTATTTTTTTTATGCTAAATATTACTTAATGTTTCTAGGTCAATGTTGGATATGTTATTTTTTTTTATGTCAACTACAAAATTTTATTGACATATGTTGTACTTATTTTTTATGCTTCCGATATTATTTTTTCTCAGCAAATTATTAAGATTATTTTTTTAGTGCTAACTAGAAAAACTTTTAACTAACATTAATTAAAACTATTTTCTTCTTATGTTGATTGGGAATATTGATAAAAAAAGTAAAAGAAATAATTCCAACTAATGATATTGTCAAAATAATTTCTATTAATGTTAACCTGAATAATTATAATTGACATCAATATAAAATACTTTTGACCGACATATATAAAACAGCTTCATCAACAAGGTTAGTCTAGACAAATTTTCATCGAAAAACAATATAGCAAAACAGACTAAAAATATAATCAACGTTGATAATTTTTTTAATTATAAACATTTTTTTAATATTTTTTTTTGCATTTGATGATTTTTTAAGTACTTTGTTTAAATAAAAAATAATAATGAATTTGAATTGTGTTATCCAAATAAAATATTTAAAAAGTAAAATATATTATAATAAAATTAATTTCAATTCAAATTTTTAAATGTCTTAAAAATTAAAAATGTTTTTATCAGAACTAACATGCAATACTATAGAATTAATGGTATTTTCGGAGAGTAAATATCTAACATTCCAAATTATATAAGTTCTATATAATATAGAAGTCAACAATTATAATATTGTAAACCAATTTTGAGACTTGTAAATAAAGTATTTAACTTACAGCTATCCAAAAATGATTATAAATTTAATTCTTTAAGTACAAAGAGTATTTCAAAATATACAAAACATCTAAGGATCCTAACTAAGCTAAGCAGCATCGTCGTCTCTCTCCAATGCATGCTCTAGAGGCACCTCATCTACCTCTGCTCACATCGAAGTGGATGATCATCGCAAATGAAAACACACACAAACAAAACACAACCACAAAAGCAAGGGTGAACTAGGTATAAAATCATGTTATATCACTCACACACAATATGCAAGTTAAAGCAGATATACAAGACTACAAAAACATGACTTGTTCCAATTTAAACCGACTCATCCGACCTATAATGATTGTCGAGCTATGGCGGGTCATGCACTCGTGGTGACCTCTAGTGCTTTCCAAAGCCATTGCCAATGAGTTTCACCCTACCACACTCACGAGGTTAGTCTGTTCTAGGCCTTGAGGCATATTGGAAGCCCCCAAGACTAAGACCTCCTGCTACTACTCACCACATAGTTCAATCTCTCTACATGAGAATGATTGACCATTGTAGTTTCAGGATAACCCCCAAGACTAAGCTTCCATGCAAATCATTCTAAAACACGCTAAAAGGGCACCACCATTGATCCTCCCTTTGAGGATCATGGAATTACGTCCAAATAGGGCATCACTACGAAATCTCTGCTTAAGGAACATGGAATTACATCCAATAAGGGTGCTACCATGGATCCCCATCCTGAGGATCATACATTCCATCATCAAACATGTCTCATACATTCACATACTTTCAATTAAATAAAAGTACCATCATCATACTATGCAATTCAATCAGTACACACACTTAATTCAACCAAAGAATTAGTAAAAAGAGAAATCTAGACACAGGGGATTCGCACAACACACTCTTCCGCAAGGCGAGACAAGGTTGTTTCGCATAGCGCACCCACCCAAATTCGCATAGCGAATTAGCTCGCAGAGGTTGCAGGACCTCAGGTCTCTGGCATAACGCACCTAAGTCGCTATGCTAGTGCTAAAAAAGAGAGCATGACTCTCTGGTCATTCGCACAACGCACAAGGTCGCATAGCGAATTGAACAAACACTGGGCACCCTCCTACAGGGTCTCGCTATGCGAGACAATCCGCATAGCGAGACTGCATAATCTGCAGAATGCAAGTTCTGCAGAATTATGCAACTCACCCAACCTTAACCAATTCTACTCACCTCTACGAATTTCTAAGGCTTCTAACTCGTGATTTACACTTAATTAAACTTGCCTGGTTGATTTTAAACATCCCTACAATGATTCTAAAGTGATTAAGAGCAGTTCTTAACTTAAAACTCTAAATTCATCAACCTAAGGACCCAATTTCAATTCTACCATTTTGAGCATGATTTTAACCAATTTTATGACCCTAACCAGTTCTAATTGACCTTTCTAAACTATCCAAACTGCCCAAATTCACTCAAGACCCCTAATGCTAAAAACCACTACCTCGCTTCCTCGAAATCACCTAAAACAATCTAACTGACCTGTTTCCCCCACTCTATAACTTGCATCACAAATTCTACAACATCAACCCATTCCAATTCAGCAGTGCATCATATCCAAATCAATTTACAAATACAATTCACAGTTTAAACTAGCAATTTACCCAATCCAACTCAAACAGTGACTACATACATAGCACAGTTCACACACATGCATTCTTCATAAATCAAGCAGAAGCCTAGTTCATCCACACTCTAGTTTACTGAACAGAAATCAAAACCCAGCTCCCCTTACCTTAGAGTTCAATAGCTCAGCTCACTACTTGATTCAATAGTGCCTCAC
Organism: Vigna reflexopilosa; assembly: GCA_027742785.1. Lineage (NCBI taxonomy): Eukaryota > Viridiplantae > Streptophyta > Magnoliopsida > Fabales > Fabaceae > Vigna > Vigna reflexopilosa. Next base: position 20,175,211 of record CM050911.1, read on the forward strand.
ATAGCACGGACGCCACAGACCCTATAAGCCACCACATTAGCGGTAGAAAACAACCCTTAGAACCAAACTTGAGCTAGAAAGATGGAAAAGAAACTAAAAGACCACATGCACAACAAAATTGTTGCATGCTCAAAGCCCTAAAAGCATGATGGAGGAGAAGAACGGCTTACCAGCTGAAGAACGAGAAACTAATCGGTTAGTTTCAGAGCTCTCTACGTCGTGGTCGCCTGGACACCACCTAATTGAACATGCATTGAATCAGTAAGTGTATGATCCGGGAAAATAGGGGTTTTAAAAATAAAGTAGTTTTGAGACTTTGGTATTTTGTTTGGAGATTAATGTTCTTGAGTTTATATTTTTGTTAGAACATAATTGTTATGTTATTTCTTTATTTTTATATTTTTTTTGCCTAGGGCAAAATGGTCTTTTACCTTTATTTAACTAGTGTAGAAATTAATTAAGAGAGGGTGTAGAAAGGAAAAGTAAGCAAATTAAATAATCTGGATATTTAATAAAATAATATTATGTAAAATCTTTTAGAGGATTTAGTTGTTATTTTAAAACTTAGTTAGATGAAAATAGGAGATATAATCTTGGTGGGTTTAAAGATTAAAAGAAATATTATTATTAGAGAAAATCATTATTATATATTGTAGATTTTAAAAAGATTTGGTGGTTGATGATATTTTAAAAAGTAGTTAAGATAGAATAAGAGAGGAAATCTTAGTGGTTTTAGAGATAAACTGAGAGATTTTATTAAAACTAAAAAGATAGAGATAGAATAGAAGAGGATAAAAAGGAGAGAAGTAAAAAGGTGTTGGCATTTTGTTACCCTATAAGGAAAAAGAGAAAATAGAGTCGGGAACAGGGCATAAAAAATGGGAGGACCATTAGTGACTTTGTAAAGCTTTCTTGGTGATCTTGGAAACAAAAATCGTACGAGACCAGGTAAGGGGAGTGACTAGAATTACCTTGTGTGTTTAAGGTTTGGCATTGTATGATATTCTATTATATGTTGCAATCTGTATGGTTGTTGGTATGCATGGTAAATTTGGAGTGATGATGATGATGGGTGACATGAAAGTGGGTGAAAGTGGGAGAGAGATGAAGAGTTAAGTGTGATGTGGGAAAGAGATTCTCTTCGGCCGTGTGATGCGGGAAGAGGATGGGTTGGTAGTGATGACTCTTTTGGCTGTGTGATGCGAAAAAGAGGTTCTCTTGGACTGTGTGATATGAGAAGAGGGTGTCATGTGAATTGGTTATGGTGGTTGGGTGGTGTGGTAATGTAGAGGAAATAGACCATTGAGTGGTGATGTTATTGTTGTGATGTTAATGTTGAAATGTTAATTTTGTGATGATATATGTTTATGATTTGGTTATTATTTTGCTTAATATAATTGTATATTGTATCATAAGATAATTCTAATTACTCACCCTGAAACTTGTGGTTATTGTTTCCACCTACGATGATCGTACTTGTACGGGAGTAAATGGTTTGCAGATAAGACCGGATCTGAGTAGCTGAAGAGAGTTGGGTTTTTATGTTCGGGGATTTATTATTTACTTTCTATTATTTTTTGGTTTGGTATGTTTATGTAAAAGTGATATTCTGAGATTTTCAAACAATATTTATGGTTATGTTTAGCTTCCGCATTTTAATCGAATAAAGATTATTATCTTTCATAAATGTTTTATAGAAGGGTTTTGAAAATCAATTGCACCGTGACATCTCAAAAATTTGGGATGTTACATTTGGTATCAGAGTCAGGTTTTCAAAAATCTTTTAGGGCCTTGGGGAGTGAGCTCGTGTAGTTTTTTTATGTGTATCTCTGTATATTGTTGTTATTATTTAGAATACATTGAGTTTGTTGTGGTGTTCTTTTGATCCGTTAAAAAAAATTGTTATTATTGTTGTATTATGAAAATTAATGTAATTATTGGGAAAGTATTTGAAGTTTTGCATGGTGTATGCATCCTTATGAGTGCAATTTTCGGGGTCGAAAATTATTTTGTGAAGGGGTGAATGTAAGATCTGAGAAAATAAGAGAAGAACGACTTACCAGCTGAAGAACGAGAAAGCAATTGGTTAGTTTCGGAGCTCTCTATGACGTGGTCGCCTGGACACCACTTAATCGAACATGCACTGAATTAATGAGAAGGAGTGGTAGAGAGAAGGAGGAGAAAAATGAAGAACAAGTGCTCTAGAGAGAGATAAGAGCTGAACTAATGAACCAGCTACTGGAAAAATTTGCTTTTTAAGCTTAATGTGTTTTAAGATCGTGGCTTCATTAATCCAGAGCGCCTATCAGCTCTTGCCACCTATTTTCAGGTCCTTACACTCTCCCACACATCAAAATAATGATTTGGTACTAATTTTTGTTAAGTTGATTCAATTTGATCCATCAATTTTGTTCAATTGAGCCTTTATAAGGTAACACTGTCATAATTGTTAACCACATATGTACATCTTGACAAAATTATGTTACATGGAAAGTTGTATCTTACATGTTTCATTGATAAATAGTAATATGTGAATTCCTTCTTTACCTTTAAATGAGAAGGAAAGAAATTGGATTTAGGGTTTATGAAGTGGAGTTTATCTTCATAACTGAAAAAAGGAGATTTAATTTCATTGTCCAACTGAAGATGTGTGGATAGATATTGGATAGATATGTCTCATGGTCAATCTTCTTCCTCTTGTTGTAACACCCATTTGTAAAGTTGTAGTTACTCTCATGGTGGTGGGTGTAGGGTTTAGGGCTTAACACCCATTTGTGATTATGGTGAAGTTGGTAAGCAATTTTGGGATTGTGCTAATTACAAGGTTAGATTCATTGATCCATTTATTTTGGGTAATGTTTTATGTAATAAAAATATGTGGTGCTGAAAATTAATATTGAGTTTTGTTATTTTGGTGTTGGATAACGAAGTAAGACTAAAGATGTTGTGTCTTGAATTTTTTCAAATGGTCTTATGAAGATGTTGATGAAAAAGATGGTACTATCCTCAAGCAAAGGAGGAGGATATAAAATCTGGAGAATTTAGAGGAGGTTTTGAATAAAATGGTCCAATTATTAATAGGAATGGTTTATGTTCTTGGTTTAATTAACAATGTTGTTGATGGTTTGTAATTGGTATGGTGTTTAATAAGTCTGTTGATAGGAGTAATATTTTTTAGAGTCATGGATGAAGAAAATGTTTTTTATAAGGTTGTATGATATTATTGTATAATGAATTAATGCAGTTGTTGTAATGTTAAGACATGAATGAACATCATGTTCTTTATGTACTTTGACTCAATGTTGTTCCATATATAAAAATAATATGTTCAATTTAGTCCTTTTTATAATGATAAATAAAAAGAGTAGCAACACATACTCTTAATTGTGTTAAAATAATAGTAGAACCTGTAAATTTTAACATAATAACTTTATAGTTTAGTAATAGAACTTGTGAATAATAACATTTGTATTATTGAATGTATGAGGACAACACACATCAGTTTGTGTTTTTGAAACCATAATAAAGTTCTCCAAAATACATGTCTACATTCTTCCAAAACAATACATAATTCACATGATTAAAAATCAATACATAATCTAACTAGTGAATCCAAATACATTTTAATGAGAACTATAGGCTGTCACTCAACCATTTTGCATTGACCATATCAATGTTAAACTCTCAGATGTAGTTATGACTATCCAAAACTTTCCTTAATTGTCAAGTATTACATGAAAGAAAGTAAGCATAATAAGTTGACCATTCACATTTTCCTTTGCCCACATACATCTAACTCTTACTCCTTCTTTATCATTTTTAAGAAATTTCAAATTTCTCCTACAATGCACAACATAAGTTCTAACAACTTTTGTAAATTGTTGCTTATCTATGAAAGTTGTTCCTACTTCCCATTTATAATTAGCCAGAGTTTGGCATAAAAAATGTCCCAAATGGACTAGAACAACCCATCTCATCATGTGTTGTGTCACTATTATTGTCTTCACAAGTAACCAGGTCTTATGAATGCCAATCATTACCAGACAACCTTTTATCCTTTTTGTTCACTACGGTGTTTTCATTGTCTTCCTCAATTGAGTGCTCACTTAAACCCATTCCAAGTTTCATAGATCCTTCACACCATAGTCAACATTGATATGAACATCAACTAGTCCTTCAATATGTCCAGTTGCATCATCCACTGCCTTCTCATCATCAGCCTCACATTCACATATAGTGTCCTCCCCCACCTCATTCCCAGGCTTCTTCAACTCACCTCACCCTGATTTTCATCTACATGAGTTCCCACCTCACCCTCACTCTCACTCTCACTTTCACCTACATCAAGCCCTACCTCATCCTCTAGCTTGTCTTCGCACCATTAATATGACTATTGTCTTCATTCTCTAAAGGTCCCTCACATAGATATTCTACTTGAACTTCCAAGTCATTTTCTACCACTTTTGGTTCTAAGATATCATGCACCACAAACAAGTGAACTTCACTACCTGACAACGTTCACCATATTTATTGCCCCATTGTCATCATTCAGTAGAAGCAACATTTTCTCTATAGAATACCACAACTCCTTAATAACAACATACCTTATATCCCCGCCCCCATTATAATTATATGCTCCATAATGTTCAAAATGTCTAACACACATTCAAAAACGCATAAAAAAACACCACAACTAAATACTGACAAGCACACAATCGTCGACATAGTGGGAAAACAAAGTCTATAAAATACTTAATTCACAAAAAATATAATATAGAAATCATCAAAATGCGACAATAACAACATACATTAAACCACACAAAAACCCTAAAAGACAAAGACATAAGAACTTGGGATTGAAACTAACCTTTTTTATGCTCAACTCCTACTGTCGTCACCAAAGCATGCTCAACTACAGAACACGACAGCGACTTCCACTAAACGAGGGTCACCCAATCACGTTCTCCAACATAAAAACCCCAAATTCACACTCCTATACACATAAATTTAATTTAATAATAAAACAAATAAATTTAATTTAATTCCAACAACGTCACATATACCATTATCACATAACATAACATAAAACGTTCATGCAATATAATTTGTCATTAAGTATTTTAAAATTATTAGAAAAAAAATATATTAAACAAAATTGACAAATATTATGACCAAATTAAAAAATATATTATAACCAAATTAAAAAAATTTTAAAAAATTAATACTAAATTAGTATTTAACTATATTTTTATTTCATCAAACACTTTATCATGTCATCAGTTAACTACAATTAACAATAAACAAGAAAATTGGCTAAAATGCAAGAAAAGTTAAAATATTCGGTGGTTAATTGTTTGGAAAAAAAAACTTGAATAGTAAAATTTACGAAATAATGATAGTTGAGTGGAAAAACATTAATTATCCTATAATTATATCTAATAATACTCTAGAAAGAACCTACTAGTAAAAAAAAGGCTTTTAACTCGCTGTATAATCTTCAGTTAATACAAAACCGAAGTATATAAAAACGCGGTGATATTTCTGTAAATATTGAAACATTATATGCCTCGGTTATACATAACCCGATGCTTATTCCTTCAACTACCTCGGTCACTATAAGAATCGAGACATAAAACTATGTGCCACCTCACCAGCCTGTCTGCCCCGTTTGCCCCATCTGCAAAAGCAGACTTAAAAAAAGTTTTTTTCCTCGGTTTTACTTAGACCCGAGACATATAAGTTTAATTTAATTTTTTAGCGTTTATGTTTTCGTTTAACCGAGGTAGTAGCCTTTGTTAGGTTTCATTTTCAAAAAAACTGTTCTTCTCTCTCGCGCTGGTTTCTTCCTTTCTCTCTTGCGCTTTCTTCTTCTCTGCTGGTGCCTCCCTATTGTCGCCGCCGCTGCCTCCCTGTTGTCGCCGCTACTGCCTTCGGTACTTCATCCAAGGAGTCCACGGTGCCTCCTCCCCCGCCGCTTCTCGTCGCTCCTCTCGCTGCATCAAAGGTCACGCCGCCACAGTTCGTCTGCCACCGTGCTCCACCAAATTTGCGATTAAAAGGAGGTTTCATGGTCTATTGTAGGGATTTTTCATGGTCTTATTTAGGGATTTCCATGGTCTAATTTGGGGATTTCCATGGACTAACTTGTGGCGACATGAATTGGTGTTTTTCATGGTCTAATTTGGGGATTTTTCTGCAGGTTTCATGGACGAAGTACGAGGAGGTTGTTGGAGATGAAGGAACTCACGATTTGGCTCATTGTGGTGATGGTGAAGCATCACGATTTGGCTATGCGAATTGGGAATTTTCGAATTGATTTTGTTATTCTGGTTTGTAGGTTTCTTCGAAAGGAGGTTTTGGGTGGTGCGTTGGAGAAGAAGTTGGTGTGAGTGGTTCTTGGATTGTACTTGTTCTTGGTTTTGGGTGGCGATGAAAGCTCTATGATAGGGTTCATGGTGGTTTCTAGGATGAGATTGCTTGTGTGAGTGGTTTTTGGCTTTTACTGTAGGTGGTTGGATGATTGATGGGGGCATTGCGTGAGGAGATGATGAACTAGGTTCTTGGCTAGGTGTTTTTGCAGGTTTGGAAATTTCTGATGAAGGAGGAAGAAGATTGTGGTTCGCAAATTGGGTGGCAAGGCGATTCTCGCGAAGGATGAAGGTGGTTTAAGGTGGTGTTTTGCAAGGTCCGATGCGAGAAAGACGAACCTGCAATGGTAGATCATGTTGGTGCATGGTCGTGTTGGCGGCATGTGGAGTGGAAGATAATTCAAATCGTGGTGATCTCGTGGTGGTCGGCGGCGTCTTGATGGGGAAAGGAAGAGCATACTGCCTCGGTTCCCTTTGAACCGAGATCAAATCATGCATCGTTTTGCTTGGGTTCACAACCGAGGCATAAAAGTATTGACTATTTACCTCGTCTTTATATGCTTCAGGTCAAAAACCGGTTCTTATGAGGCAAAATAACCAGTGTTGTAGCTTCTAACTGCACTAGTGACCATAAAATAGTATGTACTTTTTTTTGTAAATAACGTATATGGTTGTCGGTAAGCTTGAAGATAATATATTAATTCATTAGTCACATCATTCTAAACTCAACAAACATTATCATTATTTGTGTTTCTTTCCCTAAATGGGTTGATGTGATTTTATAAAGGGTTAAATATGTTTTTAGTCCCGTAAGTATCACATGATTTTGGATTTAGTGCCTATTCGAAACTTTGATTTCTTTTAGTCTTCATAGTTTTTAAACTGTTATAAATAGTCCCTAATTTTGGATGGCGTTAACTTTTGTTTGACGTGGCTAACGACCAGCCCACGTCTGATGCCAGGTATAAGTTTATTCTTTGCCATGTTTTCTTTTCTTTTTATTCTAAATTTGCACACAAGCCCCTAAGTTCTTCAATGTTTACACTTCATAAGGAACACCACAATGAGATTAAGTCATTGGCAACCATCTCGCAACGTACAGAAACAGAGAAGGCGAAACCCAAATCGCCGTTGAACCTCCAATGCAAGGCCGCCACCACCTAGCCTCCATGCCGCCACAAAAACCCTAAGCCAACCACCTGCAAACCCCAAGCAGAAGCACCACCGTCATCTCCTTCAAATCACGCTGTCATCGTCGAGAGAGAAGACCATAGCCACCAGATGGCGGTTTCATCTTCATCGGACCACCTCATGCAAGCCAGCGCGTCAACCTCCAAAAACCTGCAAGAATCAAACCAAAAAGCCAAAGACAAAAAAAAAACCATCACGAAGCCACCATCCTCATTCTCGCAAGTCATGAACCTCCAGACCTAAGAGAGATTTGTGCAACAACTCACACCATCTAAGAGTCTCCATAGCAATTCTGCTTCGTGGTGAAGCAAGTTGGGCTCCATCAAAGAGTAACCCGCTCTCGTGTTCTTGCCATGACGGCATAGGCGCAACTTCTTTCCTAGTGCTCAATTCAGAACCCTAATTTTGGATAAAGGGTGAATTGGCATGTGGCATGGTTTCACTGGACAAATTCACCCGAGTCAACCCTGCACCTAGCTGGTCAAACAGGGGCTATTATGCAATTTTGAAAAGAAGTTAGGGACTGAAGTGTAAACATTAAAGAAATTAGGGGCTTGTGTGCAAATTTGGAATAAAAAGAAAATAAAACATGGTAGAGAATAAACTCATACCTGACATCAAACATGGGCTAGCCGTTAGCCACGTCAAACAAAAGTTAACACCATCCAAAATTAGGGACTATTTATAACAACTTCAAAACTATGAGGACTAAAAGCAATCAAAGTTTCGAGTAGGGACCAAATCCAAAATCGTGTGATACTTAAGGGACTAAAAACATATTTAACCCTTTTATAAATATTGGGCCCAAAATTAACTAACATTAAGGTTTTGACAATAAAAATATGGTTGCACAACTAATGTTCCCTTCCCACTCACTTCAAATAAATGTTATTGTTAACATTTCTAAAAGATTACTTTTAGTTACTGTAAATTAATTTTACATTTATTTATTTATTTACATTTAAATATTTATGAAAAAAGATTGCCTAAATATACAACACGAGAAAAAGATAAAATCATAAACAACTTTGTTCACCAGTCTTTTTGAGGTGTGGGATTCTGGTTGCATAACGCTAAAACTCAACTTGGCATTAATTCGATAAATATTTATACTTTTAATAATTTTTTTATGATACCCATAGCATTTTCTATTAACTTTGGTGTCAAGAGCTTGTCCCCTTATGTTTTATAGATCAAAATAATGATGATTATTAGTGATGAATCTCAATATAGATAATAAAAAATCTTCACCCTCTAAATTATTATTATTATATATATATATATATATATATATATAATTTAAAATATATCTTTTAATTTGTATATTTTATACTTTCACATATTTTACATTCTAAAATTTATTGTAATGAAAAAGTTTTGACATTTTTAACAAAATATTTGTTAAAGATGTACCTTTCATGATTATGAGTAGATGTATGCACTACATTACATATTTTATTAAAATACTTCTTAAATTCAAAGTTGAATATTGACGTTGGGATAAATTGACTATACAATCCTTTCACCTGTTATGTATATTTTAAATTGGGACCCATAACCTGAATTTTGGCCAATGTTTTCCCACTTACGGAAACTATTTGTTCCGTATTTTTAGTTTCTTGTCAGTTTTGTTTTTTTTTGCAACCCACTTATAAAAGCATGAAGTGAAGAAATTGTTGAGACACACCATCACCAAGAAGAAAAAGAGCACAGTACAGCACGTGAGAAAGAAAAGGGGATTTGTGTGTAGTGCACCTTAGAGAAGAATAAGTGGAGAGAGAGCGCCACGAAAAATTGGTTTAGAGTGTACAACCACCGTGAAGAGAAAAAAGAGAGAGAGGACATGTGTTGTTTTGTGAATTGTGGAGTGTACTTTTGTTGTAAGTTTGAGAGTTAGGAGTGTTGTATTTTCGATTTCCAAAAAATTGTTAGTTCTTCCAATTTGAAAGAGGTGCAACGCCTGGTTGGTTGATTAAAAGCTTTGTCACGGTTCATTTCGAGATTAGTGAGCACATCAAACCCATTCTTAAGAACATGAAGAAAGGAATCACCCAACAATGCGACGATCAATGCGAAAAAGCTCTTGCTATAATCAAATATATCCTCACTAATCCACCAATTATGGCCCAACCGATACCAGGATATGATTTACAGTTATACATAGTTGCATCAAACAACACTGTGAGTGTGGCTCTCATTCTGGAAGCCTCGGAATTCAAGTTAATTTATTTCGTCAGCATGACCTTACAGGGGGCGGAAGAACGGTATTCCCAAATAGAAAAAGTGGTTCTAGCTTTACTAACGGCGACCCGTCGTCTCCAGCCGTATTTTCAAAGCCATCAAGTGGTAGTACGAACGAATCATCCAGTTGCTAAAATTCTCAGGAAACCTGACTTGGCTGGAAGGATGGTTTCCTGGTCCGTTGAGCTCTCCAAGTTCGGTTTACGTTTTGAGCCTCGGGGGTCTATTAAGGGCGAGCATATAGCAGATTTTGCCGTTGAATTAACATTTATACCTGACAGCTCGGCGCAGTTATGGTGTCTCAATATAGATGGATCCTTTGATAGAAGGGGAGGGGGAGCCGATATCGTTCTTGAGGGACCGACTGGTGTCGTTATTGAGGAGGCGATAACTTTTCGTTTTCAAACCAGCAACAATCAAGCAGAGTACGAAGCCCTGATCGTCGGCCTAACTCTAGCTAAAGAGCTAGAAATTGCTCACTTAGAATGCCGAATTGACTCTCAACTAGTCGTCGAACACATGAAAGGGACCTTCCAGAAGCAGATCTCCTATCCAAGTTGACTCATTCAAAAGAGAAAGCATAGTTGTCTTCAGTCTTCAAGATGACGCTCGACAAACCTACGATCGAAATCTTTGCCACCGATGTAGCGGCACCCAAAGCCGATTGGTGACAAAGCATACGGGAATTAATGCAAAAACAAGAACAAAGAGAAAAGGTTAGTACCACCGACTCCAAACGTATTGCGCATTTTTTTATGTATAGGTGACGACTAGTACAGACAAGGATACACCATGCCACTGGTAAAATTTTTATCGGAAGAGGAGGCAGATTACATCCTACAAGAACTTCACCACGGAATATGTGGTTTGCATTCAGGAAAGCGCACTCTTAGAGCCCGAATATTGTGAGTAGGGTATTATTGGCCAACAATGGACCATGATTACGAATCGTTCGTCAAGAAGTGTATATCCTGTCATGCACAATGGCAACGACTTCAAGGTCCCTCCTCAAAAGTTGCATGGTATCGTCTCACCATGGCCGTTCGCCCAATGGGGAATGGATATAGTCGGACCATTGCTGATCGGGAAAACACAAAGTAAATTTCTCTTGGTGGCGGTAGATTATTTCACAAAGTGGATCGAGGCTGAAGCATTAGTAGTCAAAAGCGCTCAGCGCATACAAAAAATTATCTGGCACTTAATATGTCGATTCGGTTTGCCTCAGAAAATTGTCCCAGATAATGGCCGACAATTCATTGAGTGGAAGTTGGAAGAATTCCTTGAGAGCTTGGGGATCAAACATGTCACCAGCTCGGTGGAGCACCCATAGAAAAATGGACACGCCGAAGCCACAAACAAGGTTGTCATTACAGAATTAAAAAGTAGTTAGGTGAAGCTAAAGGCTTATGGGTGAAAGAAATGCCCGAGGTATTATGGGCATACCGATGCACTCCGCACAGATCCATTAGAGAGACTCCATTCAACCTAACGTACGTTACAGATGCAATGTTTCCAATAGGCAAGTTGTCTTTAAGACGGGGCATACAAGATATGACCCTTAACGCCGAACAACTATGAGTGAACCTCAACATCCTTTCCAAGCATCGAGAGGTTTCCATAATCCAAGCAGCAGTCCAAAAAAGGATGTTTTCCTAACGATATAATACCAAGGTAAAACCGAGAGCCTTAAAAGAAGGAGACCTCGTATGGTGCAAAAGGGGAGAAGCCAGAAAGAATCGATCTCATGGAAAGCTGGCAGCTAATTGGGAAGGGTCATTCCGCATCATAGAGGATTTAATAAATGGAGCCTACCGGCTGGAACTCCTTGATGGACAGGCCATCCCCAACACCTGGAATGCAACACATCTTAAATTCTACTTTAGTTGAAATTTGTTTTCGCATTTCTATTTCTGTTGAACACTATTTCGACATTTGCAGTAATGAAATTTTATACATTTGACTTTAGTCATCTATATTATCAAGCACGTTATATTTAGTCCACAAGATTCATAAAACTGTTGAACTCGTTTTAACTACTAACAGTGCAGATAGCGACATCTTGCATACAAACTACATGAGTGGACACAAGTTGACCACTCGAGCATAATATCAAACAAAGGGATACACTCCCTAATCTGGGGCATGTTCGCTAAAGAACGACCAGAATATCAAATACAGGGATACACTCCCTAATTTGGAGCATGTTCACTAAAGAATGACCATAATATCAAATACAGGGATACACTCCCTAATCTGGGGCATGTTCGCTAAAAAAACGACTAGAATCTGGGGCATGTTTGCTAAAGAATGACCAGAATATTAAACCTAGGGGACCATCCTCTAGTCTTGATCATGTTCGCCAAAGAACACCTAGCATATCCAAGCGTCAAGTCAATCTACCTATTCCAGAACCGAGTAGGAGGTACAAACTCTACTCGACGGTCACAAGCGTATCAAAGGTAAGAATGTAACGTTCGATAACAGGTCGTCACCTCACAGGCGTCTTAAAGAAATGTGCAATCACATAAATCGTTGTTATAATCAACAACAAAGGTACTTTAAGAAGACCTCAAAACATAAACAGAAAGCAGTCAAAGTGTTCAAGCATTGAAATGACAACATGGTAAAATCTATTCTATTAAGAATTAACAACATTAATGTTTTCCTTAGTTGAGACTGCAGGATCCTCGACTTTTGCTCCTTCACCAACAATTGTTCCTACTTCAGCTGCTAGAGTCAGCTCATCCTCTAGTAAAGCACCTTCAGGAATGTCCATTAAGGGTACTAATTTCCCCTGAAAGATATCCTTCTTTGTATCAAAATCGACGCCCTCAATTGCCCTCCCCATCTCTTCCATCAAGTCCTTATCCTCAACAACTTTGGTGCACAACGCGTCCCTCTATGCTCAAACCTCCTTTTCAGTAGTCTTCAATGAAGCCATAACAGTATTCTGGTTGCGGGCCTCCTTCTTCAACAATTCTAGTTCAGCAGCTAAGCGGTCACATTCTTTCTTCATCTCGGCTCCAACCCTATGCATATTCCTCATTAGAGTATGAGCTTCGGTCAGCAATTCTTCATATTGTTTCTATTTTTGCTCGCAATGAGAATGAGCAGTCACAACTTTGTTCAGTTGTGTCTGAACCTTTGTCAGCTTGGTCCTCAGAACTCCTCTATCAGAAGCGTACGCCAGGTGCTAAGTACCTACTATCGCGTGACATGTAAGCTCCATGGCAATGTCGGCCATTTGTTTCTCGGACATGCCTTCTACCACATTCTTCTTAACCTCATGTAGGTTAAATTCGATCTTATGGCCCACGTTGAAAGCTGGACCCCATAAGCCACCTGGAATAGGACGGGTGACTAGCTCTTCGGAACTTTTTCCTTTCTTTGAGGCATCTACCTTCACAGTTCGCTGACCTCCCTTCCATTTCCTTACAAAAGGACGATATTCAATGATGACCATGTTCGGTGAGGGTGGTCGTTCGGCCTGTGCAAGAATGGCAGTTTTCTCTCTAAAGGTACCTTTAGTAGTCCTTGGAGCAGCATGCTTTGGGGTATGAGCACCGCCCGGGATAGGGAGAGAAGACTCCTTTTGACTTTCCTTCTGGTTCATGATTATGAACCAATCTCGAACGGGACCTTTGCCTCCCATGATATCTGCAAGTAAGTCACATTATACAAAGATCAATTGTAGTCATACAACAGCTAAAGAAATCAATAAAGGGAACATACCAAACACCCTTGAGTTAAAGTCATCATGCTCAAGGCAATTTATAAGCTTCTAGGAGGAAAACGGGCGAGGCAACGTGGTCAAGACATTTAGTGCCTCCAACTCGTCAAGGGTCATCTTATCTTCTGACCAAGTGGATGAGTTGGTTAAGTCATTAAAGCCCCACGAACTTAGAAAGAAAAAGAAGACGTACCCTCTCAATCAAGCACTACAAATATAGTTTGAGTCAAATAGAACTCGAAATACTCAAAGCCGAGGTCTTAAAGTCAAAGGATGAAGATGACATGACAAAGGTGATTTTGAGGATGACAGTGAAGCAAAAATCAGTTAGCAGAATTAGCCCGATCGAGGACAAAGGAATGGTCGAGGAGGTCGGTCAAATTCTAGAGCAGAGTGTTTTAAGTGTGGTAAGCATAATCACTACACTAACGAGTGTAGATCGAGAAAGTGATACAATTGTTGTAAGCTCGATCATATAGCAAGATATTGTCAAGCTGAGAAGAAAAAGAAGTAGACAAATCTCCTTACTAAAGAAGTCGAAGAAGAGATTGGAATTTTGTCGATGGCAAGGTGCCCAGACGTAGCGCTGCTGAGGAGGAGCCCTGATAACGGTTTAAAACACCGTTATTTGTGATGTGATTTTGATACTAAAAACACCCTTTTCCACTTAGAAACTTGCTTGGTCTCATACCTTTTCAATAAATTGTGTGAATAAGAGAGTTGAGGTTTATTTCAATGATTTTATGACTAATTCTCCCTGTTTTGACACAAATTGAAGTAATACTGAAAAAATAGATTAATAGCCAAAAAGATAGAGCTCATAAGAGCTCAAAAAGGCACCAGAGGAGGGAAAACACGAAGCCCGGGCGACTAGAAGCGAAGCTCAAGCGATCTGTATCGACATGAGTCACTCGGGCAAGAATCCAGCTCGCCTGAATGACGAGGCCGCGTAGCTTGAGCGACCATATTCGTAGCTCGGGCTAAACATGAGGCTCTCTTCTCGCCCGAGCGAGCTCCTTGGACGCCTGGGCCATAATTCTCATTGATCGGGCCCTGTTTCTTCTCTGTTTCGATTCTTTCGAACTAGACACTATTTTGACACACCTCTGACACTAATTAAAGGACCACAGGGCTCTAGGTTTTGCATCCCTGGCAGAGAAGAGCATAGCAATACACTCTTTTTCCAATTCTTAGGCCTCCATTCTCATTCTTTCTTCTATTATTCATAGAGTTCCCCATGTCTATGGGGAACTAATTTCTATTTGTTGTTGGGGAATGATATAAACTTGTAAACTCTCATGTACTTGAATTGATTCATAATTTCATATGCTTTTTCATGAATTGTTAGAGTAATTCATCCGTTTCTATTCTTGCTTATACAATAACATGATTTATGAATTGCATGAGTGCCGAAAGGTTTCTTTCAATTCAGGTTCTTTCTGAATTACTCCTAAGGGTTATATTTCTCAGGGATGAGGGTATGAGTCTTGGTCGTCTTAATCTCTTGTTCTTCACATCCTTTTACTAGGAATGCTAGGAATTGTATGAACTAGTAATTAGGGACGGGCTTATTCACCGAGGGATCGGGTTTAGGTAATTTAGTGAGAGACGTTGGCATTAATGCATAAAGAAGAATTCTTATATACATGAGAGGGAACTTGGTGAAATATAACCCCAACAACATATCCATCTCATATAAATCAACCTCCGTTCATCTATGTGCTCCTTTGCCATTGATCAATTTTATTTTATTTTATTATTGTCAAATCCAATGATCTCTTTTTATTTTTAAGTCTTAATTAATCTTGTTATCACACAAATGTTCAGCGTCGAGAGTCCTCTGGGATACGATACATGGTCTTACCATTTTATATTACTTGTGTAACTCGGTACACTTGCCGATTTGTCCCAATAAGTTTTTGGCACCGTTGCCAGGGACTCACGATTTAAGCTATTCTATTTGTGTGATCCTTGATTAATTTTGACTTTATTTTATTTTTCTATTTTTAAATTCTATTTTTCGATCCCTAATTTTTATTTTTTATTATTATCTTTGTACTAACAATATTCTCTAGGGTTTTATGTTTTGTTTATGCAAGATAGTGTGAGGACTAGAAGCAGCAAAAATTATGAATCTCTTCTCGAAGGACTTGAGACTAGCAGGAGGCCAAGAGGGAATAGATTATCAAGAGAACCTTCTCTAGAAAAAACTTCAATGGCTTCCTAGACTGGTGAAGGAGGTGCGAAAAACAATGCTAGCAGACGCACCTTGGCAGATTATACAACAGTTGTTGGCCCTCATCATTTTAACAACATCTCAAAGCCAAGGGTCAACATTACAAATATGGAGATAAAGCGTGTTCTAATCCACCTTGTGAAGAGCAACCAATTCAATGGATTGTCGCATGAAAGTCCATATGAGCACCTGACCACCTTCAATGAGATATGTAACACAGTGAAAATAAATGGGGTACTTGATGAGGCTATAAAACTAAGCCTATTCCCGTTTTCTCTTGGAGGTAATGCTAAATTATGGTTGAACTCTTTTCCTAAAAATAGTTTCACCTGGTGGGAAGATATGGTGACAAAGTTCCTAAACAAATACTTCCCACAATCAAAGATCAACAAGGGGAAGTAGGAAATCTCTTCTTTTAGAGAGGGCATGAAGGAAACCTTGGGACATACATGGGATAGATACAAAAGCCTGTTGAGAAAGACGCCTACCCATGGTTTTGATTAAGGAACGATAGTCATTCTTTTCCTCGGGGGTCTTGGGTCACAAACTAAATTGATGTTGGATGCCTCAGCTAGAGGCAATATCAAATGCAAGACCCCTGATGAAGCCTATGAGTTGATTGAAAATATGGCTACCAATGATAATGAGATGCAGAATGAAAGAGGAATCCCATCCCAACCTAAGGGGGTCCTACAATTACAATCTTATGATGCCTTGCTTGCTCAGAACAAGATCATCACTCAACAATTAGAGGTCCTGACAAAAAGAATGTTGTAGCCACAAAAGGAAATTCAGAATGTGGCTCAGGTTCAACAACAACTCTGTGAGCTATGCGGTGGTGACCATATTAATGGTCAATGTGCAGTGCCCGAGAATCTTAATGAAGAAGTCAACTACATGGGCAACCAAAACCAGTTTCGTCCCAATAATTATAATCAAGGGTGGAAATCTAACCCAAGCAATGGACAAGGTCAATTTGGGCAAACTGGTGGGAAATTTAATAGGCCACCACAACAGCAGTAGCAACAGTGGCAGCAACAACCGTCTTTGACCAACAGAACCACAAGGCTTGAGGAAACACTTCAACAATTCATGCAAGCAACTTTGTCCACCCAGAAAAGCACAGACGCTGGTATCAGGAACAAGGAGATACAAATTGGTCAAATAGCCCAACAGTTGAAGGAAATGCCTTTTAAAGACTTTGGGGCTAATATTGAAGTTAACCCCAAAGAAGAATGCAAAGTCGTCGTGAGTATGAATGAAGAGAGGGTAAAAGAAAAAGAAAAAGAGAGAGAAAAAATGAGTTGAAAAATAAGAAAGAAGAAGAAGAGAAACAAAAAAAAGCAAGAATGAGGAGAGAAAAAAAGAAAAGAAAAAAGAGAGGGAAGAGGTTGAGAGAAAAAGAGAAGAAAAAGTAAAAAATAAGAAAATTGAAAAAAATGAGAAAAACCATTATGAGATGTGTTCCTCAAGAGAAAAAGAGATACAACCAGGATGTTTTGATGAGATCTCCAAGGAATTGGGGATAGAAATTCCTATGACTAAGGCTCTGCAATAGATTCCTGAATACACAGAGTTTTTAAAGAAGCTCCTCAAGAAAAATAAAAATCTGATGGAGGAGACAACTGAGATACAAGGGGATTGCAGTGTGATTTTGCAGAAATCACTTCCTCCTAAGATAGAAGACCCGGGAAGTTTCATTATTCCCTGCACCATTGGTAACCACAAAATAGGGAAAGCCTTAATTGATTTGGGATCCAGTATCAATCTAATGCCCTTAACTGTCCTCAAAAAGATTGGTGACTTGGAAGTTAAGCCGACAAGGATGTCTCTTCTCATGGCAGATGGATCCCCCAAAAAGACCCTATGGTGTGGTAGATGATGTGATGGTGCAAGTCAACGACTTAAGATTCCTGGTGGACTTTGTGGTGTTAAAGATGGAGGAAAATGTGGAGATCCCTATTATTCTTGGAAGGTCGTTCCTGAAGCCGGCCAAAGTAATCATCAATGTTGATAAGGGTATTGTAGCTCTCAAGGACCAAGAAGAGGAGGTAGTCTTCAATGCTTGCAATACTGGGTAGCAAATCCAAGTCAAAAAAACTCGTCCCAAAGCTACATTTAAAGATGCACCCGGGACTGGTACCAAGGCTTCCAAATCAAAGAAGAAAGGTAAAAAGTGTTTTTTTGTCACAGGTCAAAGATGAAGAAAAAGATAGTAAAGGAGCAGGTGTTCACCAAAATCCTTTGAAAGAGCATGAAGGGGTGAGACCAGGCTTGCCTGTGCAGTTCGACAGAAAACTTTGGGTTGTGAAAGAAGTCAGAGCTGATGGGCTGATTAAGATTGAATCCCCTACCTCTAGGAAAACCAAAAAGGTGAATAGGAAGCTGTTGAAGACCACTTGGTGCGCCGAAGGAAAGGGTGACACTAAGATTATATATGCAACATGAACCTATTAGGTCAAGCTAGTGGCGTTAAAGAAGCGCTTGCTGGGAGGCAACCCAGTTCTCTGAACCTTTACTTTTTAATTTTTAATTTTATTTTTGCTTTATTTTATTTTTATTGTTTTCTACTTAAATGAACTACAGTGCTTTGATTCAACTGTGCTCTATTTTGTGTGATGAGTTTTGCTTTATGAGATTCTAGTGTCTGATTAATGTGGAAATGATGCATGATGTGATTTAAGAGATGACTCACAATGTGTGAAATAGGTGCTTGAGATAAAATTTGATTGAGATACTGAGGATGATGTTTTTCTGAATTCTAGAACTTGTGAACTTACCTGTGTGAGTTTTGGGCTTCGGAGTTGTTTGTAAATAATTGCTATTACTTTGAAAGCATGAATGATTTTGCCCAAATTTTCTGTGATTGAACTACTTGCTTGTAGGTTCCATATGATCAAGGCCATCTTTTGTTATCCCTTACTCTTTTGGCCTTCACATAATTTTGTCCACTAAAAAGAGAACAATTTGTTTTAAACTTCACTAGTGCAAAAACGGGCTATAACGTCACGCGGTCAACGTCGAACCGCTCAATATCCAACGTTAAAAATGACCGGTGGCATTTTCGTAAATAAATTCAATCGCTCCACGTCAATTAATAAAAGAGTTCGTCATCTAATATTTGTTAACATCAAACAAGGCCTATACTGACGTGATCTAAATTCTATTAACGTTAAACAAGGCTCCGATCGATGTAAAACAATGACCTCAGAATCACCTAACGTTAACTTAAGAAACATTTGACGTTCAATTTAAAATAAGAAACTATGAAATAGCGGTTTGCTTCCAGCAATATTACTCCTACCCACATTTGACGTCAACCATGACAAATATTCGACGTTTTATATGCCAGCAAGTGAATCCCTTCTTTGTTCTTTTTTTCTTTTCTCTTTTATACCAAACAGAACGCCGCACACTTTATGGCTTGACGTTTAGACCAATATAAAACGTCTAAAAAGATGGGTCGACGTGACGGTCGTTGATGCACATAACGTCACTATGGAAAAAGCTGACGTTCAATACAAAATAAATAAATACTAAATATTGATATAATTAATATGACGTCAACCGTAACAAAAGATTGACGTTGCCAACGGTTATTTTTTTATTTTTTAAATCAACACATAAAACGTCAGTTTAAACTGCCATCGACGTTTTATTATTTATTTCTTTTTTTATTATTTTTCTTTTTCTCTTAAACCAACCACAGAACATTGATGTCATCTATGCATTGACGTTTTCTTTGCAAAAAATTAAGTTTTTATTTTTTCTTTTAAACCAACCGATGAAACATCCTTGTACTTGTGGCTTTAACGTTCAAAAACTTTTTCTTTGTTTTTATCAACTCTTTCAAAGTGACAAAAACGAGTAATTTCTTTATGGTTTGATTCTTTGTCATGTTTAAAAGCTTGAAGGAGCAATCAACAAAAACAAATTTGTTTTTTCTCGTAACAATTTGTTAACTTTTTTCTTTGTTTTTTTATAAACTCTTTCAGAATCACAAAGCATAAAGTTAATAGATAATGAACTTATGATATGTGAAAATGACTTTATATGCCAGCTAGAAGCCAAAGGGTGATTCCACATTTTTTATGGGAAGAAGAATTTAAACAACAAAAATCTGGGGGAAAGAAAAATAGTAAGAAGATAAGTGCTTTTTCAAATCTATAGAACCTTTGGAGGGGCAGAACTACTTTTATAACTTGAATTTTCTTGATTGTATGATTCGATTTTTAAGTATCTTGAAGTTGTTTTCTATAGATTCAGTGGATCTGATTTCAGAGAAAACAACTCCAGGATACTTTAAAGAATGAATCATTCAAAAACCATCAAACTGTGCAATTGTATAGAGTTAAGCATTTTATTTATAGAGTCAATTCAAAACCTCTGGTGACACACAAAATTAATGCTCACAACCACTCAAGTGCCTTTCACGTCGAAGCCCCCTAAAGTTTGTCGTTCTATGGGAATTTAAAAAGGAAAAAGAAAAAAAAATAGCGACCTTTGCCTTCGGATAACGAATAATACGTCAGATGCCCAAGGAATTCGACGTTTATTATTCGTTTAAAAGAAAGAAGAGTTAAACCAAAAAAACACTTTGTAAGTCTGAAGAAATTGACGTCATTTAAGTAGACTGCCTTTTATTATTGAAGTCCATATCATGCCCATATTAGCCCTTTCCCAACACTAATTATTTATAAAATTTCTTGTAACAACAGTTGTGTTAACTTGTAACAACTCCAAGGCCTTTCAAAACGCTACAACTTCAAATAATAAAATTCATAAACTCTTTCTAGGAATTAATAGAGGATGTCGAATATTTTCAAAATCGACGTGTTATTAGAGGTTAAAAAGGAAAAAAGAAAAAAAGATAAAAGTAAAAAAAAAAAGGAGAGATCTTTTGTCGTAATATTAAATAATACGTTGACTTCCCTTGGACGTTCATATCTTAATATTACGCCGAGTATCTTTATCATTTGACGTAATATTGTTGTTTTAAAAAGACACAATAACATATATTGCATGCAATGTAATGATGTAACATTAAAATGGACAATTGCGATCATAAAATTGATTTAATAATATTTAATCAATTGAAACAATTCAATCACCATTCACTAATGTTTGCCAAAAAATAATTTCATTAATATTCAAAAGATGATTACAACCAGCAAAACAAAATTAAAATCAAACAACGAAATTCATATTCTCTGTTGCAGAATTGTTGTTGATCGGTGAACTAATAATTTGCATGATTGGAAGATAACTAAAACTAAATAGAATGGAATAAAATATTATAAAAAAAAGTCTAACTCAACATTCCACCTACAATTTTCACATGAGTTCTTAATATTATCATCATCAACTTCATTATCTACTATTTCCCAACCATAATACTTCTTCATATTCCAACCATTACATTGTCTCTTGGTACATAAAGGAGTTGGATTCCGCACCAGTGTTCCATATGGTTTTCTCCATATATTACCCAAAAAAGATACTACCTTATTTCTACACCTTACAACACACTTGACATTTCTCAAAAATTGCATATACTCAACTCCTTTTCTTAAATCATTGTCGTATGAACATAATAAGATCAAACCATATACATATTTTGCTTCAAGATAACCCTTTTTGGAAGCCATTTTCAAGTCATTAATGCCTTTTTCAATATTTCCCTTATACCTAATTATTTCTCTTAATCCCTATCTATACAAAGCTTCAATATTTCCACCCTCTTTATAACTTTGCATGAAAATATCAAATGCCCTTTCTTTTTCTTTACATGACCATGAAATCAACGAAAACTTTTCTAAAGAAATTTGCTGCCACATATAATTGCCTTTTGTGGCATGCAAAAAATCTCTACAACATACTTTCATGTTGTAATGATCAATCCAATATTTAGAACTTACCTTTGCAACCACATTAAGCAATAAGTCTGTGGGAAGTGATTTGATTGGAAACAATGTAGATTTGTCATCTTCTGTGCATTTTCTTTTGTTATCTCTTTCAACTGATTCTTCCATTACAATGAAATGAATAAACTCGTGGCTTTCATGACATTGTCTCTTGTTGGATTGTGTCTTCTTCATCAATTTTGAAGTTGTCATGTTTACTATGTCGTTAAGTGGTTATTGGAGTTAGCCTTTGACAATAATACCTCGAATAGCTTAAGTAGACGACATACTATTAATGGTTTCTAAATTGAAACGTCCAAGTATTACAACTCTTCATTTATTGTTGGACTAAAAATGGAGTAATTCTTCATTTATTGTTTGATTAAAAATAAAAGGAATTAAAAAGGGAGAAACTCTTTGGCTTTTGGCTGACATATAATACGTTAATCTCCACGTAATCTTGGTGTTTTAAAATAAAAAAGAAAAAGGAATTAAAAAGGGAGAAACTCTTTGGCTTCTGGCTAACATATAATACGTTAATCCCCACTAATCTTGGTGTTTTAAAAGAAAAAAGAAAAAGTAATTAAAAAGGGAGAAACTCTTTGGCTTCTGGCTGATATATAATACATTAATCCCCACGTAATTTTGGTGTTTTAAAAGAAAAAAGAAAAAGTAATTAAAAAGGGAGAAACTCTTTGGTTTCTAGCTAACTAATAATACCTCATTCCCCGAAGAATTCGACGTAATGTTGGTGGTTTAAAAGAAAAAACAAAGAATTAAAAAGGGAGTAACTCTTTGGCTTCTGGCTTACAATAATACGTCCCTGGCTTTAGATATGGACGTACTATTTGTGTTTTAAAGGAAAAAAAAAGAATAAAAGAATGGCACGCTAGTTTAAATATTTACTGCCAATGAACGTCGAGTTTTATGGGGCTTCGACATGTTAATTTAAACTTCCAAGTATTTAAACTATAGAACGTGAAGTTGTAATGGTATAGGATGTGTTATTCTGAAGTTATATTGAAACTAAATATATTTCTGAACTTATATTGAAACTGTAACCTTTCCCTAAACCTCTAAATCCTATTCTCAAATGGCTTCTTCATTTTCACGGCGTGGAAAGAAGGCTGCATAGGTTGTAAGAAATGCTAGTCCAAATGGGTGGATGAGTGATGACGAAACATGATACAAATTTGGATTCTATAGAAAACTCTTCCAGGTGGTCCATCATAAGTACTTGGATCTGGAACTATTTAGAAAGCAAGGGTTTCTTTTTCAAGATAGCCTTGTAGATGTTGGTCTTGCAAAATTTGTAGAAATGACCGGTGATTGCTATCATGACCTGGTAGAAGTGTTCTAACATAATTTGAAGGTTGTCGATGGTGTTATATGCTCTCGGGTGAAAGGTGTCAATATTAAAATCAATGATGAAATATGGCTATCTTTTACGAGTCTCAAAGCACAAGGCTTTAGGTCTCATGAAAGAAATTATGAACTCAACCAATGGACCAACAAGAGGAAGATTTATAAGGAATTTCTGAGAAATCCAAAAGGAGTAAAGGTATAAAAGTCGTATCTACTTGATGGTTTGAAAATGGAAGAAAAATTGTGTGCTTTTGTACTTACTTGGGTAATACTACCTGGAAGATATATACGTGATCGTTTAACTACTGAAGATTTATTTTTTGTTCATGCCATAAAAACACGGATACCAACCAACTGGGTTGTTGTTATGAGTGAGCACATGATTGAAATTGGAAGTAATCGTGGACATAATCTACCATATGGTGTTTTTATTAGCAGTGTATTGAAGCATCATCAAATTGATCTTACTGGTGAAAAAAAAATTGGATGCACCAAATCAAATGAAAGAGGAAAAGCGGCATTGACCTTTAATGGTCTAAAGAAAACAAAAGATGGCTGGGTGTTCAAGGATGTTGACGAAACTCCTCATACCTTCACTCCACAAACTGAGTTTGAAAGATTTGTTGGGGATCAATTTCGAAGGCTTTCAACAAGAATTTCAAATGTTGCAAATTCATTAATCATGATTTACAGCAAATTACATGAAGACAATTTAGTTGAAACCACAACAAGTGAATTTGATGATGAAGACGACACAACAGAAGATGAGTCTATGGAGACATCTGACTCATATTAGGAAGAAGAGTCCATTTTATTTTATTTTTCTTAAATTAATGTAATATTTTAATATATTTTAGTATTTTTTTCTATGTTTGAACTTTGTTGAAATTTTAGTATATAATTTTCGTGGTTATATTTTCATATTTTTCCTATATTTGGTGTTATCATACTTTTCTTATGTTTTTATTCGGTTTAAACCCTCAGTTGGAATGATAATATTGTTGGTAGCCAGTGTTTTATGTTCGTGTTCGTCTTGGGGAAGAAGGGGTTCTCGAAGCACTGTGCAGTTGAGGAAATGTCTCGTTCATCTTCGTCTTGCAAGTGTTTGGGTTCGGACTTCCAACACAGTAGTGTCAGTGTTAGGAGGTTAGGTGTAAAACCCACTTGCTTCTGTGGTCATATTGCAGTTTTACGCATTCCGAGAACCCTTAAAAATAAGGGCACAAAATTCTGGGGTTGCCTTAACTTCAAGGTCAGTTCAATATAAACATAAATGTTTGTTTATTTTTGTGGATTTTGACGAGAAAGTGTGCCTATTGTCTTTGAATAGGGTGAGGGCGAAGATTTCGTTGGCTACAAATTTTTTCACTGGTGTAGTGAAGAAGCAATGGAAGAAGGAAATGTGTTGTATGGAGAAGAAAGGAGTAGAAGTGGAAGAAATGAACAAGCATGTGGAAGTTTGATGATGATGGAACAAAGTGTGATGAAGATGGAAGTAGCTGATGATGAAAAAATGAACATAGCTTGCTTAGAGAAAAAGGTTGTTATGTTGGAAAAGTGGTTGAAGGCGTTACTCAGGATTGTCTTTGTTATATGTGTTTTTAAGGTAATTGTAATATGTATGTTGATGAAACTTGGTTGATCTCTCCATACAAGTTGTTTTATTGTAATTTGGTAATTTTAAAGTGTGTTTTATTTATAAAGCTAAGTGATTAGTGTTTAAAACTGTGTCATTTGATTTCTTTACTTGAAATGGAAGTTTTTTTGAAATCCTTGAATTTTTTTACATCGAAGTCTACAAATAAATGACGTTTTAAAAGGAGTGAAAACCAAAGAAATCCAAAGAAATTAATGTTCACATTTTATTTTGGTTTTCACCCTAATATATTAGATAGCTCTGAAATCTAACGGTAGAAAACAACTCCAAAACAATTTAAAAAGAGAGTCATACACTGGCAAATGATGACGTTAAACAACTTTTTTTATAAATTGATTTTAGTTCTCAAAATTGTTTCACCATTAAACATATTATGAACCATGTTTCTTTTTCCTCGACACTTCTCTTTCAGTAAGATAATTGATCAATTTCTGTACTATTAAAAGCATTTTGTTGACTCAATTTCAAAGGCTACCTTCAACAAATTGCAATTTAAAGAACAGATATGTTTCGAAATCTAGAGAAAGAAAAGCGCTCAGGAGGAAAATAACATGAATCCTAATATGTTCAATACGTAAATAGGACGAATGCAACTATAAGAAAAACACATGTATATTTATAGATGAAACGATGTCGTCACACTTCCACAAAATCGTCGTGCAATATCATTTCATCATGAAAAAAGCAGTACATCGAGTAATTATACTATTAATTTTCACAGTCCACCATCTACTATGAACATGATATGACCTCCTTGGAGACGAAAAATATGTCGAAGATCTATGAGAGTTTAAAAGAAAAAAATTAAAATAAAAATAAATTGGAGCGACCATTGGTATCTTGATAAAGTTGAAACGTCGAAGTCCAAAATAATTTGACGTAATATTGGTGCTTTGGTAAAGGCTAACAATAATTTTTTACAATCCACATCTAGTATGAAGGTCAAATATTTTCCACATTCGACGTTCAAACATCATTCAAAGCAAAAGTAAAAAATCTCTTATGCCCATCACATTTTTAGAAGACAATTAATGGTGTCAACCACTCAAATGCCCGTCACGTCAACGCTGCCAAATGCTTTGACGTTCTATTGCAAATCATCGTCAAACCGTCACTTGCATTGCATTCGACGTTTAATATTGGATTAAAAGAAAAATGAAATATAAGGGAGTAACCGAAGAAATAGGTTAACGGATTTGGATTTAATCTCAAGTTGTACCATTTGAAAACCTTCCCTAACCAAATTCATGTTAACTTTTTCCTTTTCTTTTCCATTTATGCATTCACTAAACGAAGACATTTCGTTGTCAACGATTAAGGCATATTGAAAAAGAAGAGGAAAATGTTAACACTTACGAATTTCAAGTAGACCCTTTGAAAACCTACTGTACATAACTTCGGTAATCAAATTCATGTTAAGTTTTTTTATCTGTTTTAGTTCTCTCCCTTCGCTAAACGAAGACTTTCTTTGTTATCCATGAAGGAAAAAGGCTAAAACAGAGGAAAATGTTAACACTTATGAATTTTAAGTAAACCCTTTGAAAACCTATCCTACATAACTTCCGCAACCAAATTCATGTTTACTTTTTCCTTTGGTTTTCCATCAATTCCTCCTGTAAACGAAGTCATTTCTTTGTTATCCATGAAGGCATGGCGGAAAACCAGAGGAAAATGTTAACATTTATGAATTTCAAAAACATTCTCCATTATTTTGGTTGTTTTAATCTTTTTTTACTTCCTATTTTTGGTTATCATGTATTTCATCATCTTCGGTCTTCATTTTAAATGTTGTGATTTGTAAATTGGATTTCATTTTGAAATTCTCTAAGGTACAGGACGTCGATTATCTCAAAAAAATGACGTCAATCTCCAAGCCTTTCCATCGAATGTACTCAATATTCGACGTCAACTGTATAAATTTAAAATATTTTGAAGTTGTTTCCACCATAGGAAATCAGATAGCTCTAAATTATAATTGTAGAAAACAACTCCAAGCCATTTAAAAAACGAACCATACATTGTTAAAGGATGAACAACTTTTTTATATCATTATTTTAGTTCTCAAAAATTTTTCAGCATTAAACATATTGTGAACCATATTTCTTTTTCCTAAGCACTTCCCTTTCAGTAAGATAACTTAATCATTTTTGTACTATAAAAAGCATTTTGTGCAATTGAATGTCAAAGGACACCTTCATATGAACTGAGACATGAATGAGGCACTTTGACATTCAACCGGGTAAATTGCAATTTGAAGAATATACATGTTTCAAAATCTAAGGAAAGGGAACGGGCCAAGAGATAAAAAACAAGAATCCTAATATGTTCAATACCGAAACAAGAAGCAAGTCATCACGTGATATTCAAACCATATTTATACATGAACATACGGAATGTCGGATTCGACGTTCAAACATCATTCAATGAAAAAGTTAATAATAAATCTCGTTTGTTTCAGATAAGAACAAATTGACCCATAACGTCGAATGCCAACGGCGTGGGACGTTATATTGGATGATTAAAAAGTAAAATTAAAAAAAAAATAAAAAATTGTCGACCTTTGGCTTGTGGTTGAAGAAGACATCAACT
This sequence comes from Vigna reflexopilosa, assembly GCA_027742785.1. Taxonomy (NCBI): domain Eukaryota; kingdom Viridiplantae; phylum Streptophyta; class Magnoliopsida; order Fabales; family Fabaceae; genus Vigna; species Vigna reflexopilosa. The sequence goes on from CM050911.1 coordinate 20,202,491, forward strand.
GTAATTATAGATGACATACATCGTGTAATAATGCTCAGTAACTGACTAACACCATTTCATATGGACGTCGAAGCCTTGCCGAGTTGGACGTTCATATATCAATCATAGAAAAATTAATATATTTTATTTGATTCATACAATAACAAATTGACTACCCGCCCCCAAGAAATTGTGTACTTTTCAATTATCGAGGTGAGATTTGGAGGGATGGAAGTTAAAAAGTTTGGTGTGCCCCTCTATATTTATATAATTCCACTTTAAATTTTGCTAAGTTAATATAATCGATTCTAAATAATAAAGAATCGATTCAAAGTGTTATAAATTAAGAAATGCAAATGAACTTTTAATGATTATTTATGGTGACAACGTGGCTGGTTATTGATCACACATTTGTTAAAATATTAGAAAGCATAGAAATAATGCATGAGAGAGTTCAAATTTGTTTTTCTAATAATGTTAATCATACTATTTTATTTATATTAATAACTTATTATAACTATTAAATTTTTCAGTAATTTATTTGAATGTGAACAAATTTTTGTTCTAAGAGTTCGTTTTAATTTTTATCTTCATTGTGGACTTTTTATATTTGACTTGTTATAACCGCTTGTGTAGTTGGTGGTGATTGGTCTGTTTCAAATATACAGATCAATAAAATAGTGATACATTGTATATTTTCAAAAAGTTGTTAACATATCATGGTCCTTAACAAAATTTTGGTTGTACAATCATAACCTGGCCTGGTCGTCTCGACTATTTGCTTGGAATGGAGGTTGATAAGAAAGTGATGGAGATGCCTCAACCTAGCAGGTTGATAAGTAACGGAAGAATCACAACAAAGATGTTAATCTTTATAAGAATTAGAGTTCTAAACCAATAACCAAAATGCAAATGCATATTATGACTTCCAAAGTGGCTACATATATATTTACTGCCCTACATACATGTATAAAAGTTTAAGGCACCTAAGAAACCCTAAAAGAAAATCCAATGACATTCGGTCGACCTTCAACTTATACTTATGTTAGTCTGTCTCGACCTTTAGTCTCGACATTCATTTATAGGGTCAACCAGTCTCGACCTTTAATCAAACTTAACCTGCCTTAATCTTCGACCCAACTCATTTTGTCTTAATTTTTGACCGAGATAGGCCTGTCTTGACCTTTAACTCAGGAAGAGTCTTGTACTTCGATAAAACCAGACAATTCTCTGCTCGATCTTTGGCTTTTGGTTTGATGCATCTCAGTTGTTAACTTGTCTCAATCTTTTCTACTAAATAATCTATCTCAATTTTTGTAAATAATAATCTATCTTCACCTTCAGTTTATCACTCAACTTAATCGTTTCTTAAATTTAAAGTATTATTTTTTAAGAATCAATTAAAGTCTTTTAGTATAATCATACCTATCTTTTAGTTCGGATTTAAAAAAACATTCATTTCACATAACTTTTAATAATATAATAATATATATTATGATTTTAATTATTGTGATATATAACTAAAACTTAATTCTCATAAATTATTATTATTATTATTAATATGAAATTAAAATAATATTTTAAATCAATAAATTTTTATTCTCTTTAAATTTCACTGATAAATCTTTCTTATATTTTATAATATGTAATAATTACAAGATAAATTTACACTAATTCATAAAATAAAAAACTTTAAAAAAATATGTAAATCTTATCTTAAAATATAATGGTAATGGGAGGTTATGGGCGGTTTAAATGAAAAAAGGAAACAAAAGGACGGGGGTAACAGGAGGTTATGGGCGGTTTAAATGACAAAAAGGAAACAAAAGGGCGGGAGGATGAACAAGAAAATGTCGAATATCCAAAATATTGGACGTATCACATGTGTTTTTTGTTAATTTATACGTCAAAGCCTAGTAGAATTTGACGTACCGTTTGTATTTTTAAACCAGAGAAGTTGAGAAGTTAAAAACTACTACATTGTAAAAGACGATCCGAGAATTCTATTCAGACATAGCTTCTTCATCATCATCATTAAGAAGCAAAGAGAAGGTTGACCGGGTTACAAGAAACGCAAACCCATCTGGATGGATAAATGATGAAGAGATCCGAGTAAAGTTTTTATACTAGAGTCATTTAAAAACTGTAGTTCCTCACGGGTATCTGGACCTGCAATTGTTCAAGAAATAAGGTTTCCTTTTTCAAGAATGGATTGCATATCAAGGGCTTACTGATTTTGTCCAGATGAAAGGAAATTAATATCCAGATTTGGTAGAGATTTTCTACACAAACGTGAGCGTTGTAAATGGGGTCATTCACTCAAGGGTCAAAGGTGTTAACATTACTATTAACAATAATGTTTGGTCAAATATTGTTGGTCTAAAAGCTAAAGGTTTGGCTTCTCATATCCGTGATTCTGAGTCAAACATGTGGCTAACAAAGAGATCTATATATGTAAACTGCTTAAGATATCCAGAAGGTACATGGTGGATAAGCAGTACCTACATGATGGATTAAACAAGGAGGAGAAAATTATTGCTTATGTCCTGACTTGACTACTACTGCTTGGAAGATTGAAGGAGGACAGAATGTTAACAGAAGATGTATTTCGGTTGAATGCTATCAAGACTAGAATCCCAACCAACTGGGTTGCGGTTCTAAAAGACCACATGATCGCTGCAGGAGATGATTATGCACACAAATTGCCATATGGAGTATTTATCAGCAAGGTGCTGGAACTCCAAGGAGTAGATGTATCTGAAGAAGAAATAATTGTGTGCAAAAGGTCACAAGAAATTGGTATACCAAGTCTGTCATCTATTGGGCTGAAAAGGACTAAGAATGGATGGTTCTTCACTAATGATCAAAGTCCACCTACTCGTGGTGAAGATCATACTGAAGATTCTGACGATGAAGATTCAATGGAATCTTCTTGATAATAATAGGGACTACTTTTCTAATTTTTTTTTTTAATTTTGTAATCATGGCTATTAAGCCCCCACTGGTTTCTCTATTTCCTTCGGTTTTATTTAGAAATGCAATGAAGATTTATTTTAGTAAAAAATTATCCGTGAATTGTGAATGATGATTGCATTATATGTGGACTAACTCTCAATCTAGTTGAGAAGAGAAGATTATGAAGTTCTGATATTGATAAAAAACTGATCATTGGTTAAAAGTGCAAATTTTAGTACAATGCTAACTTGAATAAATTAAGGAAGAAGTAAAAAGAAAAATTTCATGTCTAATTTTAAAGAAAAATGAATATAAAGTTCGCCACCCTCTTCTATTAATGGAAGAAAACAACGTCGAAGACCTATCAAATACAACGTTATATTATTGCGACCACAGCACACCATTAATGCTCGCAGCATATTTCAATTCCCTTAACGTCAAAGTCCTGCCAGCCTTCGACGTTCTATGAGAGGGGAAATAAAAAAAGATTTAATGTACGGTACTTTTTGATACTTTGGCTTCCAATAGACCGTCGAAGGCTATGGGGTTTTGATGTTTTATTTTTCTTCTCAAAAAATTTTCATCATTAAACATATTGTGAACCATATTTCTTTTTCCTCAGCACTTCCCTTTCAGTACGATAACTTATTCACGGTGTAGACTATAAAAAGCATATTGTTATTGGCTGAGTCCTGAATGCGGCACTTTATTTAGGATGTAGACTATGTTAAAGAACATTAATTTCACATAACTTTTAATAATTAAATAAAATTTATTTTTGCATCGAGTGTACTCAACGTTCGACGTCAACAGTATAAATAGATTCCAAATTTAAATTGTCCTTAAATTGTCTCCTCCCATAGAAATCATATAGCTCTGAAATCTAACAGAGGAGTACCATTTATGGACAATTTAAAAAAGGAATCATACATTGTTAAATGATGAAGTTGAACAACTTTTGTAGATAATTATTTTAGAGCTTAAAATTGTTTTAGCACTAAACATATTGTGAACCATATTTCTTTTTCGTAAGCATTTTCCTTTCAGTAAGATATCTTAACCATTTTTGTACTATAAATAAAAACATTTTGTTAACTTGAACTGGAAAGGGCTCCTTCATACGAAATGATGATGAATGACCAATTCCAAGTTAAAGTTATCAAATTGTAATATGAAGAACAGAGATGCTTAGAAATCTAATGAAAAAAAATGCAAAAAAAATAAAAACTATGAATCCTAATAAGTTTAATATGGAAACGGGAGGCAAGGGAATACGTGAAATGAAAGCTATATTTATAGATGAACCGATGACGTACATCGTGTGATTATACTTAGTAACTGCCACACACCACCACTTTGTAAGAACGTCGAAGCCTTGCGGAATTCGACGTTCAAACATCATTCAGAGAAAAAGTAATAGATCTCGTTTGATTCACGTACATAGTGTAATTATGCTTAGTAACCGCCAACGTGTATGAACTTCGAATCCCAACCGAAAACGACGTTTAAACATCATTCAGAGAAAAAGTAATAATTGTAATTTAATTCAGACAAGAACAAATTGATTTCCCGTAACCCAAAAATGTCTACTTTAAAAAATGCCTACTTTCTACACACCTTCCTATCTCAATAATCTGTCTTAACCTTGGCTTTCTCATTCAACTTAATTATTACTGAAATTTAAAGTATTATTTTTTTAAAATCAATTAAGGTCTTTTAGCATAATCATACATATTTATATCCTAAAATTTAAAAATTGAAGACTTGATTAATGTTTTATAATACCTAACTTAATCATAAAACTTTTAAAGGAGAGGAAAGAAATATAAGATATGAGAATGTCGTTGAATCTATTAAAAAAAATTCATTTACGGTGTACACTATGTTAAAAGAACATTAATTTCACATAACTTTTCTTAATATAATAATATTTATTATGATTTTAATTATTCTGATGTATAAAATTAATTCTCATTAATTATTATTATTATTATTTTCTTTCTGAAATTATAATAATATTTTAAAGAAATTAAGTTTCATTCTCTATAAATTTGACCCACAAATCATTATTATATTTTACGATAAATTTACATTAATATTTATAAAATAAATTTTTTTCAAAACTATGTAAATCATATCTTAAAATATAATGGTAACGGGAGGTTATTGAAGGTTTAAAGGAAAGAAAGAAACAAAGGGCGGGAGGCAGAAGAAGAAAACGTCTAATCACATGTGTTTTTTCAAACTCATTGTCTAATTAATACGTCGAAGCCTAGTAGAATTCGACGTATAGTTTTTAAGTTCAGGAGTTAAACACTCTATATTGTGAAAGAGGTTCCAAGATTTCTATTCAGACATGGCTTCTTCATGATCATCATCAAGAAGTAAAGAGAAGGTTGCCCGGGTTACAAGAAACGCAAACCCATCTGGATCGATAAGTGATGAAGACACCCGAGGAACATTTTTATGCTAGAGACAATTATGATATTGATCAAAAATTGATCACTGGTGTAAAAGTGCAAATTTCGGTACACTGCTAACTTGAATCGATTAAGGAAGACGTAAAAAGAAAAGATTTCATGTCTGATTTTAAAGCAAAATAGAGCGACACATTTTGATATTGGCGGAAGAAAAAATGTTAAAGCCATACCGAATACGACGTTCTGTTAAGCACACCATTAATGCTCCCAACATACTTCAATTCCCTTCACTTCCCAGCCCTGCAGCCTTCGACGTTGTATGAGAGGGGTGAAAAGAAAAGAGATCGAAAAGTACGGTACTTTTTGATATTGGTGGCTAATTAAGAGAAAACATCAAATTCCCACACAATACGATGTTCTATTTAATGCTCTCGTGTTTAAAAGAAAAAAAGTAAAAAGAGCGGAATGGGTAAAACTTTAGGCGTCCCATACTAAGTCCAATCCCCTTCAAGGCGCCTATTTTTACAGGAAACGTCGAATTATTTTGGTCTGCGACGTGGTTTTTAAATATAACGTCAAGTGTGTCTTGTATTCGACGTGGAATATGAATGTAAAAACATAACATGGTCTCATTGTTTGTTCGCGCTACTATTTTTGCTTGAACTTTCTTCTTCGTGGACGATTGCGATAAAGAAATAAGCTTATTTTTAATATTTTCTGTCTTTGTAATGTCATTTGGTTCCCATTTCTAAGGTTTACCGAATGTTTTTCGTTTATCTTTAGGTTGTGTTTCGTACGTGGTCAGCGAACTTCAACATTTTCTCCAGCGACACCATTTCAAGTATTTTTTTTTTATCTTTAATATCTCATACGTATGATGTATGTGCTAGTGTTTGTGTTGTGTTTTTCGATTCTGGACATATGGTATATGTATAATAGTTTATTTTTTCTTTCAACGTATGATATTTGTGTTCGTTCGTTGTCAGCGAACTTCGTCATCTTCTCTAGTGTCAACATTTTGTTGTCTGTTCTAACTATAATTTTCTAACTTTGTAAACAGGTATGACGAGCTCTGGATCAGGTCAGACGGGAGGAGGTGGTAGATCTATGACTCGGATGCCTGGTGTCACATCCCATCGGGTTAATGATAAACCATTGCCGGTGGAGTTTGATCGTAAAACATTTGTGGCTATAGTGGAATATGCAATAGAGTTTAAGAGTTACTTCGGCACGCTGGCAAGATTTCATGTCCGTATTCTCGCTACCCGTTGGGTGATGTGTCAAATGTTCACAAAAATCTACTATGGCAGGATATTTTGGTATGTTTAAGCTATTTTACTTCCATCATTCACTTATTTTCGTTGAACATGCTTTAACATTAATTTTCTTTTTAAAAAGGAAAAATGGGTTATTCTTGATGATGAGAGCATAAGGAAGAAGATTTTATCCCAAATTGCAACCCGATAGAGGTACTTCAAGACGACAATGACACATAAATTCGTCTTTGGCTCTAAATAAAATGAAACTCCCTGTACAAAGTATAGAATATTTGATGAAGCGTGGGTGCAGTTTAAAGAATCTAGACTTACTCTGAATGACAGGTATGTTTTATAATATTTTGCTCTAGTCACACAAGACAGGATGTTAATTTCTGATTTATGCTTAATAATTTTCATTTTTTCACAGGTGAAAAGGATAGCCTCCCAGGACAGGCAGAGGCTTAATGATACATCACACTTATTTTCTCGTGGTGGTTATGCGTTCTAGAGAAAAAGATGAGAAAACGTCGAGCTGAGGAGTTAGGTCTTGAGTCAGCTTATTTAGCACCTCCACCAGCTAAATATGAATTGTGGAAGGCTGCAAGGACAAAGTCCAATGGCCAGTTTACATCTCATTCTGCTCAGGAGATATCCCATAGAATTTTAAGTGGAAACTTTTAACTAACTACCATAGTTCATAAAATATTATGTAACTTTGTCTATTATGATATGCATGATGAGTTGGTTGAGCAAGAGACTAAAGGCACATTTGTGCCAAAAGTTAGGAAGGACATCCTGGTAGCAACCACAGGTCAGCCAAACCGTCCAGGTCATGTGCGTGCTGTTAGAGGAGCTACTGGATTGAGGGACTACTTTGGCCCTAAACCAAGAAGCACACAAGTCGTGACTCTGGAATTGGTTAGTAGAATCACGGAACAGGTGCAAGTCCAAGTACGGGAGCAAATGGAAGAACGCTTAAGAACGCTCGAATAAGAACTTGCGATGATCAGACTACAACAACAACAACAACAGTCACAACAGGAGGACGCCCCTACAGATGATCCTATCGCACCTCCCGTGAGCACCAAAGACTCATGCTCTAATGCAAATCGTACTATTACAATATTCAGTATGAGTTTTTGGTTGATGGGGATCCTCCGTACACAATGGCCATTGGAGTATAGCTTGCAGGAGGCCAAACCATTCATGGTGCTCTTTTATTGCCCACTGACGCGCGGGTAAGGATGGATGATGTTAGAGACCCCTAGGCTCGAGTGCCAATGCCGACAGATGAAATCCAATTCGTGGCGGAGGCCTTAGGCACATTTATAGCTTGGCCTAAGGCCTTGATCGTTCCATATTTTGGCTCACCAGTGGTATTGTATTCTTATTTTTATTATCTTAAATCTTCAAGTTATAATTAAATGATTCCTAACTTCTGTAAATGTGACTTGCAGGTCTACCGACCAAAGAAACAAGCAATGGCTCAACCTGAGGCTCGTGTGCAAGCAGAAGACGATGATCCTCTATCCATATTGATGTCAAGATTACCTCAGTTGAGAAAACAATCGGTAGCAGTGCAGTGGGAGTTAAGAATGTTTGGCATCGAGTGCCATATTCCATTGTATATTGAATTCAGCGATGCATATGAGTTGATTGGTGGAGATAGAATGTTGAACATTTCATGCATACAACTGTGGTGGATGTAAGTTTTTTATTTGTTATTTTCCAATTTGTATATTATTAGTATTATTACATTTTAATAAATATACTTAACTTTATTCTTATAGGTACATGGACACCATCACAGTGAAATCAGGTCGGGGTCAATTTATGGCTTTTAACTTTATTCTTATAGGTACATGGACACCGTCGCAGTGAAATCAGGTCGGGGGTCAATTTATGGCTTTCTTGAACCTCAGACCATCCAACCATCTGGAAACACATCAGATTCCAGAAAATTATATATGCAAACATGGATGACCAAGTCTAAGAGAGAGATATATATGGCGCCATACATTGATGCGTATGTTTTCCCAATGTTGTCAACTTTTATCAAATTTTAATCAATAAACTCACTGGTTGTTGGTACATGATAGGGGCCATTGGCAACTCATGGTGATCATTCCAAAAAAATCACAAGTTGTATGGTTTTGTTCTCTTCATAGGAAGATGAAAACGGAGTTGAGGTCCTTGATACAAACGTAAGTATTACATTCATTCTTATCAATTCATTATGATATTAATATATTAACTTATGTTTCTAATGTTTCAAATTTTTTTGGTGTTCGGACTAGGACCAGAGGACAACAAATTGATATTATATATCCTAAGGTTGGAATTTGTTGATCTTTAACCTTTAATTTTCGTAGTCAATTTTAAACCATTACATTTGACTAAGTTCTTTCACATGTTTAGTGTAATAAGCAGAATGATTCCTGGGCATGTGCCAACTACATCATGACATGGATGAAGGCAATCATTCGAGCAAAAATCAGAGGAGATTGGACTGAGGTAGAAATTTACATTTGAAAATCTTACAAATATCAATAAACTTTTGACATTAAAATGAATATAATTGTAATGTTTCCTTCCTTGATTTTGCAGCAATTCAACACTACCTCTGCATTGTCCAATGAAGTAATAAATACGATAAGAGAGGAATGGGCAGGATATTTGTTGAATAAACATCTTAAATAACTATAGTTTTTAGGTTTTTCCTTTCATGATAGTAGCATTTGCATACTCGTGTAGCTTTTTAACTGTGAATAGATGTATACTGTCAATAGACTATTTAGAATAGATGAATGGAAAATTGGGTTCTTTTAAGTTTTGATGATAGCATGAATTGATGATAGCATGGTTTAAATTAATTAATTCTATGCATTTAGGAATTGGAAAACTGGTTTCTGTATTTCAAGTTTGCTTAAATGAGCTAAAACGAACACAATTTATTAAAAACACACTGAAGGAAACGTCATTTTATACATTGTTTGACGTTAATATATGTATCTTAACGTCAATCAAGGCGATGAGTGACGTTGATATAATGCAGTGTATAACGATAATAATAAAACACTGGGCGAGGATCTCTACGTCTCAACGATAGTAACGTCGACTGTAAACATGTTTGACGTCAACCTTATATCATTGACCTTATGACTGACATCAAATATTCCTTTAAATATAAATAATTATTCAAAAATTAACGTCAAATTTGCACTTCGACGTGAATATCACGTCAACAATCTGCTACGCCGACGTTAACATTACGTCAGTTCCCCCGACCATTTGACAAAAAATCTTTCTTTAAAACTAAATATTTATTCAAATATTGAACGTCTAACTATATTCCATACAACATACCTTAACGTCGACCTGCATAAAAGACACGTTAACTTTACGTCAATTACCTTCGTAGTCGACGTAAACGAGTTTGATTAACGTCACCCGTTAATATTCGACGTAAATTTATGTCACCCCCTATAACGTCGCTAACAAGTGCGTCGTTAAAGGCCAAAAGTAAACGACGTAATAGGTTGTTTTTGCACTAGTGCTTTGAACCTTGAACCTTATGCATGTTTTGAAAAAAAAAACAAAAACAATAAAAAAAACTTTGTGAAAAATCTTTACCTTGAGTTAAGTTGAGAACATTTGATGAGGTACTGACAAAGGTTCAAGTTTTGGGTTGCCTGATAACAGCCCATTTCTCTAGGCAATGAGCAATTGAAAAACAAAAGCAAGAAAAAGGCAAAAGAAAAGAAAAAGTGAGAAAAGAAAATTCAAAAGAAAAGAAAAAGCTCACTACAAGGGGAAAACTGGGAAAAAGGAAGAGAATTGTTCTCAAATGTTAAATTCACAAATGTCTCTCTTGACTCAAGGAACTTTGTTATCTAGAAAAACAAATTTCCTTCTTAGCCCAACCAAGTTACAAGCCATGAAAAGCCCTTGTGATGATTACCTGCTTGTGAGTATGTTTGATTGTGGTTAAATAAAAGGAAAAATTAATTTGTGTGACATTGTAAATAGCAGAGTGCAACACCTCACTATATAACGTTGAGTTGAGTGAAACACTTTTGAGTGCTTGAGCAAAACACTTTCCTTGGTGAGGAGTGATTCTTTGAATTTCTGATTGCATCTTTGCTTGGTTGACTAATCATTCTTAAGAATAGCACCTGTTGAAAACGTATGAGCATCATATTGATTGAATCAAGGCATCTGCATATCTTGACTGAGATCTTTATGCTGAATTGCTAAAAGTGATTTCTTGTCTTGGAAAGAAAAGTTTTTGAAAAAACAATGTTGAGTCATTGTAGTAATTTTTCTAAAGAGCTGAGTTAGATTTTGTTTTCTTGAGGACAAGCAAAGTTCTAAGTTTGAAGTTGTGATAATGGTTTAATACACAGTTATTTGTGATGTATTTTGATACTAAAAACACCCTTTTTAACTTAGAAACTTGCTTGGACTCATACCTTTTCAATAAATTGTGTGAATAAGAGAGTTGAGGTTGATTTCAATGATTTTATGACTAATTCTCCCTGTTTTGACACAGATTGAAGTAATACTAGAAGAAGAGATGAAAAGACAAGAAGATGGAGCTTAGAACAGCTCAAAAAGGCACTAGAAGGAGGGAAAACACGAAGCCCAGGCGACCAAAAGCGAAGCTCAAGCGAGCTGTATCGACGTTAGTCGCCCGGGCGAGAATCCAGCTCGCCTGGGCGATGAGGCCGCGTAGCTTGGGCGACCATATTCGTAGCCCGGGCTAAACATGAGGCTCTCTTCTCGCCCGAGCGAGCTCCTTGGACACCTGAGCGAGAATTCTCGTGGATCGGGCCCTATTTCTGCTCTGTTTCGATTCTTTCGAACCGGGGACTGTTTTGGCACGCCTTTGACACTATTTAAAGGACCCCAGGGCTCTAGGTTTTGCATCCCTAGTAGAGAAGAGCATATCAATACACTTTTTTCTCAATTCTTAGGCTTCCATTCTCATTCTTTCTTCCATTATTCATAGAGTTCCCCAATGTCTATGGGGAACTAATTTCTAATTGTTGTTGGGGAATGATGTAACCTTTAAACTCTCATGTACTTGAATTGATTCTTAATTTCATATGCTTTTTCATTAAGTGTTAGAGTAATTCATCTGTTTCTATTCTTGCTTATACAATAGCATGATTTATAAATTGCATGAGTGTTAGGAGGTTCCTTTCAATTCAAGTTCTTGTTGAATTACTCCTAAGGGTTATATTTCTCAGGGATGAGGGTATGATTCTTGGTCGTCTTAATCTCTTGTTCTTCACATATTTTTACCAGGAATGCTAGGAATTGTATGAACTGGTAATTAGGGACAGGCTTATTCACTGAGGAATCGGGTTTAGGTAATTTACTTAGAGATGTTGGCATTCATGCATAAAGAAGAATTCTTATATACATGAGAGGGAACTTGGTGAAAATAACATTAAAAATAACCGGTGGCTATATCATAAATAAAATTACACGATTGACGTCGGTTGGTTAGAGGAACAGACATTAATTGTCTTTTTAACATCTGTTGGTCAAAGAATAGGCATCTATTGGTGTTCAAATGGTTGGAGCATTAACCAGATGGACGTCAAATCCGCATTTCTCAATGGTCCTCTCGAAGAAGAAGTTTTTGTAAGTCAACCGCTTGGCTTCATCAAGAAGGGTCAAGAGTTGAAACTATACAAGTTGAACAAGGCTCTATATGGCCTTCGTCAGGCACCACGAGCTTGGAATAAGTACATTGACTTGTTGCTTATAAGGTATGGTTTTCAAAAGTGCACTATTGAATATGGAATCTATGTAAAATTCTTTGAGTAGCTAGGTACTCTGTTGGTGTGCCTATACGTCGACGACATACTGGTCACTGGAAGCTCCACGCTAGAAATTGAAAGCTTTAAGATGAAGATGAAGGATGAGCTAGAAATGACAAACCTTGGCAGATTGGGTTACTTCCTTGGATTGGAGTTTGTACAAACTGAAGATGAAATACACATGCACCAAATAAAGTATATCTTGGAGACGCTAGAAAGGTTTAACTTGAAGGATTGCAACAACACATCCATTCCTGTCATGGCGAATCTGAAACTTTCGTGTCAATAAGAAGAAACCAAAGTGGATGCAACCCTGTTCAAATAAATAGTAGGAACCCTCCGCTACATTTGCAACAGCAGACCAGACATCAGCTTTGGAGTCGGTCTCATCAGCAGGTTCATGCACGATCCCAGACAGTCTCATCTAGGAACAACAAAGCATATCCTTCGTTACCTGAAAGGAACAGCAGACTATGGCCTCCATTTCCCCAGGACAATTGATAGAGCAAATGATGTTTTGGAAACATGGTGTGATGCAGACTGGAGTGACGATCAAGTGGATAGAAAGAGCATGTTTGGGTATCTATTTAAGTTAATGGGAACGTCCATATCGTGGTGTTCGAAGAAGCAGAACGTCGTCACACTTTCATCTTGCGAAGCAGAATATATATCTTCCGTTGCAACGGCTTGCCATTCTACCAGAATTAAGGATTGAGCATCGTAGACCAACACGCTTAATGGTGGACAATAAGTCAGTAATCAACCTATCCAAGAATCCAATCTCCCATGGCAGAAGCAAGCACATTGAAACCAAGTTTCACTACCTCAAAGAGCGAGTCAATGAAGGAAAGTTAGAACTGGTATACTGCACCACAAACAAACAAATAGCGGACATTTTCACTAAGGCGCTGTGTCAAAACCGTTTTGAAAAGCTTAGGGAATCGCTTGGGATTAAGTCCTTAAGTAGTTTAGCTTTAAAGGGGAGTACTAAGATGTAAACCTAAACTTGATAACCGTTTTAACTGTCAAACAACCCTATCTCTGTGTACATATATCAGCTACTTCGTTAATGAAAAACAACTAGTTTTTCTCCATTTCTATTACGCGCTCTCTCTCTTTTCTCTGTCACGCTGCACGATACATTCTTTTGCACGAGCACCGTCAACTTTCATATAATTAATCATCATAAGAAGCACATACACACTTTATCCATACACGCAAGCATTGAATTAAGTTTGTATCCAAAGTGGGTTTAATTTGGACTAGAAGGGAAAAATAAACATGATAGCCTAACGCCATGTAAAATCCTTGAATAACCCACTAGAACCAAAAGTCGAATTTAACGTCAATGGTGAATGCAGCAAGATTGCGCATTAGGGAAAGGTGGGATGTGCTTTTCACTTTAAAGGATTCAATTAACTTTTCATGAATAGATTATTGTAAATTTGGTTTGTTTCTTCAATTGGTCGTCAGGGAAAGGTGGGATGTGCTTTTTCCATTGTTAATAGAACCAAAGTCATTAGGATCATGATATATTAACAAATTTTTTTAATAATTTTTTGATAATAAATTATGTATTATTATTTTATTGATCCGTTTATTTAAAATAGACCAATCACAAACTATCATGTATGCGTTGTAAAAAAGTTGTTAAAAAAAATTGTTAAAAGAACATTTTTCTTTAGATTAAGTAATTAGGGATGAAAGTTAGTATTTTGTGAGTGTTCTCCTTTAGGGTTTAGATACAATATAGCCATTAGTTATTATTCCATTCCAGTGTACAGTCCTTGTATTAGAGTGATTTAAACATTGAACTGTCAGATTGGTACCAATTAGAATACGATAGTGTTACACGACATGATTTATGTTTCATCTATAACTATCTATTTAGTTATTTCATACAAAACATTTTTTCTATGTAAATCTTCCCTAACCTAAATATTACCTTATGATATCCACGCTCCCTTTTAAATTATGTTTTGTTTCTTTATGGTATGTCACGAGGACAGTCAGTGATGCTCATGTAATATTTTTACTATATTAATCAAGTGATCGAAATATGGTTTTATCAAAAAAATCTGAGCAGTTAAGGTGGGATAACATAAAATAAAAAACCATTTTGATTAAACTCATAATCAAAATTAATGTAATTTAGGCTGTTGTTATACCAACTATAATGAAAAGTTATAAATAATACATGGTAAGAAGATAGAATGAACATTATAGTTATAAATTTATTATCATTGCATTTGAATCAACTAACTTTAACACTGGATAACTTTAATAGATACCTATTGATCAATATTAACTAATACGAAATAGCTTGAATCAAGAAACATTAAACAACTAACCTTTATAAAGAGATTAATCGATCCTAAATATCTTATTTAGTTCCATTGACCATAACTTAATTAAAAAAAAAACAAATGACTTTGCTATTATTTTAATTGGATATGTTAGTGTTCTAAAATACAATTTTTTATTTTTTTTAAAACTTACGGTAATTATTTTATTTGGCAGCTTTGTTCTTTTAATTAAAAAAACGAGTTAATTCTCACGACTTTAATTTTGTTAACTTATACATTAATATATAATATAAAATAATAACTAATTGTTACGAGACACGGCAATAATTTAAAAATATAGTGATGTAAAATAATGGTTACCATTGACTGTTAAACATAAATTTAAATGTGCATTGTACCTAATGCTTTGCTGTGCATGAGTGTAATCATCTCCACCATTCATTCATCTATTTAATGCTGAAAATGAAAATGACTTTAGAATTGCGTGTGGAATCCATTCACGTACAACTGACGGATGAGCAAAATGACTTTGGGATTGACTGTGGACATTCACATCCAACCCTTCATCCAGAATCTCTCATCTTTTTTTCATCTTTCCACTACAAGAAGTAATGTTTAAAAGGATGAATTTTATGGTATATAGTGTCAGTTATCATTTCATCTTTCCACATCATCCTTAATATTTACATAATGTTAATTGAAATTATTATTATTATTATTAAAAATAATTTTTATTTCGATACATCCAATAGTCTTAAATCGTTTGAGTTGAGACTAAAAATATTTTAAATACTTTTTTTTCACTTTTGAGATACTTTTTAAAAATAAAACTGTAATTAAGTTCAAGACTTTAAAATTAACAATATTTCATAACAATGACAATCAACTAACATAACAAACTTAAAAATTTAGAATAAAAAAAAACTCTTAATTTTATAAAATCCTTTTATAATGGATATTTCTTGATTTTCTTGAAATATTTTACCATCCAAAGAGTCATCAAGATGGATCATTAAGATTTTAAACCACTAGTGCAAAAACGCTATTTAACGTCACCCCTTAGACGTCGGTTAAGAGTAAGCACAACCTATATTGATGACCTGTGGCATTTTCGTAAATAAGTTGGCCATATAGACGTCACTTAAAAGGTGCCCCGACATCTATAATATTTTAGACATCGGAGCCCCTCCTAACTGACGCCTATATGTCTGACAGGTGGGTGAAAAGTCATTTCTTTCAGTCATATAGACGTCAGTTAGGAGGGGCCCCAACGTCTAAAATATTATAGACGTCTGTTATTGGGGGAACCGACGTCTAAACCCTAAACCCAGAAATTTAAAAAGTCATTTTTTGACTCCATTTAGACGCCTGATCCCGCCATTCCGACTTCTAAAGCACTTTAGACGTCTGTTGTGGAGGGAACCGACGTCTATAGACGTCTGTTATGGCGGGAACCGACTTCTAAATACTCAGTCCGAAAATTTAAAAAGTCACTTTTTGACTCCATTTAGACGTCTAATCCCGCCACTCCGACTTCTAAAGCCTTTTAGACGTTTGTTATGGGGGGAACCGACTTCTAAATGTCTGCATTAAAGCATTGCGAACGCAAGGCAGCAGTTACGTGCATTCATTGTTCATCATCGTCCTCTAATTTTCTCTCCACGAGCTACATTTTTCAGGTTCGTTTTCTCACTTTTGCACCGTTTAAAATTAATTTTACTCCGATTACATTACTCTTTGATGAATTATCTTTCATTTCAACCGATTAAAATGCGTTTTCGTTGAGTTTTGTCCAGTTTTGCTCGTGTCCTTGGGCAGCGTTCTTGGACGGAGATTTCTTGCGTTTTGCACTCCTCTAATTCCCTCCATTACATTATTAAAACCATCCAATACAAAAAAAAATGTACAATCCATTCTCTTCAACTAAAATATAAAGTTGTAAACTCGAATTACCATAAGCCAGGAGCAACTCAAGAGGCCTCAAGCAGAGAAAGATCTTATCAAATACGGTGACATTTTAGACGTCTGACCTATAGAGTCCGACGTCTATATAGACGTCTGACCTATATAGTCCGACGTCTGCATAGACGTCGGTCATATCCTAACCGATGTGTAATTAACGTCACCCGAATAGACGTCGGTTCCATATGTGACGTTAAAAGCCCAAAATAACCGACGTTAAACAGCGTTTTTTCACTAGTGAACCTTATTCACCAATAAAATAAATAAGTGTGAAACTAGTAAAAATGTAAACTTAAATAACATTAATTTTAAATTGGGTGGTGTTGTGGTTGACAACACATACAACAAGGTAAATTTTTAATTACATTAATTCTTAATAGATTTAGGTTTGATTTCAACTTAATTCATTCACCCAAAAAGGTGAATAGATGGTGCATCAAGAAATTTAGAAAATATGAAGATCTGCACAATTTATAATTTAGAAAATATGAAGATCTACACAATTTTACGATTTTGTTCGATGATCCTAGCATTTTACTTTTTATCACAATCATGTGTGGGATCTAAATTAGAAATACAACTTAAAATCTTGGTATCTTATGATCACGAGTTAAATCTTAATTTTAACAATAATGGTTATAACTACTTTACATGGCTTTTAGCCATTTCATGCTCCACATGTGCTTCTTGAATGTCTAGTTATTAGTGTTTCTTTACTTTTAGGAACTACCATGTGGCCTCCTCAAGCCACCTTCTTCCAAGAGTTTGTCCAACCTCTCTTAGAGAATCCATAAACACCACCTCTCTTAGAGCCTTAGTCTCTTTTCCACCATATTTCCGCAACCACCCCAACCTTTAACAATCACCATGGTTTTCCTCCTAGTTTTGGCCCAACCTAGCTAGGAGGATTGCCATCAAAATATGAATTTTATTATCCATAAGTTGTTTAGAGATGGTCAAAGAAGCTAATTCATGTGCATATATTTCTAAGCTTGTTTCCATATTAAAAAAATGACTTTGAATATCTAAATGAATTTACAAACAAGCTAACGAATTATAAAAGAAAAGGTTCTTTGAGTTATAGGTTTTTGTCTTCCTTTAATCTTTTCTTCCTTCCATGGTTAATGTTATGGTTCCTTAATAAACAAATCTTCCCTAGGAAGCACAACAAATAGAGGGAAACTAATTAGTATTTTCTTTTAATGACAAATAAGGATGATCTGTGATAACGATTGAATATACCATTATCTGTGATTCAATTTTGGTACTAAATCAACTCTTTTTAACTTAGAAGATTGCTTGAACTCTTGTTTCTAGCTTAATTTTGTGAATAAGTGAGTAGAGGTTATACTTGATGATTTTATCACTAATGTCCCTTTACTTTATAGTTAATAATGTGCTTGGAAGAATCTCCAACAATGGATAGAGCTTAACCAACCACAAGGAGCAAGTAGAGCTGCAGAAAAAGAGAAAAAGACGCAGTGCAAAAAAGTCAGGCTGAGGGCCCTAAGCGTCAGCCAGTCAAGGCTGAGCACCCCTTTAGGGGCCCTGAGCGCCATTCAGTCAAGGTTGAGCTCCCTTTTAGGGGCGCTGAGTTCCAGTCTCGCACAAATTTGCTAGGTTGCCCCTTTCAGGGCGTTGAGCGCCAGTTTCATGTGTCGTAGCACACCTGGGCACCCCAATTAGGGAGCTAAGTGCCAGCGACATGGGCTTGGACCTTGTTTTTCATCTATTTAAGGACTTGCTCGCCCTAGGGTTTGTATCTTATATGGCTTGAGCACATAAACACACATTTTTCCCCTTTGGAGGCAGATTTAGGGATGCGGGAGCTCTCCTCTTCAATTTCTAGGGTTTTTCTATCTCTTCCATATTCCATTATACACCTAGTTTCTTCATGACGATGGAGAACTAATCTTATTTGTTGTTGGGGAAGATGTAACCTCTAAAACTCTCATGTATTTGAATTTGTTCTAAATTATATTATACTTCTTTCATTAATTGTTAGGGATTTTCTCCTTTTCTCTATGCTTGTTATGTTTAACTCATTCATGACATGATTTTTGGTCTTCTTTGATATTGACAAATACCGATATTGACAAATACCTAAAAACCTAGATCTGGAAAATTTCTCCCAAGGGAACTATTGCCTAAACATAGGGATAAAACGCTTGGTTGTCTTAATTTTCTGTTCGTAATGCAGAATTAATTATTAGGGATGCAAGACATTGTGGTCTAGTAATTAAGGATA
Source organism: Vigna reflexopilosa (assembly GCA_027742785.1). Classification (NCBI taxonomy): domain Eukaryota; kingdom Viridiplantae; phylum Streptophyta; class Magnoliopsida; order Fabales; family Fabaceae; genus Vigna; species Vigna reflexopilosa. Next base: position 20,221,451 of record CM050911.1, read on the forward strand.
GACTTTCTTCGCCGAGACATCTGGTTTAAAGTAATTTACAGAGTGACATTAACAATTGAATGAAGAAGATGAATTGGGTGGCAGAGAGTTGAACCACGCCAATGCTTCTATCTTTAGAGACAAGGAGAAGGCTCTATACCACACGGGATCACTCGCCATGTAGAATGTCATCATGTTGACAAACATTCTCAGGATTTCGTCAAGGTCAAAGGACATATCATATTGGGCATGAGCGTCTCCATGATCGTTGGGGTGAATGATAACAGATCGACCATATGGACCATCTACACTGCAAAAGCGCCCTTAACGACTCTTGTACTTCCCTCAAGGACTTTCTTGGTCGGTCCTTTTGCTTGCCTGTTCAAGTTGGGTTGACTAGGCCAACCCGACATTAAATGTTAGGCGGTCTACTCATGATGTGTGATCGCGTTCTTGACCCTCAAAGTTGATAGTTCCTGCTCATGCCTTCTTTGCATCTCTTGCATTTGACACTACATCTCCCTTATCAACTCCATAGGATCTTGTTGAATGTTTGACTCTCATAGTTTTGTTGTGCTCATGTTCCTTGTAGTTACCATTGGTTTGTCTTCTGAATCCTTGGATCCTACGGTAGGCGCCAAAATGTTTCGGTTATGGGGTCTATGTGTCATTGTGTTATGAGTGTCCTAAAATTCCAAATGCTTATCTTCACTTCACTGTTAGTCTTGGTTGTCTGTTTGGTCAAACTTAGATGTTACCTACAAAAGGTACTCTGATGCCAAAGTCAGTAAAGATCTGACAATAATAGTAGTTAGTACATATTAAATGTCATATGGGCACATCATATTTTTCAGATGTAATGTCAGATTTGTAGAGAGATTAATGGGATAAACCCTTTTCGCAACTGAAACATCAAATTTGTTGGATGATTAGTCGGATTTGCAAGGTTTATGGCTTTAGTTGTGGGGGGAACCAATGCCATAAACCCTTTTCGAGAAAGTAGTCAGCTGAAAAGTCAGATTTGTAGAGTTTTTGCAGGAGTTATGACTTTGGTTGCCCATATAACTGAAGCATTAGAGGCTTTTGGTTGCGGTTCCCTTGGAACCGAGGCCTATAAGTTCGCTAAATTTTCAAAAATGCCACCGTCCAAGATTATGCTTCGGTTTCTTGAAAATCGCAACCTAATAGGAGTGTTAAAAAGTCATTTTTGCACTAATGTAATATTGTAACATCCCATTTAATAATATAAAACTAATAAACAAAACATTATAGATTTGATAATCATTAATCAGAAAAGATTAGCATATAACTATTATATTATAGTTATCAATACAAGTATGTATTGAATTAGATAGTCATATAACTGAACTAATAGAACTACAATTTTCAAAGATATTAATACAACTAGTCATCAACCTAATCTAAGCCGTCGTTTCATCCACATCTTGAACTAAATCAATTGTTATATTCTCATCTACTCACACCATTAAGGTGATCATTAGAAAAAAGAAAATAATACAAATATAACAACAAAGAAGAAAGGGTAAGCTAATGAATAAAAGTACTTGCTTAAATTATTTAAAATATGTCATATAGATAAACTAAACATATATGAAACACAACATGTCACACACATATATTCACACAAACAGTTGACACTAGACTCAATTATTCGGATATATACCTTTTACATTGGGCTTCACTGTAGCCGTGCACTTGTAGTATTATTTATACTATGCAAAGTCATAAACAAAGGGGTTCTCACTGTATGACTTACAAGGTTAGTCCTCTTCGCACTTAGGACAAAACAATCTAGTGGTTAGGACCTTGTATGACTCTCACAACATAACTTATTCTATTCTATTTGAGTGTGAATAATTATTAAAGTTAAGAATACCTCTTTATTGACCTCCCATATGTTAATGCGTACACTAAAAAAACCATAATCAATCCTTCTTGAATTAGCACCAACCATTCTCAAATAATTATCATAAATCAAGCATCATTTTAACATTTATAAAATCAAACATTAAATATACCAGAAGAGAACATATGACTAGAATTAAGCTTTGTAATTTAACTCAACGAGTAGTCTCTCAAAGCCCACTAAGTGACCAAATAGCTAACCCAATGACATAATCACAAGAACTCACGACTTAAAATTCTTCTAAAAGTCTCCAAATGAGACTTATCTCGCCTAGCCACTTCGAAGTCAGTGAGATCTCTAACTTTGGATTTTCCCAACGAGTATATTTTCGCCTAATGACCACTAAGTTAGTAGCTTTCTAACTTTGACTTCGCCTAACAAGTATATTCTCGCTCAATGACAACCAAGTCAGTACCTCTTTGACTTTGGCTTCACGCAACAAGTCTGCATTATTCTACAGAACATAATTCTACAAATTTATGTCATTCCAGTCCTATCAAACAATTCATAAATTATTATCGATGTCAAAAGCATGCCAATTTCAAGTTGCACTACCTTCAATGATTCGAACAATATCATATGCAATATAAATTCGACAACATTCTCAATTTCATCATACAATTCAAGTGAACCAAATTACAACCCTAATATCAATTCTGCACATCAATTCTTAATCACACAACTCACATACAAGCAAAAAACCATACAAGCATACAATTTGCAATTACAAGGTATAAATCACATTAAGATGGATTAAACAGCCCAAGAGCTCTTATAACACCCTCTAATGCATAGGAAGCTCTATCTATCCCCATGAACAACACAAACATGATTATGGCACACCATTAGGACCATTGATCAATAGGGACTGGCAAAGAAAACTCAAACACTACATGTGAGCCAAAAAGGATCACATGTAGAGAAAGAACAAATAGACTAAAAAAATAGACACAAATCAATTTACTCTATTGAAGAAACTAATCGAACAGAAATGGAGAACTCGTCTTAAGGATCACTTGAGTGATCTCTTTATTCAAATAAATGAACAAAATGTGAAAAAACCTAAAGAGAAGAAAGAGAACGGTAGAAGAAAGGTTTTTAGAAAAATAAATGTGTTTTTAAATAATAAAACTCGTTTATGAAAACTCAATTTATACTTTAAATTTTTAATATTAAAATAGTTTAGTCTTACCATTTTAAACACATTATCAATTTTAAAACACGATTTTTTATACTATTATAACTTTTGGTTACTATGATAAAAAAGGAAAAATTTTCAATGATTTTTTTATCTATAAAAATAATAATAGATATAATTTGACTAATTTTTTGTTATCATATAACGAATATGAAAATATAATAGTTTTATTGACTCTTAAGGAAGTCCCATTTCTATAATTTTTTCTTTATATCATTGGAAATATCCCGGGATGATCTTTTCCTTATTTCATTTATCTTGTATTCCTCTGTTACCAACAAAAGAAAAGATGAATGGCTGTTCTCACTTCTATTCTCAGTAGCTTTGAGAGACAAAAATATTGACTATAATTTATCATTTTATGCATGTAAGACAACATCAAGAAGGAGATTGTTTTGTGCATATTATATAATATATGATCATTTTGTGCACAAAGTAGTAGTTGTTTTAATTTGACCAGTGCACAAAAAGTTCATTAAACGACAAAGGGTTGGGCGTAAACTGGGGTTTGGGAGCTTAGAAAAACAGAATTTCTTTTTATTTTTTTAAACTGTCACAACAAACATGGAGGAAAAATGTTTTTCTTTTAATTTTATGTTATTAAGTTATACATGAAAAGTATCTTACTTTTCAATTAAATATTTTATTTATTTATTAATAAAATTTTCTTAATTTATACTTTCCACCCAAAACTCAAATATGAATTTTATTAAAAGAATATATACATATATATTCCTTTTTTTTTTTTCTCATATAGCATAATTCTTTTATTTTATTTATTCACACTCTAGTCTATATTTACATAGATAACACGTTTTATAATAAATGAGGATTCAATTTTTGAGAAATCAAATTTTGACATCTTAAATGAATAACTTTTGTCAAAAAAAAAATATATTAGAATTTAATTTTCAAAAAATCAAATTCTGTTTTCGTTCTTTTAATAATTTTTTGGAAAATATATGTTAAAAATTTTCAACAATTTTCAGAAACCGTTAAAAATATAAACAATTTTCAAAAAACATTAAAAGTTAAAATATTTTTTAAAATGGTTCAAGACTAAAACAATTTTCGAAATTGTTAAAAACTATGTTAACGGTTTTGAAAATCGTTTAACATATTTTCCGAAATTTTATTTTTAATTTAAATATTAATGAACAATTCATTTATTTTAATATTTTAATATTATATTTTTAAATTTATTGAAATTTTTTAAATTACTTATATTATAAAATTTAAAAAATGTTTAATTTATTTTAATATTAATTAATAATATTATAATAATATAGAAATAAACTAAATATTTTTTAAATTTTGTAATAAAAATAATTTAAAAAGTTTAATAAATGCAATACAATTAAATTAAAATATTAAAATTAGTTAATTATGTATTAAAATTTAAATTAAAAATTAAGACTTAAAAAGATATGGTTTTTAAAAACAGTTTAACATAACTTTTCAAATTATATTTTTTAATTTAAATTTTAGTAATTAATTAATCTATTTTAATATTTTAATAAAAGAATTTGAACTTAACAAAATTTATATATAGTTTGAACATAACCGAATTCTAATATATATTTTAACAAAATTTATCGAAATAAGAAGTTAAAATTTGATTTTCGAAAAAACAAATTCTAAACTCTTATAAAATTGTATTTTAATTTTTTATAAAATCGTGTTGTTTATGTAAATATCCGCTATAGTATGTTGTTGGGGTAAAAAAAAAAGTTATGCTATATGAGAAAAAAAAATCATATAAATTCTTTCCTTAAATGTATATTCTTATAAGATAATTTATAAGAAAACACGTGATATAAAATTATTATAAATGATAAAACTATTTATCATAGTAGTTGACAGTTGAATTTCTAGAATTTGAATTTCATTTAATACCGTATGATTTGATTTAAACTGAGTATTCTTTATTTATTGTTTAAGTTCATACATCTTTAAAAATTAATTCTTATCTATAGTTATATATAAAGAATATTTTTTTTACTGTCATCAATGTTTTTCCAATTATATTCTTTAAGTAACATTTTTTTAAATTTAACTATTTTCTTTTGATTTAAGTAATTTTTGAATTAAATAAATAAAAATTATCTGCAAAATAAATATATACTATCTACAATTAAATTATAAAAATTAATTAATTTAGTTTCATAATTATAATTTAATTATTTTGTATCATAAAAAAGTATAATTATATGTGTTCACTGGTATAACAATAATTGTAAATTTACCATTGTATTTATTTCTTAAAATTATAGTTAACAAGTCTTGACAACATTCAACATCCTAAAATAATAAGTAATCCAAAAAGAAAAGATATTCAACAAATAAAATAAATATTATTGTTGAATCAAACTCTTCCAAAGTCAATTATATTTAAACAATAAAATAAGATATCAATGTTAAATATATCATACAATATAATAAATCATAACTATGTTATAAATATGAAACCTTAAAATTCTAAGAAATTCCCAACACTACATATTCCCTTAATCACATGGACTAAATAACCCTTCGTTCCTAATGAGGCGAATCTTTGTCTATAAAAGTAGTGCATAATTTCTGGTGTTGGTAACTTGTAAAAGATTCTGCTGTGTTGGAGTTTGTGCTGTGTCTTCTCACAGAGTACGAGGAGGCGATAGATGGAAAGCCATGTCCAGCACCCTTCGTCAAACGACGTCGTTGTCAACGTCAATGGCGACTCTGATTCTGACGCTCGCCGCCTTCACCCAACTGACCATGCATTTTCCTCTCATCAGCAACAACAACGACAGGTTGGTTAGGTATTCACTGTAACTTCAGTTTCAACTACCAACCTGCAATTTGATGAACAACAATGACTAACATAACATGTTTTTGTTTGATGATGTTGGTGAGGTGCAGGATGGGAAAGAAAGAAGGGAGAGTTTGGTTCTTGCGTACAAGACTCTTGGGGTGGTGTTTGGAGGACTTGTGACGTCTCCCCTCTACGTGTACCCTTCAATGCCACTCAAGTCTCCAACGGAAGATGACTATTTGGGCATTTACAGCATTATGTTTTGGACTCTTACTCTCATAGGGGTTGTCAAGTATGCCAATGTAGCCATTAGAGCTGATGACCACGGTGAAGGTACTGGCTACTTTTATTTTCTTTCGATTCAAAGTTGATACTTAATTGATTAACTTCAGACAAGTTTTACTTTGAATTGAAAAATTTTATACTAAATTTTCTTATTGACTTGCTTTAGATTAAAACATTGCAATGCAAATTGCTTCATTTTAAAATCAACGAATATGTAGCAAACTTGTTATCAGTTTCGTTTGAAATCAATTTTGCAGTTGTTCTTCCCAAATGCACATTTCTACAGCTACAAATTTGTTGCTTTCTATTTCATGGCGATGACACTGTTTGAATTGCAGGTGGGACTTTTGCCTTGTATTCATTGCTTTGCAGGCATGTCAATATTGGGATACTGCCTCCCAAGCATGTGGGTTTGAACACAACTAAGGATGTTCAGAAGAGAACTTTGCTTGCCAAGTTCTTCCAAACAAGCTTAGTTGCTCGGAGGCTCTTGCTCTTTGTTGCTATGTTGGGCACTTGCATGCTTATTGGTGATGGTATACTTACGCCAGCAATTTCAGGTTTGGTGACTATTATATTTTTTCTTTTTTATCACGTTTCAGAAAGGTTAAATTCCCTTTTTGTTACTTTGAAATGTTTTGATTTGACTTTGCTTAATTTGTTTTCAGTGTTGTCAGCTATGGATGGACTTAGAGCACCTTTTCCTTCAGTTAGCAAATGTAAGTTTTGGAGTTCGAACGGTTTTACTGTGACCTGGTATTTTGCAGCTTCCATTAATGGAAACAGTCAAAGTTATTGAGCATGATTAATTTGATGGTTTTGTTATTTTAAACAAGTGTAAGTGGGAGTTTTTCGTTGTGAAAAATCAAATGTATTAAAGTTTGGTACCTGTAATGAATGATTCCTTTCCTTATTTTTTTTTTCCAGTTTTTGTTACACTAGTAAGATGTTAACAAAACCATTAATTTAATCAGATGCAAGCAACGTCATCAACCAATACTTGCATAATTCAAAGACAAAAACATATGAATATTGCAGTATAAGACAAGATTGTGGAAATATAATCTATAGCCTGTATGACTTTCATTATCCTATCGGATACTATGTCCTTTAAAAATTAGGAGATGGACTTTCTTCTTATTATGTTGAGCTGGTGCAAGATGCAGTCCTGATTGTTTAGGATTACTGCATACTTCCATTGGGATACCATCAGAAGCTTGTGACCATGTGCTTCTTTAACATCTATCATGAATAATAAAATGAATTGAATAACACAATTTGTATAATGAAGCTGTCTGGTGACTAAGAAAGGTAGTTTAAAACTAATAAAATCATCAAAGGAAGCTTTTTATCCTAAGGCATGTTTAGAGTAGATTTGATTATACGATTCAGTCTTCTGGTTTATATAACTCTAATATCTCTCTTCTTTTTTGCATATGCTGCCACAGCGCTAGTGGAAGCACTCTCTGCAGTAGTTCTCATCGTTCTGTTCCTGTTGCAAAAGTTTGGTACATCCCGTGTTAGTTTCCTATTTTCCCCAATAATGGGCGCATGGACCCTGAGTACCCCACTTGTAGGAGTTTACAGCATCATTCATCACTATCCTAGCATATTTAAGGCTTTATCTCCCCACTATATATTCCACTTCTTTTGGAGACATGGAAAATCTGGATGGCTTTTACTTGGTGGTACTGTACTTTGCATTACAGGTATCTAACTCATCCTTTTTACATGATATATCTTTGGAAGACGCTTTTCTATCCCTGACAAATCATATTACAAATCCATGCGTTCAAGTACTTGTGGTAGGTCAAGCTATGGACTAAATAATGTTGCTATGTAAGAATTGTGCAAAAGGGAATCTTGAATAGTTATTAGAATTGCACATGGATGAAACAGTACAATTCATATCGTTCATATGAATGTCACAATTAATTTTCATCATTCTCTTTTGCTTTTCCTTCAGAGATTGTTATCAGAGAAATTGATTAATAAAATAATAATAAACTTAAATTGTTAAATAAAAAGGAATGCTACTGAATACCCCTATTTTTATCATAAAATTTCAAGGTATTTTTCATTTTATCACAAACTATTCAATATAATAAATATGCTATTCATGATTCAAAGTAAGCTTTGTGATTCAGAATTTGATAACCTTAGGGGGTGACTAGTACAAGTCCAAACACTTAATTGTTGACGATTGTTTAGATGGGCAAGCCAGTACGTTTGTTGTTCTGACTTCTGATATGAATACAGGAATCTCTTAGTCATAGAAATTGGTTACTTTGAAGTACATTTCTTTCTTTGTTCTTACTTTCTTCATCTTGCTAGGTTCTGAGGCAATGTTTGCTGATCTTGGTCATTTCAATCCGAAGTCCATTCAGGTTGATATCTATAATTTCTTTTACCTCTCTTTGAAGGTTGTGCAACCTTCTCAGCCAATTATTATCTTATACTCTTTTCTTCTGTGTTAATTTGATAACAGATAGCTTTTCTGTTCACAATCTACCCATCTTTAGTTCTGACTTATGCGGGACAGACAGCTTACTTGATCAAGCATCCCAATGATCATGATGATGGCTTCTACAAATTTATACCAACTTCAGTCTACTGGCCCATCTTTGTCATTGCCACTTCTGCTGCTGTTGTTGCTAGCCAATCATTAGTATCAGCCACCTTTTCTGTAATCAAGCAATCAGTAGTTCTGGATTATTTTCCTAGAGTAAAGGTTGTCCACACATCTAAAAATAAAGAAGGAGAGGTTTACTCCCCTGAAGTGAACTACATCCTGATGGTCCTTTGCGTAGCAGTGATACTTATTTTTGGAGATGGAAAAGATATAGGAAATGCTTTTGGTATGTCTGCTTCTCAAGCCCTATGTTTGCTTAGATAACCTTAAATAGTTACCACCTGATTAAGAGAAAAGAATTCCATTTTATAACAGTTTTTGGGTTACCCTTGTTGAAATTGAAATGAGCCAATGACTCATACATTTTAGATTAACAGAAGGCTTCTGTTTATAAAAGTATGTCAAAGTACAATATCTGGGGCGACACAAGGTACTCTGCATCCAAGACTCAGACAGTTCTTCTCCATCATAAATTTAAACAATCTGTCACAGTTTCTTACATCTACAAATTATTATGGCCATAGGCGACCTTACACTTGCTTCTATTTAGTATATGAAACTATTCAGCATCTACCAGTAATCTATGCAGTAGTCTGATGTTTGTGTGCCATTTATTGCAGGTGTTGTTGTGAGCCTAGTTATGCTTATCACCACTATATTGCTTACACTAGTCATGATCATGATATGGAGGACTCCTGCTGTGCTGGTTTGCCTATACTTCGTTGTATTTTTTGTGATGGAAGGGGTTTATGTTAGTGCAGTTTTCACCAAATTTGCTGAAGGTGGATGGATTCCTTTTGCCATATCATTCATCCTTGCTTTCATCATGTTTGGTTGGTTTTATGGTAGACAAAGAAAGACTGATTACGAATTAACCCACAAAATAACCTTTGAGAGACTTGAAGAGCTTTTAGCTGACCCCAGTGTTAATAGGGTTCCTGGGCTATGCTTCTTTTATACCAACATTCAAGACGGGTTGACTCCTATTCTTGGACACTACATAAAGAACATGAAATCCCTTCATAAGGTCACAGTATTCACTACTCTTAGATATTTGTTAGTTCCAAAGGTTGCTCCACAAGATAGGATTGTGATCAAGAAATCAAATCTCAAAGGGGTATATTGCTGTATGATTCAGTATGGCTATGCAGATGCTCTAAATTTTGAAGGAGATCATTTTGTTGATCAAGTCATTAGTACTTTGGCAAGACATATACAGAAGCATCAGTCTCCAGAGAATCTTTCTGATTCTGAAGAGACTGAAGAAGAGACTTCGAACTTAGAAGAAGCAAGGCTTGCTGGGGTAGTTCATGTTCGTGGAAAGACTAGATTTTACATTAGCCCAAACTGTAGCTGGTTTGATAAATTTGTGCTTAGTTTTTATGAAGTTATGCACAATAACTGTAGATCTGGTTTGCCTGCTCTTGGGATTCCACCGCAGCAACGGATTGAAGTTGGAATGCTATACGAAGCTTGAACGTTTACAGTATCAAGCATTTACTCAAACATGTAGAGGGGCAAAACAAAACAGGTGGTGAACAAAGGGGCTTTAGTAGTACGTTTCTAAATCACACCATGTATAAACTACTCAAGCAGTTATTGTTTTGTCAGAAATAAATATATGAGAATTACTATTTGTGATTTCATTATACGCACATTTCAGTTTCAGATAATTAAAAAAGAGAGCAAAGATTAATCAAGTATATAAAAATTACTCTTTGGGCTAGTTACTTTAATTTCCAAAAGACATATTGGATAATATCTTAATTGTAATTCGTCCAAAAATAAAATTCACCGCAGTAAATTGGATCAAAACTAACTTGTATGAAGAGAGGTATATTTGTCTTACAAACTATACCGTATAATCGTCTGGTCAACTATAGATTGGACGATTAATCATATTATCTAACGAGTCACCAATGAACCAGGCTGACTATCAAGCAAACATGTTGGTCATGAATCAGAGCACACTAACCTTAATGTAGATTAACTTAAAGGTAAAGTATGATTACTCGCAGTTGGGCCGTGATTAAGCCAACGTTAATTAAAAGCCCACCCTGAAACCTTAGAGGTTTGAGGCAAGGAGGTAGGTTTTCCACGCCCTACTAAAATGCCTTAGGAAACATAGGGACTGAACGAGCATCATCACCCGAGGCACCAGACGCAAAACGAACAGAATGCATGTTTGACCGTTCGAATGCGCAAGGCAGGGAGTCAGCCAACAAGAACATCCTCATCACAACTCACACGCCCTCACGTTCGCAAGACACGACACCACGAGACGGTCCACCCCGCACCTGCCACTGGCAAGCAAGTAAATGAAAACATTAAGTGACGCAACGCCAAGCATCACTTGGCCTGAAATGGGAAAATCCGAAAAAAGGGTCGCTACACGTGTCAAGACTTTCGGGGCTGAGCCAAGACTTTTGGAAAATGACCGTTTGTCAATGCGAGACCCTCTCCCAACCCTTATGACCAAAGCCAAAAGATCCATCACAAACGTGGTGAAAGGTTTGATCTTTGGTCCAAAGAGGATGGGAGAAAACCACACAAAAAACACTCTTTTTTACCTGTCTAGGGTCGAGAAGTTCCATGACCTGCTATCATTCCTACAACTGGGCCATTTTCCTAATCAACCATGGAGCGGCACGATAACAGTTGCATTTCAAAGGAATAAGCCCAATACGTATTGAACTATTACACAACGACATATGCGATCTCCACACCGAATGGAAGACACTTAAAGTGAGAGCCTTGCGAGCCAGATACTAATTGCCAACCATGGAGGAAGATTGCAAAGTCTTTGTACAAAAATGAAAAAGTTGTTAGGAACATGACAACAACGTTAAAGTTCTGCTTTTTGAGCTGCACAACATATCCTCCCTTTGGTCGTTCGCTTAATGAGGGATGGACATTGTTGGTCCTTACCTGGTCGGGCGAGTTGTTGCGGTGCGGTGCAACCTAATTACACCAGCAAGTATACTGGGTAGTTGTAGCATAACAAGTGTCATATCTACAGGGATTTGGCAGAAAATATAATATTTTAATTGTCTTGATCTCTATAAAATAGTAACCATGATGTTGTTGAAAACATATTTGTGTTGGAAAATGTTGTAAAATATGTTGAAAAATAGTTTGAATTACTAAATGAGTGACTTTCAGATGATTAAACTGTTTTGGAGTTTGACTTCACCATGTTTCCCTCTCTTGTATCCGATCTATCATATGTTATGGAGTTGTGAATGATCATGTCCTAGGAGTTCTCTTAGGTGTAACTCTAGGTCCATTCTTGACACCTAAAGCCTAGAATCACCACCCTTTAGTATAATTCTTCAATGATTGCTTGAATGGATCTCCTACATTAAGATGAATACTCTATACTCAGTTGCAACCCTAGATCTATTCCTAACATCTAGAAACACACAGGAAAATTGATTGGACCACAACTTGAGACTAGTACCTAGTAAATCTCAAGCCTGGGAAGTAAGACAAGTAATCAATTCATCCAACATTAAGCATAAATCAATTAACAAACTTATAATCAAAAGCAAGCATTCATAAATAAAATATAGTACTGAATACAATAAAGTTCAAAATAGTTACATCTCACTCCAACACATACAAGATTTAACTCTTCATAAATGGTTGGAAGAAGTTACAACAAGGAAGAAACTCCATCTCCTAATCCTCTTAAGATATTCTATAAAATATAGAGGAAGTGGGTGAGGAGACTCTTTAGAGTCTTTCTCTAAATCTCTCTAAAAGTCCTCTAAAAAATTGCCCCAAAAAGGTTTCTCAAAACAAATAAGAGATTTTGTTTATATAGACTTCGACATCACGACTCCAGTAGTGGTTCATGGCTCTAATCGTGAGGTTTCCTCCCTATATGGGTTTCCTATGGCTAAAGCCTTTTAAGATTACTTCATGTTGAAGGATTCTCCATGGATTAAGACTTAGGTCAGGGCTTGAGGAAACCTTCCATGATGGGTTTTCTCCATGCTGCTTCAGCCCTTGTTTTAGTGTTGCAACCGTCCTGTAGTCAGATGACTACAAATTGCATGGAATTTCTCAATTTTTCATCAATTTTCAACTTTGACTCTCTGATTTCTTCTAAACTTGCAAAACAAGTAAAAATGGGGGTGATTATGATGGATATTACAATGAATTATAGTAAGATAAGCATCAATCCAACATTAAAATCAACTCATATTAGGCACTTATCATGAGCTCAAAAGAAATTCATGTTTGTTGCCATTAACCACTTCACTAAATGGGTAAAGACAGAACCATTGGCAACCATCATGACTCAATAAGTGTAGAAGTTCATGTGGAAGATCATGTGTTACCTTGCTCTAACCTGCACGATCATAACATATAATGGTCGAGAGTTCATTGATAAGAAGTTGGTGGAGTTCTACAAGAACTTAGGCATCATGCCATCACTAGCTCAGTCGAGAATCCTCAAATGAAAGGCCAAGCAGAAGCAGTCAACAAAACTATAGTGGCTGAGCTCAAGAAACGTTTGGGACAAGCAAAGAGAGCTTAAGTAGAGGTAGGCGAACCTTCGCCTAGAAGACAAGTGCGAGATATGGACTTCAACGATGCACAACTTACAGCGGAGTTGGACACCTTACTGAAGTTGCGGGAAAACACTAAAAGGGGGGGAGGAGGTTGAATTGTGTTTCATCTATAAACGTTATTTTGTGACCTAGTTGTGCTTCATCTATAAACGTTATTCTGTTGAGATCGTTTATAGGACCAACTTCAAACTTATAAGAGATTGTAGGTAGAAATCCTTGAGGATATTAACGCTTGTTGAAGACATGTTGTTGACTTTTGTGTTTGGAGATTACATCCATTAAGAGTCAATCGTTTACTAAATAAACTGTAACACACAAGTAGTTTTTATACTAGTTCACTCGTTGGAGCTACGTCTAGTTCTCCTCTAAATTAATTTAGAGGGTTCCATTAAATATTCAATGAAGTACATTTGAGTATTCTAACCACATCTGGTATCCTTAGTCAAATTGAGTAATTACTGTTACTCCGAATAGTTGAGTTTCACCCACTCCTGGTATCCCAGACGCTTCTAGTGTCTCCCTAACACACCGTCTAGTTTAGTTTAACCCACTCCTGGTTGTCCCTATCCAACAATAACTACTTGTTACTGTGACCTCAATTGAGTTTCACCCACTCTTGTGCAATATTATTCACCACTCCTGGTATCCCTCTAATACACCTTCTAGTTGAGTTTAACCCACTCCTGGTTGTCCCTATCTAACAGTAACCACAAGTTCTTGTGACCTCAACTGAGTTTCACCCATTCCTGGTTATGTAGTATTATTCATCATTCTTCGTATCTCTGGTCAACGAATAGCCTTCCATTACCTTAGACTAGTTGAGTATTCGGACCACTCCTGTATCCCTGATCATCGAATAACCTCTAGTTACCATAGATCAGTTGAGTATTCGCACCACTACTAGTACTAGAAAATATTGATATCATTTGATACGCTGTCTAGATTTCCTCAACTCTCTTGAGTTAAGTTGCAAGTGTTTTTGATTCTCTTCAAAATTATAATGAAATGATTGCTTACAAGTCGTTTAAACTATTACTCGCATAAAGAGGATATATGTTCAATACAGTACAGTCTATAGACTCGCTCAATATTACTCTCTTTTCTCATTTCTCTCTTCTTACAAAAGTAAGCAAATGTTACAATAAGGCTTTAAGAGAGCTTCTTAGTATTTCACTCTATCACTCTCTTTTCTTTCTTCCTACAATAGGAAGTGAATATTGTTATGAAGCTTGAGAGTATTCTTTTTCTTAAGCTTTTCTCTTTCTCTATATCCTTCATCAAGGACTTTTGACCTTAATATAGTTCAAAGAGATTTTCTTGATAAATTCTTATGATGTTATATCTTCATATTGTTTTCTTCTTCATCATCATTATCTTCTTCTGCTCTTGATCTTCTATTTATACACCTTTGATGAAATAATTGTTCAGACTATGCTTGTCTTCAGATTTGATAATATTACGATTTGACAAAGCTTGTCTTGAAATTTGATTTCTTATGGCTATTGGTGTAGGTGTCTGCCATAGGATGAAGTCTTTTTGTCAAAGCAGACATGCTTTTCAAAACTTTATCAAAAAACATATTTGACTTCTCATTTTCACAGTTTTTGATGAACGAATCGTTTTTCCTCTTCTTTCTAGCGTTTAATTTGTACTCTTATAAGTTAAGGCAAATGGAAGCTTGTAGTTATTATCCTGCATAGAGTAAAACATATATTTATATTACATGTATGTCTTGTTCCCTGTTTACCTTAATGTTGAATATTTAATGTTATTCAAGGTATGTTCAGAACGATCAAGATTTTTATGTTTTATATCGTTTGAATAGGAGTGTGTTTGGTTTTGTTTTGTTGGTATTTTACTCTCTTTTTTTTTGTTGTATTTGTTAGAAGTGAGTTGTACTATTTTTCTATCACGATTTTCAATGGCAAGAACATTCTATGAATGTTTTCTTTGCTACTATGGTCCACTTTTAATACATTTTAGATAGAGCAGGTGGATGCCTGTGGTAGGTTGTACATTCAACAAATATCTCTTATCACTTTTGTTGTTTTTTAATGTTGAGCATTTAATGCTTGTTTAGAAAAAAAAAGTTTTTTTTTATGTTTTCTATCGTTGAGGTAGCGTTTATCAATAAAGCTTGTTCTAAGATACCAAACGTTGAGTAAGAACTTCATCGTTGGAAGAATTAAGGTTTTAACTCATGGTATCGTCTAGCCTGATGTAAACGCTTTTTTGGAATAAAGCTTTTTAGAGCTTAAGTGTTTAGTATGTTTCTTCTTTTATAAGTTTTCAATCTTTGTTTAAGGCTTTTAGAGGGTTTGGTCAAAGACATTGGCTTGACACCTTTTTGCTTCTTGAGAGTTAAACTAAATACCCTTGGGTACACTATAGCTTATGCGTTTAGCTTAACTATCTTTCGACGCTTTGACTTGTGGGTTGTTTAGCATTGCGTCTGGATGCTTTTATCCTATTTGTTTTCCTACATGTTTTCCTAGGGCTTTTCTATTTGATGGATAATTTGAGAAACTTGTTTCTAGCATTTGTGTTTCTACTTGTTCTATTTTTCTAGTGTTATATGCTACTTGGACCTAACTGTGGTTTCTTGTGGATTAGACTTTTATCTTGGGAATTCGTCTACAGACTTTTCTTCCTGGTTGATTATTAGTGACTTAGATATGTTAGACTTGTTGTGTATGGATACCTGTTCTTTTAGACCTAGGGTTTTTAACCTAGCGTTTGATGTTTTGACCGCTTGCCTTTTGCGAGCATATCTAAAACTGCTTCGTTACATGTTTATTTAAACTTCAAAACCAAGGGTGTTATAGACGAGCTTGTCTTGTCCCAACACTTATAGAAACAAAGAGAAATGGTAGTCGTGCGGGCATAAGCTTACAAAAGGGTGATAACGCGAAGATATAACACTCAAGTCCCACCAACAAGCTTCAACGAGGAAGACCTAGTATGGATAAAGACTTGTGAAGCATGAAAGAAGCTAGTGGAATGAAAACTCACACCCAATTGAGAAGGGTCGTTTAGGACCGTAAAGGACTTGAATGAAATAACTGGAAAACTAGAAGGGGGGTTGAATAGTGTTGTGGAAAGATTTTTGCCAAAATACGTTTAACAACTTTAGTAATGGTTAGATGGTCTACAAAGGTGTTTAGACGCTTGATTTGTAAAGCATTGCTTAAACCACATGTTTAAAGATAAATTTTTTTTAAGAGTTTTAGCAAAGCTACTCTAGTGTTTTAAGAAAGACAACCTTTGAAGAAAATGGAATTTAATAATAACTGTGCTTATCAATTATTACTTTTTAAGCAATTGCAGTGTTTATAAATGATATGTTTTGTAAAGATAAAAAAATAAACACATAGTTATTTTATAATAAAATTACGAGAAACACTAGAAGAGGATTGAATAGTGTTTCTAAAAAAAATCGATGTTGATACTTGACAATCCTTAAAGACAATTATAGCCTGAGTATTTAACTAATTTTCTACAAAGTCTAGGAGAAGTGGCTCTTAAGGAATGATGTGTTTGATGATGAGAATGTTTGCCAAAGATTAGCTTTGCAAACAACTACTGCGTTTGTAGATAGGATATTTGTAAAGCTAAGACACTAATTACAACCATTTTATATTGGTTCACTCAACTGAGCTACGTTCAGTTCTCCTTTAAGAATTTCTTAGAGGACTCCACTAGATTTTCAATGAAGTACATTTGAGTATTCATGCAACCATTGGTATCCCTTAGTCAATCCTAGTAAGCTTCGTTACTCTAACTAGAACCGAGTTTCACCCGCTCTTGATTGTGTAATTTTCTTCACCACTCTTGTTATCCCTAGATAGTCCCAATATCTTCCCGATACACAATCTAGTTTAGTTTTACCCTCTCCTAGTTGTCCTAGTCAACCTAGTGACCTTGGTCACTGTGATTATAACCTAGTTTCACCCTTGTGTAGTATCATTCACCACTCCTGGTATCCCTGGACTCTCTCGGTATCTTCCCGATACACTATCTAGTTGAGTTTTACCCACTCCTAGTTGTCTTAGTCAACCTAGTGACCTGTCACCACGACTATAACCGAGTTTCACCCACTCCTAGTTGTAGAGTATTCTTCACCACTCTTGGTATCCTTAAACACTCCTAGTATATTCTCGAAAACTGTTTAGTTCAGTTTTATCCACTCTTGGTTATCCTAGTCAACCCAATGACCTCGATCACTACAACTACAACCAAGTTTTATCAACTGTTGGTTATGCAGTATTCTTCACCACTTTTGGTATCCCTAGACACTCTCGGTATCTTTCTGATACATTGACTAGTTGAGTTTTACCCACACCTTGTTTCTACTAGACAAACCTATCTAGCTATCATTTAACCCCACCGAGTTAAGCATTAAGTGTTTGTATTCTCTTCAGAATATGCAATCAAAAAGATCGTTTACAAGTCCTTAAATGATTACTCATGCATAGAGGATATGTTTACAATACAATAAAATCTAACAGAGTCTTTAAGTTTTCTCTCTTCTTACAAATGTCAACTTTTGACTACATAATGTTCTAGGAGTATTCTCTAGAAAATCTTCTTCCTCAAGGATATTTTTTCTTTATATTCATTTTTAGTCTATCTTCTTGCTCTTCTCATTCCACGATCTTCTATTTATAAGCTCTTTAAAAAAATTAGTCATTAGAAAATGCTTGTTTTTGATTTTCAACTTTGTGTAGACTTTATCAAAGGTAGCTGACATAGGTTGAGGTTCACTTGTCAAAGAGTGCATTCTTTTTCAGTACTTTATCAAAAGTAGGTCGTGTGATATCTTTGGCACGACATTTGATAGAGAGAGCATTCCATGAATGTCTTCTTTCTCTCTAATGTCCACTTTTGACATTTATATGATAACAGGTGGATGCTTAACATAGATAATCTGTAAGATCCGAGCAAATTAGTATTATTCTCTGCATCAGTTAGTTAGAAAATTATTTTTAAGTAAATATTTATTTTAATATCATGAAGTTAATTAAAGTATAGTGTATTGTGGTAAATGTTTGTGTACCAGATGTGGTGTATATATTATTTGGTTAAGTTTAAAAGGGGGAAAAAACGTTAGAAAGCTAGCTCAAGTAAGAAAGGAATAATCGACCCAAGTATGGGGAACTATTTTGGTTTTGAATTGGTTGTTAAAATATGTTGCAAGATGTATTTTGTTTGAATTAAAGTTTCCTTGTGGATTTGTGTGAAATGGGAATGGCATAGAGTTATTGTTTGTGCTAAACAAAAAGAGGAATGTTATAATTGGTGGATATAAGTGTCTTTAATCAATATCAGAAAAGTTATGCAATGAGGGTATCTCTTGAATTTTGATTTTGGGTTTTATGCATTTGGAACTGGAAATTTTGAGTTGGTTAATATGTTATGATTATTTATGTTATGATTGGTGTTTCTAATGGAATGAAGGTTGGGTTTTAAAATGATGAAAGTAAAGCATAATTCATGTTACGGGTGGTAGTTTTAACATGTATTGTTTCTGCATAATAATAGTATTTAATTAGGTATGAAAGGGGATGTTATTAGAAGGCATTTATGGGTTAGTATTAATTGAACAATTTGAAGTTTGCTTTAGGGTGATTAATATGTGTATATTAACGTGCTGGAAAATAAGAAAAGGGAAAAGTGGGTTCAAGTGTTTTCTAATGGTGATTAAGCAATTGGTTTGGTGGGTTAAAGTAGTGTTATCGTTTTAAACACTAACTAAAGTAAAACCTAATTACAGAAATCAAACTACTAATTAAAACGTATTCTTTTTATTTTACTTCTTCTTTGTTAACTAATGAATTTTATTACAAACTTAATGACTTTGTATTTGGAACAACTCTAGCGTGAATTAATGGGAGAAATTGCATATTAGTATTAAACAATTTGCATATACTTGATAGCTATGATTTCTAATTTTTTAGTTAAAATTAGTTATATTTTTTCTCTTCTATATCTTGCTATTTTTTTTTCTCTCTTTCATTATAAAATCTACAAGAGGTAAATTCTTGAGTTGATTCATAATTTCAATGATCATGTACGTTATGGTTTGAGTTTCATTTCAGAAGTACTAACTTCAAACTTGTTCTTCTCTCTTTAACTCTAAATTTGTTGAATCACAATATGATCTACATTTTTGTGTGTTAGAAATTGAATTTGGTGAGCAAATTCTGTTTTTAACTTAATTTTACAAATTCTGTTTTTAATATATTTTTATCATTAATAACTTAATTTTACAAATCTTAACAAATTAATTAGAATAATATACTTCAATTTAATTTTTCCAAATCAGTTTGATTTTTTTCGTTCGGTCAAATTTTATGGTTATTATTCTAATTTAAAGTTTTATGACTTCAAGCTGAGAATTCGAGTCTTTTTTCTAGGTCAAAGTTTCCTTGTATTTATACGAAGATTTTTCATAGAAACTCTCCAGGCTAAAAATTTGGAGCACGAGAAAACATATCTCGGATACTAAAAACTTAGAGTACTAGAAAATAAACTCATGAGACTAAAAACATTGAGTATTAGAAAATAATACTCTAAGACTAAAAAGTTGGAGTACTAAAAAATAAACTTATTTTTGTTTACTTTGTCAAACCCTTAATCTTTAAATAATAGAATATCCTTTTATAAGTTGTGTGAATGTTTTAAGATTAGCACAGTTACCTTAGAAGCAGTTTACAATCTTGTTATAAGACAACTTAATCACTTATTTCAAACTCGAAAATTGTGAATGGTTATGGGTTGATTACTAATCGAATATATCTCACACTATCGATGTTGGATTCGTGAGAGGAAACAGAGAAACCCAGAAAACCCAGAAAAGAAAAGAACCAGAGAGAAAACACAGAAAGTGAGTGATCTGAATATTTCGTGATTGTATTGAAATGAATTCTGAAGTAAGCTACAATATATATAGCCAACTCAATCACTAGCTACAAACAACCCAGAAATGACCGAACGATCATTTGCAAAAGACCGAACGGTCTAAGAAAGGCAAAGGCCGAACACCGGCCAAAAAACAAATCAACGAACCGAACGGTAAACCAAACCACAAAGGATAGTTCGGTACACAAACGTAAAACCGGATGTTCAAAGTAAAAGTCATGTCTAAACAACAATTGAGTTATGACCCCAACTAGATCTTTACTTGATTTGTTTAATCATGTCAATAATCAACCCCTACCACTTCTCTGTCCTTAAGCTAAATAGGATGAAAAGGCTTAACTAAAACTGGTGTATGGAAACTTGAATTATTATTTCAAATGTTGTATCATTTCATAAGAGAAACTTTCATCATCATGTATTTTTATCATCATGTCTTTTTAAGCTTATTTTTAATGATCGACGAAATAGGTTCTACACAATAAATGGATGGTTATTCCTTAACATATTGTGTCAACTTTTATAAAGTTAGTAATCGAGTTGAGGTTAATGTTATCCTTAGTCATGTTACGGCTAGTCTCCATCTGAGTTGAAATTGACAGTGACCTTAGTCATGCTAAGGCTAATCTTCAGCAGAATTTAGTCATGCTAAGGCTAACCTCCGACCATGTCAATGTCAATACTAGCCATAGTTAAACTAAAATCAATCTCCAGTCAAACTGGGATCGATATTGACCTTAGTCATACTAAAGTCATTACACTAAGTCTATATTAACTTTAATCATGCTTAGGTTAAGCACTCGTTGAGACAAGATCGATATTAACTATCAACACCCAATTATATTTAGATAAATAAATTTGTTTTAAAAGAAAAATATATGTTTTCAATTAATGGTAGGTAACAAAAGACATAAAACTAAAATAATTTTTCTTTATATTTTCAAACTATAATTTTAGCAAAAAAAGAATAAAGAACATATAATAAAATAAAATAAATAATAATAATAATAATAATAATAATAATAAATTAAAAAAGAAAAAGAGAAGGGTAACCCAATTTGTTTTTAATTATCACATCTCTTTCATGGGCCCAACAACCTAAAAAGTTTTATACATATCCCCACTCTTTGTTTGTTACACTTCTCACAAGACATATGTCACGAGAAAATATTTTAAAATATCATATTTTAGAGAAAAAACGATTTTTCATATTAGAAGCAATATTCATGATAATTAGAACCAATATCTTGATTTTATGCTATGATTTGGTTTCTGTAACGTTCTGCATTAGGATTTTTTTCAATTAAAGAAGGATTTGATTATAATATTTTGAAGCAATATGTCTAATAATAATTAGAATCGATATCTCTGGTATTAAACTTGATTTGATTCCTGGAATGTGGTGCTAATCAATCATTTCCTTATTTTGTTTTTTGTAATTAAAGATTTCATTTGTATTTGCAATGTGTGTGTATAAATACACAATCTATCGTATGAAAGAGGGGAAGGTGGGGTAGAAGACACACGAGGAAGTTTTTACAGTTCTCTTTTTCTTCTTTTCACCGTTACAATAGCACACTTACACAAAAATTATTCACCCCACGGTCTTCCCGTTAGATTCACCATGTTGTGGATTTGAAAGGTGAGTTCTTTATTATGTTTGTGATATTATTTATGCAATTGCATCTCCTATTTCTTTTTATACCATTTTTACCCAATTTGAATTAAATATAACCTTTATTTTAAAACTTTTCATATATCAATCCTTATTATTATTTAATATCCCATACTTTCTCGTATACATTAATATTCTTATTTTAAAAATAAAAATTCCATATTATAAATTTCTTTATAATTATTTATTATCATATCATGTCTTGGATTTGCTTTTTAATTGAATTTTTTTTATCATGTTGAATCTTGAATTCACATGATAATTAAAGAATATTAAAATTTAAAATTTAAAAATATCAACCAACAAATAATTTTTAAAAGAATTAGGTAATCCTGATTTCTCATTTTGAATGAGAATACACAGAAACAAGTTCAATCTTTCTAGGGTCAAAATAAAAAAATTTAAAAATATTTTTCTTTATCATTTCATATTTGTCTATTTTATTTGAGATTTTTTTTTTTGGATTTTGAAAACTACATTAATTTTGTAAACCTAATTAAAGGAAACCGTCTTTGAGCGGAAGTTATGGGGTATTAATACCTTGCCCACATGTAACTGACTCCCGAACTCAATACGGTTTCGTAGACCATTCCTTTTAGGTTTTCCATAGTGTTCCTTAATAAATTATGGTAGCGACTCCCTTTTTAAAATATTTTGATTTCTTATAAAAGATCTTCATGTTTTCCATCTTGTCGCGATTTTGGTTGGACACTGACTTTATTCATAATAAAGCTAGCCTTCAGTCGAGTAGGGTCGATATTGACCTTAGTCATGCCAAATTCAACTTTTGGTCAAATTGAGATTGATATTGACCTTAGTCATGCTAAGTCCAATTGAATGGGAGTTGATACTAATTTTAGTCAAGTTAAGACCAATCTTTGAAAGGCCAATCTTTGACCAAGTCAGGGTTGATACTAACCTTAGTTAAACTACGGTTAGCCTTTAGCCAAGTCGATGTCGATATTGTCCTTAGTCATGCTAAGGCTAGACTCCAATTGAATCTAGGTCGATATTGCTTTCAATCGTGCAAAGGCCAACCTCCAATTGTGTTGGGATCGATATTAACCTTAGTCAAGCTAAGGTGAACCTCTAAAGAATTCAAGATCAATATTAACTTAGTCATGTTTTATATGAGTCGAGGTTGATACTAACTTTAATCAAGCTAAGAATAGCCTTTGATCAATTTGGGGTCAATATTAACATCAATCGTGCTTAGGCTATTCTTTAGCCAAACAAGGTTTGATATTGATCTTAATCATATTAAGGCTAGCCTCTGATCAAGTTAAGGTTAATACTCACCATACTTATGTTATGGCCAACATGTAGTTAGGTAGGGGTGAATATTGAACTTAATCAAGCTAAGGCTAACTTCTGACCAAATTGTGATCTATACTAACCTTAGTCAAGCTAAAGCTAGCCTTAAGTTAAGTCAAGGTTGATAATGAAATTAATCATGCTAAGGCCAACCTATGGCTAAGTTAAGGTTAATATCGACTTTAAACATGCTAAGACCATCGTTTATTTTTGTAGGTTTTACACAATCTTAGCATGTCATGACTTGGATCTTCTCGGACCCTCTGTGGCCTAGATCATCTTGGCCTCATTATGTTGTAATAATGGTTAACAACTAAAGTGTATTACAAAAATTTGTAAAAAATTAATCATGGTAATTATTTGTACGGTCGAGACCCAATAAAGTAAGGACCTATAAACTCAGTATAAATAGCATTGTTCATGAGGTAAATAACTAACGTATTCATTATTATAACATTTACTAGTATCTATTGCACTTGGCTAACTTAAGTGTCCTAGTGTCTTCTGCAAGTACACCCGCTCTCAATCTTGAAAAGATGTGGACCTATAACATCTCAGCTTGAAGGTGTGAAGTTGGAATCTCCTATTAGTCTGAGGCTACATTTATGTCCTAGAATATTTCAGTTTGAATATGGAGTCTTTACTAAAAGGGGTTTGAATGGTCTTCACAGTGTGATCTAAACTTTGTAAGAACATTGGTGCCCACTAGGCCAAGATATATTTTATGAGAAGTAAGATGACAAGTACAACAGAAGTTGTAAATCCCTCTAGTGAGATGGTCATGCTAATGGCAATGTAAAAGGCCTTTTTTGAAATCTAGGCCTTGGGTTCCTATCCTGGTCTTCTTAGTCTTGACATCTCAGCCTCATCCTCTCGACCTCAACACATCTTGGTGTCTACCTTTCAGCCTCAAATTTTTGGCCTCGAATTGTTAGTCTTGACATGTCAGCCTCAACCTCTTAGCCATGACTTCCCAATCTTGAAATCTTTTCTTCAATCTCTCGGCCTCAAATTCTTAGTCTTGACTTGTCAGCATCAATCTCTTGGCCTCTACATGTCGGTCTCAACCTCTCGGCCTCGACTTCTCAATCTTAACAACCTAGTCTTAACTTGTCGGCTTCAACATTTCAACCTCTACCTATTGGCATCAACCTCTCGACCTCGACTTCTTAGTTCTAACATCTTGATCTCTACCTATTGACCTAACCTCTCAACCTCAACACCTCAGCCTCTAACTCTCGACCTCAACCTTTGGTTCTTAACTTCTCAGTCTTGACATCTCAGCCTCAACCTTTTTCCTTCAACATCTTGACCTTAATATGTCAACCATTACCTCTCAGCCTCAAATTCTTAGTCTTGACATGTCAATCTCAACCTCTCAGCATCAACCTCTCAGCCTTTACATGTCAACCTCAACCTCTAGGCCTTGACTTCTCAATCTTAACATCTCAAGCTCAACTTGTCGGCCTCGACATCTGATAACGGTCTAAAAACCGTTATTTTCATACTTGATTTTGATACAAAACACACCCTTTATGACTTAGAAACTAGCTTGAAATCATGCATTTTGTCTTAGTTAGGTTATAAGAGAGTCGAAGGTGGTTTTATGGGTATTATGCTTGGTTTTCCTTGTTTTGACTGGACTTAATGAGAATTGAATGAAGGATATTGAAGTAGGAAGGAGTTGGACTCAAGAAAGGATGGAAAAAGGTGCAAATGAAGAATCGCAGCCACTGATCAATGCTAGTTCAGCGCTGAGCGCCAACTTTACTGAAAAAAGACTCTGTCAAATGCTTAAGCGCTGACGCTGAGGGGAGAAGATAGAGTCACGCCTACCGCTGAGCGCCAAAACCAGCGTTGAGCGCTGGCCTCTCTAGTGAAGTCACTGCCAGACGCCTGGGCGTGAACGCTGAGCGTCCCACTTGAGTGCCGCACCTACCGCCGAGCGTTGTACTTATGGGCCTGGGCCAAAATTCTGTTATTTTTCTGAGTTATAAATAGATCCCAGACGAACTAGAAGGGGTATCTTTTGGTAGAAAGGACGTAGAA